>OZ038455.1:18936706-19313042 GCA_964036195.1 Sphaerolaimus hirsutus
GTGAGAATCCCAAAACTCACTCGGCCCTGATTGATTTGCATCTTTGTTCAAAAATCTGTGCTCCACTTTTTGGCCGAGTATTTTTTGTCGCCGATTTTCCATCTCGACCCTTTCCGCCCGTCTCGTCAATTCAGTTTTCTTCATTTGAAGCAGTCTGCTTCGCATTTCGTCGCTCAGATTGATACTTTTCAATTTCGACTCGAATTCGGACAACGCCAACTGAGTATTTTAAGCATATTTAATATTATTGTCTGGAAAACTTTTTTGGAATGCTAATCGTTATTCGTGATGATAGTTGAAGTGTGTGGAGACTAGTGATGCGAAAAGCGCCAGAACTTTGGCGCCAAGCGCCAAAAGCGCCATGGCGCTTTTCTGACCCCTAGCGCCAAGCGCCAATGGCGCCAGAACTTTGGCGCCAAGCGCCAGAAGCGCCATGGCGCTTTTTGCTTTGGCGCTAGCGTCATGGCGGATTTTGTATTGGCGCTAGCGCCAAGCACCAGCGCCAGACGTTTTGTTCCTGGCGCCATGGCGCTTTTCATGGGTGTGGCACCAAGCGCCACAGCAATATAGCGCTAAGCTCGCCATGGCGCCTTTTGTTTTAGCGCTGGCGGCGTGCGACGGCGCCGTGGCACTTTTCCATCACTAGTGGAGACCTTTCAACTAAAATTCCGTGAAGGGTGGAATATGGTCAGTCTTATTGGTGAATATTTATATAATTTTTTATAACCAAATTAAGGTCAGTTTTTTGAAGGATGCCACACATGGTGACGCCATGCATGGCGCCATTTCCCTTTAAGCGTAAAAAAAGTTATATTTTTGACGGCAGTCTTGGACTGGGGCGAGTTAGTAGTAAGATGATTGAAAGAAGCCTCGAAATTTGAAATGTCTGAAAAATTATTAAATACCTTAAATCTTCCAAAAGGACATTTCAAATTTGCAAATTGAAACCAACGTCCTGATCCATTTTGGAGTTCGAGTCAGCCCCGTCGTGAGATTCTGCGCATGATAATTTTGCATTGGAAAAAATCCCCATCGCAGACGCTAATAAAACACGCGATAAAAAACAAGCACCCTGCTAAGTGTCAAATGTCAAGTAAAATGTCAATCAAAATAAAAGATCAACTACCGAACTTATGAGATGACCCTTTGCGCGACATTTGACAGATTCATAACACGTCATACTTGACTTCAATTCAAACCCAGCAGGTGCCAGTTCCACAAGTGAGAAGAGAAGTGAAAAGCGAAGTGAAATTTTGACTAGGGTAAAAGTTTTTTTTAATAGGGTAAAACTTCCAATTTCAAGGTTTTTCCCACTAAATCATCATAACCGTTATCAGAAACAATGCTGTCTTAGTCAGAATTGAATCATTATTCTTTACGTTTTTATTTTTTTTATTTTTTTCACTTCTCCAATTGCGAAACTGGCTCCAGGATGTGTCAGTAGTGATTAGTGATGTAAAAAGCGCCAGACTTTTGGCGCCAAGCGCCAAAAGCGCCATGGCGCTTTTCTGGAAGTAGCGCCAAGCGCCAATGGCGCCACAGCAAAATGGCGCCAAGCGCCAAAAGCGCCATGGCGCGTTTCTGGACCTTAGCGCCAAGCGCCAAAGGCGCCAGGGGGCCATGGCGCCAAGCGCCAATGGCGCCAGCGCCAAAATGATATTGCCTTTAATCGTTCAGGTGAGACAAAGTACTATTTTCTTCACTTTCAATAACTTGTATTGCCTCCAAAAACACAAAAAATGGTCAAAAAATGGAAATCAATAAGTTTTCTTGCTCAACACACAAGGGTAACTAAGACTGGTCCAAATAGATAGCAAATTGCCTCTCTGAAGCTGTAGAAGCTGAAAGATTGTCTGGGGGTTGGGGGTTGCAGCGTTTCAGTATATTGGATATTTCAAGATTTACAGTGCAAACTGTGAGATAACAGGGTAAAAATAGCTAAATTACATACCGTATTTCCTTGAAATACCCCCGGGGGTGATTGTTTCATAGTGGTCCCGAGAGGGGGGGGGGTTAAACGAGGGGGGGTATTTCGAGGGGGGGGGGTATTATTTCGCCAGAAATTTTTTCAAATCCTAGTACAAAATCGTCGTTTGTGATGTACACTGGGGTAGAAAAATGCATCAATAACTGACATGTATAATCTCCTGTAGACTAATAGTAGTACGTAGATGGTATAAACACTGTTCTAACGTGATTACGACATTGTTTTAATGTGTGTTCTGCACTACGCAGAACACAAACTGCAGTATTTGTCATGTACGTTCTCTTTACACTCAATGTGGGGGGGGTATTTCGAGGAAATACGGTATCTGTGTAAAATACCTACGTAAAAAATGTACATACACGGCCAAAAATTGCTGAAAATAGGCAATAAGGCACATGAACACCGCGACGCAATTATCACTCTCTGGCGCTTTTTGGCGCTTTAAAAAATGGTAGCGCCAAGCGCCAATGGCGCCACTGGAAAGTAGCGCCAAGCGCCAAAAGCGCCATGGCGCTTTTCGGAAACACGGCGCCAAGCGCCAATGGCGCCACAGCATTTTAGCGCCAAGCGCCAAAAGCGCCATGGCGCTTTTTGCTTTGGCGCTAGCGCCAGGCGCCAGCGCCATGGCGCTTTCACATCACTAGTAGTGATGTAAAAGCGCCATGTCGCTTTTGGCGCTTGGCGCCAAAAGTCTGGCGCTTTTTACATCACTGTGTCAGTGTCCTCTAAAATTGCCTTTACTACCCTTCGGCGCTGCGGTACCTTTGACCATGGACCCAGCCACGCTAACGCTTTTGCTTCCTTTACTAATAGTGCTTCCCTCTGACGATCGGCTTTTTCTGCTTGACATTTTCTCTGTTCGCCTGGTGGATTTCTTCAAAGTAGCCGCAAATGTTCTCAGTGGCAGGGGGTCTGAGTTGTCCCCCAAAATTAGATTTTTTCCGTAGAGTAGAATATTTGGGGAGAAATTTTTCGGAGAAATTCTTCGATTAAAGGAAATGATCTGCAATGTAAAATGCCGAAAAATTCACTTTTACTCCCAGGTCAGGTTTTTGTAGAAAACTGTTCAATCGATTACCATTACCATAGCATTTGTTATCAAATAGACGAATGGGGCTCTATAATGGCTCAAAAGTTGCTTTTTATCATCAACATATTTATGTAGTCCAGAATGTAAATTTTATTTAAAAAGTTATTTCAGAGGACTATATGTGGTATTTGAACTAGTAATAAACACCCACAAAAAAACTGCACTCTAAACGCACTGGCACTACAACATACATACCGTATATCCTCGATTAAGCCCCCCCTCGAATGACTCCCCCTCGAATAACTCCCACCTCATTGCATGAAATCATGAATTTCTATACTGTCTTACAGGTTCATGTAACTATCTCAACCCTATTTATACAATATATTGATCATGCATGTTACTTAATATTCTGATAAAATAATAACTCCCCCCGTTGTATAATTCCCCTCGATAAACTCCCCCCTCAAAAAGTTCTGACGAAAAAATAATTCCGCAGGGGATTTATTCGAGGATATACGGTACTCACATACAGACCATGTAGAGCCACACACAGCTGAGATTAGACTGGACCATAACTTGGAGAACTTGTAATATATCAAGACCATATCACATGCAAAGTACATAGGAGTCTGGTTTAATAATGTAATCAGGCCAAATGAATATTTACAAATTTTCTACATTTTCAAGAACAAATTTGGTGGATCACATTTTGGCCTAAGTACAATTTTTTTCAGGGGCCATATGTTCACTCTATGCAGTGTACCTGGGAACCCCCAAGTGTCCTATGAATGGAGCATGGAGTTATGTTATACTTATGGACTTGCTGCTTTTTCGCTTTGCATCATAAAATAAAAAAGCGCTGTTAACTGAATTCTTCCTGATGCATTTTTGTTCCTGTCCGAATGCGTTTGATGGAATCAATTCGATAACACATTTGGTTGAAAGCGATGTTTGTAGTGATCGATTTTGAAGTGTATGCGAGCCTCGCTTTGAGTGCAGTTTTAAGCAGATGGATGTGACCTGAGCAAACTGACAGATCAGAGCCACAACAGGAGCCCTGGCTGGAATGTCTACCGGTGCCGGTGCCGGTGCTGGTCCGGTGCCGGTGCCGGTGCCGGTGCTGGTCCCGGTGTCGGTGCCGGTGTCGGTGCCGGTGCTGGTCCGGTGTCGGTACAGGTGCTGGTCCCGGTGCCGGTGCCGGTGCCGGTGCTGGGGGTGGCGCGGCGCTGCTCGACTGCCGCTGCCCGACTCAGTGGTGCCCCCGGCCGCTGCCGCCGCTTGCATTTATACCATCCCATAGGAAGCGCCACTGGTCTGCTTCAGGCCGAACATTGGCGCAGTGGCGCGTGGGCTATGGGCTAGTGCTCGCTTCCGAGAAAACGCTACAAAAAACACTAGCGCAAAACGAACACCAGTGTTGGAAAAACGTACAGTTAAATCCTTAAATGGGACCCCCCCTCGAACACCCCCCACCCTTGAATAACACCC
The DNA here is from genome assembly GCA_964036195.1 of Sphaerolaimus hirsutus. Taxonomy (NCBI): domain Eukaryota; kingdom Metazoa; phylum Nematoda; class Chromadorea; order Monhysterida; family Sphaerolaimidae; genus Sphaerolaimus; species Sphaerolaimus hirsutus. The sequence continues at coordinate 18,941,215 of OZ038455.1, forward strand.
CCCTGTTTACGAGGTGAGGAAAAAATAACGCTTCAGGGATTAATTCAAAAGGATTTATTCAAGAGTAGGGATTATTCAATGGGGGTTATTCAAACAAATATGGTATACTCGGCGTACGTGATACTCTGTCCTCGCACTGATTTATGTCTCGTATTGGAAGCGTGCCAATGATTATTCAATCATGCGATTTCCGTAAAAATATGAAAAAAAATTCATCGATGTGAATATGTTAATGAATAACATTATAACAACAATCAATTTTGTCATCTTTTTATAAAACTCGGACGCGTTAACCATCGTTGGCACACTTCCAGCGGGAACCACGCGTGCAGGGTGTAAAGTAACCGGAGTATATAAACCCCTGCTCACCTCTCTTACAACCCTTCAAATATTTTCAAGAGAAACTTAAAAACTCGTGAATGGGGCAACTTTCATGGCTAAGTTGGGTATACACTTGTACGGCAAATCATGCCCTACAAGTGTATACCCAACTTAGCCATGAAAGTTGCCCCATTCACGAGTTTTTAAGTTTCTCTTGAAAATATTTGAAGGGTTGTAAGAGAGGTGAGCAGGGGTTTAATACCCATGTATTTCAGGTATTTTTCCTTATGTTTTCACCCTCCTAAAATACCATTACGCCTTGTTACGTTTTCCTCAGCAAAATATCTGGGTACCATGTACAACAAATATTTTTGACATATAAATAAGATACATATTAGGTATACAACGGATAAACAAGTCAAGTACCACACATACGTATTTGCAATGTTCGACATTTATATGAAATATTCAGGTCTTTCTCAAGTTGGAACTTGGCCCTGAGTGAAAATGAATGCAAAATATTTATTCACACAGTGAACAAGCATCAGCCACTGCTCAATAAACGCTGAAGATTCTTTACAGCACCGCGCTGCGCGACAGATGGCGGGAATCGCGCTAAAATTTCAGAGCCACGCCCTACCAGAGTTGTTAAAAGTACAGAACTTTTTTCAAAGTATACGTAAAGTATTTATTTTTTTCTCACCCCCTGAGTACAGAAAACGTAATTGGTATATCACGGTGGGTGATCCAAAGGAGAGTAGAAAAGAGTTACTTAAAGAGACAAAATCCCTCCGATACCTGGGGGTGCTGATAAATTCAGGTAAAGACCCATTCAAAGATCACAAAGAGTTGACATTGTCAAAAATGAAACAGCTTAGCTCACTGGCTATATCGGCAGCACAAAAAACAGTTGCACCCATCTACAATGGTAAAATCACATGGAAAGCTTATGTGGAACCAGGAAGTATTTATGTATGGAGCTGAAGTGACAGGACTTGATAAATGTCAACTAAGAGAAATGGATAAAATGTATATCCAAACAATGAAAAAGGTTGCTCAACTACCTCTGAGCAGCAGCAATGCTGCATTACTTAAAGATCTAGGTGGCATCCTACCATCTGAAAAATACTGTCAACTGGTCCTAACAAATGATATTTACTTGCACAGGATCAGTAAGGAGAGGTGGGTGTCAAGATGCCTCAAAGTAGATAAATCGATATCAGGGCATCATAGACTGGAAGTAGACAATACAACCTGTGCATTAGTTTTACAATGCAAAAATCTGTCAGGGCTAAACATAGACACAGCCCAGCAGCGTGCAGTAGACGTGAAAAATTGGGTTTACATGCACAGCCAAAGCAATATTAAATCGCTAATGGGAAAGCAATCAGCCATTCACTACAGGAGTGATGACACACTTGAAATCAAAAGTGTTTACTACAATGAATTGCTATGGTTTGCTGACAGACAAAATGGCCTCAGGGTGTGGGGGAGTGATGGTAAGATGACATGTAATAAGTGCTCTGATATCCACACTCAAATACCTTTAAAAATACACCATGTAGTATATGCCTGTAAATTTAATGAGAATGAGAGAACTCAAATGCAAAAGACAGCCTGTACAGTACCATGCAGGTGGCAGCATGATTATTTACAATCTAATGTGTGTCATGCTCATAGGAAACAATGTGATAAAATGATCAGAAAATGTCTAGCCCAGTGAGCTGGGTTGAAATCTTAAATACTCGAGTACTTTCAAAAAGTATATGTAAAAGCGAGTACCGAAACTTTTTTCGGAGGAAACGTCAACGTATTTATTCTGTACTCGAGTATACGTATTTATCGAGTAAAAGTAAATACGTTTTAACAACTATGCGCCCTACGTTTGTGTGCACAGCTTTCTGCGGTAAGTAGATGGTCGTTTGGTATTTTGCTTGAAATGAACACAAACAGAGCAGACGGGCTCGTTGTGATGGACATTCGCTATTTCGCCTATATTTATCGTTGTTACAGTTTTAAATTCGGTATTCGCTGCGAGTATTGCATCCCAGTTTTAATTGCCTTGGTATAAACTGTCGATTTGTGAATTTATCCGTCCACCGGTGACGAAATCATTTTTGTATTTACAATAGGAACTCATCTGAATCGGGTCATATATGTTAAGTTGGCGCACGTGCAAGTTACTGGTTGCGCATTTTACGAAAAAGGAGTAACAGCTACAAATTGGCTCAAACTTGTTAAAATTTGCACCGTTTTGCCAATTTTAACCTTTGTGATCGTTATTTTCGTCTATATACTATTAATTAATAGATTTTTAGCCAATTTTATAAATATCCAGAGCGATGTGGAAATATTTGGCGGGCAGCCAACTATACATAAAGGTTATCGCCGACTCTTCTCTGTGCTTAAGTACAATAAAACTTGTGTCTGATATATACGTTTCAGCAAAGATCAAAATTTGGACACTTCGAATGGCTAAGAACTTCACATACTTGAGAACGATGAGAGCTGCACCGAAAATTAGCGAACTTTTTATGAAAAAGTTATTGTCAACCAATTATTTATTTACATCATTTTTACGGTATCATTCAAAAAAGAAAGTGTTACCGTAGGGCCGGCGGAGTTGACTCATTTTGGACTGTTTTCGTCCGTTGATGTTGTTCTTGTCGTTTTTCTCTTACAAATGCTTCTCGATCTTCCGCTCAGGCTTGGGTCGTAGCGAAAACTCGCGCTTAAAACCCCAATTTCACACTAAACGTTTACTTTACGTGCGAATAAATAATCACAAAAAAATATATCGAAAATACTCTGGCGGAAACAGTGGAAACACCAGGTGCCAGTCCCAGACCCTGTAGAACGCGCTGTGAAATGTCAAACGTCATGCAAAGTGTCAAAAGTCATGTAAAATGCCCGGTAAAATGGTAAACGTGTTACCGGTCATTTTACATGACCTTTGGCACTATGCACGACATTCCACATTCTCCACGGCATTCCACAGTGTCCGGGACATCCCCCAGCAGCCAACCTCACCATGTCGGACAGCGGGGGGGAGTCGGCGCGCGAGGGCGGCGCGCCCACTGAGCTGATGGACATGGACGCGCTGGGCACGTACCTGCGCAAGTTGGTCGACGTGCTGCTGGAGGGCGGCGACGGCGGCGGCCAGCTGAAGGCCTTCGACGCGGCCGTCAAGGGCGCCGAGGGGGTCGACGTGATGCGCAGGTTCATCTCCGAGAGGCAGTGCCCCGTGCTGCAGGTGGCGCGGCTGCCCTTGGCTCGTGGTGGGTGCTTCTGTTTTCTTTCGGTTTTTTTTTTTTTTGGGGGGGGGGGGTTGCCGAGTTTCACCACGTGGGGTATTCAAGGTATCAAAGTTGTAAAATGTGAAGAAATTGGGTAATTTATCACTTTGTGACAGTCACAAAAACACAGACGAGGACGCGGAGTTGTCGGCGACCGAAAGTGATCTTGATGCGAACGAGCCGGCCACGTATTCGTTCACCACCGAAGTGTCTTTCACCAGCCAGAGGGCTACTAGGTGCGCAAATTCTGCCTAAATTGGAATTTACGCGCTTTTGATGTGTCGACAACGTTTAGGTTGAGAAAATCAGGGAAATTTTCAATGTGTAAGTCCGATTTGGGATAAATAACGCCAGTCGCAGACCCTGTAAAATATCGAATGTCGTGCAAAGTGTCAAAAGTCATGTACATGGTCTGGCTGAAAAGTCCCCGGGCAGTGCTCGCCATTCGCGCTAAGGGTAAGCTACGGTCACAAAATTTTGACAGATTAAGATATCAGGTGGTTTGAGTTTTCTCCCAAAATTTCACCCCTCTAGCTCCACCCACTGCGGAACTGTGGGGGTTACAATTTCGGTCATTGTGTACTGATGTACAAAAGGTGCTCTAGCTCAATGCTGCTTTAAGTTGTGATCATGAAACTTTGGTTAGTGTAAGCGACCAGTGTTGGCAATGTGCCAGCACTAACCAACATTAGTTGTTATATCATAAGCCTGGTTCATATAGTATCTAGTTAACTAACAAATTCGTCATTCTGCCTCTCCGTCTCAAAAAGTGGTTAATACAGGATGCATTTTGCATGCACACTGCTGTTGAACACAGGTAATGTGTCCGCTACAGATTAGTAATGAAACATAGGGAATATTTTAACACATAACTCACTTACTGCACATTTCAAAACAACTTAAAAATCACTGCATTACATTACAACATGATCTCAGGTGATCACCAAAAACGTCCATCACAGTTTCCTCGTTTCTTGCCAGGGGTATCTTGAATTTTGACCCTCCGAGTGGTTGGATAGATAGCAAATCGCTCCTCCGGAGGGATAGATAGCTGAAAAATTTTCTGGGGGGGGGGGGTTGGGGGGGGGTTGTGGTGGTTCGATATATAGGCTTTTTCGGGGCATAGAAGGAAGAAAAGGGAGAAAAATCGCTAAAAGTAGGTGTAAAATAGCTCAAAATGGGTATACAAGAGCATTTAGTACTTAAAATAGCTGAAAATAGGCAGTTAGACGCATGAACCAGTGATTTTGAAGGTGGAAATCTATATATAGGTATGAAAAATAGCGATTTTGAGCGAAAATTGGGGTATAGTTTCTGAAAAATCGTTCCAGATAGGTAGATAGCTGAGCGATTTGGGGGGGGGGGGTCTAGGGGGTAGTAGCCCAAAATTTTGCCTCCGCGATAGATAGATAGCTGAGCGGCCTCCGGGATAGATAGATAGCTGGGCGGTTTGGGGGGGGGGGGTAACCCCCCCCCCCCCCCCAACCCCCCCCCCCCATTCGAGACCCCTGTTTCTTGCACATCACCATGATTTGCATATTAATTTTACCTTAATAGCAATGATGTTGATAAAAGTGTTGAATATTATCAGCACATTACCAACACTGGTGGTTTACACTAGCCAAAGTTTCATGATCACAACTAGGGTTCAAACGGGATCCCGATCCCGGATCCCGTGAAATTCCGGGATTTAGCAGTCCCGATCCCGATCCCGAAACTTTTCAAATCCCGATCCCGATCCCGAGAAACTCCAAAGTCCGGGATCCCGATCCCGGAAAAATTAGTGGAAATTATCAAAAGTGAAAAAACGACCTTTTGCATGCGAAAATGTGAACGCAAACCCCCAGCGTTCATTTTATGCCACGTTTCTGGCATCCAACAGTGTTTTTAGACCTTTATGAACAACGGTGGATCAACTCAAAACACCTGATATCGTAACCTGTCAAAATTTTATGACCATAGCTTACCCCTAGCGCGAATGGTGAGTACTGCCCGGGGACTTTTCAGCCGGACCATGTCAAAATTACAACCTGCCCTGCCAAATTACAACCGAGTTGCCATTTTGCAGGGCATTTTTTATGACTTTTGAGACTTTGCATGACATTTGACATCTGACAGGGCATTTTACAGCGCCGGGGACTGCCACCAGGTTTGCGTCATGCGGTCATGCTCACCACATGTTTTCTTCAAAATTTCTGCACGACCGTTACACACGCCGACGCAAATTTTGTTGGGGGGGTGTAAATTTTTTTTTGATTTTTCTCAAATTTGGCATGCGTGTACTCCTTTGTTTAGTGAGTACGCATGCCAAAATTTAGCTCATAGCGGTTACTGAGAATTTTTTTATTGACACTTAAATTTTCGTTAAATACTGTATTTTTTATAGTGCATGAAATCCTGCCGGGGACCGGTCCCCGGCAATATTGAAATGGCCCCGACCGGGGCCATACGTCCCCGGTGAGGAAATTTTTTTTCAGTATACAACGAAATTTGGTCCCCGACCGGGGTCGTTTGGCCCCGGTACCACACTAAAATTTATGGTACTTTTTGGGACTTTGTGGTAATTGTCCCCGGTCGGGGCCAAACGACCCCGGCCAGAAAAATTTTTTTTTAGTATACAACAAATTTTCGTCCCCGACCGGGGTCGTTTGGCCCCGTGCCCATACCACACAAAAATTTATGCTACTTTTTGGGACTTTGTGGTAACTGTCCCCGGGCTAAACGACACCGGCGACAAATTTTTTTTTTGTAAACAGAATTTTTGACCTTACAAGGTCCATTCGGCCCTTGTGCTTCACAAAGATTATTGCATTACGGTGCCAAAGGATGTTGGCACAAAGCGCCAATGGCGCCAGCGCCAAAAACTTTTTGCTGCTCCTCAAGTGCAGCAATGCTAATGCAGTGCTATTTACTAGTGTAAGATGCAAGATAACACCTAATCGAGACAAGTTTTTGTCTTTTTGTGATGTTATTTTACAGCTGCGAGTTCTGGTTGACAATGGCAAGCCATCGCGGAAAAAAGTGCTTAGATTTGTATTGTGTTGACCGTGGCAAAATGGATGGATAAAGAAATACAGAGAACTTGTCATAATAGATTTCATGTTTTCGTAATAGATTCCATCGTAATTTTCTCAACCCAAACCCGATCGGCGATCGCCACATCAAAACCTTGTGAACACCGCCCAAATACCGCCACTCCATAAAGTATAAAGTCCACGCACGTGTGCAGCGTGCTTCTCTTGAAGCGGGGCGCGGTGCTGGAGGCGGACAAGAAGCCGGCCGCGCAGATCCGCGTCATCGAGTTGACCGAGGGCAATCCCTACGAGACTTTGAGGGCCTATATGGGCTCGGCCATGGCGCCCTTTTTCAAGTCCTATGTCAGGGCCGGCGCCGCTGCCGCTGAAGGGTGTGTTGGGAAATGTGGGATTTGGTTTGTTGTGGATGTTTTTGTTGAATGATGGGGTAAATATGTTTTTTTTTGAACACTAAATTTGACTTTGTTTATTTGCGAAAAGTATTCAAAAATCTGTCGTCTTCAAAATTTTCCGCCCGGCCTTGATTTAGAAACAGTTAAAACAGAAAAGAAAAACAGAAACAGTTAAAAAGGAAAATTGTTGAGAAAAATACTGTTACTCGTAATTTTCGCTGTGTTTCTCACTCTAAATTTTCGCAGTCTGTTACTCAATTGTTACTCACAGTGGTGTCACAGTCTGTTACTCAATGTTACTCAAAGTGGTGTCACAGTCTGATAAAGCTAATAAAAATTTCCAGCGGTAGCTATCGCGAATGGGACAAGCTCGCTCCAGCCGTGGAGAAAAAAATGTCCGAACTGGAAATGTCCCTACTCCATCTACAACAGAACATAGAAATTCCCGAAATCAGTCTGGTAGCCCATCCGACGATTTTGGCAGCGATAAAACGAGCTAAAGAGCAGAGGCGTAAAGCGTCCGTTGCTGATTTCTCCGATAAAATTGATGACTCGAACTTCTTGAACGCGCTTCAGAATTCGGTGAACAGATGGATTAAGGAAATACACAAGGTTTGTCCCTATTAAAGGGGTGCGGGGGGGGGTGGCCCCCTAAATTGCTATTTTTTTCTACCATTTTGCCCAGTTTCACCTTCGAAATCACAAGTTCATGTGAGGGTTCAAACGGGATTGACTTTTCGGGATCGGGATTGGCTTTTTGAGATTTCGGGATCGGGATCGGGATTGACCTTTCGGGATCGGGATTAGGGTTGGCCGATGTTTTTTTTAAAACGTTTTTAAAAATAAAAAAACGTTTTTTTTATTAAAAAAACATGACGTCCGAAATGTTTTTTTTTTAAAAAAAACATCGGCCGAAATTTTTAGTATCAAGCACTAGGTATTTTGCAAAATTTTTGCGCGCAAGCGCGCAATTTCACACACAAATTGACATTGGTGGTTGTTTTCATTGGTTTTGTTGCATTTTTAGTATCAAAACATCCATTTCTATGTGCTACCATGGGTGGAATAAGCCGACATATGTTGCTGTAATATATAATATTGAGGTAATGTGCTTCCATGTACCTCCACAGTGTTTAACTTCACTCCCAAAGTAACAACCTCCTTTTATAACCTTGTTTGATCACCATTCCGTGCCAAACTTTACCTGAAGTCACGAACATTCAACTATAAGGCGATATACGAACGATATGTCGACGAAAAATGGATATTTTTGACACAAATCACCACTTATAATGCTATCCCATGGCTCCACAGGCATTATATGGTCATATTTAACATCTAGGAGTATTGCCAGTGTCTGATATACCTATATATGTTGACACTAGGTCATATCTGGGAGCTTTTAAAAAAAAACGTTTTTTTTCCAACCCTAATCGGGATCGGGATTGGCTTTTTGAGAATTCGGGATCGGGATCCCGTTTGAACCCTAGTTCATGTACCTTTTTTATTATTGCCTATTTTCACCTATTTTTAGCGATTTTTGTCCCTTTTCTTTGTTCTACACCTCGAAAAAGTTTATATATTGAACCCCCGCCTAAATAGGCAAAATTCATCAATTTCTAGTGAAATGAAACGTGTCAAAAAATGGAACCCGGGAAACTTCCCTTCAACCGAGACTTTATTCTGCCCGTTGTCGGGGCAAAACCCGTCATTTCCAATGGCAAAGCACCGATGTCATTCGCAGGTTACCCGGCTGGAGCGCGACCCCAGCACGGGGACGGCGATGCAAGAGATCACTTTCTGGCTGAATCTGGACAGGGCGCTGAAGCAGGTGGCCGAGATGCGCGAGGCGCCCGAGGTCCAGCTCACGTTGGACGTGCTCAAGGCCGGCAAGCGATTCCAGGCGACCATTGGCTTCGATTCCGATACTGGTCTGTTCCGAATATTTAGGGTGGGGCTTGATTTTTTTCAACTCATTAAAAAAATTATCTGATTTTTTTAAATCTATGGGTAGAAACTGATAAAAAAGCCATAATTTCTGGCAGACATACACTAGACATTATCCTATTTCATACAATCAGGACATTTGAAAAATAAGAATTTTTCCTACCCTAGTTCTATTCACCCATCTTTTCGTTTTTTTCAACGTTCCGAATCTACAAACGTTTGCCGCGACCCCAGGACTGGCGGCGGCGAACGCCACCGTGGCCGATTACGTGCAGCTGATGAAGGACTTCCCCCTGAACGATTTGCTCAGCGCCACCGAGTTGATCAAGATAGAGGCGGCCGTGAAGGAGATATTCAACCACATGCGTAAGTACAGACATACGAAGTACCCGGCGCAGAGGTGCGTCAAGCTTCTCGAGGCCATTTCCAGGGATATCCAGGTGTGTTCATTCTTTAGGCGTAGATTTTTAAAAAATTGTTTTTATGTGATGTTTTGTGCACTGTTATTTTTTTCCAGAATCAAATGATCAAAGTGTTGAGCACGCGCCGTCTTATGCACATATCGATTCAAGAATTTGACCAGGTATGTTTTACATGGAGCACAGGTTTTATGTTTATAATACACGTTCTACGTTTCTACCTAAATTTCCAAAAATTTAGAAAATTCACACATCAGCTTAGAACGTAAACTAAAGGTGATAAAGGTGATTTATGAGATTTCCAAAAATTTTTTTTTTGGAATTTCACAAGAAAAATGTGTTCAAATTTCCGCCATATCCAATGCAGATCTACGGGCAGTGCCAAGAAATTTTCAAGGCGTGGGAAGATGATTACGACAAGTTCCAGGGGGTGCTGCGGGATCAGATGAAAAAGTCGACCAGGCGCGACGCGGAGAAAACGTACCTATTCCGGATTCAGGTGGAACACAAGAAGCTGGCGGCCAGGCTGGCGCAAATGCACAAGCTAGTTTTTACACGTTTAATTCATCCTGCCGCACTTTGATTTTTCATATTCTTTCGGGTGTAAGTAGAGCCTCAGATCTCCAACAAGGGATAAAAAACGCTTTTTTGGCGATCTTGTGTTTTCACAACAGTCGTAAGATGTTTGTGGGTGAGGTTGGAAAGAAAAATCAATTTTTCAAACGTTTCGATTTAGAAAAAAATCAATTAAAAAATCAGTTTTTTTTTGCCAAAATTGGGGTGTAGAGCAAATTTGTATTTGATGCTTGTGTTTTTTACTCAACGCTGTAATGTTGAAACCGGTTGAAAAACTCCGGCGATCCTTGTGACCATCCTATGACTAGAATTCCCCCCAATCCCAATCTAAACAATCATCCACTTGTCCACATCTCCATTTCCCGCGCACACTTCATCCAATCCCACCCCCCCCCCAGATACCGTCGCCAACACGAGCAACTGCGCACCGTGATCGCCCGGGTGCTGCGGCCGGCCGCCTCCGAGCAGCAGAAGCGCGCCGCCGGCACGGACGCGTCCGAGGTGGCCGCCGCGACCGACGGGGCCGACGCGCTCGCGCCCCACCAGGTGCCGCTGTCGGAGCCTGTAAAGTGCCCTGTGAAATGTCCTGCGAAGTGTCGAAAGTCATGTAAAATTCCCTGCGAAATGGCAAGGAAGTTTGCCATCTTTCAGGGCATTTATCATGACTTTTGACACTTTGCATTTTGACATTTTACAGGGTATTTTACAGCTTCTGGGAGTGACCCACCAGGTCGTGCTCGACTTGGCAGACCAGAACGCCATCGAGGAGGTCAACGTGGCATATGACAATGTCAAGGAGGTTTGTCGATTTTTGAGGAGTTTTTGGTGGAGTTAGCCAAGATGCCACGTCCCTTTACATACCCCACGTTCTGGGATATCGGGCCCACATAGAAACTAGTTGACATCGCAAATTCTGTCAACTGAATTCAACTAAATAACGCTAAAAACAATTTGAAAGCATGGAACTTGACAGAAACAATGATAATTGAGCGCCACGATGTAAAATTAACTACGCTCTATTAGTGTTCAAACGGGATCCCGATCCCGAATCCCGAGAAATTTCGTGATTTTGCGGTCCCGATCCCGATCCTGAAACCTCAATCCCGATCCCGATTCCGAAATCTCAAAAAACGAATCCCGATCCCGATCCTGAAACTTTTGAAATCCCAACCCCGATCCCGAAATTTTTTACTCAATCCCGATCCCGGAAAATCTGCAAACATTTAAAAATTACATTTTTGCACTGAGAAATGTGACCAGGAACCTCCAATGTCCAATTTATAGCCCTCATCCAGCATTCGTGTGTGTTTTTGACTTATTTTTGCAGTAAATTAGTGAAAATTTCTCAATGGAGACCTTTTTCAATGATTCCGATCCCGTAAAAATGCCAATCCCGAGACACTAATCCCGATCTCGATCCCGAAATCTCAAAAGACCAATCCCGATCCCGAAGGCCCAATCCCGATCCCGATTCCGAAATGTCAAAAAGCCAATCTCGATCCCGATCCCGAAAAGTCAATCCCGTTTGAACCCTACGCTCTATCACATATTGAGGAAAGTTAAAGTCACACAATTAACCAAAATATAGTTGAATTGAGTTGACACGAATTAAAATGTCAACTAGTGCGTGCGGGCCCCGGCCCATCGCTGTTTTTAAATAGCGGGTGGATTTCGGAGAATGACGAACGTGCACGACAATTTTCGCCCCAACATGAATACAGCACTGTAACTGTGCCAAAACTGTATTCAGGTGGATTGCCTGGACGTGTCGCAAGAGGGCCAGGAAGCCTGGGACGCGGCCTGGCGCCTGTACGAGGAGCGGATCGACCGGGTCGAGTCGCGGATCACAGTGAAACTTCGCGACCAGCTGGGTGCAGCGCGGTCCGCCAATGAGATGCTCCAGGTATGGTGTGATTTTGATGGTGATTTTTGTATATGATGAAATTTTTCGCACCCGTTTTTTAGACGGTTTGCGAATCAGCTCGGGTACTGGAATCGAATTCTACTGTCAGATAGGGATGGCCAGCGCTTTGTTTAACCGATTTAAAAAAATCACTTTTTTTAAAAAGCGCAAGGTCACAGCTGTTGCATGCATGAGCGCCTCAGCATACGAAAAATCGAGAGAATGGCGACGACCAGCGAGGGGAACCACGAGGGCGAGCAAGTGCCGTTCCCCGGGGTGCTGGCGACCGAAAAAATCGAGGAAAACGTTCGCTTGAGATGTGAATTTGCGCTCTGGGGAAAACGTCGCCACGCGACAAGTCAGCTCACTATAACACTCCACTTTCATGCACACGCTCGCGGGGGCACGGAAAGGGAAAATGGGAAAATGAACTGAACTGAACATGCTCAACTTTGCGCGCCTTATAAATGCCGGCCGGCGCATGTGCTTTGCGGGTGCCGCCGCGGCGGCCCGCCTCACTGCGCGCCTGCGGCGCGCAGTGCGACGGGCGACCGGGGCGACACTCGCGTGCACACGCGCCCGCCGGGCGCAACACCCCCCCCCAAGCCCGGGGCAGGGGTGACGAGAAAAAAAATGAAAACCGAAAACTGAAAATCGATCACGATCCGCTACTCTAGATTAGTTGTATGAGTAAAAAAAATAAAACGAAAAATAAATACCCGTTGACATTCGTCTACCCGTGAGAAACTTTGGTAAAATACCCGGAAAAACGGTAACTTTTGTGGAAAAAACCCACCACTTCGAAAATTTATCAACTCGGTGTGAATACACGTCGAAATTTACAAATAAGTCGAAATTTACAAATAAATCAGGCCTGTATACAAATAAAATATACCCGGCACACTTCACCAAAACCCGTAAACCCGACGGAAAAAAACCAAAAAATCAACGCGGCCAAAACAAAAACTGCCCTTTTTTCTACTGTTTCTTCTTTCCACCCTTGGTTAGCCACGTGCGGAGATCGGTAGTGGGGACTTTGCGGGGCGGCGTTGTTTCTCCGCTGCTGGCGCCCAGCGGCGTGGCTGCCCGCGGGATTCTGCTGGGCCCGGGGATTTGCTGCGGCTGTAGCGGGGATAATAGTGGGGGGAGGCGGGAAAATACGAAGTAGGGGGGTAACCCGGGTTTCCTAACCTCTGGCGACTCGGGTGGCAGTAAATCATCTTCTGTCTCGCTCAAAACTGGGCTTTGGGCGGGTGGGGGGGTGGCGGGGGTGGTTTGAGCGGCGCGGGAGGTTTTTTTCGGGGTGGGGGGGGTTTGGACCTTCTTTAGCTGCCCGGCCAACTTTGTGTTGCGCTGCTTGGCCGCCGCCGCCTCTTTCTGCGCCCTGGCCATGCCGTCGACCGCCGCGCGCAGCTCTTCTTTCTGCTGCGCCAACTGCTGCTCCAGCGAATTGCGCTGCTCGCGCAGGCGCCCCTCGGCGTTCAGGCTCCAACGGAGCATCGGGAGCGCTTCTTGCGGGTGCAGAGTGAGACGTTGCAGCGCCGCCGACAACATGTCGTTGGCGCTGCGCAGGCCGATCGCGTCATCTGGGGGTGTGGGGTGTATTTTGGGAAGCGCTCTCGGCCATTTGCGTACGGCGCCATGCAATAACTCACTCGTGTTACACTGCACCTTGCCAGTGGTTGGAGTTGGGAGGAGCGAGCGCGGGCCGGCGTTGCGTGGCGTCGTGTCTGCACGAATATTTTGTTTGGAGTGTTTATTTTTCCGTCGGAAGACTCGGGTGGGAAAAAACTCACGCGAGTCTATTCCGTTGGCCGCAGCCGCTGCCATGCGGTCGGCTCTGGCGCCCGCGCCCGGCGCCTGGCGCCTGGCGTTCGTGTCTGGGGTGTGAAACTTGTTTTGGCCCGGTGCCAAAAAATGCGACAAACCACGCTCGCTACCCCGGGACTCACCGTTACTTTGGGCCCGTTGCGTGTGAATCGCGTTCAGTGGGGTGGGGCCGGCGTTTGCGGCCGGCACGTTCGCCCCGGCCGTGACCTGCACCAACGCCGCCTGTTGCTGTCGCTGTTGCTCGGATTCCGGGGTCTGCGGGTGGATTGGGGTTGCGATTTTGTTGGGGTTGCGATAGGGGTTTGGGGGAGCGATATTGGTCGGTTCGGGGGGGTTCTCACACACAAAACTTTCAACATGTCGAACCTCACCGACCCATTCAATGTGTGCCCGCTTTGGTGCTGGTTCCCGCTCCGGGGACGCTTCCGGGCGGCTTCTCGACCGATCCTGTGCCCCTGCCGACGCCGTTTGCTGGCGCCTGCGGCTGTTTGTGCGCTGCCTGCCCGCTTTGTCGTTTTTCTTCGAGTCCATGTTGTCGCAGCTGTTGTGGGCTGGGTCGTTGCTTGGGGGAGTGTGTTGTTTAGTCAGATTTGATTTTTTTATTTTTTCAGAAATTCCGTTGAGGTTGGGGTGTGAGTCGTACGCCGGAATAAGTGCGTCCATAGGGATTCGTTGTATTTGCGTCCCTGTGTCGACTAATGCAACGGATTTATCTATGCCCACTACTTCGTAGGGGCCTGTGCGAAGTGGGTGTATTTTTCGTTCGACCGCCATACCCCACTTCGTTTCAACATACACTGTGTCCCCCAGTTTTATGCTTTTTCCCAGTTTCCTGTCGTGGAAACACTTGTACCGCTCCTGGGCATGTCTCAGGTGTGTTTTGGCCTGCTGCCATAATTGCTGCAAACGCCCCTGTCGGCCTGCTTCTATGGGGACTTGCGTGGCCAGCGACCTTAGTGTTTTTTGCAGTCTCGTGTTTTTGCTAGGTGGCGTGTCAAGATTTTGATCCTGTTGTGGGGTAGTCACCGGTTCTGCGCTTTCCGCCAATATCGATGGCATGTAGCCAAAAAGTAACTCGAATGGCGCGTGTGCGATGTCTCTGTTGTACGCTACATTCATTCTAAGTGCAATTTCTGGCAACGCTGCTGGCCAATCTCGTGAATTTGCATTTCGGTGTGCCCACTGGCGGGTTAATTGCTCCACGCTGCGAATTGCCCGTTCTGCTAATCCGTTTGACTGTGAATGGTACGGGGTTGTGTTGCGTAGGGATATACCCCACTTGCGCGCCATGTTTGACATGTCTTTGTTCACGAATTCTGTTCCATTGTCACTAATTAGTTCTGAGGGCGGCCCAAACAGATGGATGACATGTTTTTCTAGGGCTCTCACTATTGCTTCACCCGTTATTTGGCGTATCGGTGCTAGTGCTACTGCTCTTGTCAAGTAGTCCACTGCGACCAACAGGTGTTTGTGTCCCTTGAACTCTGGCATCGGTGTTGTGTCCACTGCTACTTTCTGCCACGGCCTCGTGCCTGGTTCCACGGGGAAAAGAGGGCTTGATCCCTTGCTCTGGCCATCTTTCGTGATTTTGCAGATGTGGCATTTTTTTACGAATTCTGCGGCGTCCTGGCGCATTCGTGGCCAGGCGGCCACCAGACTTAGTTGCTGTGTTGTGCGTTCGGCTCCTCCATGGGCGCCTAGCTGCCCTGCGTGGGCTCTTTGCAGGAGCCCTTCCCTCATGTGCCGGGGTGCCCATGGCTGGAAATCGTGCGGTCCTTTATATTGAATGACGTTCCCTGACAGTTTGTATTGTACTTGACTCATGGTTCCTTTAGATAGTTTTTCCTTCAAGGTTGCGTATTCCGGATCTTTGCTTTGCTCTTGTTCCCAATGTGCCGTTGTTTGCGTGTATTGGGACATGTGCGGACATAGTTTGTCTAACGGGATGCGGATGCTTTCACTGGCTCGTTGGAATGCGAGCGTGTCGTTGTCTTCGATGGGGTTTCTGCTTAGGGCGTCTGCGATGACGTTGAGTTCTCCTGGGCAGTACTCGATGGTGAGATCTTTTAGAGATAGTCTCATCGCCCACCGATGCGTCCATCTTTCGATTTTCCCGTGTGCAGGTTTGATTAACGCGTTTACCAGCGCCTTGTGGTCTGTCCGGAGGATCACTTTTTGTCCGTCAATATAATCCCCTAGCCTATCCAATGCCCATGTGCATGCTAAGGCTTCTTTTTCTATTACTGACCAGTTTTTGTGTGTTGTTGGGAGTTTTTTCGATACGAACGCGACAGGTCGCAATCTTTCTGGGTCTTTTGCGCATTTCTGCATTAGCACTGCTCCCAGCCCTACGTCGCACGCATCTGTGTATAGGTAGTACTCCTTGGAGCGGTCCGGGTGTGCTAGGATGGGGGCCGTGCTCAGCTTCACCTTGAGCATTTCGTATCCGCACGTCGCGTCTGACGTCCATTGATCGTATGGGGGAATGGGGTCACTTCCATTCACTCTGTACTTCCCTTTCGCCATTTCATTCAGCGGCGCTGCTAGCCGGTGGAACCCTGGGATGTGCTGGCTAAAATAGCCTGCTTTTCCCAGGAATGTTTTTATTGCCTGCTTTGTGGTCGGCGTTGGCATGTCTAGTATTGCGGCAATGTTGCTGCGTTTCGGGGCGATGCCCTCTTTGCTCAACTCAAAACCCAAAAATTTCACTTTGTCACAGAAGAAGTGACATTTTTCTGGTTTCAGGCGGATCCCCGCCCATTTCAACCGGTTGAATAATTGGTTTAGGTGTTGCATGTGTTCTGTGGGTTCGTTGCTTGCCACTAGGCAATCGTCGATATACGCAAAGAATGCTGGCCGTTCTGGTTCTTGGTTTAGCCCCGTTAGTACGCAGTCCATCAGTCTCTGGAAACTCGCTCCCGCGTTTTTTAATCCCAGCGGCATGCGCGTGTAGCTGTATTGCCCGCGACTGCATACAAACGATACCATGTCTCTTGTTTCCGGGTCTGAAATTGTGACATTGTAATAGCCGAAACTGGCGTCCATTGTGGAAAAAATTTCTCTCCCGCTCATTTGTTGGAACATGTCGGATATTCGTGGGAGCGGGTAGGCGTCGCGCACTGTGACGTCATTTAGTTTTCTGAAGTCCAGGCACAGGCGGTAGTCTGTTTTGCCTTTGGGGACGATTACTAGGGGGAAAGCCCATGGTGACGCTGATGGCACTATTAGTTTCTTTTTCAACATTTCTTCGATGGTCCGCCAGACAAATGCGCGTTTTGGGGGTGTTTCGAAACGGGCTGCGCATTTTATGGGTTTTGCTCCTGGGACTAGTTCAATTTTGTGTTCTGTGACTTGGGTTTCCCCAATGTCGTACTCGTTCATGCTAAACAGCCCCTCTTGGCGGGCTAGCATGTTTTTGAATCGGACTTCGAGTACGCGCGGTAATGCATTTTGGCTTTCCTTTGGCAGCCGTGGCCAAATTTCGTCGATTCGCGCTTGTTCCTCCTCGGTGAGTTCCCGCTCTTCTAGTGCTGTGTTTGTTGGGGGAGGTGGCTCAGGAAGTTCTTTCACTCCCTGTGCTGCCTCTGTTGCGGGTTCTTCAAGGGTTAGGGCGTGGCCCGTGGCAAATATTTCTGCCACCTTTGTGTGGGCGGGGATATGGCAGTCTGCCCCAGTCGTGTTAGTGATGCACATCGGAAATCCAGCGGTTTTCAGCCATTCGTCATTTGTTTGGAATGCTGCAGTGCATGATATGCCTGGCACCCATTCATTTAACTTTCCTTCCGCGTTTCTTGTGTATGGATCCAATGCATATGCGACTGGCAACCCATTTTCTGTGCTTGTGGGTAGGTTGTGGTATTTGTCTACTGTCACTTGCAAATGGTGTTGTTGCCCCGCGAAAATTGTCGTGTCGTGTAGGGTGTGTACGCCAGCTGTGCGCAGCGCAGTTTCGTCGTTGTCCGCTCTGAAACTTCCTTCCGCCCCTCTGAACTCTTGTGACAGTCTCTCTAGTTCTTTGTGGGCTGTTTGGACTATTTGTAGTGGTCCCCAAATGGCTGCTCGCCCGATTAGGAGTTGGTCGGTTTGGGGCAGGAATTCCATGAGTTTTACTACCGCTGGCAGTGTGTCCACGTGCGTTACTCCGTCTGGAGTTTCATGCTCAATTTTCATGTCATAAATTCTTAGCCATTCGCCCCGTATGATGTTTCCGGATGTTCGGATGTGGCTACCCGTGTAGGGTCTGAACTTGTTTCGTTCCACTTCCCGGTTCATTTGTGCTTTGGCCCACACTTGTTCCAGTGTGGAATCCTCAACGAACAGCCCAATGTTGCATCCGGTGTCTATGTGTCCCGTGATGTCTATGCCGTTGAATTTGATTGTGGCCATTGGGTCGGGTGCCTGCGTGGCTTTCAGACATGTGTCTTCTTGTGCACTTGCAACTGTTGGGAACCAGTCTTCCAATTTGCCCGTCTCGTCTTGTTCTCCCTCGTCTGACGCGTCCCACTCGTTGTCTTCCTCGTATTGCACGTTTGTGTACCGCGTGGTGGGGGCTTCTTGCATTTGGATGCCAAGTTCTTTGCACTTTTGTCGCATGTTTTCCCTTGTTTCCTCGTCGGATTTCCCGCGCCTCGCTAGCGCTTGTTTAATTCTGTCCGCTCTGTCCGCTTGGAAATCGGGGGATGCTGGGTTTATGTAGCATTTGTCTGGGTCATGGGGCATTGGGGTGCGGTGCATGTAAAATGTGCACCAGGGGCCCTTATGCGTGGTGGGGTCGAATGCGCTTTGCACGCTGTCCGGAGTTGGGCTGCGCCATTTCTGCTCTGGTTGCCAGTTGTAGCGTGGTCGAGCTCGCTGGGGTTTCTGCTCTTCTCGGCGCTGCGCTCTGGCTCGTTCTGCCTCTTTGCGGGCTGCGTCGATCTTGGTGATGGCTCTGCCTAGTGTGCACCCGCCGTCTTGCCACCGTTCGCGCCACAGGTACCAGCAACTTACTGGGGCTAATTTTGGTGCCTCGGTGAAAAATTTGTCTCCGATCATTTGTTGCCGGTCATTGTCTGCCATGGTTTCGCTCACATGGTGAAAGTTTGCGCAAAGGCGGGTGTGGAAAGCGGATGCTGACTCTCCCGTGTCTGGTTTCATGCTGTACCAGTCCGCCACTGATCGGACTGTGTGATCCGACCGGTACGCTTCGACCAAATTATCCACCACGTACAGGATGTCATGCCTTTTGTTTATCCGAATCGCTCGGTATTTGTTTTGGGCTTCTCCCGTCAAGCACTGTATGAATACAGTGTTCCAAAAAAACTGCTGTTGACACTCCGGTACTCCCATGGCCTGTTGCATTACCATGTGTAGCCAAAACCGGAATGGTCCCGTTTGGCTGTTTTCATCGCCATCGAATTTTATCTGTTTGCTTGCTGTTGACGCGACATGCCCTACCCCTATTTTGTCTTTGGGCAGCAGAATTGTGCTCAATGGTTGCAGCCCGTCCTCTGGCGCTATTACGAATCGCTCCATGTACTCCACCATTTGTTGGAGTAGCGGATTCTGTGCCAATGTCGACAGGCGGTCTTCCGTGGACCATTTCCATGGATCGTCTGATGGCGGTGTTGGGCCTCGGGATGTGCCTGCTAGCGAATTATTGGCTATTAGGCGTGTCAATTGCTCAATTCGCTTGTTTTGCTCCAGCAGCTGGTGCTGCTGCTGTCTCTCTTGTTGATCGAAACGCTGGTTGAATTGGGCGGACATTGCCGCCAAGTCCGATGCTTGAATTTTTAAGTCGGCAAATGGGGTCGGGGATGCTGAATTTCTTGGTGATGTTACTGGTTGGAGTAGTGGTGCCTGTGCCGCGGTCACATTGCCGCTGTCACTTTCTTCCCCACTGCTGGTTTCGCCCGTGTATTCTGGGTCTGGGATTGTGATTGTGGTAGATTGTGTGCTTTTAAAGTATGCCTCTGCCAGGTTTAGTAGTCTGCGCCCGAGGGTTGAGTTGCTGTCTTTGCTGGCTACTGTGCCTTTTGGCCAGCCCGTTTTGCGCCAGTTGTTTATTGACTCGATTGCGCTGATCAAGGCCGCTCGTTTGCGGGCCGTTGTCCACTGGTTCACTTTTTGGGTTAGTTCTCGTTCACTGTACGTGATTGGCACCCGCGGTGCCGCATTTGCCGCCTGCTGGCTGGCGAGGTTTTCGGACGACATTTCTTGTCGATTTTTCAAATTTGCGCTCGTGTGGCGCTCCACCTGCCGCTTGCTCTGGGCGGTGGCTGTGCGGGGGCCGCTGTGTGTTGCGGCGCTACCGCGACTGTTTTTCGATTTTTACTGGGATTTATCGAGTGTGGTCACCATGTTGCATGCATGAGCGCCTCAGCATGCGAAAAATCGAGAGAATGGCGACGACCAGCGAGGGGAACCACGAGGGCGAGCAAGTGCCGTTCCCCGGGGTGCTGGCGACCGAAAAAATCGAGGAAAACGTTCGCTTGAGATGTGAATTTGCGCTCTGGGGAAAACGTCGCCACGCGACAAGTCAGCTCACTATAACACTCCACTTTCATGCACACGCTCGCGGGGGCACGGAAAGGGAAAATGGGAAAATGAACTGAACTGAACATGCTCAACTTTGCGCGCCTTATAAATGCCGGCCGGCGCATGTGCTTTGCGGGTGCCGCCGCGGCGGCCCGCCTCACTGCGCGCCTGCGGCGCGCAGTGCGACGGGCGACCGGGGCGACACTCGCGTGCACACGCGCCCGCCGGGCGCAACACAGCACTTAAAGAAAAGAGTACATTAAAATAGTGATTTTGAAGGTTTAAATCAGCAAAAAGACACAATAATATTCACCAGGCTGCACCAGGGACGTATCCAGGATTTTTGAGCGGGGGGGGGGGGCTGTTTGTTTACAGAGCCCGGCGAACGGGGGGGGCTCAGCCCCCCCCCCCTAAAATTTTACCTATACAGTGGCGGAATGGCGCCATGGCGCTGGCGCCATTCGTAGGCGCCACGCCATGGCGTCATTGGCGTTGGCGCTGGCGCCATGAACCGCCGATATGTATGTAAATATACATACATATAGAGTGATAGGCACGAAATTCAACGTATTTTACAGATGTTTGAGGGTGCAGGTTTCGATTTTCCGATAATTCCGGTGGACGGTGGAAAAATGCGCGCTCGCGCGCAAAATTTTTACATAGTACCTTGGAAATTAGTACCAAAAACGGCATTTTCCTCGATTTTTTCCGGTCTCACCCGGGAACGGGGGGGGCTGCAGCCCCCCCCCCCCGCCCCCCCCCCCCCTGGATACGTCCTTGGGCTGCACTTATTTGAAGTGCAGTGTGTTTTGAGTGTCAAATTGGCAAATTTGGAAGTGTTTTTTTTTTGAAGAAAAAAAGCAAAAACACTTTTAAAGGGTTTTTTTAAAGCGAGGCCATTGAAAAAACATTGCTTTCCATCCCTTTTTAGACATACTGAACTGGCTTTATTTAATCGTCTTTTTAAACCGGTGTATTTTCCAAAAAAAAACTTCTCCTAATCATACCACACGCCCGCAGATCTTCTCCCGCTTCAACGCTTTATTCGTGCGCCCCCACATCCGCGGCGCCATCCACGAGTACCAGACGCAGTTGATCCAGCGCGTCGAGCAGGTGCCACTCCCAGACCCTGTAAAAAGCCATTTAAAATGTCAAATGTCACGCAAAGTGTCAAAAGTCATGTAAAATGCCCTGAAAAATGGCAAACGTACGTTTGCCATTTTGCAGGGCATTTTACATGACTTTTGACACTTTGCATGACATTTGACATTTTACAGGGCACTTTACAGGGTCTGGGACTGCCCCCAGGACATTCGCACGCTGCAGGACAAGTTCACCGTGCACTACAACCAGAGCAACGCGTGCAAGAGCAGCGCCTGCCACGACATTCCCCCCGTCGCCGGCAGCATCATTTGGGTGAAGCAGATTGAGAGGCAGTTGGATACTTATATGAAGAGGGTTGGGGATGTTTTGGGCCATGGGTGGGAGAACCAGGTGCGAGTGGTGGAATGGTTTTTTTTGCGGGGGTATATTGCATTTTGGCCCTCAATTTTGGGGGGTTGGATGGATAGCAGGTGGCTCCACCGGGGGGTTGATAGCTGCAAAAAAAATTTGGGAGGGTGGTTCGCCGGGGTTCAATATATTTTGGTTCAAGGTGTTGAAAAAAGAAACGGGAAAAAATCGGTAAAAGTAGGTGAAAAATGCAAAAATATGTATAAATACACATAGTACAATAATAGCTGAAAATAGGCAATAAGGGACATGAGCAAGTGATTTTGAAGGTGAAAATCTACAAAAATTACTCCAGATAGCTAGATGGCTGACCGATTTTGGGGGAATGGGGTCAGAGGATAGTGGCCAAAAATTTGAGTTACCCCCTCAACCCCCCATTCGAGACCCCTGGCTTTAAAATTTGCCGCTTCACTCTTAAAAAAGACCGAACCCCCGCGCAGCTCGAAGGCCAGAAGCTCAAATCGGACGGCGAGAATTTCCGCCAAAAACTCAATACCCAGCACATATTTGACGACTGGGTGCAGCGGATGAGCCAGAAAAAGCTGGACGTGGGCACGGGAAAGTTGTTCGCGGTGGAAATCTGCCGCCGGCAGGGCAAACAGCAGCAGCAGTTGAAACTCAGCGTGAATTTCTCACCCGATGTTATTCAGTTGGCGAAGGAGGTGAGTGGCGTTGAGAAAGTTTGCAAAAACATAGCTCAGTGCTCGATACTGGGCGTCAAGGACGTAGCCAGGGGGGGGGGGGCGGGGGGGGGCGGCCGCCCCCCCCCCTTCCCGGGCCGGACCAAAAAATGTGCCAGAAATGGCACTTTCAGACGACGATTTTGTCGACAGTTTGAAAAATTTTTACGCGCAAGCGCGCATTCACCCTTCACAACATATCTTTTTGGCTGACCAGTCTCCGCGGCCTAAAAGCCAGTGAAAATGGACTCAATTTCTGTCCATGTCGCTGTATATGCCTGTAAAATACAGACGTATACTGCTGTTTTGGCGCCAATGCCAACGCCAGTGGCGCCATGGCGTGGCGCCTACGAATGGCGCCAGCGCCATGGCGCCATTCCCCTACAACAGGGGTAAAATTTTAGGGGGGGGGCGCCGCCCCCCCCCCCCCCCCGTTCGCCGGGCTCCGTATACAATCCGCCCCCCCGCTCAAAAATCCTGGCTACGTCCCTGCCGAAGGGGTTTAGGCTATGACTAAATTTTCTTTTTTTTCTCAGAATAATTCGAGATAAAGGATTATATAATATTCTACCGAGATTATATTTCACTTTCGTACATGAATTCTTGTTATCTAATACTTGTTTGTGCGGGGGGGGGGGCTTTGTTCAAATGATCTTTTTGTTCTAAAACCACAAGTTATAAAACTTGATTTTTTCATTCCTACACTCGACCCCTTCCAGGTGCGGCACCTGAAACACCTGCGCTTCCGCCTGCCGCTGAACATAGTGAACAAGGCGATTTACGCCCAGCAACTGTATCCCCTGGCCGTGTCCCTGATCGACTCGGTCAGGATTTACGACGCCATCAACGAAAGGATTGGGGAGAAAGCTGACGCGGCACTGTTGGTGGCCGGTGTGAAAAGGGACATACAGAAAATGATTGAACAAGTTGGTTGATTGTTTTCTCTGTTGAACTGTTTGGTGTGAGTCTATTGTGTATTTCGCTGAGTATGTGAGTGTATTTCGCTCTGGGCGCAGTCCCAGACCCTGTCAAATTTCATGTGTCATGTAAAACACCCTGTAAAATGTCACGTGTCATGTATAAGATCCTGTAAAATGTCATGTATCATGTAAAATGTCATGTGTCATGTAAAAGACCCTGTGTATCCAAATCTTATTATATTGTATCCAAATTTTATGTTTGTTTTTTTGTATCCAAATCTTGTGCACATACGATCAGGACACAAAACATGAGATTTGGATACTATACAATTTTGATTTAGATACGCATGATAGTTTACATGGTTTTTACATGACACATGACATTTTACAGGATTTTTTTCAGGGCATGGACTGGCATCTGGCGGAATTGCAGCCCATTTTGAAGGCTGCATCATGCATGTTACTGCTCAACAAGAAGTTTTCCTTCAGGCGGCCGGCATCACGTGGGACTCGCACAGGCGCGACCCGTACGTAGCCAAGTTCTCCGAGACCATCGGCAAGTTCCAGGAGCTGGTCGAAGAGCTACTGGCCGTACAAGAACAAATCGACGTGAACCTGTCCGCTTTGGATACGTGCCAATACGCTTTCCCCGTGCTGCAAGGCGTGCTGGCAACCATCCAGAAGTGCGTCGATGCGCTCAGCCTGGACAAGTACAGCAATTTGGGCGTTTGGGTGGATACTTTGGATCAGAAGGTTTGATAGTTTTTTGTTACATTTGTAACCTGGTGCCAATTTTAATTTGAGTGACGGTAGAGCGGTAAGGGATTACAGAATGTGGGAAGTGACAAATTCAGTTGTCACTTTCGTTGTCATTTGCCTTGTTAAATTTCACTTGTCCGAGCGCTTTTCTCATCACTTTCCAAAGTTTTGGAACTTGTTCAAAGTTGCCTTCTTTCGCCACCCTCAAACATTCTAAACCGCCCATTTTCGCAGATCGAAGCGAAATTGACGCGCCGTCTGCAAGAAGCGGTCAAAGCGTGGACAAAAGCGTTGGAAGGGCGCCAAAATGAGGAGGACATGGACTCTGACGATACTGCGGCCCAGTTCAAGATTGGCGGTGATCCGAAAATCACGGTTTGTGGATTTGTGTTGCAGAGGGTTCCCGTATTGTGCTGCTGCTAACGGCTCACATCAATAACGATGGCAAACCTTCTGGAAAACAGTGTTCTTTCTCAAAATGTTTTCGAAATTAAATTCATAGATTTTAATGCGTTTTCAAAAAACAAAAAAACAAAAAAATTCAAAATGAGTTTTTCTGGAGAAAAACCTATATTTCTAGTGGTGGGATAAAAATTCAAATTTATGCCTGCCATCGTCAGACACAACACACTGCAATTTGTCGAATGTTGAATTTACGCCATTTTGCTGATATTCCGATCGCAAGCTTTACCCTCTCTATTCCCCGACGTTGGCAAATCGCAATCACCTAAATACTCCCGCCACTCAGACACTTCCCCACGAGATCCGCCTAACCCAACAAGTGATGTACCTGAACCCGCCAGTGGAGGAAGTTCGCGCCAAACTACTCGACCAACTCTTCGCCTGGGAGGCGATCGTGCTCAGCCAGAAGCGCATCAGCTCCACTCGCTTCGACGTGACGCTCGAGTCGGACGGCGCCGACAGCTGCACCTACAAACGGCTGCTAGCGAAGCTGCCCGACGGCATGCAGGCAGTCGAGACCGCTTACGAGGCTGTGGAGAATATAGTCACCCAGGTGGACGATCCTAGACTCTGTGAAGTGCCCTGTAGAATGTCAAGTGTCATGCAAAGTGTTAAAAGTCATGGAAAATGCCCTGTAGAATGGCAAACGTACGTTTGCGATTTTGCGGGGCATTTTACATTACTTTTGACACTTTGCATGCCATTTGACATTTTAGGGCATTTTACAGGGTTTGGGACTGCCCCCAGGTTGACAATTACGTCAAGGAGTGGCTCAGGCTACAGGCGCTGTGGGATTTGCAGCCGGCAAATATATATGATCAGTTGGGCGATGATTTGCCCATGTGGATGAAGCTTTTAGTGGATTTCAAGTTGGTTCTTTTGACGTGCATTGATGTTTATTGCCCTTTCTACTTCACGAAAATCGATCGTCGAACGGTTTTTGTGCATACACTGGGCGAAAACTATGGTGCCGTTTCTGTGTTTAAATTTTGCTTCACAGCCCGTGTTTCTGGGCTTGAGGTTGACATACATATGAGCGCACATCCGACTGTAAAGTACCCCACAAGGGGCCCACAGACGCTAGTTGACATCGAAGATTCGTGTCAACTCAATGTCAACTAAATAACACAATAAAAATTTTACGCCTCACACTTCAGAAACAATATAAATTAAGTGTCACGATGTAAAATTTACAATGCTCTATCATATATAGGAAAGTTGAAATCACAAAATTCACTAAAATTGAGTTGACACGAATTAAGTTGACATCCAGCGTGTAAGACGCCAAAGAATATTCACCAGCATTTGGCAACCTTCCAGGAAATCCCGCTCCACATTCGACACATCGGAATCCCGAAAGCAGCTCGGCCCCGTGGTGGTGGACTACGCCAGGGTGCAATCCAAGGTCACCATGAAATACGACACGTGGCACAGCGAGGTGCTGGGCAGATTTGGCTCCGCCTTATCCGACAACATGACCTCGTTTTATAGCGAATTGAACAAAGCGAGGAATGAACTGGAGACGCAGAGTATTGATGCGGCTAGCACGGGGGAGGCGGTCGCGTTCATCACATATGTGCAGGGTTTGAAGAAAAATATGAAAGAGTGGCAAAAGTGCGCAGAGTTGTACAAAGATGGACAGGTACTTTTTGCTTGTTTATTTATATTTTTGGACATCTCTATCTAGTTTCTATTCGCAGGTGCTGCTGGAGCGGCAGCGTTACCAATTCCCCACCACGTGGCTGTACGCCGACCAGATCGACGGCGAATGGAGCTCGTTTGCGGACATTTTGCAGCGCAAGGACAACTCCATACAGTCGCAGGTGCGATTTCAATGGCCCATTCCCTGAACTGAATGTCGGGGTGTCCAGGTTTTTGATATTCCCGGCTGAAAACAATTTTTTTTGGGGGGGCGGGGTTCGCGGGGGTTCAATATATATATTGGCTTTTTCAAAGTGTATAAAACAGAAACAGGGAAAATCTTCAAAATTGGGGTAAATATAGCTAAAATAAGTATAGAAACCTAGCCGATTTGTGTGGGTCAGGGGATAGTTGCCAAAAGTTTGCCTCTATAGAGATGATAGCTGGGCGATTTTGGGGTGGGGTTACCCCCTCCGAACTCTACTCCCCCATTGATGACCCGTCACTGAATGCCCGATTGAAATTTGAACAGATTATGAAATGATGAGAGATAAGATCAGGACGTGATAAGCGTCGTCACGCTCACTTCAATTTTCATATTCATCTTATCGCCGCAGGTGCAAGGTCTGCAGACGAAAATCCGCTCCGAAGACAAAGTGGTCGAGCAACGGACGAGCGAACTCCTGCAAGAATGGGAAGCGGGCAAGCCGGTGGCGGGTGCGCAGCGGCCCGAGTCGGCGCTGGACGCGCTCAAGCTGTACGAGTCGAAGCTGCACAAGCTCAAGGACGACAGGGACAACATCGTGCGCGCCAAGGACGCCTTGGAGCTGGCGGACAGCGCCCAGCCCAGCGTGCTGTCGGACAAGTTGGGCGTGGCGCTCGAGGAGCTCAGCGACTTGAAGGGTGCGTCGGGGTGCTTCACTTGGAGGGGGTAACATTTCTATCTAGCTATCTTGAGCGAATTTTGAGAATTTTTACCACTATTTCACTCAAAATTGCTAATTTTCATACATCTTACAGATTTTCACAGATTCAAAATGACTAGTTAATGTGTTTTATTGCCTATTTTCAGCTGTTTTTGTACTATGAGCTTTTTTACTTTTAGCTATAAACCAATTTTGAGCAATTTTTTTCTACACCCTGAAAAAATCAGAACCCCGGCGAACCCCCCCCCCCCTCCCCAAACCCCGCTCCCAAGGTATTTTCTATCAAACCAACCCCCGGAGTGTCCAAATTTGACCCCTGGGGTGCGTCCGACCGGTGCGCCTGTGCACTTAGCCGAACATGAACGCGATGCGGTCGCAGGCGTGTGGCAGTCGCTGATGCCGCTCACCACGCAAATGGACGAGCTGCGCGACAAGCCGTGGCTCTCGGTGCAGCCGCGCAAGCTCCGCCAGCACTTGGACTCGCTGCTCGCCTCGCTCAAGGAGCTCCCCGCAAAGTGCAGGTGGCCTCTTACTGTTTTTTCCCTGCTGCATTTTAAAAGCGAAAAAGTATTTATTTAGCTGTTAAAATTGAAATTTGTTACAATTTGGCCTGCTGTGTTTGGTATTTATTTTCTCGCATTTGGCCGACACTAGTTGACATCGCAAATAAATGTCAACAATGTCAACTGAATAACACATCATATTTTTAAAGCGCCACACTAAACAGAAACAATCAAAATAAAGGGTCACGACACGACACAAAATTAACTATACTCTATCACTTGAGGAAATTTTAAATCACATAATTAACCAAAATTTAGTTGACACGAAATTTTATGTGAACTAGTTTGCGTGTGGGCTCATTAAATTCAAATTTGCCGCGCAGGTCCTACGACGGGTACGAGCACATGAAGCGGCAGGTGCAGTCGTGCGCCAAGGTGAATCTGCTGTTGACCGAGCTGAAGAGCGAGGCGCTCAAGGAACGCCACTGGAAGTCGCTGATGCGGCAACTCAAAGTCAACTGGAATCTGAACGACCTGAGTCTGGGACAAGTGAGTTCTTGGGTAACTGCTGGTGCGAGTACAATCGACTTTGATAAAAAGCTATGGTAGCGCACACGCATTATAGTGTTGGCACTGGGAGTCAGACACGTATCGAGGATTTTTGAGCGGGGGGGCTGCTTGTTTACGGAGCCCGGCGAACGGGGGGCTCAGCCCCCCCCCCCCCTAAAATGTTACTTACACAGTGAGGGAATGGTGCGATGGCGCTGGCGTCATTCGTAGGCGCCACACCATGCCGGCATTGGCGTTGGCACTGGCGCCAGGGACCAGGGCCGTATCCAGGGGGGGGGGCGGGGGGGGCTGCAGCCCCCCCCCCTCCCGGGGCGAGACCAGAAAGTGGCCGGAAAATGCGACTTTTGCAACGTCAGCGTAAAAAATTTTGCGCGCAAGCGCGCATTCTTCACCAGACATTAAGGTATTATCATCAGATTAGCTCCATGTGGCCGCAAATCGTTGTAAATACACTCAATGTTGTGCTTTTTGCTGTTTTGTATGTATATTTACATACATATACAGCGTTCCATGGCGCTGACGCCAACGCCAATAGCGCCACGGCGTGGCGCCTACTAATGGCGCCAGCGCCATAGCGCCATTCCGCCACTATATCGCTAAAATTTTAGGGGGGGGGGGGGCTGAGCCCCCCCCCCTCGCCGGCCTCCGTAAACAAGCAGCCCCCCCCCCGCTCAAAAATCCTGGATACGTCCCTGCCAGGGACCGCTGTTTATGTACGTAAATATACATAGATTTTACAGCGACATGCACACGTGAGAGTACATTTTCAGGGATTTGTGTCTAGAGGGACAAATCTGCTGATAATATGAAGGGCATGGAGGGAAATGCGCGCTTGCGCGCAAATTTTTTGAACAATTTGAAAATTTTATGGGAAAAGCTGCATTTACCAGGAATTTTCTGGTCTCACCCCGGGAACGGAGAGGCTGCAGCCCCCCCCCCCTGGATACGACCTTAATTGCTGGGATTGGTGGATAACGGTTTGGATGGCTCACTCGAGAAATGTGCAACCTCATTCTACAATAGAAAGTGTCCTACAATATACCCATTCATCAGTTGCAGGGAGGGTGTAGCGGCCGTAATGAAAACCCGGCCGTAATGAAAGCCTGGCCGTAATGTATGCCCACCCGGCCGTAATGAAAGCCTGGCCGTAATGTAGGGGATGCTACATTCCGGCCGGGCAACATTCCGGCCGGTTTTACATTACGGCCGGGTCCTAGGGGGGGAGGGGAGTAGATGATTTTGTGTGACGTCGATCTGTGTACATCACCCCCCCCCCCCGCAGGCAGCCAAATGTGCGCTTCCCGACATGCTTTCATCTGCACCGCCCAGCCCTCGCTTTACACAACGCTAGTATTAGAGATTGTTCACTCGCGGCAAATATTTGTGCTAGCGTTGTGAACAGCGACCCGGGTACCAGTGCCCAACGCTAGGGCACGCGACTGTCATTGTTTCACATTGTTCCGCTGAACAGTGTGCAACAATGACAGTGGCGTGCACTAGCGTTTGGCACTAGTACCCGGGTCACTGTTCACAACGCTAGCACAATGCCGCGAATGAACAATCAGTTTATTTGTGCTAGTGTTGTGAACAGCGACCCGGGTACCAGTGCCCAACGCTAGGGCACGTGACTGTCATTGTTCCGCTGTTCAGCAGAACAATGTGCAACAATGACAGACGCGTGCACTAGTGTTGGGCACCGGTACCCGAGTCGGTTTTCATATGTTGTGCTGGCGTTGTGAAATGCGACCCGGCTACCGGTGCCCAACGCACTGCACGCGTCTGTCATTGTTGCACATTGTTCCGCTAAAATAGCTCAAAGCCAAAATAGCAAAAAGCCTCGACAAAGCCAATCATGCTATCATTTGCTATTTGTCATCGTGCGCTGGGCGGTGCAGATGCAAGCATGTCGGGAAGCGCACATTTGGCTGCCTGCGGGGGGGGGGGGGGGGGGTGATGTACACATATCGACGTCACACGAAATCATCTACTCCCCTCCCCCCGTAGGACCCGGCCGTAATGTTGCCCGGCCGGAATGTAGCATCCCCTACATTACGGCCAGGCTTTCATTACGACCGGGTAGGCATACATTACAGCCAGGCTTTCATTACGGCCGGGTTTTCATTACGGCGAAGCCCCCGCCGTTGCAGGTTTTTCGGGGTTATTTCTCTCAACGCCCTCTTTCCATGTAATTTGTAGAACAAAAGCGTTGTATTTATCCAAAAAAACACGTTAAATTTCAATCCCTCGAAAACGGCCAGAATAGCCAATCAGCATTCAACTCATTCAAACTCAAACTCCGCCCACTTTAGGTGTGGGACGCGGATTTGATCCGGCACGAAGGCGTCATCCGCGACGTGCTGCTCACGGCTCAAGGCGAAATGGCCTTGGAAGAATTCATGAAACAAGTTCGCGATATGTGGCAATCGTACGAGCTTGAGTTGGTCCAGTACCAAGGGAAAACAAAGTTGATCAGAGGTTGGGATGATCTGTTCAATAAATTGAAGGAACACATGAATAGGTGGGTGGGTTGTGGAAAGTTTGAGCCATTTGACTTTTTTGTGTGTGGAAGTATGCGCCCGAATGTATTTATGACTTGGTCGATAATGTGCGAACAGGATACTTATGTATGCGCTCCCTAGGGTTGGAAAAAAACGTTTTTTTTAACTCGATGTTTTTTTTAATAAAAAAACGTTTTTTTAATAAAAAACGTTTTTTTTTTAAAAGCTCCCAGATATGACCTTGTGTTAACATATATAGGTATATCAGACAATGGCAATACTCTGTGATGTTATATATGACCATATAATGGCTGTGGAGCCATGGGATAGCATTATAAGTGGTGATTTGTGTCAAAAATATCCATTTTTCGTTCGTATATCGCCTTATAGTTAGGGTGTCAACAAAAACTTTTTGGCGGAAAACGGAAACGGAAACGGAAAATTTTTGCCCATGCCGGAAAACGGAAACGGAAACGGAAAAATTTTTGCACTTGCCAGAAAACGGAAAACGGAAAAATGAAAGGCCGGAAAACGGAAACGGAAAAATTTGCTGAAATTATGCCGGAAACGGAAAAAAATTGCTGAAATTTTGCCGGAAATGGAAAAAAATTTGCGGAAATTTATCCTGAATTAACAAAATTTGCAGAAATCTCACTAGAAATAGGAAAAATTCACTTCATTGAGAACCTGCATGCATTTTTACCAGTTTGGCTGAAACAGAAAACAGAAAATTGAGCTGGAAAGTGGAAAATCGTTTGAAAAACGGACAATTGAACCGGAAAATGGAAAAAGGCGGAAAAACTGAAAAAAATTGCCGGAAAACGGAAAATGAGTCGGAAAAACGGAAACGGAAACGGAAAAAAAATTTAGCAGCCGGAAAACGGAAACGGAAACGGAAAAAAATTTGCCTGCGGAAAGCGGAAACGGAAAACGGAAAACGGAAAGTTGACACCCTACTTATAGTCGAATGTTCGTGACTTCAGGTAAAGTTTGGCACGGAACAGTGATCAAACAAGGTTATAAGAGGAGCTTGTTACTTTGGGAGTGAAGTTACACACTGTGGAGGTACATGGAAGCATATTACCTCAATATTATATAGTACAGCAGCATATGACGGCTTATTAACCCATGGTAGCACATAGAAATGGATACTTTGATACTAAAAATGCCACAAAACCAATGAAAACAACCACCAATGTCAATTTGTGTGTGAAATTGAGCGCTTGCGCGCAAAAATTTTGCAAAATACCTACTGCTTAGTACTAAAAATTTCGGTCGATGTTTAAAAAAAAAACATTTCGGACGTCATGTTTTTTTTAAACGTTTAAAAAAAACGTTTAAAAAAAAAACGTTTAAAAAAAAACATCGGCCAACCCTAGCGCTCCCACAAAAATCAAAATATTTTAAATAGAAAAAGGCGGAGTCGCGTACAAGCATCGATTTTTCTGAAACATTTTTTTGCTGGGAAACTTGTGTTTACGAACAATGACGTCATGATGGAGTGTTTATAGCGTCGGTAAGTTCAAAGCATGCGGTCCGTGGAGTATACTGAGGTTTGAAAGTACTCAGCACTAATAAGTACTCGATACTCGGGATTTCGCACGATACTCTATATCCCCTTCGATATTACCCAAATCGCAGGGCATTGGGTTTTGGGCGTTTGGGATTTATCACTGTCAGCGATGTGCGCTCGATGTATTGCCTATTGTCACTTTTCAGCTTGGCTGCAATGAAACTGTCTCCTTACTACAAAGAATTTGAAGAGGAGGCTCTTTCCTGGGAAGACAAATTGAACCGAATCAATGCCTTGTTCGATGTTTGGATTGATGTCCAGCGGCGCTGGGTTTACTTGGAGGGTATATTTTCCGGGTCGGCAGACATCAAAACCTTGCTGCCAGTGGAGACACAGAGGTTCTCCAGGTTCGGATGAATGTGGTTATATTTACTTTCGTGTAATGGCCTAATAGTAGTGGTTGCACAGAGAGGCTGCACAGGAAAATAGTTGTCAGCCGAAACACTGCTGGGGTCAGTCTCAGCCCTGTGCATCTATTTTTCTCGCCATAAATCGGCATGTCAATACTTTTATATGTCTATGTAAGGAAGGAGTAGTAAAGTAAAATCTTTTCAAAATATGTAAATGCATCTACGCAAGCCCGTTGAAATACCATAATCACATGATCAGCATTCCCCTTCAGCATCAGCACCGAGTTTCTCACGCTGATGAAGAAAGTGTCGTCGGCGCCGCGCGTCATGGAAATCGTCAACATGCAAGGGGTGCAGCGGCTGCTCGAACGGCTGGCCGACTTGTTGTCCAAGATTCAGAAGGCGCTCGGCGAGTACCTGGAGAGGGAACGCGCCTCATTCCCGAGGTACGGCATGCCGGGCAAACGTAGGGTCGACAGTTTCAGAGTGTTTGCGTCACTTTTGAGGTTTGGGTAAGGGGCCCACACGCTAGTTGACATCGCAAATTCGTGTCAACTCAATGTCAACTAAATAACACAAAAAAATTTATAGCATCACACCTAACATAAACAATGAAAATTAGGTGTCATGATATAAAATTAACTATGCTCTATCAGATAGGAAAGTAGAAATCACATAGTTCACGAAATTTTGGTGACACGAATTCAGTTGACATCCAGCGTGTATGGCGCCAACCCCCCACAAAAGTGCCCAGCTATCTATCTATCTATCCTGGAGGCAATTTTTTTTTGCTACTATGCCCTGAACCCCCCTCCCCCCTCCCCCCAAATCGCCTAGCTATCTGTAGGCACTTTTGATAAATTTTACCACAATTTTCGCTTAAAGTCGCCGATTTTTGTATTTTTTATAGGTTTTCACCTTCAAAATCCTAATTCATGTTCCTTATTGCTAGGGTTCGATATTCTATATTGCAATTTTCTTTTGGTATAGCAAGGCAAATTTCAAGCAGCTTATTGTATTTTCATGTGGTTGCACCCATGGTTAATCATCTCTTTGCTGAAATATGAATGGTACAAGTGATTTTAAAAAGGTTTACATCAGTCAAAAGTAGAAAATGGAAGAAAAACATGATGAATCAAAGTGTATCAGGCAAACAACAATTGGTAGACATTACAGTTCATACTTATAACTGAATTGCTTAATGCATGTTGCAAAAAACAACATATCAGCATTTTCAGGCTTCAAATTTAGCACTCCAACAAAAATGACATTATAAATACTGTAGTTTTACTCATCAAATAAAATACTATCGTAAATCAGATCAATCACAAATATCTCAAAATGAAAATAATAACTTTAATTAGGGACACAATACAGGTTCGATATATCGAAAAAATGGTCGATATTCGATATTTTTTCAAAATTTTCGATATCGATATTCGATATTTTTTCAAAATGTTCGATATCGATATTCGATATGAAAAAATGGTCGATATCCGATATTCGATATTCGGTACGATACGATATATCGTTTGAACCCTACTTATTGCCTACTTTCGGCTATTTTTTGTACTTAATACCCATTTTGAGCTATTTTTCAGCCACTTTTAGCATTTTTCGCCCTTTTCTTCCTTCTACACTTTGAAATAGCCTATACCTATATTGATATTGAAAATTGTCATTCAAAATTCAGTTATTCAGTCATTTCAGTTCGGTTTGCCTAGCAAAATCAATCAACTAGTTGACATCTGCACAAACACCAGTCCATTTGAAGTTGACATTTGCAGATTCTATTTCGTGGGCGACGAAGACCTGCTGGAGATCATCGGCAACAGCAAGAACATGGCGCGGCTGCAGAAGCACTTCAAGAAGATGTTCGCCGGCGTGGCGGCCATCCTGCTCAACGCCGACGACACCCAAGTGCTCGGCCTCGCCTCCAGGGAGGGCGAGGAGGTGCGTCGTGGAGGTTTCGAGCCCTGGTGGCAGTCCCGAGCCCCGTAAGGTGTAAAGTAAAGTGTCAAATGTCAAGTCAAATGTCAAGGAAAGTGTCAAATGTAAAGTCAAATGCAAAGTCAAATGTCAAATGTCATGCAAAGTGTCAAATGTAAAGAAAAGTGTCAATTGTGTATCCAAATCTTATTTTTCATACCCAAATCTTATGTTTTTGTATCTAAATCTAATGTCGAAAAATAAGACTTAAGATTTGGATACGAAAAAAATAAGATTTGGATACACAATTGACACTTAACATTACATTTGACACTTCGTATGACAAAATTGACATTTGACTTTGCATTTGACACTTTACTTTACACTTTACAGGGCTTTGGACCGCCCCCTGCGAAGTGGAATTTCAAGTGGTAAATGTCAATTAAAATAAAAAAAACTATTCCTTTACCAAAAAAGCATTTTACCAATTTGTATGGCATTTGACACTTGACTTTACACTTAACAAAGTGCGGGACTGCCCCTACGTGTCACCCCGCCGGCCCATTTTCGACCAATCATGCTCGGGTGAAACGAACGAAAGAAACTTTTCCCGGATATGCAGTTATTCGTGTGTAATAGCTTCTGCAGCCACTGTTCTTTAAGTAATCTATGTCCCATTGAGTGGCTGGCCTTCCGCCAAGGTTGCCCCAAGTTCGGTACAATTTTCCGCGTGATGTGTTCGAAAACAGCGCAATCGACCTGCTTCTCCAGCGCGCTGTTTAGTAGCCGCTAGGAGCTGCATCGTTGCGCCAAATTGACTCTGCGAGGGTGTTAGTTGTCTCGATGCCGATCTACGGCCGGACGACCGTCATAACTCGCAAACAAGTAAAAATAATGATGAGTTTATTTTGATGGATGGTAAAATCACGTAATTTTTCATCGAAATAGCTTAGGAGGGAAGTGATAATCTACATGTACCCGCATATACTCGAGTAAACCGAGAAGTTTTGGAGGGGGCTTATTCAAGGGGTGTGGCGTATTTTTCCTCAGAACTTTCAGGAAATCTGTATGAATGCATTCCCTCCACTCATTTTCCAGGTATTTAACAGTCCAACCACAAAGACAAGGTATCCATGCTAAAAATCCAGTTCATTGGCATCCGATTGGACACACATTATATGAAATAGTTAGAGGAGGGTGTTATTTTTTCCTCACCTGGCCAACAGGGACGGGGGTTTTATTCAAGGATACACTGTATACTTATCTCACGTTTCAGCCATTTACCGTCAAGTGGTGGAAAATACTATCCGAACTGAACCCCCTGCACCCAGATCACGTTCCACTCGCCGGTGAGCCTGAAGGAGCACCCGCGCATCAACGACTGGCTGCGCTGCGTCGAGTGCGAGATGCGCGGCACCCTCGCCCGCATGCTCGCCCAGTCGGTGGCCGAGTTCGCCAAGCTCAAGCAGCAGGGCGCCGGGGGAGAAAGTACCGTGTACAATCACTGGTTGGATTTGTTTCCCGTGAGTGTCTGGTTGTGGGGTTTGGGGTGATAGAGCCCACACATAGCCAAGTTGACATCAGAATTAGTGTCAACTAAATTTTGGTTGATGATCTGATTCTTAATTTTATACCATGGAACTGAATGACACCGTGACACTTAATGGCGCTACGCACACTGAAGCCGAAATATTCGGCATACGCACGTTTTTGACAAATGCCGAATTAAATGCTGAATAGAAAAAAACTTGCTGAACTCAAATCGTCCGTACTCTTGAAAATTAGGCGGTTTGTCAATTCAGCATGTATTTCAGCATTCAAAAGATGCGTACACTTTTTCATGCGGAAACATTCAGCAATAGGATAAAATCTCAAATGCTGAAATGCAAAGATAAACGAGGATTGGTTTTTGAGATCTCGGGATCGGATCGGGATTGACCTTTTGGTATCGGGATCGGGATTGGTTTTTGAGATTTCGGGATCGGGATTGACCTTTCGGGATCGGGATTGGCATTTTTTGGGATCGGTAATGGCATTTTTGAAAACATTCTAATATACACGTTTTTTGCCAATGTTTTCACAAAACAGGCTCAAAAACACGTCTGGATGCCAGAAAAGAGGCATAAAGTGGACATTGGTTAAAATTTATTAATGCAAAAAGGGCATTTAATGAGGTTGACCAAATTTTCTGGGATCGGGATCGGGATTGTATAAATTTTTTCGGGATCGGGATTGTGATTTTGAAAGTTGCTGGATCAGGATCGGGATTGGCTTTTGAGATTTCGGGATCGGGATCAGGATTGAGGTTTCAGGATCGGGATCGGGACCACCAAATCCCGAAATGTTTTGGGATCGGGATCGGGATTCCGTTTCGACCCTAGTGCCAACCCTATCCAATATACATAATCACTATTGTCTATTGACCGAAGTTGATGCTGTACAGAGAATGTAACTAATTATAACTTGTCATAAAGTTGACATCAAAAATTGTCATCAATTATATCTTGTCACACACACTAGTCAGGGGTAGGAAAGGGGGGGTTTCCCCCCCAAATCGCCCAGCTATCTATCTATTCCAGAGGCCGCTCAGCTATCTATCTATCCCGGAGGCAAAATTTTGGGCTACTATCCCCTAAACCCCTCCCCCCAATCGGCCAGCTATCTACCTATCTGGAGCGATTTTTGGGAAACTATACCCTAATTTTCGCTCAAAATCGCTATTTTCATACCTATATATAGATTTTCACCTCCAAAATCACTAGTTCGTGCATCTAACTGCCTATTTTGAGCTATTTTTAGTACTATATGTCCTTATATACCCATTTTTAGCCATTTTTCACCTACTTTCAGCAATTTGTCTCCTTTTCCTCCCTTCTATGCCTATATATTGAGCCCCCGCGAACCCCCCCCCCCCAGAAAAATTTTCAGCTATCTATCCCTCCGGAGGAGTGATTTGCTATCTATCCAACACCCAGGAGGGCCGAAAACTAGAATACCCCTGACACTAGTTGACATCAAAAATTGTGTCAACTAAATTTTGGATAATTATTGGTTTTACTTGGCAGCAGGGTTGGCAAAATCTCAGAAGAAAAAAAATCAAATACAATTTTTATACAATTTTACTACAATTTTAGTAAAAAGAATTTCACAAAAACTAATCCTGGTCACAAAGAATAAAAAATAAAAATAAAATAATAATAAAATGGAAAATTGAAGAATAAAAAAATAAAAATAAAATGGAAAATTGAATAAAAAATTAAAATAAAATATAATTTATTTACAATTTTACTGCAGTTTCAGTAAAAATAATTTTACTAAAACCAACCCTGCTTGGCAGACGCTACAGTGTATGCACAACTTCATGTGTGCAGTGGCAAAAAGGATGAAAATTGGGGTTAAGGGTGACTTCTAGTGAAAATTATGGTCATCGTTTTCAAAAATACTTACTTTTACATTTTCCCATGGAAATAAAAGTAAAAAATTCTACTATACGTTTTCTGCACTCAGGAGTGACTAAAAATGAATATTTTACATTAACTTTGAAAACATTGATTACTTTCAACAATCTGGTTTGCAGGCATGCTTAGGGTGACAAATTTCCGTTTCGGTTTTCTGCAGGCAAATTTTTTCCATTTTCCATTCCGTTTTCCGGTAATTGAATTAATTTTTCCGTTTTCCGTTCCGTTTTCCGACTACAAATTTTTTTTCCATTTCCGTTCCTGTTTTTCTGGCTAATTGTCCCTTTTCTGGCTAAATTTTCAGTTTTTCTGCCTTTTTCCGGCTGAATTTTCAGTTTTTCCGGCTGAATTTTCAGTTTTTCCGCCTTTTTTCCGTTTTCAGGCTCAATTTTCAGTTTTTCAGCCTCATATTCCCCTTTTCTGGCTCAATTGTCTGTTTTCTGTTTCAGCCAAACTGGTAAACATGCATGCAGGTTTTCAATTATGTGACTTTTCCCATTTTCCATCAAAATTTCAGCAATTTTTAGCATTTCCAGGAAATTTCCACAATTTTTTTTGTTTTCTGGCAAAATTTCATTTTTCCATTTCCAGTTTTCCGGCCTTGTTTTCCTTGTTGCTGAAATTTTATTTCCGTTTTCTGGCAAGTGCAAAAAAATTTCCGTTTCCATTTTCCATAACAAAATTTTTTTGACACCCTAGGCACGCGCTGTTCCAATGTTTATCATTACTATTCACTCATGTATAGGGTTCAAACGGGATCCCGATCCCAGATCCCGTGAAATTCCGGGATTTACCAGTCCCGATCCCGATCCTGAAACCCCAATCCTGATCCCGATCCCGAAATCTCAAAAATACCAATCCCGATCCCGAAAGTTTTCAAATCCCGATCCCGATCCCGAGAAACTCCCAAGTCCGGGATCCCGATCCCGGAAAAATTAGTAGAAATTATAAAAAGTGAAATAATGACGTTTTTGCATGCAAAAAAGTGGATGCAAACCCCCAGCGTCAATTTTATGCCACTTTTCTGGCATCCAACAGTGTTTTGAGACCTTTATGAACAACTGAATGCCAGAAAAATGGCCAAAATTTCTATCCCTAGAACCCAATCCCGATCCCGGAAAAATGCCTATCCCAATCCCGATCCCGTGACCCCAATCCCGGCCAATCCCGATCCCGAAATCTCAAATTACCAATCCCGATCCCGATCCCAAAATCTCAAAAAGTGAATCCCGATCCCGATCCTGATCCCGAAAAGTCAATCCCGTTTTAACCCTACTCATGTACACACATTGCCCAAATTCCCAAAATGGTTCGTATGTTTTTTCTGTTTACACACTGTTGAACTGTGCTGAACTACAATATCTCAAGAATGAGCAGTTTTTAAAAAAAATTTATGGTCTTCATTTTTGAAGATAATGTTCATACATGTTCATAAAAAATGTTTCATGAAGATGTATGAAAAACTAGATGAGATCTGGATCATTTCACAGCAGTAGATGTTCTGCCAATTGCTGAACTGGTTTGCTGAAATGAAAGTGTCCGGATACAATTTTTTCACAAGATGCTGAAATGTTAAATTCAGCATATGACCAAAAATGCTGGAAAATCATCTAAATCCGTCCGAATTTGTCCGAATTCGTACGGTTGCTGAATGTCTGGACCCAAAAATGCTGGTCTAAAACCGTCCGAACAGCATTTTTTTAGTTCGGATTCGGCAGATGAAAACGTGCGTATGCCGAATATTTCGGCTTCAGTGTGCGTAGCGCCAATGACACCATGACACTGACACAGTGTAATGCTTTAACATTTTTTTTGTGTTATTCAGTTGACATTTATTTGCGATGTCAACTAGTGTGTGTGGGCCCATACTGTGTGTCTCTTCTTGCGAGTCAATGCTTTCACTGACGCTTGATACCGGCCGCGTCGCTCATCGCATAATCATCACCAACATTCTTATTACACATTCATAATCCCCAGGCGCAAATCGTGGTGCTAACGGCGCAAATCTCGTGGTCGGAAGAAGTCGAGTCGGTGCTGTCTGCGGGCAAGTCGCTCGAGTCGACGCTGCAGTCGGTGGACGGCATGCTGGCGCTCCTGGCCGACGCCGTGCTGCAGGAACAGCCGCCGCTCAGACGCCGCAAGTTGGAACACTTGGTGAGTGGGCGCTGATCAACCCATCACTGTCGTTCGTTACGTTTGTATAAGACCGTGTTTCCTCGAAATACCCGACTTCAAAATGACCACTGCGAATTAATAAACCCTCTTCGAAATGCCCCCGTCCGTCTGGAATGATGTACATCATGTATGCAATTCACATGTTTTATTTATTGCTGTCAGTTTGCGTTACAGCTACACATAAACTAGTTTGTGCGGCGATGTACTTTGATATGTCGAAATATATCATATTTGGACATTTTGTTACCGGTTTTGGATGCTTAAAGGCATATTCTTTACTATGAATTTCACTAAACTTCCTGACGAAATGATATCCCCCTCGAAAACACCCTCTCGTTAAACCCCCGTAAAATTGCGCTACGAAAAATTAAAAGGGTTTTTTTCTCGAGGAAATACGGTCTTTACACTTTTCAACCGCAGATCACCGAGTTCGTGCACAAACGCGACGTGACGCGCGCGCTAATCGACAAGAAGATCAACAACAACCGGACGTTCGATTGGCTGCGGCACATGCGCTTCTACTTCGACCCCAACGAGGCCGACGTGCTCAAGAAGCTGAGCATTCGCATGGCCAATGCCACCTTCCATTACGGCTTTGAATATCTCGGTGTGCAGGACAAACTGGTGCAGACCCCGCTCACCGATCGATGCTACCTGACCATGACCCAGGTGAGTAGGGTTGGAAAAAAAACATATTTTTTTCAAAAGTCTTGGTTTTAAAAATCATTTTTTTAAAGATAAAAATCAGTTGAAAAAATTATGTGCCATCCCTTCAGGAGAGCATCGAATCACAGATTTGATTCTACCGTAATTCGTAAGATAGAATCCCTTGTGGGTCTTTCGCAACGTTCAATCGGTATTGGTCAAAGGAACGTTGTTTTTACGTTAGCGAACGTTGTCGCAGGCGCTCGAGGCGCGTCTGGGCGGGTCGCCGTTCGGGCCGGCGGGCACGGGCAAAACGGAAACAGTCAAAGCGCTCGGAAACCAACTTGGTCGCTTCGTTCTCGTTTTCAACTGCGATGAGACCTTTGATTTTCAGGTTAGGTTGTTTTTTTTTGGCCCACACGTACTAGTTGACAACAAAATTCGTGTCAACTGAATTTTCGTTGATTATGTGACTTCAACTTTCCACTTCAACTTGACAGAGCATACTTAATTTTATACCGTCACACTTAATTTTCATTATTTCTGTTTCAGTGTGATGCTTAAAACAATTTTTATGTCATTTAGTTGACATTCAGTTGACATTTATTTGCGATGTCAACTAGTGTGTATGGGTCCTTTATTTCTTTTTGTTTCTTTGCGCCAGAGCCACTCCACAGCTCAGTGGTTCATCATCACGCAGTTCGTTGATTGATTCCCATCCCCATGCCGGGGTTTTGTAGATTTGGACCCCCCCCCCCCGCGGGGGTTCATATAGATAGTAAATCGCTCCTCCGGAGGGATAGATAGCTGAAAAATTTTCTGGGGGGGGGGTTCGCGGGGGTTCAATAGGTATATAGGCTTTTCCGAGGTCTAGAAGGAAGAAAAGAGGGAAAAAACGCTAAAAGTTGGAGAACAACAGCTAAAAATAGGCATATAAGTACATATAGTACAAAAAATAGCCGAAAAAAGGCAATACCAGGGGTCTCCAGGATTTTGGCCCTCGCGGGGGCTGGATAGATAGCAAATCGCTCCTCCGGAGGGATAGATAGCTGGAAAATTTTTCTGGGGGGGGCTGGCGGGGGCACAATATATAGGCTTTTTGAAGGTTAAGAAGGCAGAAAGGAGAAAAATCGCTAATAATCAGTTAAAAGTAGCCAAAAGTAGGTATAAAATGGCTCTAAATAGGTATATAACCATGTATATAACTGGAAAGCACAATTTTGAAGGTGAAAAACTATAAAAAGGTGCGAAAATTTGTGATTTTGAGCGAAAATTGGGGCAAAATTTCTCAAAAACCACTCCAGATAGATAGATAGCTGAGCGATTTGGGGGGGGGGGGTCTTTGGGGGTAGTAGCCAAAAAATTTTGCCTCGGGATAGATAGATAGCTGAGCGGCCTCCGGGATAGATAGATAGCTGGCCGATTTGGGGAGGGGCAGCCCCCCCCCCCAGCCCCCCCCCTAGGAGACCCCTGGGCAATACGGAACATGAATTAGAATTTTGAAGGTGATAAACTATAAAACGGTACGAAAATAGGGGCAAAATTTCTTTAAAATCGCTCCAGATAGATAGATAGCTGGCGGATTTGTGGGGGGGAACCCCCCCCCCAACCCCCCCCCCCCCCCCTACTACACCCCGGTCCCCATGTGTCTTATCACCCCCACTAACCATTTGCCCCCCACGCAGGCGATGGGTCGCATCTTCGTCGGCCTGTGCCAGGTGGGCGCGTGGGGCTGCTTCGACGAGTTCAACCGCCTCGAGGAACGCATGCTGTCCGCCGTCTCGCAGCAGATCCAGATGATTCAGGAGACGTTGAGAAGTTTGCAGACCACACCTGGTCAGTGCCATGGTGTAGTTTTTTCTGCATTTTTATGGCGCCCCGCCCCGCCCCCCCCTCCCTCTTGGCTACGTCCTACGTATATAGCCAGAGGGTCCGGATGATGTGTCAAATTGCTAGTGAATGTCCAAAATTCTTATTCAAATTAAAGGGACTTTTGAAAAATATCGAATGTGGACAATTTATGAGGTCGATGCAAAGTAACGTGTGCCTGTGCGCAAAGAATGCACATATACAACACATGTCAAATGATGCCAACACACTAATGTCAACTAAATAACCCATAACATTTTTAAAGCATCACTTAACAAAAACTGAAAATCAAGTGTCACGATATAAAATTAAACTATGCTCTATCACATAGGAAACGTGAAATCACAAAATTCACCAAAATTGAGTTGACACTAATTTTTATGTCAACTAGTGTGTGTGTTGGCCCATTTCCTACAATCGCGACGGACACCCACCGGCGCAGACGCCGACCTGTCTGTGGAGCTGATCGGGAAGCAGGTGCGCGTCAACGCCGACATGGCCATCTTCATCACGATGAACCCCGGCTACGCGGGCCGCTCCAACCTGCCCGACAACCTCAAGCAGCTGTTCCGCTCGCTCGCCATGACCAAGCCCGATTTGAAGCTCATCGCCCAGGTGATGCTCTTCAGCCAGGGCTTCAGGACCGCAGAGGTGCTCGCCAGGAAGATCGTGCCCTTTTTCAAGTGGGTTTCGCTGCGCTCGTGTGTTATACTCGGCGGACATCACGCTTAGTATGGGAAACTGTACCATAATCCATCTGAACGATGAACCAAAAATTATACACTTTCATCATAATATTTCGTTTTTTACTGCGAAATTATTAATTACAAATCTATCACAAGATTTTATTCAGTAAAATATGGTAGGATTTTGCACATGCTTTGCGCTCCGCGAAAAAAACCCAATTGTTTGACCCACGATGATACTCTGGTCCTCAGCAGTGTGTTTTATAGCTTGGCGGTGTTTGTCAGTTCGTTGGTTCGAAAAAGCAATTTTCTATGCCACACCCTCATAGACTGATCTTGTCGTGGAGGTGCCAGAAAATGTGCCATATTAAATCTGGGTGTGGATTAGGAAGCGGCGCTCAGCCGGTCAGCGGCCGTGCCGTGCCATGAGGCACCCACAGTTATTCTTTCAGTAATTTTCTATTGTCTATTTATTAGGTTGACTTTTGGACTAATACTTTTTGTCTGGATGTTGACTTTGAAAATTTAGCCGCTATTTGGGTGAAGTCAGAGCTAAACTGTTATCTGTTAATTATGATTAGGGATGGAAAAAAAGCGCTTTTTTTTTAAAAAAAAAGCGCTTTTTTTAAAAAAAAGCGCTTTTTTAAAAAAAAACGCGCTTTTTTCACTTTTTTTCAAAAAATGTCGAGACGTTCCCTAAAAACCTCCCAAATATGGTTCTGTATCAATATATACAGGTATATCAGACAAGTGGCAGTACTTGTGATGATATATAGCCATATAATGGCTGTGTAGTCATTGGATAACATGATCAGTGGTGATTTCTGCCAAAAAATTACTTTTTATGTTGACTCATCATGTATATCTCGGTTTGTGAACGTTTCATGACTTCGAGTGAAGTTAGGCATGAAATAGTGCTTATATACCAGGCTAGAAGAGAAGGCTAATACATTGAGACTAATGTTCCCCACTGTTGAAGTATTTGCAGGGGTCTCGAATGGGGGGGGTTGGGGGTGGTTACCCCCCCCCCCAAACCGCCCAGCTATCTATCTATCCCGGAGGCCGCTCAGCTATCTATCTATCCCGGAGGCAAAATTTTGGGCTACTACCCCCTAAACCCCCCCCCCAAATCACTCAGCTATCTACCTATCTGGAGCGATTTTTCAGAAACTATACCCCAATTTTCGCTCAAAATCGCTATTTTTCATACCTGTATATAGATTTTCACCTCCAAAATCACTGGTTCATGCGTCTAACTGCCTATTTTCAGCTAT
This sequence comes from Sphaerolaimus hirsutus, assembly GCA_964036195.1. Taxonomy (NCBI): domain Eukaryota; kingdom Metazoa; phylum Nematoda; class Chromadorea; order Monhysterida; family Sphaerolaimidae; genus Sphaerolaimus; species Sphaerolaimus hirsutus. The sequence goes on from OZ038455.1 coordinate 18,985,880, forward strand.
TTTAAGTACTATATGCTCTTGTATACCCATTTTGAGCTATTTTACACCTACTTTTAGCGATTTTTCTCCCTTTTCTTCCTTCTATGCCCCGAAAAAGCCTATATATCGAACCACCACAACCCCCCCCAAACCCCCCCCCAACCCCCCCCCAGAAAATTTTTCAGCTATCTATCCCTCCGGAGGAGCGATTTGCTATCTATCCAACCACTCGGAGGGTCAAAATTCAAGATACCCCTGAGTATTTGGGAGCACATAAGCTGATTATTCTATACTACACTAACATATCACAACTTGTTATTACATGATAGCATGCAGGGATAGAAGCAATGACACTAAAAATGCCACAAAACCAATGAAAACAGCCACCAGTGGTAATTTGCATGTGAAATTTTGCGCTTGCGCACAAAAAAATAGCAAAATACCTAGTGCATAAGTACACAATTTTTTGCCAGCGCTTTTTTTTAAAAAAAAGCGCTGGGACCCTAGCGCTTTTTTTAAAAAAAAAGCGGCGTTTTTTTAAAAAAAAGCGCTTAAAAAAAAGCGCTTGCCATCCCTAATTATGATTCGACAATTTTTTCTGCACAATGGCCCAGACACATACTACACTGCCCGGGGAGCATAGGGGATTTTCTGGGTAGCATTTTGGCGGACCCCCCCCCCCCAAATGCTACCCAGAAAATCCCCTATGCCGGGGAGGTGCGTCAACTGCTGTTGATGGAGATATTTACAAAATGATTAATTCGGGTAAACTCAAATGTGTTCAAAAGAGATTACGTATTTGTTTAAAATACCCCCACCCTGAAATACCCCCACCCTCAAAATGATCATTCTGAAAAACATTAGCATCCCTCCATTGGTGCGACACACGCTGGATGTCAACTGACCTCGTGTCAACTGAATTTATGTCAATTATGTAATTTCAACGTTCCTATCTGATAGAGAATAGTTAATTTTACATAATGACACTTAATTACCATTGATTCTGTTAAGTGTGCTGCTTTTAAAATTATTTTTGTGTTATTTAGTTGACATTGAGTTGACACAAATTTGCGATGTCAACTAGCGTGTGGGCCCTAATTAAACCCCACAAAATTTGCTCTCTGGGAAAAATAAACCCCCTGGGGGGGTGTGTGTAGGCACTAGGCAGAGTCGATCAAACCCCCCATCACCCCCCCCCCCCCCGCAGACTGTGCAACGAGCAGCTGTCCAGCCAGACGCACTACGACTTCTCGTTGCGCGCGCTCAAGTACGTGCTCGTGTCGGCGGGCAACATCAAACGCGACCGCATCGCCCGCATCAAGGAGGAGGCAATCGAGACGGGCGGCGAGATGAGCGAGAGCGCCATCGCAGAGCAGCTCCCGGAGCAGGAGGTTGAGTTTTTTCACGTTTTTTTGATGAGTTCTATTTAACGATGGCAAACAAAAAGTCGGAAACGTTTTCGAATTTTTGGAGTTTTCACATTTTCATCTCAGCCTTACAAAAAAATTTACAACCGACTTTCGATTATTTGAAAAATCGATTGAAAGTTTTTTCAACTGAGTTTTTTTGTTCATTTTTTAAATAAAAATCAAAATTAAAAATCTATTTTATTCTAGTAAAGTTCGAATATTTTTGATATTTTTGGTTCAAAATGCACACTGAATACTCCTGCAATCGTTACTTCTAGTGCGTATGATACTTTTTCGGCATATTTTGTAGGGTTCAAACGGAATCCCGATCCCGGATCCCGTGAAATTCCGGGATTTTGCAGTCCCGATCCCGATCCCGAAAATTTTCAAATCCCGATCCCGAGAAACTCCCAAGTCCGGGATCCCGATCCCGGAAAAATTAGTGAAATTATAAAAAGTAGACAAATGACGTTTTTGCATGCAAAAATGTGAACGAAAAACCCCCCAGTGTCCATTTTATACCACTTTTCTGGCATCTAACAGTGTTTTGAGACCTTTATGAACAACTGTGGATGCCAGAAAATTGGCCAAAATCTCTATGCCAAGACCCCAATCCCGATCCCGAAAAAATGCCGATCCCGATCCCGTGGCCCCAATCCCGGCCAATCCCGATCCCGAAATCTCAAAAAACCAATCCCGATCCCGAAAAGTCAATCCCGTTTGAACCCTAATATTTTGGCACTGTCATTTTTCCCTGGTTCAGATCCTGATCCAATCTGTGTGCGAGACGATGGTGCCCAAGCTGGTGGCCGAGGACATCCCCCTGCTGTTCTCGCTGCTGTCGGACGTGTTCCCCGGCGTGCCTTACACGCCTGCGCAGATGAAACGGTGTGTCGGGGTCTGCAATTTCCGAACATTTGACAGTTGCCTTAAATATTAGAAGATCATATCTCCGAATGTAAATAATGTTGTTCCATTGCAGAGATAGAAACTCCATAACTGACGATAGTAAAAGTCGATAAGTCCAAAATTCCCAAATCGAGTTAGGCAGAAAATTCCATCTTGTGTTCCCGTCAATTTAAACCACGAATTTCATAAGTTTTACAACTTCGTTTGCCCCTTTTTGAAGTGTCAATTTTGACCACGAATTTCATAAATTTGCAACTGCGCTTGCCCCTTTTTGAAGTGTCAATTTTCGATATTTTTGGAAAAAATCAGCAGAAAGGACACTAATTAAAGATTGTTTTTTAAATAATTTTTGGTCGATTTTTTTTGTAATTTTCAAAATTAATCCCTCAATCCATCTCGAACGCTGATTCATTCGCCAGGCTGCGGGCGGAACTGGGCCGCGTGTGCGAAGAGCGCTTCCTGTGCTACTCGCACGAGTCCGGTGAGCTGGGCGCGGCGTTCGTGGACAAGGCGCTGCAGCTGTACCAGATCACCAACTTGAACCACGGCCTGATGATGGTGGGCCCCAGCGGCAGCGGCAAGACCTCCGCCTGGCAGGTGCTGCTCACCGCGCTACAGAGGTGTGTTGGGGTGTGCGCGGTTGGGTTGGGAGTAGGGGTGGTGAAATGTTTCTGATGCTCCTGTTTTAAAAAACAAAAAGTTTTTTAGAACATCCTAGATATGGTTATGAACATATACAGGTGTATGAATCAGCACAGGGACGTAGCCAGGATTTTTGAGCGGGGGGCGGATTGTATACGGAGCCCGGCGAACGGGGGGGGGGCGGCGCCCCCCCCTTAAATTTTACCCCTGTTGTAGGGGAATAGCGCCATGGCGCCAATAGCGGAATAGCGCCATGTTGTGAAGGGAGAATGCGCGCTAGCGCGCAAAAATTTTTCAAACTGTCGACAAAATCGTCGTCTGAAAGTGCCATTTCTGGCACATTTTTTGGTCCGGCCCGGGAAGGGGGGGGGCGGCCGCCCCCCCGCCTCCCCCCCTGGCTACGTCCATCAGCAAAACAATTGAAATAAGTGGTGCTTAACTATAAATTTTTTTGGCTGATTCTTAAAACGGTTTCGATGCAGTGTTAAAAAAATTTTTTTTTAAACACCGGCCATCTCTAGTTGAGAGCATTCGCCCTCTCCAACCTCACCGCTCGCAGACTGGAAGGCGTGGAGGGCGTGGCGCACGTGATCGACCCCAAGGCCATCAGCAAGGAGTGCCTCTACGGCACGCTCGACCCGAACACGCGCGAGTGGACCGACGGCTTGTTCACGCATGTGCTCAGAAAGTTGGTTTCCGCATTCGCTGCTTGATTTTTGTCACGCCTGGTTGCGACCAATTGGCACTAGGGTTGGCCGATGTTTTTTTTAAACGTTTTTTTTTAAAAAAAAACGTTTTTTTTTAAAAAAAAACATGACGTCCGAAATGTTTTTTTTTAAAAAAAAACATCGGCCAAAATTTTTAGTACTGAGCACTAGGTATTTTGCAAAATTTTTGCGCGCAAGCGCGCAATTTCACACACAAATTGACATTGGTGGTTGTTTTCATTGGTTTTGTTGCATTTTTAGTATCAAAACATCCATTTCTATGTGCTACCATGGGTGAATAAGCCGACATATGTTGCTGTAATATATAATATTGAGGTAATGTGCTTCCATGTACCTCCACAGTGTGTAACTTCACTCCCAAAGTAACAACCTCCTTTTAAAACCTTGTTTGATCACCATTCCGTGCCAAACTTTACCTGAAGTGACGAACATTTGACTATAAGGCGATATACGAACGATATGTCGACGAAAAATGGATATTTTTGACCCAAATCACCACTTATAGTGCTATCCCATGGCTCCACAGCCATTATATGGTCATATTTAACATCACAGAGTATTGCCAGTGTCTGATATACCTATATATGTTGACACTAGGTCATATCTGGGAGCTTTTAAAAAAAAACGTTTTTTTTTAAAAAAAAACATCGAGTTAAAAAAAAACGTTTTTTTTCCAACCCTAATTGGCACCGTGTGAAACGATCAGGTATGTGCCAAGTCCGCAAAAGAGAGATGGGAAGTGAAAAAAAAACTTTTGAATAGAGTAACATTTTCAATTCCAAAGTTCTGACGCACGCGATAAATCGGCTTGTTTCCCACTAAATGATCATTACGCTTTTCACAGCTATTAGATCAAACTGAATCGTATTTGGCAATTAATTATTTCAGAATCGTGGACAATGTGCGCGGCGAGCTGGACAAGCGGCAGTGGATCGTGTTCGATGGAGACGTGGACCCGGAGTGGGTGGAGAATTTGAACTCGGTGCTCGACGACAACAAGCTGCTCACGTTGCCCAATGGGGAGAGGCTGGCGCTGCCGCCCAATGTCAGGTACGGAAAAGTATGCGCCCAAAATCACTTATGTCTTGGTCGATAACGCGCCAGCAGGATACTTGTGTATGCAGTTTCACAAAAAAATGTTTAAAAAGAAAAAGGTGGAGTCGTGTTCAAGCGACGATTGTTTTTTCCTGAGACGTTTTTCCTTTTTTTGCTGCAACAATTTTTAATTTTATTGCCGATGACGTCATGATGGACTGTTTCCTCGGAAAAATCCACAGCATGCATAGTCCGCTCAGTATAATCTTGTATCAAATGTCAAATGTCACTCTCCCCGCCACCAGGCTCATGTTCGAAGTGCAAGACCTGCGCTTCGCCACGCCGGCCACGGTGTCCCGCTGCGGCATGGTGTGGTTCAGCGACGACATCGTGTCCACCGAGATGCTCGCCGACCAGTACTTGCAGCGCCTGCGCCGGCTCAGCCTGGACGAGATGGAGCTGGCGGCCATGGGCGGCGCCGGGGCCAAGGGGCTCGGTGTGGGCGGGGCTACGGCCGCCACTGGTGCCACCGTGGAGGCGGCCAAGGAGGACGCGCTCAGTGTTAATTTGCAGGTGGGTTGGGAGGTGGTGCATATGCGTCGACATTAGCATACGTTCAAATAAGTGTAATGGTCTCCAGATTCGTAACACACTTACCGTATTTTCTCCAAACACTTGTCACTTGGCTTACTACCTGCAAGCAGACCCAATGTAAAACTTTACTGGAATCGAGATATATAATTCTGGGATTGCCTAAATTGATTGATACAACATTGATTTTGAAGAATACAAGGAAATATAAAAAAATCACTATTGCGCCTGCACACACAGTTTTCAACTAAAATTTCAAAATTAGCTTTGAATGGATTTAAGTTTTCTAGAATGTGGTGACTGTCAACTACAGATGACAGAGATCAAAAATGATTCACTTTAGGAAACTCAAATGCATTCAAAGTATATTTATTAGTTAAATCCATCGTGGTAAACTCAAATGTGTTCAAAACAGATTTGTAAGTTTCCCAAATTTCGGCTATGTTCTAGTGTGCGTGGCCACAATAATGTAATGATGCCCAGATTCGTAACACACTTATAAAACCGTTGTTTGCGCAGGTGCAACGCGACGTGGCTCAAATCCTGGCGCCGCAACTTGGCTCCGACGGCATGGTGAACCGGTGCCTCGCCTACGCGGAGACGGACTTGGAGCACGTGATGGACTTCACCCGGCTGCGCGCGCTCAGCTCCCTCTTCGCCATGATCAACTACAACGTGCGACAGATTCAGCTGTACAATTCGCACCACCAGGACTTCCCCATGGCTGTCAGTGGGAGAGGGGTTTATTGTTTTGATTGTTGTTGTGGAACGATTTTTTAGGCAACTATTTATGAGGAAAAAGTCTGCGTTGCTGAATAGAACAACCGAAAACTATGGAAATTTTTTTATGGAACTATGGCATATATTTTTCCATTTGTTATAAATTTTTCTGGGAGAAATTATCTAAAGGTCCCGTGTTCATCTAAAGTTCCCGTGTTCGATCCGCGTTCGCCTCACCAGAAAGTGCAAAATTGCACTTACCTCAGGCGGGAATCGAACCCGCACTTCTCGTATAGAACACGAGCGCCGTAACCGCTAGACCACAGAAGCGCCTTAGCTCCTATTACGGGCTGACAGGCTGCGTCGGCAACACCCTCAACAATATTAGCACCTAAAAAATGTCAGTATTAACGACTCCACCCCGCCCAGTCGGACCAAATGGAGCGCTACATCCTGCGTTCGCTCGTGTCCAACGTGGTGTGGGCTTTTTCGGGCGACGGACGCATGTCGCAGCGGCAGAAAATGAGCGACTACATTCGACGGGTGACCACCGTCCCATTGCCGCCAGTCGACAGCGTGCCTATTGTGGATTACGAGGTGAAATTTCTTGTTGTCATCGCGAAAAGTTGACACGCCAGGTTTTTTTAGATGAAAATCACTGATAACTGAAAATCACATTCCGACCTAGAAAATTGAGAAAATGGAGCAAAGTTAAACGATTTTGAGTAAAAATTGGGGTAAAATCGTTTCACATATATGCTCCACCGATAGATACCGTATTTCATTGAATACCCCCCCCCTGGAAATACCCCCAGGTCTGAGTGACTGAGGAAATAATAAACCCCATGGGAGTATTTCGAGGAAATACGGTAGCTGATCGATTTTTTGGAGTGATGGGGGTCAGACCATAGTAGCCAAACATTTCGCCACGGGATAGATAGATAGCTGGTCGATTTGGGGGAACCCCCCTCCCATTGGAGCCCCCCTTAAAAACATGCGTGCCATTACCCCCGCTCAGGTGACCGTGTCGGGGGAGTGGTCGGCCTGGACGACCAAGGTGCCGCAGGTGGAGATCGAGACGCACCGGGTGGCCGCCACCGACCTGGTCATCCCCACGGTGGACACGGTCAGGCACGAGCACCTGCTGCAGACCTGGCTCGCAGAGCACAAGCCCATGTGTCTGTGCGGACCGCCCGGTGAGCGCTGGTGGAGTTTTGGTTGCTTGTGCGGGTTGAAGGGAAGGGAAGCTGGGATGATTACAAGGCGGCGAGCGTTTTTTTATTTACCAAATTTACAATTTTACACAATGTATTTTACCAGTAGAGTACCAATTCCAGCAGCGTAAAACCACCAACATTTTAAGGGCTCTTTATCTATTATTGCCTAAGTCGAAAATCTGCCGAAAATTTTCGCCCATTCGGGGTTCGATCATTCCTAATTATGTGCTTTATCCAATATGCAATAGAAAAGAGTGACAGTTTTGTTACATGATTGTCAACTGATAAACCAGTATTTTTTAAATCGACATTGAAAAATGAATGGTATTAATACTTTAAATGTCAACTGAAAGTATTCCGAATGAACACAGGCTCGGGTAAAACGATGACGCTGTTCGCGGCGCTGCGCTCGATGCCCGACATGGAGGTGGTGGGCTTGAACTTCTCGTCGGCCACCACGCCCGAGCTGGTCATGAAGACGCTCGACCACTATTGCGAGTACAAGAGGACCCCCAATGGCGTCGTGTTGGCGCCGGCCGCTCTGGGCAGGTGAGAGATTTTTTGGGCGTCATATTCACACAAATCATCACATTGTGAAGTGACTAGAAAAGTTGGAGTAAAGTACGATTGATACGATATATAAATAAAAAATGATGCTCAAATGGATTTTTGCCAGACATGGTCTTATCGACTTATTCTTAAGAAGATGACCTCCAAATATTTTGTTGGATTCAAATATCAAATTAAACAGTATTCCAGAAAATAGTTCAAACGGTACAGTTAGTTTTGTATCAATATTTTGATAACTTGAAATTTTTTCTTGCCAATGTGTAATATTCATTCTTTTCACTTCCAATGTCTCCTGACACTTGAAAAAGTGGTCAAAATTGCAGAAAATACGGAAATCTAAAAAATGCGATCGCAGGTGGTTGGTGTTGTTCTGCGACGAGATCAACCTGCCCAACGTGGACGAGTACGGCACGCAGCGGGTGATATCGTTCCTGCGGCAGATTGTCGAGCAGAATGGCTTTTACCGTGCATCCGATCACGCCTGGGTCAAAATGGAGAGAATTCAATTGGTGGGCGCGTGCAATCCACCCACTGATCCTGGCAGGTTTGTGATTCTGGTGCCGATCCCAGACCCTGTAAAGTTTAAAGTAAAGCGTCAAATGTCATGTAAAATGTCATACAAAGTCTCAATTGTCGTGACAAATGTCAAGAGTCAATTGTCCTGACAAATGTGAAGTAAAGTGTCAATTGTCATGTAAATTAAGAAAAAAATTTTTGACATTTTACATAACATTTGACACTTTACTTTACACCTTACAGGGTCTGGGACTGCCCCCTGGTTCAAATTAAGTGAATATATTCTTAAAACTTTGAAGCATATAAACGGACGTTTTCTCATTGCACCCGATCGCACTCAGGAAGCCTCTGTCGCACCGTTTCCTGCGGCACGTGCCCGTGGTGTACGTGGACTACCCGGCCGAGGTGTCGCTCAAGCAGATCTACGGCACCTTCAACAGGGCCATGCTGCGGCTGGTGCCGTCGCTGAGAGCCTTCGGCGACCCGCTCACCGGCGCTATGGTCGAGTTCTACCTGGACAGCCAGGACAAGTTCACCCAGGTAAATCGTCCCCCGGCCAGTTTGTATTTTTGGCGGAAAATCGCAGTGCAACTAAACTCTCAGCGAAAGTAAATAGGTATGGTATCAATGTTTATTTTATGTAAATTTAAAAAAATTGGAATATAAAAATTGAAATTCTAGTTCAAATTGCAAATAATGTTTGGAAAATTGCACATAAATATCGATGCATTTTTGCAAATAGAATTTTTTTTGTAAATAAATAAACATTTCTGATTGTGCGGCCGGGCCGCACAACAACGCATATGGTGCACACTGAGCAACACATATATGGTGCACACTGGTGCGCTGGGAGTAGATTACTTGCGCTGAGAGCTTACTCGTGCCGAGGCACCCCCCCCCCACTCACCCCCACCCACTCACCCCCACCCACCCCCATTGTTTTGCCTCGACCAATCGAATTGCGATCTCAGGAGCAGCAGCCGCACTACGTGTACTCGCCGCGCGAACTGACCCGCTGGGTGCGCGGCATTTACGAGGCCATCCGCCCGCTGGACTCCCTGCCCGTTGAGGGTCTGGTCAGATTGTGGGCGCACGAGGCGCAGAGGTTCGCATCTATGTCACCTTGGTTCTACTGGTTTTCCACTGTGTTTGTATGTCAGGTGCCAGTACCAGACTAAGCCAAATGTCATGCAAAGTGTCAAAAACCATGGAAATGGTAAACGTACGTTGTATAACATTTGACATTTTACGGGGCATTTTTCAGGGTCTGGTATTGCCCCCTGGTACGTTTTTGGACTTGTAGAGTTACAAGAACACCATTCTAATCTGCACAATGATTGTGTATACCAGTTCGTTTCCAATAACGTATGTTATACAAGAATCTCGCATTACAAGCCCATCAAACGATCGCAATCACGCGCCTCGCAGACTGTTCCACGACCGGCTGATCACGAACGAAGAGCGCAAGTGGACCGAGGAGCACATCGACAGCGTGGCCCTGAAGCACTTCCCCAGCGTGGACGCCAAGACGGCGCTGGTCAGGCCCATCCTGTACTCGTGCTGGCTCACCAAGGACTACATGCCCGTGCAGAGGAACGAGTTGAGGGACTTTGTCAAGGCCAGGTTGAAGGTAAGACCGCAAGTGTTTCTTGTGACGTAGACCTTTTAGTTATGTAAACCCGCTAGTCATGTAGACCCAGTAGTCATGTAATTCTACACGCTGTTCATGTACACCCGCGCGTCATGCCCACCAGCCATCTATTTTCCCAATTAGGGCCATACATGACTAGCGGGTATACATTTCTAGCGGGCATACTTGACTAGAGGCACAGAGTCTCATGCAAGCCGCATAACTATTATAACACACCTTCATGCCTAAAAACGAAGCCATTGCCTTAAGGTGTTTTACGAGGAGGAACTCGATGTTCCGTTGGTGCTGTTCGACGAAGTGCTCGACCACGTGCTGCGCATTGACAGAATATTCAGACAGCCTCAGGTTTGTCGTTTTATCAATGTTGACTGTATTCTTTTGATTGACAAAGACAAAGACATAAAATGTGTAGGGTCATTTGCTTTTGATCGGCGTTTCTGGCAGTGGCAAGACGACATTGTCGCGTTTCGTCGCCTGGATGAATGGACTGTCCGTGGTGCAGCTGAAAGTGCACGGAAAGTACACTGCTGCCGATTTTGATGAGGACCTCCGGTTAGGCATCTTGTTCACTGTTTTTGTTGAGAATTTTTTAGCGTGTAGTTTACTGACGTGAAACAATTACAGCGTGACCTTACAATGAAATCAACCGTATCCCATCTGAATAAACGAACAGACATAAGACAAATTTATCACCACATCACATCGCCCCTTTTTTGGGTGAATTTGGTGCACAATTTTCCTCGTAACTTTATTCATCAAAATATGGTCGAATTCATTGTATGGCGTTCTGTCCGTTCAGTATATCGATGAATACACTACTTTTCCGCCCCGCGACACGATGCGCAACTGACCGCCGACCCGCGCGCAGGACCGTTCTGCGGCGGGCGGGCTGCCGCGACGAGAAGATCGCCTTCATCATGGACGAGTCGAACGTGTTGGACACGTCGTTCTTGGAGCGGCTGAACACGTTGCTGGCGAACGGCGAGGTGCCGGGGCTGTTCGAGGGCGACGAGCACACCACGCTGATGACGCAGATCAAAGAGGGCGCCGTCAGGGACGGCCACATGTTGGACACCTCGGAGGAACTGTACAAGTGGTTCACGCAGCAGGTTCGGTGCGCCGTTGCTAGATAATCATGCGATTGCAGATTACGGTACAAATATAAATTTAATTTAATTTCTCTGCAATGTAACTAATTAACCCTGGATATTTGTTGAACAAACGATTTTAGTTCCCCTGTGTTACTGTCGTGATTAGTTGAAAAATTATGGTGTTCAAGCCGGTATTGGATTCCGTTATGTTTTCTAAAATTCCAAAATGCCACCTATTTATCACCATTTTCGACAATTTTATGATGTCATTTGTTCCTTTTTAAGGTGTCAAATTTTGACGCTTTTTGAACAATTACGTAAAATAAATCGATAAGTCCACTCTTGTCGCGATTTTTTTGTGGAAATCTCAAACAAGAAAGTCGAGAAGTGTAGGCAGTGTCTTACCTTGTACATAAAGAGCCGGCTAATATAAATAAGTGAGCTTTTGATGACATCCGGATTCCGTCAATTCTATCTCAGTCCCCAAGCATAGTTGGACCTAGTTGTCTGGTGTGGAGTTGCTCCCAGGTGTTTACTTCTTGCACCCCCGGGGAAACCCATGTGGCTGCTCTGATGTAGATCTGCTTGAAGTGCTCTGATTGAAGGCATGAGCAAATTTTTCCAAATAATTTTCACCCAGTATAAAATATTTTCGCGTCATTTGTATCGTAATTATTTTGATCAAATTAAAATTCACGCAGCCGAACATTTTTGAATATTCATCCCCCCACCAGGTGATCAAGAACGTGCACATCGTGTTCACTATGAACCCCTCCTCTGCGGGGCTGCGGGACCGGGCGGCCACTTCGCCGGCGCTGTTCAACCGCTGCGTGCTGAACTGGTTCGGCGACTGGCCCGACTCGGCCCTGTACCAAGTCGGCAAGGAGTTCACCATCACCGTCGATTTGGACAGGCCCAAGTTCGAGCCGCCCATCGGCTTCCCGTTCGCCTGCGACGTGGTTGGTTTTTGGCTGATAAAAAAAAAAAATTTGGCTGATAGGGCTGTGGCAGACAAAACGCTCAATGTACAGCGAGGTGCCGCACATGAACGTTTTGTTGAACAGCATGGCTTAGCAACCCGTTAACTATTTTGTGCGAGGGGCCAAAGGCGTCCCACCTGCCAACTACTTTTTAATTTGGGTTCTGTGAACGTCTGGATACTGAGCAGAAACACTTTCCACAACAGTAATAGGTGTATAGGGCCTACCCATACTGGTTGGCATCGCAAGTGAATGTCAACTGAATGTCAACTTAATAACAACAAATTTTAGCATCACGCTTAACAGAAACAATAAAAATTAAGTGACACAATATCAAATAACCTATGCTCTTTATCACATAGGAACGTTGAAATCACATAATTGACCAATATTTAGTTGACACTAATTTTGATGTCAACTATTGTGTTAGGGCCATAGATATTTAAGACCGGTCACTCCACCAACAACTGCCTTGAAGCTAACAATCGATGAATCTGGGAGCCCCAAAATCGGCGGACCCATCAAATCCGATCATCGCAGGTGCCCCGCCCCCCGTCGTACCGCGACGCAGTCATCAATTCAATGGTTTATGTTCACCAGACGCTGCACGCAGTCAACAAACGCTTGTCGCGAAGAGGACAGAGAACCATGGCCATCACTCCCAGGCACTTTCTGGACTTTATCAGTCATTTTGTGAGTCGACTTTTGCAGGGTTCGAGGGTTTGTTTTGACTTGTTGGGTAAGCTTGATCGTGAAACCCGTGTAGCCCATGTTTCAGCTTTATTAGCATGTCAATGCTTTATGCATGTGAAGCACCTGGCTTCAGAGGTTTTCAGAAATCTCATTAAACGGAGGGGTGGTTGCCAATTGGCGCCATCTATTGCTTTTATTTTGCGGCCCAGCCTCTGGTGGGGTCACCGAGTTGCACAAATAAATGAATTTTCAATTTTGAACATATACAAATCCAGTTTTTATCGGAAAAATATCAATAACGGTAAATATTGACAAAATATATACCAAAAGTTGGCTTTAGCGGTTCACACCCCCCTCCCCGCCCCACACGCAACAGAGTTTCTGTCTGTCCGTGTCATTTATTTAACATAACAGTTACTGTCTTCGACGCAGACAAATCTGTTCAAAGAGAAGCGCGACGAGCTAGAAGACCAGCAGCTACATTTAAACGTTGGCTTGAACAAGATCAAAGAGACCGCCGAACAAGTTAAGGAATTGCAGAAGAGTTTGAGCGAAAAGAGCCGCGAATTGGAGACAAAGAATGCGGCCGCTAATGCCAAATTGAAACAAATGGTCGGTTGACATCTTGAGTAACCATAAAAACTGCATTTGGAAAAAAATATTTGTTTAAATGTGCGTTTCATAGACTTTTCATTAGTGATGGTGTCAGGAAAGATGGCGCCGGGCGCCAGAGAACATGGCGCCTACAATCGAATGTTTATATTTCAGCATGTTTATCGGGACAGAAACAATTATACACAAGCAGTGTATGTATTACATCTTCTTGATGTTAAATGCTGAAAAATACCAACCGCCGTACGGCGCCGCCCGACGGACGCGTAGACGCGGCGCACATCTAGTCGTCCGCTGCGCATGGATGCCCGGTGCGCATGTTGGCCCTGGGTCGACATACATGCGCGCCGGGTAGACATACATGCGCGCCGGTCTACATGGGCAGGAAGCCTCAGTCGTTTTTTACGACTCCATTTTTTAGAAACAATGTTTTCTTCCATCATGTCTCAAATACGTCCCCATCATGTCCCGCCCATCCCTCACCCAGGTGTCCGACCAGCAGAAGGCGGAGAAGGAGAAGCAGCTGGGCGAGAAGATGGAGGAGGAGCTGACCAAGCAGTCGGCCATGATCGACGAGAAGGCGGCCACGGTGCAGAAGGACCTGGACGAGGTGGAGCCCGCCGTCGAGGACGCCCGCCAGGCGGTCAAAGGCATCCGCAGACAGCAGGTGCGGCGCAGTGGTAAATGCGAGCGTGGATGCCGATGTGTCCGATTTAAATGTAAAAATGTAAAGACTCTGCAAAATGTCATGTAAAAGACTTAAAGACACTTTTAGAATCTTAAGTCTTAGAAATTAAAAGACACTTTTAGAGTCTTTTACATGTCATATGACATTTTACAGGGCCTTTTACATGACATTTTACAGGGTCATACGTTTGTGATGGTCTTTTACGGTGTCTGAGACTACCTCCTGGGACCTGTACCGGCGGATATGTAAACCTGACTGACATGTAAACCCGGCAGGCATGTATATATCCTAACAGGAATTATTGAAATAGAAGTTCTAGAAATGCACATTTTGTGCAAATGTAACAAAGTGTAGGAATGATGAAAAAAGTGATGCACTTGCTTCACCAAACCTTTTTTTGAATGTGAAATCTCGAAATGCCGGAAATACATGCCCGCAGGTTCTACATTTCCGCCGAGTTTACATGTCTAGCGAGCCGACAACCCTCCTGGGTTAATTACAGGATGTAAACGAAAGCTATTCTCATCGCTGATACGTGTATGCGCCACTTTTATGCGCATTTTTGCCCGATAAGAGCTACAAAATTGTCCGCTCAAATTCAATATTTACAATTTTACGCCACAAAATGTTCCAGTTGGTCGAGCTGCGTTCGATGGCCCAGCCGCCGGCGCCGGTGAAGTTGACATTGGAAGCGGTGTGCCTGTTGCTGGGCGACGCCTGCTCGGACTGGAAGTCTATTCGACAGGTTATGGTAAAGGACGACTTCATGCAGAGGGTGATCGCCTTCGATACGGACAGCATCACGTGCGTGGGGCCGGCGTCCACTGTATTTATTTATTACAGGCCCTGTTCCTCTCTGCAAGTAAACTCCCTCTCTGCAACTAGTAGCTGCCTGCAGATAATTTTGACTTCTTTGCAAGTGCACTCGCCCTTCAAGTATGCACCCCAGCTACCACTGAAAAATTGGTGGTTTTGAGAAAATACAATTGAGGCGTCCAATTCTAAAAGTCGACAAGTCCAAATATGAAAATTTCGAGTTAGGCCCGGAAACGTCATCTGGGGCTACTTCCGCACATTTTTCATCATTTTCCATAAATTTTTTGACCTCACATGCCCATATGGCATAGTGCCAAATTCGACATTTTTGGGAAAAAATGCAAAAAATTTGGGCAAGAAGTCGACAAGTCCACTTAGTTTTGGGCTAAAAGTCGACAAGTCCATCCTGCGCATCTTTTTTATGGGAAAAAAACGCAAGAAATGTGACAAGTCCACTATGGGCACCGATTTCTAAAAGTCGAGAAGAGCATAAATTTCCCATAAGGGAGACGCAACGCCGGCGGGAACAAAAATGTTCTCGCGTGCAAAAGGGCGACAAGTCCATTTCCCACCCAAAAACAGTTTTGCTCTGACCGAATGGAATTTTATGGACACCCCATTTTTCACATATACGTTGAGATTTGGGGCTGAAAATTTGACACTTTATTGTCAACATATGGAACTTAATGGAAAGCATGAGAGAGCCAAATTGGACACGCACCACGGGCCTGGAATTGGGTTTGAAACTTAAAATGCGATTTACTCAAAATCACATTTTGTGGACTTGTCGACTTTTAGAATTAGACGCCTCAATTAAATATACCGTATAAACTATTAGAATAAAACCCCACGGGAGTTATTATTTCGTCAGACGTTTTGGGAGGTAGTTTTTCAAGGGGGAGTTTCCCCCAGAACTTGCACTTTATTCATTGTATGAATGCATTTAGTCAACCCATGTAATTCTAGTATTCAACAGTTCAACAACGACAAAACATTATGTCCATGCTAAAATTCATGTTCGTCATTCCATCCCAACTTCTCCCACTCCACCCACAGTCCGGAAATCCGCGACATGATGACCAAAAAGTACCTGAGCACGGCCGACTTTGAGTTCGAGAAGGTGAACCGCGCGTCGACCGCCTGCGGCCCGCTGGTCAAGTGGGCGCGCGCCCAGATGAAGTACTCGGACATGTTGACCAAGGTCGACCCGCTCAGGTACGAGCTGAATCGACTCAGGAAGAGCGCCGATGATACTAAGACTAAGGTCGATGGATTGAAGAAGGTTGGTGGATTTTTGTTCTTGTTGGTGAGGTACACTGCTGCACTTTATTTTTCAGAGTTGTTAGAAGTACTGTACTTTTTAAAAGTAAACGTTAAAGTATTTTATCTTTGATCTCCCCAGAGTACAGAAAACAATGTAAAATTTTACATTTTACACCGCGGAAATTTAAATATTCATATTTTTATTCAGGGAAAATGTAAAAGCCAGTATTTTTTACGATTTTGTACCCAGGGGAACATAAAAGTGAGCGAAACTCAAAGTGAGTACTCGAGTAAACGTATTTTTCGAGTAAACGTAAATACGTTTTAACAACTATGTTTATGTCAATTCATCGAACGTGATAAATGTGGCGCATGCAGGCTTTTATTGCGCATGTTCGAAAATATCAACCCCGGTAATTTGCTCTGGAATGACTGCAAACCGTCAGGTCAATCCTATAGAAGCTGGGAAAACTGAAATCAATGCTGAAATTTCCGTACTGGAGTGCTTCCAATCATAAGTGCTTTCGGTCTCGTGTTCGGCATACAATCATGTTAATATACTCGCTTCGCAATTTCAATCTTTTAGCTTTTCTAACCACTCTTTGGCCCACACACACCAGTTGACATCAAAACTAGTGTCAACTAAATTTAGGTTAATTATGCGATTTCAACTTTTAATTTTTTCTGTTACGTGTGATCCTTTAAAAAATTAGTGTTATTTAGTTGACATTCAGTTGACATTTATTTGCGATGTCAACAAGTCTGTGTGTGCTCATAGCAAACGCCGCCAACCCACAGGAAATCGCGAGCCTGGAAACGTCTATCGCCGCCTACAAGGTCGAGTACGCGCAGTTGATCAGCCAGGCGGAGGCGATCAAGCACGACCTGGCCACGGTGCAGGAGAAGGTCGACCGGTCGATTCAGTTGCTCCGCTCGCTCGGCGACGAGTCGACCAGGTGGGAGGCGAGCGCCGTCAAGTTCAAGAGCCAGATGGACACGCTGGTCGGGGATTGCCTGCTCACGGCCGCCTTTTTGGCCTACGCTGGTCGGTGATGAGCGTAGTCTTCTTCCCGTTACCTAGATTGAATTTGGGTGGAGTTTGAAAAAAAAATCAATTTTTTTCAAAGTCCTTGATTTTTTTCAAAAAATAATCGATTTTAAAAATAAGGTTGTAAAAGACGGCTAATACATTGACAGTGATGTTTCACACAATTGAAGTATGTGGGAGCTCATTGGCTGGATATTATATACTACACTAACATATCACGGCTTATCATTACACAATAGAATGAAGAAATAAAGCTTTTACGCAAAATTATTCAAAAACCAATGAAAATAATCACCAATGTTCATGTGCATATGAAATTGCGCACTGGCGCGCAAAAAAATCTAAATACTTAGTGAGTGTGAGTCCAGCAATTTTACTTTTTGATCCAAAAGAATCGGCTTCCACCCCGTGATTTTTAAACCTCGCGATTTTTTTAAAAATCACATTTTTATTTCAAAAATCAGTTGAAAAAATCAACTCCATAGCCAAATTCGGGTGCACTTGTTTACGCGATCGCCACTTCCGAAGCCCCACCCCGCAGGTTACTTCGACCAGCAGTTGCGCGCGACTCTGTTCCACACGTGGCAGGCGCACGCGGACGGGTGCGGCGTGCAGGCGCGGCCCGACCTGGCGCGCGTCGAGTTCCTGTGCAGCCCCGACGACCGGCTGCAGTGGCACGGACACTCCCTGCCCGCAGACGACCTGTGCATCGAGAACGCCATCATGCTCACGTATGTGGGGGGGGCTTGTTGATGGAGGGGTGGATTGGATGGACCTGCCGAGAATGTGGCGGACGTCACACTAGTATCGAAAACTACCATAATCCATCTGAATAATAAACCAAAAATTATACAGTTTTTCTAATCATAATTAGTGAGTTAAAAAGCGCCAGGACTTTGGCGCCAAGCGCCATGGCGCTTTTCTGAACCCGGCGCTAGCGCCAAGCGCCAGCGCCAGGCATTTTGTTCCTGGTGCCATGCAAAAATAGCACCAAGCGCCATGGCGCTTTTCATGGGCATGGTGCCACGCGCCAATGGCGTCACAGTAAGATAGAGCCAAGCGTCAAAAGCGCCATGGCGCTTTTTGCTTTGGCGCCTGCGCCATGGCGCTTTGCATCACTAATCATAATATTTCGTTTTTACTATGGAATAATCAATTACGAAATTAATCACAAGATTTTATTCAGTAAATTATGGTAGGATTATGGTTGCGGTGCGTCAATAAATATGTAATTTACATGTAAATATGCACATTGCAAATGCACTTAGCGTCATAATTGAATCCGTGATTCGAATGTGTGGAGATTAACTTGATAACTTTCCGCCTGCAGGCGTTTCAACCGCTATCCACTGATAATCGACCCATCGGGACAGGCGAGCGAATTTTTGCTGAAAGAGATGGCTGAAAAGAAAATCACAAAGACCAGTTTCCTGGATGATGCGTTTAGGAAGAATTTGGAGTCAGCGCTCAGATTTGGCAACCCGCTCTTGGTGAGACTCAGTTGTTGAGGGTTTTTTGTATGAGTTGGATGACAATACCGTATATCCTCAAATAAGACCCCAGGGGATTTATCTTTCGTCCGAATTTTTTTAGGGGGTTATTCGAGAGGAGGTGCTATTTTTCATCAGAAATTTCAGAAAAATGTGTGTGATTAATTTACTTCAAAAATGGGATTGGATTGGTTACATAAATCGTTTGTAGGAATACAACTTCCACAATTCAAGCAGTGAAATCAATGTTTGTGAACTTGAGCTACAAAATAATATATATTTTTACACAAAAACACGTGTTTTACTTGTGAAATGTTTTTTACCCGTCAAATCAGTGGGAGTTATTTTTCCTCACTCGGCTAACATGGGGGGGAGTTATTCAAGGGGACTTATTCGAGGATATACGGTATATAGATTTGCGAATGCATTGCGTTTCTAGAGTTATTTATTTTGTTCGACGTTTGCGTGTATATTCTATCCATTCTATAGACTATCCAGTCAGAGATTTTTCGGCCCGTGAGCGAAACCCATTAAAATGTTGTTTCAGTTTCACTCTCACTCTGGGCAGGTGAATTTCGTTTCTGCGGCCCGTGATGATCACTTAATTGCCTTTCTTAGCCTGAACGATCCTGTTGAGAAATTTACTTGTCTGAGGCCGCTGTCAACATTGCGCAATTCTATAGAAACGTTTGGTGCGCAAGTAGGTCCAAAGCTGATCTACCGCTTTCACAAATTTCGGCCGTGAATTGCATTAGTTTCCTGGTGGGGCGATTGGCCACACACACTAGTTGACATTGACACCAAATGTCAACTGGTTCCGATCCGTTTGCATTTGAACCTCGTTCGTTGGCTCGTCAGCAATCTTTGAATTGTGATCGGAACCAGTTGACATTTGTTGTCGATGTCAACTGGTGTGTGGACCCATTGGTCGGTAGCAAATTGTGTAGTTAAGTGTCCCTTCCGGTCGCAGGTGCAAGACGTGGAGTCGTACGACCCGATCGTCAACCCGGTGCTCAACCGCGAACTCAAGCGCACCGGCGGCCGCGTACTCATCACCATCGGCGACCAGGACATCGACTTGTCGCCCGCCTTCAAAATCTTTCTCAGTACGAGGGACCCCACTGTTGAATTTGCGCCGGACGTGTGCTCCAGGGTGACTTTTGTCAATTTCACCGTCACCAGGGCCAGTTTGCAGGGCCAGTGCCTGAATAGGGTGCTCAAAGCTGAGCGACCGGACGTGGACAAAAAGAGGAGCGATTTGCTCAAGTTGCAGGCGAGTCGACGCGCGGCCGTTTTTGTATTTTTTGCATAAATTGTATTCATTATAAGTTCGGTTTGCAATTCGTTGCACAGGGCGAGTTTGCCTTGCGACTGCGCCACCTGGAGAAATCGCTGCTGGGCGCGCTGAACGACGCCAAGGGTCGCATTTTAGATGATAATTCCGTGATCGGAACCCTGGAAACATTGAAGAAAGAGGCTGCCGATGTGGCCAAAAAAGCCGCAGAGACGGACGTTGTCATGGCTGAAGTTGAGGCCACTTCTGCTGGTCAGTGGAGCTTGAACACTTGTTTAATTGTTGAAAGTTATAACCTTCACTCTGAATTATAATGACGTAGTCCTACAAGCCATGTAAACCCGCTAGTCATGTAGGCCCGCTAGTCATGTAAACCCGCCATTCATGTATTTTAGAGGGATAAACACGGGTTAGCGGCAGGTGGTTAATATGATTAGTAGAGTACATAGAGTAAACGCTAAGTACTCTACTAATCATTTAAACCCGCTGCCGCTGACCCCTGTGCCGTGGTCATCCCCCCTAAAATTCATGACTAGCGGGTTTACATGACTGCAAGCACAGGTTTGTAATAATACATCCGACATTGTCAATCAAAATCTTTCAGTGTACGCACCACTGGCTGCCGCCTGCTCGGCCATCTACTTCACGATGGAGCAGCTGAACCAGGTGCACTTCCTGTACCAGTACAGTCTGCACTTCTTCCTGGACATTTTCGCTGCCGCCCTGTTGGACAATCCTCGGCTGAGCGAAATCAGCGATCATAGCCAGAGGTTGAGCGTGATCACGGCCGACTTGTTTCAGGTGATTTTGTGCTTTTCTTTTCCCATTCCAGTCTCTCGGGGCTCGTTGTGTGGTCAACCCCCCTGAAACTCCCGGAGGAATTATCAATGACGTAATCTCCCTAGACATGTAAACCCGATCGACAGGTAAACCCACCCGACATGTATAATGGTCGTACATGTCCAGCGGACCGGGCAGTAAAAAGTGATTACTTTTCACTCTTTGACATTTATTTTACATCAAGTGAATAAAGGTAAAATAAATGCCAAAATGTGAAAGGTAATAATCACTTTTTACTGTCCTGCCCATCGGACATGTACTACCCCATTAATGTCAACCAGGTAGAAATGCATGTCGATCGGATCTACGTGTTGAGCGGGGTTACATGTCCACAGTCGCAGGGTCTAATCAATTGTCTACTCTGCGCTACGCAACCTTCCTTTTATTCACCCAACTGGACATGTCGTTTCAGCTCGCGTACACTCGCGTTGCCCGCGGCATGCTGCACGAGGACAAAGTCACCTATGCGATTTTACTAGCGCGCATCTACTTGAGAGGGCTCGCAAAGTGCGTTATGCTTCTTTTAGTGTTCGGGATTGATTCAAATAGTGACGCCATGCATGTGATTGGCAGCTGATGATGATCACCAGTAAATTATTGTCGTGAGCAAGTGACGAACAATTGCAGTGTGTACCTGAAGCTGTCTCCGAAAAAATTTTTTCACTAGTGAAAGCGTAGAATCATTGCAAAAACATCGGCTGTTTCGCTGACTTATTTCCGTACAAGGGTCGCAAAATAACAAATTCTGAAGTTTTTTTAATCATACATAGAATCGCTCTTTTGGTCCAAAATCGAAAGGAAATCCAAAAGTGGTGTATCTCTGCGCGCCGATAATCGATGATAAACTTTAACACTCGAGCGTTAAAATTTTCCCCCTTCAGCGAGCCGAACTACGAGGCCGAGTTCGAGCAGCTGCTGCGCGGCGCCGGCGCCGAACTAGTGAAACAGACGGCCAATCAGCAAACCGCTAAGATGCTCGCCTCGCTGCCCGGCCTCACCCAGAACCAGGCGAACGCCATGCAGAATCTGGCTACCAGTCTGCCCGCATTCGCAAACGTGGCCCAGTTGGCAGCGGATTTGGGTGATCAGTTTATAAAGTGGATGAATAGCGACAACCCTGAGAAGAACGTGCCCCAGTTGTGGTCTGAGAAGGCGCCGCTGTGTGAGTCGGGGGTGTCCTAGATTTTGACCCTCAGATCCTAGCACACCCCTCTTCCGGAGGGATAGATAGTTGAAAAAATGGGGGGTGCGGGGGTTCAATTTATAGGTTTTTTTCAAGGTTTAGGAGGCAAATGTATAGCCAAAAATAGCTGAAAAATAGGCAAAATGGCACATGAAGGTGAAAAAATCTGGCTCCGTACGTTTGCTAATCAACAAACAACGTTGCAGCTCCGATCGGCCGCTGCGTGTGCCGAATGCTCGCTGTGCACGCGCTGCGTCCGGACCGGTTTTTGGCCAGCGCCCATTCGTTCGTCGGCGCCGTGTTTGGCCCCGAATTTATGAGCGAAAAATTGCTCGATTTGAAGGTTCGGTTGTATCTGTAGTTGGGTGTTGGCAATGTTGCCACACACACACTCGATGTCAACTGGTTTTAGTGTCAACTCGATTTTATGACACTGTAAATAGGTCGCAGGACAATTTTCAAGGGCAAGTCAACTGGCCGACTGGTTTTCATTAAGATTTTAGTTGATGGGTTGCGAAACCGTGTTCAAAAATGGACATGGTAATATTAATTTATTTTCGACATGGCCGCATGTGCCCTTGAAAACTGTCCTGTGACCTAAATTGAACTAAAACCCAGTTGACACCAAACCAGTTGACATCCAGTGTGTGTGGCGCCAATGTTGTCCTTTGTTTACCTATTGTTGCACGATCCTTGAGGCTTCCTGCTTTTGAAAATAATGTGAGCAGGTGGTTTATGTGTTGTGCAAAAGTAACCCGCGAGTGTGTTTGTTGTCGGGGTCTTTCATCCCTGGGGACTGTCAAAACTCGCGCACATTTCCACTGGCAGTGCCAAGATATGTCAACAAATTGCAACAACTAGCTGTATAATACACTGTACGCATGACGCAGAGCATCTTGGAGTGCGAGGTCAAGGCGAGCGTGCCGGTGCTCATGTGCAGCGTGCCCGGCTACGACGCGTCCGGCACGGTGCACGACCTGGCCGCCGAGCTGAACAAGCCCGTGACCGCGATCGCCATCGGTACGTTGTAGTTTATCAATCCAATCGTTGGTGTACTCGGCAGACAGACATCACACTTTGCATGGAAACCTACCATAACACATCTGAATACTGACCAAAGATATACAGTTTTTTCATCATATTATTTCGTTTTTACCATGAAGTAATTAACTACGAAATTTTTCACAATTTTTTATTCATCAAATTACGGTAGTGTTCCGCGCAAAGTATGCCCTCCACTCTGTATATACGATTATATCGCGCCACTGGCCGACTGCAGGATCGGCGGAGGGCTTCAGCCAGGCGGACGCGGCGGTCAGCGCCGCCAGCAAGTCGGGCCGCTGGGTGCTGCTGAAGAATGTGCACCTGGCGCCGCAGTGGCTCGCCGCCTTGGAGAAGAAGCTGCACGCGCTGCAGCCCAACCCCACATTTAGGTGGGTGATATGTTGGATTGAACGCATCAATGGCGCCACACACGCTGGATGTCAACTCGATTTTAGTTCAATTTAGATAGCAGGAGTCATCCAGATGTCAACTGGGCCAATTGTTTTCATTAAGATTTTCGTTTATGGGCTGCGAAACAATGTTCAATGAAATGCACATGGCAATATAAATTACTCTTCGACTTTGCCGCATGTGCCCTTGAAAATTGTCCTGCGACCTACAGTGTCATAAAATCGAGTTGACACTGAAACCAGTTGACATCCACCGCGTGTGGTGCCTATGCCGCTCGTCATCGCTTCCCTATGATTCCAACTCAAAAGTGGCAACCCCGCAGGCTTTTCTTGACAATGGAGATCCATCCCAAGTTGCCAGTGAATTTGCTTCGCGCCGGCCGAGTGCTCGTCTACGAGCCGCCGCCGGGCGTCAAGGCGAACCTGTTGCGTACGTTTGGCACGCTGCCAGCGCCGCGAATGGCTAAGCCGCCGGCTGAAAGAGCCAGGCTTTATTTCGTATTGGCCTGGTTGCACGCCCTGCTGCAGGTTGGCATTCTCGATTATTGACACGTTTCTCCTGCAAGGGCCGGTCGCAATTAGGGTATCAACTTTCCGTTTTCCGCAGGACAAAAGTTTGCCTTTCCGTTTTCCGGTAGCTGAAAAAAATTTACCTTTTCCGTTCTCCATAAAAAAAATTTTGGCACCCTATTCGCAATTCGATTTGCCCCCCCCCCCCAGGAGCGGCTGCGCTACACTCCACTGGGCTGGTCCAAGGTGTACGAGTTCGGGGAGGCGGACTTGCGCATGGCCTGCGACACGCTGGACAACTGCGTCGACGCGGCCGCCATGGGCAGGAGCAACCTGCCGCCGGAGAAGGTGCCCTGGGACGCGCTCAGGACGCTGCTCAGCCAGTGCATCTATGGAGGCAAGATTGATAACCAGTTTGACCAGGTGGGTTTTTTCTCGAAGGTTTTGCGCATGTTTTGTCTGCTGCTAGTGCCAGTGTCTTTATAATTTAATAGTTTTAATGTTTATAATTTATTAGTCTCTATAATTTAATTTAATCAATTTTTTTCAGAAAAAAAGTGAAAATATAAGAAAATATTAATGAGATATTTTTTATTTTCTTCTCATAGTGGAACAGCCTTGAGAAAATGTAAAAATATATAATATTTATGATATTTTCTGATATAAAAATCTCCTGATTTTTTCCAATGCTAACCCTGCTATGCTTTAGATAGATATCATTTGATATACATTTGGAGCGATTTTCTGAGATTAAATTAAATGATATATTAATTTTACTTTCTCAAAATCACCCATTTTTTCAATGCACTAGTGTCTTTCGTCTTAAACCATCCTTAAATCAGGCATCAAGCAACAAACTCGCCCTAGTCCTTCACCTACATCCTCCCAATATCTCCCAGGTGCTGCTCGACTGCTTCATCGACTCGCTGTTCGACGCGTCCTCGTACGACCCCGACCGGGTGCTGATCGCCGACGTGGACGGCGCCGGCACGCCGCTCAAAGTGCCCGACGCGGTCCGCCGCGAGCAGTTCGTCCAGTGGGCCGACGGCATCAAGCACTTGCAGTCGCCCAATTGGCTCGGCCTGCCCAACAACGCGGAGAAGGTTTTGTTGACTGAACGAGGTGAGGTTGGGGTTGTTTGATTGTCGCGTTGTTGTTGTTTTTTAACGACAATTCAATTTTGTCATTGTGATTTGTCGAAACGACGTTTATACTCATTTGTGTAGCGCGCGGGATCAGATCTGATCTGCTCAAAATGAAAGAGGCGGAGAGCGACGAGCCCGTTTTCGGTAAAACACCTAGTTCAACCACTTTTCCTATTTTTCACCCAGATTTTTGAATGTTTTTCCAGGTGGTTTGGATTATTATCATTTCGTTGATTTAATCTCGAATGTAAAATATGTTGGGTGATAGCTTTCCAGATAAATTAACGATTTCCAGTTCCGGCCCTGACCAGCCGCTGCAGCAGGGTGTTTAGACCATGTTTTTATGTTTACAATGTGAAGCTGGGCGAGAATACAACCAATCCTATCCTATCACAACCATCACATATTTCCATTTCATATTTACAAGTGAACTTTATCAATGTGTAAATACAAATTCGGTTCGTATACCCGGCGGACCGCAAAGTATCCACCCAAAATTATTTATGACTTGGTCGATATTGCGTGAGCAGGAGACTTATGTATGCACTTTCATGAAGAAAAAAAAGACGGAGCCGCGTACAAGCGAAGAATTTTTATCCTGAAACGTTTTTTTTTGCTGGAACAAATTTCATATTATCTACAATGACGTCATGATGGAGTGTCTCCTTCAGAAAAATGCATAGCCTGCGGTCCGCCGAGTACACTACATAACGTTTCGATGCGATATGTGGTGCGAACGCGATGCACAGATCCCCTATATCCCATTGCAAATTGGCACGCACCCAAAGCTTGAACATAACTCCGCGTTTGCGCAGGGTCAACGACGATCGCCAAGCTGCTCAAGATGACCGGCGACGAGGAGGAGGAGCTGGCGGGCGTGAGCGCCGACTCGGGCGCCGGCGGCATGGACGCCCGCCCCGCCTGGATGACCCAGCTGCACGAGGCCGCCGCCCAGTGGCTGCTCTTGATGCCGCAGGTGCGTCCCCTCTCTTGCGTGGACTACTGAATAGGGTTCCTGATGGCAGAATCTCCGGGTTTTTGTAGTCCCGATCCCAAAACCCCAATCCCCATCTTTTGGATTTTTTTCCAAAATTTGCCAAATGTGTTGTTTGCACTGAGAAATGCGTATGGAAAGACATGCTGACATTTTATGCCACTTCTCTAGCATATTTATCAATACCAGAACATTTTTCCAAAATCCCGATCCTGAAAAAATTCCAATCCCGACTCCGTGACTTCAATCCCGATCCCAAAAAGTCAACCGCTCGCATTTCCATTGTGCCGTGCAGAAGATTGACGCGATGAAGCGCACGATGGAGAACATCAAGGACCCGCTGTACCGGTACTTCGAGCGCGAGGTGAACATGGCCGGCTCGCTGCTCAAGTGCGTCCGCGACGACCTGGACGACGTGACGGCCATCTGCGAGGGCCGCAAGAAGCAGACCAACTACCACCGGCTGCTCACCACCGCGCTCACCAAGGGGCTCGTGCCCGACAAGTGGAGGAGGTTGGTTTAGGGGGTGTGTGCCGGCACTCATCTGAACCCGGCACTCATCTAGATGTATTTACCCGCCACCTATACCCACTTTCCGACTTTTTCAAAAATTTGAAGTGCATATTTCGGTGAAAAACATGCCACTTTACTGTGATAAAGTTTTGTTACTGTGATAATGTCAGTTGCCTTTTGTCAACATAAACTTTTATTTTCTTCCGCAATAATTTTTGTCACAGCTTTTGGATTGGAGAGGGTGTAAACATTGGCACCTTTTAGGGGGTATAGCTGAGGAGGTGGTCTGGATGGGTAGCGGGTACATCTAGATGGGTGCCGTGTTTAGATGAGTAGCGAGCATTCGTTTGTCTAGTCCTTCGAGACACAACGCCACATTTGCTGCTCATATTGGTGATAAAGGTGGTTTAGTTATGGAAATAACTTTATGAAAGTAGGGAACACTAAGAAACAGTCGAAAAATATATTTTACATGGCTTTCAAAAAGCCGCCCCGCAGCTCCTTTAGTGGCAACAAATGTCTTTAAATTTGTGTCGCCTGCCGAACGAGCTCAATTCACGTTGTCTACTGCGTTGCCTTATGGCCGCCGTTTCACCAACTGGTCTCATTCGTTGCCCTGCTCCAGGTACGACGTGCCCGCCGGCGTGACCGTGATGCATTGGGTGGCCGATTTCGCGGAGCGCGCCAAACAAATGCAGGCCATTGTGGACACCGTTAAGAAAGATCAAAACAAGGCTCTCAAGGTTCGCTGGGCTGACGCTTTGTGTTGTAAATACTACCATTGTTGTATTTAGTTTTCAGTTGAGATTTTATCTTTCGTAATACGTTAGCTATTTTATCGAACAGGAGATTATCACAAAGGTGAGCAGTGGAGCGATTTGGCTTACGATCGAGCTTATGTTTTGGTGCAGGCTTTACGTATTAGATCGTTTTTCTTTGCATGTGTTCTATGCGTTGACTGAAATCGTCTGGCTATTTGCCAACGCTTCAGCATTGTCACTTGGAATCGGTCGAACCAGTAACCATACTCATTGGCGGCCCGCACACTAGTTGACACACGTGTTTCAACTTGTCTGTGTCAACTCAGATTTCGGCTTCACGTGTCGCAGAGCGATCTTCCAATGTACTTGCCGTAATATTTATTTTTTCGACATTGCCGCATGTGCGTTTGGAGATCGCTCTGCGACACGCGAAGCCGAAATCTGAGTTGACACAGACCAGTTGACACACGTGTGTCAACTAGTGTGCGAGCCGCCATCGAGTCGTGAATAACCCATTGAAACTGTGCAGCACGTGCACGTGTGGCTGGGCGGTCTGTTCAGCCCCGAGGCGTACGTGACGGCCACGCGCCAGTACGTGGCGCAGGCGAACGCGTGGAGCTTGGAGGAGTTGAAGCTGGAGGTGAACTGCGCCGCAGAGTTCGACAAGTTGCAGATGGACGATTGCAGCTTCGGCGTCGTCGGTGCGTCTTTTTGCCTGTACGCAAACTGGTTGACAACCGAAATTTCGAAAACTGATAGTTCTGAGCTCAAGCACATTTGAGTAAACTACCGTATTTCCTCGAAATACCCCCCGGGGGGTGATTGTTTCATAGTGGTCCCGAGAGGGGGGGGTTAAACGAGGGGGGGGGTTATTATTTCACAAGAAAATTTTTGAAAACCAAGTATGAAATTGTCGTCTGAAACGTACGCAGACGTCGAAAAATGCAACAAAAACCGCCATTTATAAGGTTCTGTAGACTAATATTAATACGTAGATGGTATAAACACTGTTCTAACATGATTCCGACATTGTTTTAACGTGTGTTCCGCACTACGCAGAACACAAACTGCAGTATTTGTCATGTACGTTCTCTTTACACTCAATTTGGGGGGGGGGGTATTTCGAGGGGGGGGTGATTGTTTCATAGTGGTCTCGAGAGGGGGGGGGGTCAAACGAGGGGGGGGGGTATTTCGAGGGGGGGGTATTTCGAGGAAAAACGGTACAATGAATAATTTTTTAGCTGCACCAGTAGTAGTATTTCGTAGTCCTCGTTGTAGTCAGCTCAAATGTGTTTGAAATAGATTTTTCAGTTTTGGAAATATCGGTTGCCGACTAGATTGTCAGGGCATTTCTGGGACTGGGTGAATCGACGTATTGGTTTATACACATTTCTGGCAGTTGCGTATGTAAAAATGTACCTAATTCATTAAGTACGTATCATGCATTCATTTGCAACTGCGGCACGCAGGCATGCGTCTGATGGGCGCGCAGTGCGTCGACGGCAGGCAGCTGTCGCTCAGCGACAAAATCTACACGAACATGGCCGCGGTGCAGCTGCGCTGGGTGCGCGCCAACGAGTCCGACACGTCGGTTGTGTTTCACTCAGTTACATTATATCATAGTGCGGTGAATGACAGAATGACACGCGCAGTTATTTATGTCTCATGTTGGAAGCTTGCCAATAATATGTAAAGCGTGGGATTTTTGTGAAAAGATGCAAAATTTATTGTTCTGAATACGTGGAGATAAATTGCTAGAAAAGCGATTAATTGTTACATCTTTATATGAATACCGCCCGCTCCCAACTGGAACCACGCGTGCAAGGTGTAAAGTCACTGAATTTCCACCGTGCTAACGATGGAACCCTGGGGCCAGATTTAATACTCCCTACAGATTTGTAGGGTAGGGCGTACGCCCGATAGATTTTTTAAAGTTCAGCCGCATCGACGCACATTCACCGAGAGCAAAGCGGTTCATAAAATACACGAAACTGTCCCTTAAGGTCGCCGATATTGGAATATGACGTATATCGCTCCGATTTTGGCCCGGAAATCACGATTTCGTTATTTCTTGGCCGTCTGCCAATTCGTTTTTTATTTTATTTTGTCGGGCGGGTTACTCGCATAAGTCGCGCTTTTGTACGCTCGTGCATGCATTTCTTTCTTGTCGCTGCCCTCGTGGTTTCGGTTGCAGACAGTGAACACTAAAAAAGTGACCACCTGACTACACAAGCGTGACCTATGCGAGTAACCCGCCCGACAAAATAAAATAAAAAACGAATTGGCAGACGGCCAAGAAATGACGAAATCGTGATTTCCGGGCCAAAATCGAAGTGATATACGTCATATTGCAATATCGGCAACCTTAAGGGATGGTTTTGTATATTTTACGAACCGCCTTGCTCTCGGTGCAAGTGCGTCGATGCGGCTAAACTTTAAAAAATCTGTCGGGCGTACGCCCTACCCTACAAATCTGTAGGGAGTATTAAATCTGGCCCCTGTGACACAAACAACCTTCACAGCACACCTCAATCACACTCTACAACCTCAGTACCCCACGCAGACGCGGCTCTACGGAAGTGCAGCTGCCGGTGTACCTGTACGGCGACCGGAAGCGGTTGCTGTTCACGCTGGACTTTGCCTGCGCCGACAAGGTCACCCCCGCCGTGCTCTACCAGCGCGGCGTGGCCATGGTCTGCGCCCAGTTCGCCTAGTTTGAGGGCGTGGCTATACTCGGCGGGCATCGCACTTGTATGGAGACTTACCGTAAACCGTCTGAATAATGAACCGATAATTATATGGTATTTGATCATAATTGTGTTATTGTGGAATAATTAATTACGAAATTTATTGCAAGATTTTATTCATTGTGCCTACACACACTAGTTTTCACCGTGACTTCGTGTGAAAACTGAAATTTTTTCAAATGCAAATTAATGAACACGGTTGAATGATTTAATTTAAATTAAATTTGAATTTAAATTAATGAAAGTTAAAGTATGAAAATTTGAAAACTAGAACACATATAGCATACGTTAAGAGTAGGCTGAATGTCGCCATGTCGCCATTTCAGTTTTCACACGTGTCACGGTGAAAACTAGTGTGTGTAGGGGCATTAAATTATGGTAGGATTCTGCAGTTACTTTGCGATCCGCCGAGTATACTCCATTGCGACCGCTCAATGGTCGCCCTTTTAGTTTTTGGTTCTGGTTAGGTCGGCTTTTATATTTGGTGGTTGGTGTTTTGAATTGGTTTTTGTGGTTGGGTCGGTAGTTTTTATTGTTTTGGCGATGTTGAAGTGGTATTTGTTTGAATTTGCGCTTTTTGTTTTACCAATTTTATGCGCAGCTGTTGTTAACTTAAATCTGTTGAAATAAAACCATAGGCGTGAAATAAAATACGGTGATGCGCGAGCTAAATCTTTTGTGCCCGTCAATTTAGATTATATTGGAGATAAGTTCCGACATTTTAGCCCGCTGTGGGCTTGGGTAACTCAACTGCAATTATAGCATTACGGAAATTTTGATTGCCTCCCCTGAAGCCCCACCTACAAAAGAAAATCGCATATTTATGTACCAGTGTGGCGTAAAGTTTGACAGATTTGCTTATTTGGTTAAAACTAAGGTTCAAACGGGACCACTTTTTCGGGCCGGGACCGGGGCCAGAAATTTTTCTTATCGGGACCGGGACTGGCATCGTTTTTTATCGGGACCGGGACTGGGGTCGGGACCGGGACCGGTACCGCCTCAGTCCCGGAATTTTGCCGGACCATCTACCGAGACCGTGGTCCCATTTGCACCCTAGTTAAAACTCACCCATAGCTCGATGTTGGTGGTTTGAAAATAATCTTTTTTGGCCTGTTTTCTGTGCCACAATAAATTTCATTAGAGTGGTTCGCGTGAATGTGCATACCATACCGTACAGTCAGCAAAATCGGTTTTACAGAGAACCGCACACCACCACAAAGAATTCCATCTATGTGAGGACTGAGTAGTGCAAAATCTTGTATTTAATTTCATTCACATACCAGCGAATGTTTTTATAACACATTCGTATTCGTGTTTAAATTCTCCGGGGAATTTCTGCTGCGAAACTTTACAGATTTTTGCACAGCCAATTTATAAAAACCACTGTATCGTGCTTTTCCTGACGTCGACAAAACCAAAAACGTCGCACATTTGCATGCTGTAAAGCTGCGTTTCCACCATGCCGTACCGCTTACTGTGTACCGTACCGTAAACCTTGAATTGCCCCCACAGCCCGGAAATACCCCCAAGCCTAGAGTGAGCTGGAGTAAAATTCGAAAGCCGCCCCCCCCTTCGAAATTGTATTGAGGACGCGAATGATAAAAACTGCATGTCGTGGAATGTATTTACATAAATACATGCAAACATAACGGCACATACGAGTAAAGCTGCGCCCGAACAAGGCTATTTATGAAAATACTGACAAAGAAAAATAAACCCACTGGGGGTATTTCGAGGAAACACGGTATATAAACACTACTATGTTGAATTATAGGACAAGTTGTGGACAAAACGTTTCATTTTCACACGACAATTCTCACGTGATTTGTGAGTATCTATAGCATTGATAATATGGGTGATTTTGGGAAATTATTTTTAAATATGATCTCAAAAAATATCTTAAAAAATGAAATTTAATCTCCCTGATAAGAGTCAGGAACAATATGAATAAGTATAGATAAGATATTTCTATATTTTCTGAAATTTTCATACAAATTCAGAAAATCCCTCAAAAAGAAAATATTATGAAATCTCTCTGGAAATCATGATATAAAATAAAGTGAAAATTGAAATAAGGTGGAAAATAAAGTAGATTTTTTATATTTTGTGATATTTTTTATATAAATCTCCCGTAGCCTTTTCCAATGCTCATAGCCAGTTCAATATATTTGCGTTCACCGGTGCGTCGCCTCAGCACAGCGGCGCGCCACTGCCGTCGGTCACGAGAATGTCGTCGATGCCGATCTGACCCAGGTTGAAGTTGCCCGTGCCGTCGTAGCGCGCAATTATGTGTAACTGCGTTTGTTTGGCGCTGTCATTCTGCACGCTCATGCAGGTGCCAATCCCACATGCTGTGAAATGTCAAATGTCTTGCGAAGAGTGTCAAAAGTCTAGTAAAATGCCCTGGAAAATGGCAATTTTACATGACTTTTGACACTGCATGCCATTTGACGTTTTACAGCGTGTGAGAATACCCCCTTGCCCTTGGTTTGTAAAACCACTCACTGAATACTCCCCGTCGGGCAGGGGCACGGTCTCCTGGAACCAGGCTCTGTTTTGGTTCGCCTGCGGCCCTTTGATGAGCTGCGGCGACGCGTAGAAGCAGTCGATGCCGTCCGGGTCTTTACACAACTCTAGTAGGCCGCCCTCGGTTGCTGCGGGGTATTGCTCTTTCATGTTTGTACCCGGAAATGGAGATTGCAGGACTGATTTCCAATAGCTTACTTATCGCTCCAAGACAATTTACTGTATTTCTTCGGAATTATCCCCCCTTGAATTGACCCCCCCCCCCTAATGTACACATATCCCCTTTTGTCTTATTCATTACCAGTTTTGAGTGTTTACAAGCCTATTATTTACTAACACCTTTCCTGAAAATTTCTGACGAAATAAATAAACTCTCCTCGAATAAGCCCCCCCCCCGCCCTCGAATTACCCCCCCCCCCCAGTAAATATGTTCATTTATTTATTCAACTCCGTGTTCTGGCCGTTCAAAGCCGCCTCCCTCACCTGCATACCGCCAGAAGGATAACTGCACTGGCTTGGAGAACTTGACCGGCTCGGATGCGAGCACGTAGCGCAGGTCCGGGTCGGCCGCCTCTTGCCTCGGGTCGGGCAGCTGCGCCATGCCGAAGTAGCCCGCTGCGTTGGTCGTGCCCTTTTACCACCACTTTAGCTCATTATGGCGGCCAACACACGAGTTGACACTTGTGTGTCAACTGATCTGTCAACTCAGATTTCGTGCCGCGTGTCGCTGAGCGATCTTCCAATGCACATGCGGTAATGTTGAAAAATGGATATTATGCCAGCGCACACGAAATTTCGAAAACTCTTAAATAAGTTAGAACGCATTTGAGTTTTCTTCAATAAAGTGGCCGTCAACTGCAGTTGACAAGAGGCTTAAAAATACTCATTGTAGAAAACTCAAACACGTTCAAAGCTCATTTACTAGTTTTCGAATTTTCGTGTGAAAACTAGTGTGCGCAGGGCCATTATGGCAAGTGCATTGGGGAAAATGACTCTGCGACACGCGAATCCGAAATGCTAGTTGACACACATGTGTCAACTATTGTGCGGGCTGCCGATCATGCTCAATTTTATGTGGAAGCGCACTTTTTGCCCGATCCTTGTCTTTCTTGATGCCGCTGAGCGGGTTGCCCGGGTTCAGGTCTCCGTTGATGGCGACCCACCCGCGCGTGGCGCCCGCGCCCGCCGCCCCAGCCCCCAGGGGGTTGTACGTGCAGAACTCGTCTGCGTTGGGGGTTGTTTCGGTGATGGTTTGAGTGGTTAGATAGTTTAGTGATGTACTTTGTCGTGGTGCACTGCGTCAGCAGCTTTCTGAGAAATTGGGTTTTTTTTAGAAAATACCAATCTGAAAATGACTTTAAAAATATGTAGGTATTTTTATAACCAAATCTCCGTGAAAAACACGCAGACAAGGTATTTATTAATATAAATGTGAGATTTCTTTATATTTTCTTTTCACAAAATAAATATAATCAAATCTCTCCGGGAAAAAACCTGGAGAAAAATAATTGAAAATAATATTTTTATATTTTCAAAAATATAAATCTCCCGAGATTACTGAACGCTATGCTCGAGTAGTTGGGAATAGTGATGGAAAAGCGCCAGGAAAAATGGCGCCAGGCGCTAGATGGCGCCACAGAAAAGGGCGCCAAGCGCCAATGGCGCCAATCCATCACTAGTTGGGAACTGACTGTTGGCGTCGATGGGGCAGGACAGTTTGAGGCAGCTGGCCGCGTCGTCGGCAGCGCCACCGTCACCATCACCGGTACCAGGTGTGCCGTCGCCGGTGCCATCCCCGGTGCCATCCCCCGTGCCATCCCCCGTGCCATCCCCCGTGCCATCTCCGTCGCCATCTCCGTCTCCGTCACCATCTCCGTCTCCGTCACCGTCGCCATCGCCGTCACCATTGTCATCGCCGCCGCCGTCATCTGAATGGCGGCGTTTTCGATTGCTATACCGAGTGGAGTCGTAATCCTACGTAAATTTGATGAAAAAAAATCTTGTGATACATTTTGCCAGTATGTCTTCATCGAATCGTTTTTTAATGTTTGCCCATCGCTTTCAGGGGGTGGGGAGTTTTTCAAGGGGGAGTTAGGTTTTCACTCGGCGAACCGTGGAAGTTATTCCATGGGGAACTTATTAGACGATTTGCGGTACTTCCGTGGTCAATTCATAGGTATTTACGAGTGCGCCTGTAAAACTTCTCTGTATAAAGCCTTGCCCTTGGCCTTTCAGCTGTAAAAACCCTTTCGGTTGTTCCTTTGATCTAAAGGAGGCTAACCTGCGCAGTCGGCGGGGTCCTCGCTGACGTCACCAGCGAACTCGATGTCGTCGATGGCCACGAAGCCGCCCTCGGGATCGTTGACAAAGTTGGACGCCTTGATCACGATCTGAAACGATGGAAACGTTGATTTTCACACATCAATGTTCACAGACAGAAAAAAATTGGTGTGTAATGTGTCTAAGCACACTAGTTTGCACCGTGACTTCGGTGAAAACTGAGATGGTGACATGTCGCCATCCAGTGCACAATTTTTGGATGCTATATGCGTCTTAGTTTTCAAATTTTAACTTTCGTTATTTTAAATTCAAATTTCAATTTAATAAAATCATTCTCCGAGTTGATTTATTGTGATTTGAATTAAATTTAATTTTTCATCATAGTCACAGTGCAAACTAATATGCGCGGCGCCATTGCGTCGGGTCGGGAAGCGGGCTGAATGCATGTGAAGCGGCGCCTCCACAAGCGTGACGAGGTTTGGCTCCCACATGCTTCAACTAGCTTCACCGTCGCTTCAGGCGCTTACAAAAATGTGGAAAACACTTCACGACGCTGGCGATGTACAATTCCACACGCTTTACCTTCGTAAATACATTTGTAAATTCCATATAAAATTTTCGTGATGCGTGTGGAAGCGCTAGCTTGCTCGGTGAAAAGTCGGGAAGTGTTAACGTGAAGGCACTTCACGACTCCTCACTCTCGTGCTTACTCTATACTCTCCTCACACAATTGCCGTGGTCAAAATTCCACACCGACCGTAAACGGGCCCTCCACCGGTCCATTGAACTTGAACTCGCTCGGCCCAGGATTCGGTGCGACCACCGGTTGGCAGGCTTCCAACGGTCCGCCGGGGCTGAACCTGGCGCACACTTCGACCTTGGGCCTGGCGTCGTCCGTGCGCGCTATGGAGCGCCAGTGCTTGAAGGTGAGCGTGCCCTCGCCGGGCAGGCAGTTGATGGGGTCCGTTTCCAGCTCGCACCCGTCCATGGGGTCCTTGGCCGGCTCCGACTGCCCGCACATCAGGAACGGGTCGTCTGCGAGCGCATTCGTGTAGCCAGACTTGTCAATTCATGCAAAGTGTCAGATGTCATGTAAAAGACGATGTGAAATGTCATGTTGATCCAGATCTTTTTCTATAGTATCCAAATCTTATGTCTCGGTATCCAAATCTTACGTTTGGACATAGATTCGGACAAGTTTTGGATACATAGTATACGACGATTGGAATAGACGTTAGAAGTTCTTATGCATGACATTTGACATTTTTCAGAGTCTTTTACAGGGTCCGAGACTGGCACCGGAACTAAAACCCACCGGGCAATTCATCGGTCTCGGTCATAAACTCCCACCGGTCCGGGTGCGGTTCGTTGTCGATCTGATAGAAGTCATTAGTGTCGCTATCGGCGTTCTTCCACGCGCCGCAGTCGTCCACGGTGCAGGCCAGCTGGTCGGCGGAGCTGATGGGGTCGCCCGAGCTGGACGACTGCATGTTGCTCGGCTCGAGCGGCGGGTCGCCGCTGAGAGCTTTTTGCAGCGCGTCGCCGTCGCCCGAGCCGGAGCTGCTCGAGCCTGCGGGCGATTGTGTGTGTGTTCTTTGCTGTGCTCACCGGCTACTGTGGTCCACTGCTTTCAAAAGCTACGCTTTACCTACCTATTTCCTCGAATTACCCCCCGGCGGGGTTATTTTTTCAGAGGGGAAATTTTGAGGGGGGTTAAACGAGGGGGTTCATTATTTCGCCAGAAATTTTTTCAACTCCCAGAACTAATTCGTCGTCTGTTTACGTACGCAGACGTAGAAAATTGCAACAACAACTGACATGTATAAGCGTCTATAGACCTAGGTATATAAGAATGTAGATGGTATACGCCCTGTCCTAACGTACTCAGTCATTGTCTTTAAAGTGTGTTCTGCATTGCCCGGATCACAAACCGCTTGTCATTTACGTACTCCTTACACTAAATTTGAGGGGGGTATCTCGAGGGGGGGGGGTCATCATTTCATAGTGTCTATTTTGAGGGGGTATTTCGAGGAAATACGGTAAATAGGAAAATGTGCTTATCCCGAGAGTACCGGTGCCGCGGCCGCCGCCATTGCCGCCTCCCCTGCCGCCGCCGCCGCTGCCGCAGCCGAGCACTGAGCGCAAGCATTTGATTGGGCGACTGATTCGAAATGTCATTTGAAATCTAAAAATTATTAATCATCTATTATTCATTATTATAAATCTCAATTATTCATCAATAAAATGAATAAAATTATAATTAAATATTGTTTGTCTGTGTCAAAAAAGTGCCTCAATAAATGGTCTATACCTTCTGCTATGAGCAGCGGCGCAATTATTACGAAGGCGTTTATCTGCACCATTTTATTCACCAATTTCGATCTGAAAGTGATAATGAATAATTTCTGTCAATTCGTAAGTTAAATGCAAGCAGAGTTGTTGAAAGTGCTGAACTTTTTGAAAGTAAACGTGAATGTGAAGTTTTTGTTTCTACTCACCCCTAAGTGCAGAAAACGTGAAGTATTTTTTTACTTTTACACCGTGTAAATGGTGAGTAAAATATTTTTGCCAGGAAAAACGTAAATGTGAGTAGTACTTTTTATCACAGAAAATGTAACAGAGTGTAAATATTTATCCAAATTTTACTCCTTTAAAATATCAAAGATGTTTTTTTTCACGTGATAATTATTTCCTATGAATATGATATGCCATTATTCCCCTAAAAACGTTTTCTGTACTCGCGTACTTTCAAAAAGTACGCGTAAATGTGTGTACCGGTATTGTTTCCGGAAAAAAACACTTTTGCGTATTTCATCAGTACTGCAGTATAAGTATTTTTCGAGTAAACTAAAATACGTTTTAACAACTACCTAATAATGATTCAAAGTTACATGTGACAGTTTTTTTTCGGTATCAGGCAATTTTATGTTTTCTTGTCACTTAAAAAATTGCGAAATTTGGCGCTGAACTTGGCACTGAGTGGGCGTATAAAAATTGTCACGATTCCACATAGAAGATTCACGCTTTAAACATGTGTATTTATCATGAGGTTGGGAGCTTGGCACGAAAACTGTTTTTATGACCACGAAATTGTGTCTGAATATCGATGGGTGGCAAAATATCGATCATCGAACGCATTTTTACACTCTTGACATTGTTCGGTTTTGTTGGCCAGAGACGTACGAGAGTGGCAGCCAAAATGTGCGCGAAAGTTTTCAGTTTGTGCTTTTACATCACGCCCGCGGCACAGTTGTTAAAATAAACGTACATTTACTTGAAAAATACGCGTACGCGAGTACGCGGTAAATACATTTACATATACTTGTAAAATATATACATATAAAATATACACATATACATATACAGATAAAAAAAGTGATGTACTTACTTTTACGCGTACATTTTAAAGTACACGCGTATTAATGTATTTTTTGTCGCTAAAATCACAATTTTTGTTGCTGAACTAAGAAAATTTTTAAGAAATCATATCATTTTTCTAAAAAATACTAAATAATTACAAAAAACGACATCTATTATGTCTTCCAGTGTAAAAATCACATATAAAAAGTAGTAACTTTTACATTTTCCAGGGGAAAAGTACTCCCTTTTACATTTTTCTGGGAAAAAAGCGTTTTACTCACATTTACGCATAAGTACAAGTAAGAAAAGTATTTTCCTTGTTCTTTACTTTGTCGTGAGTAAAAAATACTATACGTTTACATATACTTTTATAAAAATTCAGTAATTCTCACAACTCTGGCCCGCGGCACTCCGATCATAGGCAACATTGCCGCGTGACGTGAATAGACTCAACGGACTCCACATGGGTATTTCTGCATTATTTACACGCATATGATTAGTTATTTGGTTTTGGAAAAGTGCCAGGGAAAATGGTGGTACTGGTTGTAGCCTCAAAAATGCCGTGCCGTCTATCCGAAAAATTTCGTTTCGTGCATTCTACCTTTATATAATACTCAGCAGGATTATGAAATCTGTTCCGTTGCGTTTTCCCTCCATTTGCTCAGTTGCGTTTTTGCATACAAGGTTCTGCATGTGCAAATCAAACGCACTTGCGTACGTGCCCCCTGATGGAGTTCGTTCCACATGTCTCTGGTTGAATGAACCGCCTTTGAACTACTCCGCCAATGTTTGCGTCACTCGTAAATAGTTCACATTTAGTGTCTGCATAAACATTTCACATGCCCACTTTATTTATTGTATCATTTTGGAAGTCCTTTTTCTGTCCGGCGGCATGAAAGTCATGTGTAGTGATGTAAAAAGCGCCTGGACTTTGGCGCCAAGCGCCAAAAGCGCCATGGCTCGTTTACGACCTCTAGCGCCAAGCGCCAATGGCGCCACAGCAAGTGAGCGCCAAGCGCCACAAGCACCATGGCGCTTTTTGTGTTGGCGCTAGCGCCAGGCGCCAGCGCCATGGCGCTTTTACATCACTAGTCATGTGCATTCCTCTTTCAAAGTTGACCACCCACATCAGTTTTCAGAAAGTATTGCGTTTATTTTTGGACTGGGGGACCAATGTTATTTTATTCCTGAAATTATGGTAAAAGGCGTGCGCGTCTTTCACACTAACAGCCAAAAACTCGTCGTCGATATGTACTTACAGGTAGTTTACTAATCATTACATATGCGTAATACATATTTACACAAATAAATGCGTTGTAACTGATGACGAAAACAAATTTGATCGCAAACAGTTAATCTGTGTTGTATGGGTGGAGGAACTCAACTCAAAATGAACGGAATATTGAGCATGGAATGGAAGTTAAAATGGCATGACCTTTTCTGTTTGGTTAAATTCATCGGTCCGCATTGACAGCGACCTTTTTTAGTTGGGCTTACAAATGCTGTGCCTATCTCAGAAATGGCTTACAAATGCTGTGCTAAAGGAAGCCAATCTCAAAGGTGAACAAATGACAAGAAAAGTGGTATTTTAGGTCAAGTGACAGTAAACGATGTTATTGGTGTTATAAAGTCATAACAGTCAATGTGCCAAGTGGCATGTAAAGCGTGCAGGTGAAAATTTCACTTCATTCAGTTTACTTGTCACTAGACATAGTACATCAGTTCATCTATCAGTTACCACTTATCGCTTATTGTCTGTTTTTTTTACCACAATACATTATATTTTTCTAACACATAAACCTAACTAAAGGTTTACTAAAAGCAAGTTGACGTGTCACGTGAGACGCTCAATTTTCATATTTTAAATGCACACGTTTTCGCATATTTTCTGCAACTCCTTTCAATTCTTAGAAACATGCAATCGCCTTCCGCTACTTGTCGTTTTTCGGAATACAGGGCCCGGTTTCAAACCTTGTATAATGTCATGTGACTACAGTCACGTGAATTTGTCAAATTTCATGTAAAACAATGCCAAGCCAATTTGTCGGATTTTATTTAAAATCAGGCTCAGTAATTTTTTCTATAGCATTTTACCTGACATTTTACACTTTATATGTCACTTGACAAAATTGTCTGACATTTTACATTTTTGACATGATGCCGTATTGGCGCTGGTTGAACACAGTCACGTGGCTTGTTCGCAAAACCGGAAATTTTTAAAAATACAAGCATGGCAATTATCGCTGAATGTTTCACATCAATTTCAATTATTCTAAAAGCCAGGCTGAATGGTACAAAAATATCAAATAGCCTGGCGTCATGAATTTGAAGTATTTTGTACAGTTGGTGACATAAGTTTTGGCACACATTTTATTTCTTGCTAGGTTCTAAAATAACGATTGCGCGTTTTTACATACGTGAGGTATATTTAGGTATTGTCTTGTTAGGCTTTTCGGCACGTCTCCAACATTTCAAAAGAATATTAATTTTTTAAACATTCTTCCCCCCCCCCCACTACTAAATAATTACAAATAATCGCAAATAATTACCTACCTAGTTGTGCTACAGCGGCCCAGACTCGAGTGAGTCGCCGATCCCCCCCCCCCCCCCCCGCCGGTATATTGTAGTGGGGAGGGTCTTAGGTATACTCGGCGGACCGCAAAGTATGCGCCCAAAATTATTTATGTCTTGGTCGATAACGCGCGAGCTGGATACTTATGTATGCACTTTCACAAAAAGAAAAATATTTAAAAAATAAAAAGGCGGAGTCGCGTGCAAACGAGGAATGTGTTTTTCCCGTCGTGCTTTTTTTGCTGGAATTATTTTTATGTTATTAATGATGACGTCATGATCGAGTGTTTCCTTCAGAAAAATGCATAGCATGCGGTCCGTCGAGTATACCCGTGACAGTACCCTACAGGACGGCCAGACAGAGTGCCTTTCGACAAAGCCTACATTCGTTTCAGATCATTGCTTGGTTGGCGCTTTGTCGGACACACTCGTTCGTTTTGCGTGTCGAACACATTGAAAACAGCGACGGAAAGTTTTTCTTGTATAACTCATTTGAGTGCACGAATTTTGAAACAACAAAGCCCGGTGATAGGTGTCAAGAATATGCACGAGTTAAAGTTCATCTCCGTTTAGACGACGTCACCATTCACAGACCATGTCAGCCTCTATAGAAATGTTGAGTGACCTATATGGATTCCAGTTTTCGACCACTTATTTTCTACCTAAGGACCTACCTATAATAAAACATGTATGCAAACATGTCGGCAGTTATCAATTAACTGATGGATGGATTGGGAATTGTATTACATCGAAGGCTGCGGGCTGAAATTCCACCTAAAGTGAGATGAATTTGCACAGTCCATGCTCGGAGTTATTGTAGTTTGAACGTTACCTGTCGTTTCGCCCAGATCCGATTTGAACTCATCAAAGATCCCCTGGTGCACTTCCAGACCTTGTAAAATGCAGTGTGAATTGTAAAATGTCATGCAATGTCAAAAGTAATGTAAAATAATAGTTCTGTTTTACTAGTTCTTTGACATTTCTCATAGCATTTTACATACCTTTTGAACATTCATGACATTAACACTTACAGGACATTTTACAGGGTCCGGGAGTGTCCCTGTCTCTCAAACAAATGGATTGTGTAAAGGAAATGTGCACTAAGTTGAGAATTCCACTTGTCATTCTCAATGTCCTCGGGTTAAATCCCGTCTGGCACGGGAAAAATGCTGCAGAGAAGCCGCGTCATGCTCACATCATGGTGATTTTGAGCTTTGCAGGTAAACGGTTACACCGTCACTGAGTGCTATTTACCACTGTGTATCTCAAAGTTCGACATAAATAAATAGGACATAATTCGACGTAGGGACAGAATGTAGGTACCCACAGAAAAGAAATTATCTCTTTCGAATAACTTCCTAATAACCCATTGGTTGTGTTTCCAATGTGAGAAATATACCGTATTACCTCGAAATACCCCCAGGGGGTTTATTATTTCGCCAGCATAATTTGAGGGGGGGGGGTAATTCGAGGGGGGTTTATTCGAGGGGGGTCTATTATTTCACCAGAAATTTTCAGAAATTCCCCATACTCAGTCGTAGAAAAATCAAACAATTACATAGATGTATATGTGTTTATAGGCATATATAACTGTATATACCCGTATTACCTCGAATTATCCCCCCCCCCTCGAAATACCCCCCCCCCCTAAATTTCGGCTGAGGAAATAAACCCCCCCCCCCTCGAAATACCCCCCTAAAATTGAGTGTAACGTGAACGTACATGACAAATACCGCAGTTTGTGATCTGTACAATGCAGAACACACGTTAAAACTGATGATTAAGTGACGTTAGGGAAGGGTTTTTGTGTATATACAGTAATATATGACTATAAACACATATAAATCTATGTGATTGTTCAATTTTTCTACGTCTGCGTATGGGGAATTTCCGAAAATTTCTGGCGAAATAATAGACCCCCCCTCGAATAACCCCCCTCGAATTATCCCCCCCCTTTGCTGGCGAAATAATAAACCCACTGGGGATATTTCGAGGTAATACGGTACACATAAACCTTCCCTAACATCACGCAATCATCAGTTTTAACGTGTGTTCCGCATTGTACAGATCAGAAACTGCGGTATTTGTCATGTACGTTCTGTTTACACTCAATTTTAGGGGGGTATTTCGAGGGGGATTTATAATTTCCTCAGCCGAATTTTAGGGGGGTATTTCGAGGGGGGTTAATTCAAGGGGGGAATAATTCGAGGTTATACGGTAAATTCAGCAATTGGTATACGCGGCGGACATCACACTTAGTATGAAAACCTACCATAACTCATCTCAATAATGAACCAAAATTTGTACAGTTTTACATCATAATATTACCTTTCTACTATGGAATAATTAATTACGAAATCTATCACAAGATTTTATTCATTAAGTTATGGTAGGCTTTCATACTAGTTGTGCTGTCCGCCGAGTATGCAAATGCTTCGTTGAAGCCATCTATGATTATGATGCAATTATGATTTACCGTATTACCTCGAATTATCCCCCCCTTGAATTAACCCCCCCTCGAAATACCCCCCCT
This sequence comes from Sphaerolaimus hirsutus, assembly GCA_964036195.1. Lineage (NCBI taxonomy): Eukaryota > Metazoa > Nematoda > Chromadorea > Monhysterida > Sphaerolaimidae > Sphaerolaimus > Sphaerolaimus hirsutus. The sequence goes on from OZ038455.1 coordinate 19,029,239, forward strand.
AAATTTCGGCTGAGGAAATAATAAACCCCCCCCCCTCGAAATACCCCCCCTAAAATTGAGTGTAACGTGAACGTACATGACAAATACCGCAGTTTGTGATCTGTACTATGCAGAACACACGTTTAAACTGCCGATTAAGTGACGTTAGAGAAGGGTTTTTGTGTATATACAGTAATATATGCCTATAAACACATAAAAATATAAGTGATTGTTCGATTTTTCTACGTCTGCGTATGGGCAATTTCCGAAAATTTCTGGCGAAATAATAGACCCCCCCTCGAATAAACCCCCCCTCGAATTATCCCCCCCTCAAATTTTGCTGGCGAAATAATAAACCCCCTGGGGGTATTTCGAGGTAATACGGTAGTCAGAATTTTCAGGTACGTTTCTATCATCTCATTCAAGAAATATGCTTTATTAACACAATAACATGCCGTTTTTGTGAAAATTAGACACAACATATGTCTTTAGGGGTGAATTATTGTTCCTCACTCGTCTTACAAGGGGGAATCATTCAAGAGGGAGAATTATTCAGGGGGAATTAATTATTCCAGCAAATACGGTCTGTAGGTATACTCGGCGGACCGCACACTATGCATTTTTCTGAAGGAAACACTCCATCATGACGTCATCGTTAATAAAATAAAAATGGTTCAAGCAAAAAAGAAAAACCATTTCAGGAAAATTTCGGAAAACCATTTCGCTTGTACGCGACTCCGCCTTTTGTCTTATAATTTTTTTTAATTTTTTTAGTTGAAAGTGCATACATTTGTATCGTACTCGCGCGCAGAGTTGTTAAAATACCGGTATTTTTGGAAAGTGTAAGTGTAAGTGTAAATACACTTTCCAAATTTTGAGTATGGATACCAAAAGTGTAAGGTATTTAAAAAATACCTAGGAAAGTGTAAAAAAAGTGTAAGTGTAAAAAATTTTTTAGAACGAGCTCTCACTGTTGAGCATTAGAAAACACCGCTGTTCTCACCTTTAGATCAATTTATTTCTAATTTTCATGCATTATTTCACATTTTACGGCCTTTTATGAAACATTTCAGACTGTAACAACAAATACTGTAGTGGTATGACGTTCCCTAATAATGACACTTTTTCAGTGTTGATATTTTACTGATTAAGCTATGCGATACACACTGTTTAAATGCAAGAATGGAGATGCAGCAAATGTCAATGCAAAAGTTGACTTTGTGTCCAGTTGGTGAATTTCCAATGATCTTGTCCTTTTTACAAAAGTATGATGAAACTGTAGAATACCATGAGGGGGGTGCATCAGACCTGCCCCTACCATGAGTACTGATCAAAGGTTGTAGATCAAAGGCTAGTTTGCCATATTTTCTACATTCAATGCATTTTTGTACATGACCTTTTTTTTGCTTTGTCAAAAGCATAAAACAGGGCCACCTGAAAGAAAAAAAATACACTTTCTGTACCCGGGTATTTTGCCCAGGAAAGTGTAACAAAGTGTATGGGTATTTTATGAAAGTGTAAGTGTAAGTGTAAATATAAATACCCATTTACCCGGGTATTTCGGGTAAGTGTAAATACACTTTCGCAACTCTGCTCGCGCGTTACAGACGAGGACATAAATAATTTTGGGCGCATACTTTGCGGTCGGCTGAGTATATGTTAGTATCAGTGTATGTAAAACGTACACCCTTCAGGCGCGCTGTACTACATGTTCATCTGCGTGGATAACATATTCGCGTATGCTCCATACGAGAAGAGCGTGCTGCAAGTGGTCATGCTCAGCATCGAGTTCTCAATAATCACCGGGAGTCGAGTTCAAATGCACGCTTACATTTATTACATGTGCTACAAGTACGGTCCTAGTGCTTGCAATTCGATGCTGGATTCACTAAAAAAGTGCTCTACCAAGATTTATGTGTTCCAAACTTGTCTGTGCATTTACTACATAGTGAAATTTACAGTAGGCTTTATTGTCAACCTGATTGTGGAAATGGAGTCGGGAATTAATCAGATGTGAGTTTTTGCACTGCTTAAACTTTAACCAAACGTTTCTTCTTTACATTACCGTCTACCATATTATCCTCGGATAATTATGCGGAAAAAGGCAAAACGTGCATTTACTTTGTGAGCATTTACCTCATTTAAACTTTGTCTACCGTATTTCCTCGAAATTACACCCCCTCAAAATTTAAACTATAGGAAAATAAATACCCGGGGGTATTTCGAGGAAATACGGTTTCTATAATACTTATGAATGATTTTGGAGGTTTTGTCGCAAAGTAATCCGCAAGTCGCTTTTACAATATCCAACGCATTTCAGAAATGCTACGAATTCGACTGGATATATTCTCCAGGTGCGAAATTTTATCTACTACCTAGCTTGATTCATTATAAAATACATGAAATTATTTATGCTGCTCGATACATTGTAATTTCCACAAAAAATCCAAAAATGGGTGATTTTCAGTCAATATAATAAACATAATTTCAGAAGATCCCTTTTAAAAATATATATTTAGGTATATATATAAACCTATGACCTATGACCTATGACCTAGGTATATTACCTATGACATAAGTAATGAGATAGGTATTTTACTACAAAATCTCTCTGGAAAACTTATAGAAAATCAAAACCTTCTTTTAGTTGTAGTACCTAGTCTACTCAATCAATAACTACACATTTAAAAACAAATATTGGTACCGTATTTCTTCTAATAGAACGGCACCTCCAATAGAATGGCAGGCAAAAAAATAGAATGACACCGTTCTATTAGAAAAAATACGGTAAATATCTGGGAGTTTGGGAGCTGACTCTTAGCTGGCCGTTTAGAATAAAATCGGGCAATGTATAATTTCAGTTTCAGTGATGAAATTTGGCTACCAGAGAAAGCGTCAATTCGATAAAATCTTATCTCAGGTCTATACTCCATTTATGCATGCCGTAAAATGGCTTCCTTTTCACCTATACGAATACTACAATAGTCTAGTCTACCACATGTATGCAGTATTCACGATGAGTATTGGACTTATGATATATAATACATTGAAAGGTATTTCCATTGACTTTGCAAAAACGCAATCGCATCGACAGAAAGTCAGCGCGGGCGAAATTTCCTACTCTGTCAAAGAGCATGTACTTGTGTGCTTGAAATTGGGAGTGTTCCAGGTGTGAAATTTTATTGGCAAGACGCGTTTTACTTTCAGCGAGCCAGATTTGTCGTTCCTACGTACCGTATTTCGTCGAAATACCCCCAGGGGGTTTCTTATTTCGCCAGCAAATACACCAGTATGAGTTGACGGAATGCATTCATACAATGAATAAAGTGCAAGTTCGGAGGAAAAACTAACCCCCCGTCTTCAATAGCACCCCCTTTGAATAACTCCGACATCCAAAACTTCTGACGAAAAAATAACACCGCTGGGATTTTATTCGAGGATATATCGAGTATAAAAAATAAAATAAAAAAATATTGAGGAATATTGAGTTTGGCAGCCCATATTTCGGTTCGGTAAATACAATAAATCCGGTGACCCAAAAAACACATCTTGCCAATAAGCTATCGCCCAAGCAATACGCCTGGGGCCTGTTCATGATGCAATTCCTGTACATCTACCCGGCCATCGTGCGCATCTTCCGCACCGTGTCCAGACTGATGTACAGCAACGACGCCAGCTTGCTCACCGGCTATGAGCTGTATTTGCAATTCAGGCAGTTGTCGCCCTATTTCGATCTGTACGCGCCGCTGCTCCTGCTCTCGGCGTTCTTGAATGAGAAGGTTTTTGAAAAAAAAATTATGATTTTTTAAAATTATTTTTTATTTATTTTGTGCAATAAAATGCTATTCCTGCAGGTTTACATGTTTGGCAGGCAACTCACTGCTCGCTTTCCATTACCGGATGTAGATAATCAGGTCTTTGATTCTTTTTTAGTTTCTCCTTTTTCGGTGTGTTTTTCGACGTGAACTCGATCAATCACAGTTTTTCTAATTTTGAGCGCAGGTGAATTCACTGGTTGGCTGGCATCATGCCAGGTTCACCAGTGGACGATTCGCAGTGGGATTCATGGGGGTGATCATTGCTAAAGGTCAACTGTTGTCGGTCAGTTTCTTTCTATCCCACTCGCCTAGACGATGGCACAGGTTTTATTATTGTCAGAGCAACACAAGGGGTCAGTTCCGCAAATTGAGAAGTGAGAAGTAAAGTGGCAAATGCAAAGTGAAATGGCAAAAAAACGAAGTGAATCGAGAAGTAAAATGGCAAAGGCAAATAGAAATTACGTGTTATTTTTTTATGCTCAACTTTGCCAATTTACTTGCCATTTTACTTCACTTTTGCCATTTTACTTAGCTGTTGCCATTTTACTTCGCTTTTCCCATTTTACTTATCACTTCTCAATTTGCGGAACTGGCGCCAGGTTTACTGTTAGTAAATATCAAATATTTCCAGCTGGCGGCGATGATATTCACGTATGTGGTGGTGTTACTGAAGCTGGACACCGCTGCGAAGTGACGGAGTTCATTGGACTTTGAATTGGTCCACTGTTTAAGTCCACTCGAGTAAAGGCGTTGGCTAGAAAATATGACAATTGAAAAGCTTAAGCCTATGCTCTTTGGTCTTTGAATATCTTCTACTGACGCAAGGTATGAGAGTCATGTGTACATATTTGTCCATCCATATTTGTCCATTTGTCTATTTTGTCCATCCCTCACCCAATACTGTAAACTTTAATCTACATTTTGCGACATGCAATGGGCACCCAACTGATTTAACAAGAAACAACCCAATCTTCAGATGTGTTGCTGTGATATGTATTTATATCCGACTGAATTTTATTCAACTCATACACATTTCCACCTACCTAAAATGTTTAGCCTACACATTTCGATAGCACATCAAATTTCGGCGGACATCACACTTTGTATGGAAGCCTACCATAACCCATCTGAATAACGAACCAAAAATTACAGTTTTTCATCATATTTCGTTTTTATTATGGAATAATTAGGTAATTGCGAAATTTATCACACGATTTCATTCAATAAATTATGGTAAGATTCTGCTCATACTTTGCGTTTCGCCTATTATACCCTACCCAGGCACAGGGTCATAGACTCGGCGAACCGCAAAGTATGCACACATAATTTGAAGAATAAAATATTGTTATTAATGTCGTAATAAATTATTCCAAAATAAAGACGGAATATTATGATGAAAAAACTGTATAATTTTTGGTTCATTATTCAAATTGGCTACGGCAGGTTTCCTTACTACCTAAGTGTGATGTCAGCCGAGTATACGCACATGTACATACGCCTTTTAACATATAATATTTTACGTTCTACTTTTTTTCCCGTTTGACATTTTTGTTGAAATTCGCGATTAAATCTGAATTGGTTTGGTGTTGGACTGAAACGTGAGTTTTTATGGTGATTCCGGGGTAGTGATGGAAAAGCGCCATGGCACTGGCGCCTGGCGCTAGCGCCAAAGCAAAAAGCGCCATGGCGCTTTTGGCGCTTGGCGCTAAAACGCTCTGGCGCCATTGGCGCTGGGGTCTGCGAAAGCGCCATGGCGCTTTTGGCGCTTGGCGCCATTTTACGGTGGCGCTATTGGCGCCTGGCGCTGGCATTTTAAATGGCGCCAAAAAAGCGCCAACCATGATAATATGAATTGTTATAATGTGCCTACACACACTAGTTTTCACCGTGACTTCGTGTGAAAACTGAAATTTTTTCAAATGCAAATTAATGAACACGGTTGAATTATTTTATTCAATTGATATTGGAATTTAAATTAATGAAAGTTAAAATTTGAAAATTTTAAAACAAAAACACATATAGCATACAAATTTAAAAAGTTTTTAAGTTTCAATTTCTTGGATAATTAATAGTTTTTTCGGCTGGGGAACTTTTATCCCCGCACTGGAAAAAGTGTATGGGAATTGGCTAGATTCCAAAAAATTCAAACCAGTCTAATGTAAGTGCCAGTGGTGCCTCGCAGCACTCTGAGCGCTTCCACCGAACAATTTTTGATGCCACAAAGCGAAAACCAAGAATTTTACCAAAAACGTTCAAAATTCAAAAATCAAGTTTATCATCAATCTCCCAAACACTTTGGCCCTCTCCTCAAAGGCCTTCAACACATACCCGGAAGTCGCCCCAATTTTTTCTTTGGGCCGCCGTAAAATCATCGTCGTATCCTCTCACAATGTTGGAGCCATCGGCGACATTATGTGGCCGCCCGCCATGTCCGCCGCCGCGCGAATTCGATTTAGAAATGCCGCGCGTGCTTGAATTTGCCATTTTTTAGCCTGAGTTTTCAGAGACAGTTTACAGTATTTCCAAATATTGAATATTGATATTTCGTTTTTTGCATAAATATTGACCATTTGCAGACATATTTTGAATAGGGATGTGTTTAACTCATAATTTATTTCGCTTGACATTCAGGATCTTTTTGTTAAGATATTAGATTTTTTTTTTAATACTTTAATTTAAAAAATTATAACTTTTTAAAAAGGGAATTTTTCCAATTTATTCTGTCTTCCCCTGTTGAAATAGAATACTTATGTAGCAAAGGAGAATACTTTTTATAAAAAGCTTCTAAAGTTGAGTTTAATTTTCGAATGCAGTAGCCATTTGATTTTAGAAGTTTTAATAACAAATTATTCTATCATTTAAATCTGTAATTTCCGTACAAACTCTACCGAATCTCAGACATTGAGAAAACAATACATTGTAACAGACATTTTGTTTTATATTAGAGTGAATAAAAGGCATACTTATAATTTTAAATTTGTAATCGTCCGTTTTATTGTAAATTTTAAAAACTGCACCTTTGTCTTTTATACCAATGTCCAAGTCTAAAAAATGACATCTTTTTCCATTATCCAGTTTGGTAATTTCTAATTGCAATGAATTATGGTAAATATCTTTCGATATTCTATCAAAATCAAAGAAATTGACACAAAGAGTGTCATCAATATAACGAAAAATCTTGTTGTTTAATTTTGCCAAAATTGCTTTATCCAAACATTTTTGTACATACGTAAATTCCATCATTGCTAGTGACAAATTACACAATTCTGGTGACACGGAAGATCCCATCGCAATACCTCGAGTTTGTTTGAAATAAAAACCCGCAAAAGAAACATACGTGTTGTCTAAAATTGAATTCAACAAATCCATGATAGCTGAATTAGTGAAGTAGATAAGCTGATTTGTCTTGCGGCGATTTACAGGCACCAGTGACGCATAGCCATTCTGAATTATGACAACTTTATCATGTTTAACTAGCAGATTAACCAATTTAGATATTTGAAATTTTATTGCATTTATATCCAGTGACGTATACGCTTGGGAAAAGTCTGCTGAAATCATTGTTTCCACATTTTTACAATTTTGTAATTTTTGCATAGTATTTAGACTATTTTCTACAATCCAATATCTATTAATGCCTCCAGTTTCTACTATTGTATCACAGTAACACTTCAGCTGTTTTTGTAAACAAACCAAAATTAAATGTAGATACCAAGCAAGTCTGTTTAGAGAGGATTGCTTGGCACCAGCAATAAATCGAAATTTGGGAGGGTTTTTATGAAATTTCGGTATAGCGTAAATGATAGAGATGAAAAGAGATGATGAAAAAGAGTAGCCTGGATGTCGCCATGTCGCCATTTCAGTTTTCACATCGGTCACGGTGAAAACTAGTGTGTGTAGCGCCAATACAGTGAAATCGCCACACCAGTTGATCAATTTTGAGGACAAATGAATAAATATAAGTTAATTTTAGGGCAGCCTTTGTATAGGTACCTACATCCAATAAAAGCAAAGGTGTTAAAATGTGCTGGCGATAAATCCCCTTTTATGCTTTGCTCCCAATTTTTTCTTGCTGTCTAAATCAGGGGTTCAGTCTGGCGGGGGGTTGGAGGGGGGACGGTGGAGTTACCCTTAAATGCTGCAATTATCTATCCACCCCCAGGGTGGAATCTATCTATCTAACCTGAAACATAATTTTAGGCTACTATCCCTCGGGCCCCCCAATCAACCTGCAACCAGATACGGACCGATTATTAGAGAAATTTTGCCCCAATTTTCACAAAAAAATGCTGATTTTCATACTTTTTCAGACTTCAAAATCATCATCTTTAACGTGTATTATCATCTATTTTCAACTGTTTATGGCTATATACGCCCCTTAAATCACTCCAGCTTTTAACTGTGAGAAACAAAGATCTCCCCATTGAAAGTTCCCCAGTCATGATGTTTGACTGAAAAATATATCTCTGGGCATTTAAACAATTTTTAACATTGTAGTGGTTGTTTGAATGGGCAAAAGTTCAATGGACTATTAGGACTTCAGCGATACGTCACACACAGTTATGCACTCATTTTTCTACCATCAAATTGCAGAACAAATTTTTTGGCGCTGGCGCTATTGGCGCTTGGCGCCATTACCCTCTGGCGCCATTGGCGCTTGGCGCTGATGTTCAGAAAAGCGCCATGGCGCTTTTGGCGCTTGGCGCCATTTTGCTCTGGCGCCATTGGCGCTTGGCGCCGGGATCAGAAAAGCGCCATGGCGCTTTTGGCGCTTGGCGCCGAAAGCCTGGCGCTTTTTCCATCACTATTCCGGGGTATGTTGTTCACGAGCACCAACTAAAATGAATTGAAATTTTTGAAATAAATTTTGAAAATGGAATTTCGCTACCCTCAATGAAGATGCCCAATAGTATTTTATCACCGTGATTTCCAGTGAAAACGTATCGCGTGGACTATTCGACCGTTTATCAATTACGGTCGTGTTTTTCTTGAAGGAGAACTATAGGACGGAGTGGAATAAAGGCTCTAGTAATCATCTAAATCCTTCCGTTTCCCACAGAACGCTGGGATATCGAACTCATCGATTTTGATTATTTTCTAGTTTAACCTGTGTTTCAGCTACAGAGAACGTGTATCCAAATCTGTTCTCATTAATTAAAAGGGAAACAGGGTTTTTGAGGTGACTATCGAACGATGGCAGCGGGTACGCCGCTCCGCATTACCGCCCAGAGGCAGTTCGACGAATTTTGCGCCCTATACCGAGGGTACGTTGACAAGTTTCAATGATACCGATTAATTGGCAACTTTTGTACAATTTTCCGATAAACTTGTGTTGCAAAAAATCAGTTTTTTTACGGATCGGGTCATGTATATGAACGTCCAAGTTACCGATTGCGTGTTGTACTTTGAGCGATTTTTCCTCGTCATGATCGCTTTTTTCGCCTATATACATCGTTATATACCTATTTTATTTAGATTTATAGCGATTTCGAAATTTTGGCCGGCTGCCAAGTTCACATATCTTCCGTTTCCACCCTGAAATCAAAAACATTCGGTTGAACAATCAAGTCCCACATACACAAGCCAACCAAAGCCAGAATAATAACTCCAATACTTCTGTTCGCAGCACGACCATAGTAGCGCACTTTTCGGCGGAATGGTCAGAGCCTTGCAAGCAAATCGATCAAGTGCTGGCCGATTTGAAGGGCGAGACTGACCAGGTGCCAATCCCAGACCCTGTAAAATGCCCTTCAAAATGTCAAATGTCATGCAAAGTGTCAAAAGTCATGTAAAACGCCCTGCAAAGGCATTTTAAATGACTTTTGACACTGCATGACACTTGACATTTTACAGGGCATTTTGCAGGGTCCGGGACTGCCCCCAGAGCAGGGTGACCCTGTGCTCGGTGGAGTCTGAGAAGGTGCCCGACGCGTGTCTCCAGTTCAAAGTGATCGCCGTGCCCACCGTTGTGTTCATTGTGGTTTGTTTGGGGGTGTTTAAAGAGTGTTGTACTTTTTATATGTTGTTGCGCTTGGCAAGGTGCGGTGAGGTGCGTGTTGTAAATTGTGGCGTGACAGGGGTTTCCATCGCAAATCGCTTCTCCGGGGGGGGGGGGGTGGATAGCTTGTAATTGTTTTTGTAATAATTTTGTTGGGAGGTGTTCAGGGGATAGCAGCCAAAACTTTAGGATAGCCTTAAGGTGCCTCCAGGATAGCTGGATACCATAGCTGAGCGGCCTCCAGGATAGACATGTAGTTGGTCGTTGTTGTTGCTTTTTTTTCGGGGGGGGGGGTGGGGGGTACCCCAACACAGTGGTATCTTGAATTTTGACCCTTCGAGTGGTTGGATAGATAGCTGAGCGGCCTTCGGGATAGATAGATATCTGGAAAACTTTTTTTTGGGGGGGTTGTGGTGGTTCAATATATAGGCTATTTCAGGGTGTAGAAAATGGGTATACAAGGGCATATAGTACTAAAAATAGCTGAAAATAGGTAAATAAGAACAAAAACTAGTATTTTGGAGGTGAAAATCTATAAAAAGGTATGAAAAAAAGCGATTTTGAGCGAAAATGGGGGTATAGTTTCTCAAAAGTCGCTCCAGATAAGTAGATAGCTGAGCGATTTGGGGTGGGGTTTAAGGGGTAGTAGCCCAAAATTTTGCCTCAGGGATAGATAGATAGCTGAGCGGCCTCCGGGATAGATAGCTAGCTGGGCTGTTTGGGGGGGGGGGTAAACCCCCCCCCCACCCCCCATTCGAGACCCCTGCCCCAACCCCATTGGAGACCATTAATTTGGAGATAAATTTGAAATTTACCGACAATATTCAGAACGGCGTGGCTGTCGACCGCGTGGACGGAGTGTACCCTGCAAAAATCTGCGAGAAAGTGCGCGCCTTCAGCAGCGGCACCGCCAACGTTGACTCGACTGCCGCTGTGCGTTTTTTCTAGCTGACTGACGCAGTACATGTAAATCGTTCGAGTGTATCCCGCAGGACATTCGAGAACGTTTGCGCTCGTTGATCAATCAGCAAAAGTGCATGTTGTTCATGAAGGGCACGCCGCAGCAGCCCAAGTGCGGTAAGGCGCGCTTTGAATATTCCTTGAGCGTTCATATTTGCAAAAGCCCGGTTGTCTGTGAAAAATGTAAGAATGGCGCACCCCACGCTGAGTTATGCGTGCGCCTTTTTTGGTCAGCCTAATGGTTGCCCCGCGTTTTTTAGTAAACAGCTTCCAACTCAAGTTTGGCACAAAATATTTTTTGTGTGCATGACTAGGGATGGACAAAAAATGAACGCTGCTTCGTTTTAACGACCTGTCTTTAAAAAGACTTTTTTAATAACATTTTTAAAAAAAGACACTTTTTTTAAAAAAAGACGGTCTTTTTAAAAGTTCTCAATTATGGTTATGAGACAACATATACAGGTATATCAGACAAGTACCAGTACTTTCTGATGTTAAATATAGCCATAGAATGGCTGTGGAGCAATTGGATAGCATAATAAGTGGTGATATCTGTCAAAAATATCCATTTTTATGTCGACTCATTTATCATTATGCATATCGCCTTTTGTCGAATGTTTGCGTCTAAAGTGAAGTTTGGCATGGAATAGTGCTTAAAAAGGTTGTAAGAGAAGGCTAATACAGTGTGAGTGATTTTTCACACTGTAGAAGTATGTGGGAGCACATTGTCTTGATATTATATACTGCACTGACATATCACAGCTTATTATCATGCAATAGCATGGACAAATGGAAGATTTTTCACCAAAAAAGCTTCAAAGACCAATGAAAACAACCACCAATGATGTGAAATTGTGCGCTTGTGTGGAAAAATTGCAAAATACGTAGTGCAAAAGTACTAACAATTTCGGCTGATGTTTTTACAAAAAAAGACGGTTTTGATGCCTCTGTCTTTTTTTTGCTATGCATGACGTAATTCCAGCTATGGGGTGGCAGGTTAGGGTGGCAAACGCGATAGCTTTGCGGTAAACTGTAGGATATTGTAAATTTCTTATTTGAACTTTTTCGAACCCGATACTGCAGGCTTCAGCAAGCAAACGGTGGGGTTGCTTGATTCCCTCAACTGCGACTACGGGCACTTTGACATCCTCTCAGACCAGGTGGCAGTCCCATACCCTGTAAAATGTCAAATGGCATGCAAAGCGTCAAAAGTCATGTAAAATCCCCTGGAAGGACGTATCCACGGGGGGCTGCAGGGCGGGGGGGGGGGGGCGCATTCGTCCATCACACAGAGGTATTGCAAAAAATCGGCCCTGTAATCCAAATTCTGTATTAAATACACTAAATGGCCGGCCTGTCGCTCTATATATAGGCATATTTACATACATAATAAGCGATTTTTGGCACCAGCGCCAACGCCAATGGCGCCATGGCGTGGGGCCTATGAATGGCGTCAGCGCCATGGCGCCATTCCCTCATTTTATAGGTAAATTTTTTTTGGGCCCCCCCCCCCGTTCGCTGAGCTACGTGTTCGCCCTCTCATAGCAAACGTGTCTGCCATTTTGCGGGGCATTTTACATGACTTTTAATACATTGCACGACATTAGACATTTTACACGGTCTGGGACGGCCGCCAGGTGGTGCGCCAGTCGCTCAAGGAGTACTCGCAATGGCCCACGTACCCGCAGTTGTACGTCGACGGGAACTTGCTGGGCGGATTGGACATTTTGAGGGAAATGCATGAAGCTGGAGAGTTGGCTGCGGCGCTCCCTAAGAAGGCTTGCTTGGATGACAGGTAGGGTTCAAACGGGATTGACTTTGGATCGGGATTGGCATTTTGAGATTTCGGGATCGGGATTGGGGCCACGGGATCGGGATTGTTTTTTTTTTGGGATCGGGATTGGGGCCACGAGATCGGGATTGATATAAAGGGGTTTTGTAGATTTGGAACCCCGTGTGGGTTCATATAGATAATAAATCGCTCCTCCGGAGGGATAGATAGCTGAAAAAAAATGGGGGGGGGGGTTCGCGGGGGTTCAATATATAGGCTTTTCCGACGTATAGAAGGAAGAAAAGGGAAAACTCGCTAAAAGTAGGAGAAAAACAGCTAAAAATAGGTATATATGCACATATAATACAAAAAATAGGCAATACGGAACATGCATTAGAATTTTGAGGGGGAACCCCCCCCCCCCCCTCTGATGGATGTAGATTGCTGATTGTGTTTTAGGTGGGCGTGGCCAAATTTTAAAACTATAGTAACTCAACTTAAGTTATAATATCCTTTACTCTGTTATAGTCGTTTTTGGTTGATATAAATAAAAAAATTGATAAAATGTGTTTTTGTGGGGACATACTAGGCAGAAATGGAATGCGTTGTAAAATAAGTAAAATAGGACGTTTTTAAGCTTTTTTTCTAACTTGAATACCACAATAATCTCGACTCAAACTCTTTCTGGGCGCAAGAAATAATGTTTTGAAAAGTTTCTGATAAAAAAACCCAGATTAAATTGACCGGGTCTATATTGGAAATATATTTTTATATATTTATTTTCAGGCTGCGGGTGCTGGTCAACCAAGCGCCAGTGATGGTCTTCATGAAGGGCGAGCCGGACGCGCCGCAGTGCAAGTTCAGCCGCGCTTTGATGGATATTTTCAAGCAACACGGGTTCGAGTTTTGCTGATTTCTGTCATCTAGGGGTGGCATTAAAAATTATTGATAAATAGCGGTAAAAATGTAAAATATTGAAAAACACAATAATAAAATATTTGTGTTTTTCTGGTCTTTCTCAGAGAGATTTAATTATACTTTCGTTTTTGAAAGAATTTCTTAGACTAAATTTAGCAATATGTTATCAAAATCACCCATTCTTCAATGCTATCTTCAATCCGCCTTTTGCGCCTGACGTCATAAATACATATTTGCACATCGCTTTACAGGGTCAAATTCGAATCTTTCAACATTTTGAGTGACGAAACAGTGCGGCAGGGCCTGAAGGAATACTCTAAATGGCCGACGTACCCGCAGATTTATGTGAATGGGGAGCTAATTGGCGGCGTCGATATTGTCAAGGTGTGTAGCTTTCTGCGTGGTTTTCTGCACGGTTATTTCTTTATTGTAGTCTATTTTAGTTTATTGTATTTTACAGGAGCTTCACGAGGCCGGTGAATTGAAGACTGCCCTCAAAATTGAATAGTCTTTTGAATCTGAATTTTTTTCTGGTCACGTTGTTTATTTCATAGTTATGTTAACTATATAATAAATGAAACACGCTCTGGTAATTGTTTTTTCTCTCGAAGCAACTAGTTCGAATGAACTGCGACATTTGTCGTTTATCGTTGATGTGTTTTGTTGTCAAAATATTTTGTTTATTGTTGACAAATATTTCAGCCTAGTAAATATGCGGTAGTGTTTCTAAATACTGGTACAACACTATCGAATTGCAGCTACTAAATATCAAAATTTGTGAAAGACTTGACAATTTCGTGGATGTTAAGGTTTCTGTTGGTGCGCAGACTTGGTTTATAAAAATGAAATTTTAGTAATTAGACTTCTTTAAATAAAAAATTATCTATCAGTATATAGAGGATAATTTTTTGACGTAACACAGTAGTGTCACAAAAAAATTTTTTGTTAGATGCTAGAGCATTAGGCGGCGTTTACACGGATTTTCTGTGACGACAAAAAAATGCAATTTTTCAACTGTTCTTGTGGTATCAACGTGAAATATATTACATGTGTGATACCTAGCGCAGCTAGGCCGCGTAGAACAAACCCTCCGACAAACCTACGACGAGAAAAATACATTATCTACTGTGCATTATTGCGTAATCTATAAAAATTAATTATTGTTCCATGTAATGGGGTCGATCAAATAATGATCATTTGAGGCGTCCAATCTATCTACTTATTGGTTTTCATCCCAAAATATGGTTGACAAAATCACAATTTTGTCGTCACAAAGAATCCGTGTAAACACCGCCTTATTTTTGAATTGGAATATTTTCCGAGTATTTTCAAATTGGGATATATTATAATAGTCTATTTCCATTTTTTCATCCCATTATTGTCAACAGCGTTAATGGGCCCCCACACACTGGATGTCAACTGAATTCGTGTCAACTAAATGTCAACTGAATTTAAGTGATACTGTGATTTCAACTTATCTATCTGATAGAGCATAGTTAATTTTACATCATGACACTTCATGTTCATTGTTCCTGTTAAGTGTGATGCTTTTTACAAACTTCTTGTTTTATTCAATTGACACTGAGTTGACGCGAATTTGCGATGTCAATTAGTGTGTGTGGGCCCAATGCGGGCGATACAAACACAAATACATGTATCAATCACAACCTCAAAAATACCCTCCGAGATCAATCCTCGCTCAACGAGACCCTAATAGCAACCCTAGCTGAACTATCCCTCCGCTCCTCCCCAGCGAGCACACTCTCCTCAGTCAGCTCAACGGCCCCCTTGCCCTTGTACAGGCCCCTGCCCTGCCCGGGCCTGCCGCTGTCCATGCCGGTGGCCTTGTGCGACATCCGCGGCGTCGACTCCACGCTCAGACTGGGCGAGCTGTCGCTGCCGCCCTCGGTGCCCTTCTGAGCGCTGGCGCCCGGCACGCGCGACGATCGACGTGAGCGGCTGTGAGGTGCGCGTGGTGGTTTTTTGGAGGTTTTTTTTGGTCGACTCGTGGTTCGGCTATGACTTTTTGATGTCGGTAGGGCCAAACCCGGTGCGCATGTAAACCCGGTGCACATGTAGACCCGGTGCTCTGGGGCCAGCGACATCCAGGATTTTTGAACAGGGCTCGCTCTTTACTGAGCCGTGTTAACTGCAGGGGGGGGTCTCTGTAAAGAAAAAGCGCCCCGCTCAAAAATCCTGGATTAGTCCCCCCTCAAAATTTCCACTATGGAAAAATAAACCCTACGGGTGGTTATTTTAGAAAATACTGTATTTTAAATAAGTGCTGTCCAATATATTTTTTGCAAGCGATGGTGATGATTAAGTTAGGGTTAATGAGTTTTGACCCACTTGGAATGTATAATGTATTTTCTAAAGGCCCTGCGAAAGCGGCGATCCTTGAACGCGTACGTGATCGGGTTGTACAGGGTGGAGCTCTTGGCGCACAGCGACGGCACCATGGCCAGCCACGGGTGCACCTTGAACCACGCGTGCGGTACGAATTGCCCTGCGCGTTGTGTAAATACATTGGCAGTACCTACATTGTATTTATGTCCATAGTAGACACACAACAATACATAATCACTGCGCCTTTTCATATATACCGTATTACCTCGAAATACCCCCATGGGGGTTTATTATTTCGCAGCAAAATTTGAGGGGGGGTTAATTCGAGGGGGGGTTTATTCGAGGGGGGTTTTATTATTTCGTCAGAAATTTTCGTAAGGATCGTAGTAAATAGTAGGCATTTGCGTACCCAAAATAGGTAATAAATGTGTCCAAACAGGATATATTTGGACATAAAAACGTAGATAGCTACACAAACTACTCTATGTGTAGCTGCAATGCAAATTAACAGTAATATACATGATGTACATTGCGTACATGACGTATTTATTGTGTACATGACGTACATCATTCCGAAGGGGGGGGTATTTCGAGGGGGGGGTTTATTATTTCCCCAGCCCATTTTGAGGGGGGGTTAATTCGAGGGGGGGGGGTTAATTCGAGGGGGGGGGGGGTTAATTCAAGGGGGGGATAATTCGAGGTAATACGGTATTTATTATTGCTCTATTCCCACCCTGGTTCCATTTAAACAATCTGATTTTAATTTTGAAAGATCGAACAGCTCCAAAAAATCATTTTTCCACCCAAGAATCTGTATTTAGAGGTATTTAATATAAATAGGTAGTAAAGTTATTTTAAGTAACGGTGCGCATAATCTTTATATTTTATCGTTACAATTTCATTTTTCCATTTTGGCGACCCACAGACCAGTTGACACACGTGCGTCAACTGGTCTGTGTCCACTCAGATTTCAGCTTCACGTGTCGCAGAACGATTGTCCAATGCACTTGCCGTAATATTCAGTTTTCAACATTGCCACATGTGCATTTGGAGATCGTGGAGCCGAAATATGAGTTGACGCTAGGGATGGCCAAGGGTTTTTTTCAAAGGTTTTTCTTAATAAAAAACGTTTTATTTAAAAAAAACCTGGCCATCGAAACCGTTAAAAAAAAAGAAACCTTAGCCAAAATTTTTAGTACTAAGCACTAGGTATTTTGCAATTTTTTTGCGCGCAATCGCGCAATTTCACCTGCACTTCACCATTTGTGGTGGTTTTCATTGCTTTTGGAGCATTTTTAGCGTTAAAGGTTCCATTTGTTTTTGCTATTATATCA
The DNA here is from genome assembly GCA_964036195.1 of Sphaerolaimus hirsutus. Taxonomy (NCBI): domain Eukaryota; kingdom Metazoa; phylum Nematoda; class Chromadorea; order Monhysterida; family Sphaerolaimidae; genus Sphaerolaimus; species Sphaerolaimus hirsutus. The sequence goes on from OZ038455.1 coordinate 19,046,363, forward strand.
TAATAAGTCATATTAATGATATGTTAGTGTAGTATATAATATACAGCTAATGCGCCCCACATACTTGTGCAGAGTACCACTGCCAATGTGTTAACCTGCTCTTATTCAAGCACTTTTCCACACCCAACATCACTTGAAGTCACGAATGTTCGACAAAAGGCGATATCCGTAATAAGTCGACAACAACAGATATCTTTGACAGAAATCACCACTTATAATGCTATCCCATGGCTCTAAAGCCATTCTATGGCTATATATAACATCACAAAGTACTGTCACCTGTCTGATTTACCTGTATCTGTTGACTCATGACCATATCTGGGAGCTTTTGAAAAAACTGTTTTATTTTAAAATAAAACCCGGTTTTTGAAAAAACGGTTTTTAAAAAAACCCTGTCGTTGAAAAAAACCCTTTTTCGGCCATCCCTAGTTGACGCACGTGTGTCGACTAGTGTGTGGGCCGCCATTAAGTGCCACCCCATGTGTTGGCTTCCCGTGGTACTCACCAATGAGCGCCACGCAGCCGTAGGGCACCCAGGCGATGACAAACATGATAATGACTGTGCGCATCATCCTGGCTTGCTTCAAATGGGCCACCTGGTTCTTGGGACGTTTGCTCTGCGTTTCTTCAAGTTCGGTTATTTTTTCGCGAACTTCCGCCAGCTGGCCGCGCATCATGTCGGATATGGATGAAGTTCGGCCTGTGATTTTGATGGGAGATTGCGTTATTTCACGTGTGTAATTGTTCGATCATAAGTGCGGCTGGTGCCAATCAAAGTGAAGTGAAAGTAAAGTGTCAAATTTCACGTAAAGTGACAATAGTCATGCAAAGTTTATTTATAAATTTTTTTCGTTTTATTTGTTTTGATTTACCTTTGACATGACATTTGACACTTTACAGCGATTGTCAATAGATGGTTTTAAGCCCTCATTTTCAATCACTACACAGTTTAAAAAATCCTAACTCACGACTTTTATCCTCACCCCCTGTACTAGTGCGTGCACTGAGATGAGATGGACTGAGTAGGGCCAATTGTTGTTGCATTTGCGTATTCGCATCGCCCTTGTCCGAGGGTGATGTCAAACTGGTTTTTGCGCTGTGCTTTTCTGCTATCCACAGTTTTGTTTCCGCCTGTTTTTTTTAGAACTTTTCACAGATTTTAGTGGGGTTTGTTTTAGGGTTCAAACGGGATTGACTTTTCGGGATCGGGATCGGGATCGGGATTCACTTTTTGAGATTTCGGGATCGGGATCGGGATCGGGATTGGGGTTTCGGGATCGGGATCGGGATTGGTTTTTTGAGATTTCGGGATCGGGATCGGGATCGGGATTGGCCGGGATTGGGGTCACGGGATCGGGATCGGGATTGGGATAAGCATTTTTCCGGGATCGGGATTGGGTTCTAGGGATAGATATTTTGGCCATTTTTCTGGCATTCACAGTAGTTCATAAAGGTCTCAAAACACTGTTGGATGCCAGAAAAGTGGCATAAAATTGACGCTGGGGGTTTGCATCCAGTTTTTTGCATGCAAAAACGCCATTATTTCACTTTTGATAATTTCCACTAATTTTTCCGGGATCGGGATCCCGGACTTGGGAGTTTCTCGGGATCGGGATCGGGATTTGAAAACTTTCGGGATCGGGATCGGGATTGCTATTTTTGAGATTTCGGGATCGGGATCGGGATTGGGGTTTCGGGATCGGGATCGGGACTGGTAAATCCCGAAATTTCACGGGATCCGGGATCGGGATCGGGATCCCGTTTGAACCCTAGTTTGTTTCACATCATTTAAAGCGAAACCTGCGGTTCCGGTTCCGGTTCCATATCTGGATCTGGCGACAGCCCATCAGTAATCTTGGCGATAATGTGCGCCATGCGCGCCTGCATGCCGTAAATATGATGTCGCGTTTCAATATTTGTAGGCACTGGGGATTGGGGTTGGCAAACGATCTTTTAAGCGCTGGTTAACTAAAATTGGTTGTATCTAATTCGATTGTTTTCGGCGAAAATATTCGTAACTACCTAGATAAAATGAAAAAAATTGCGTACAAGGGCGCTGTTTCGCTGATTGATCCCTGTACACGTACCGGCCGTACACGTCCTGCGCCTGTAGACATGTAGACCCGCTCGGCATGTATGTAAAATATAGCTAAAATATATATATCCATGTGTATATCCCAAAATAGTGATTTTAAAGTGAAAATTGTCAAAATCTGACAAGAATAAACAATTTTGAGTGAAAATTTAGGAAAAATCGTTCAAAATTTTGCTCCACGTGAATAGATAGTAGATAGCTGAACGATTTGCGGGGGGGGGGTCAGGGGAAGGTCAATTTGCCCAAAATAGTCAGGGCTCAAAAATTTGCCCAGGATAGATAAATAGCTCAGCAGGCTTCCGGTATGGATAGATAGCTGGCCGATTTGGGGGGGGGGGCTGCAGCCCCTCCCCCATTGTAGACCCCTGCAACGGGCCTACATGTCGAGCGGGTTTACATGCCGAGCGGGCTTATATGCCTAGTGAGCCTACTTCGCCGCACACAGCACGGCACAGAGTCACTTTCACCTGCGCGAATATCTTGCTCAATCCGACAGCCTTGTTAACGTCCTTCTGTCTCTGCTGCGCGGCCCAGTAGATGTGCATGTAGCAGTAGATAATGACGCACATCGGCACGCCCAAGCCCAACGAGAATAGGTACAGAATGAAGCCTCTAGTACCCCAGTCCCGTTCGATGTAATCGAAGCAGCAGGTTATTAGGAAACCCGCCGACACGTAGCTGCCGAAACCGATTAGCGGCGGGAAGACCGCCTGTTTTTGGATTTGGAAAATGTATCGTGTACTGTATTTCCGCGAAATACCCCCAGAGAGTTTATTTTTTCATAGTGGAAATCTTGAGGGGGGTATTTAGAGGGGGGTTAATTTTTCGCCAGTATTTTTTTTGAACTCCCAGTTCTTATTTGTTGCTTGTAACGTACGCAAAACGTAGAAAAATGCAACAATAACCACCATGTATAAGAGTCTACAGCATTATATAAATATGTAGGTAGATGGTATAAACCCAGCTCTAACGTATCACAGTCATTGTTTTTAACGTGTGTTCTGCATGCCTGGATCACAAACTGCTGGTTGTCATTTACGTTCTGTTTACACTCAATTTGGGGGGTGGGGGGTATTTCGAGGGGGGTATCAATTCATAGTGACCATTTTAAGGGGGGGGGGGGTATTTGTGAAAATACGGTATTTATCTATTTGCTACACCAGCATTGCCCAGTCCACTAAATGAGGCCGCGGCGTAATGGTACACCAACCAGCCAGCAATAAAGCCACATCAAAGCAATTATTGTCAATTTCTTGCCGCCACCGAGCCTCGCCCAATCGCTTTGCGGCGCGACCACTCTGGCATATTTCTCCAACGAAATCGCCGCCAAACTAGTGATGGAAATTAGCCCGCAAATGCCTTGGATTATGGCGTAGCTGGTGCAGGCTGCGTTTGGACATTCCCGTGCTATTTTGTTCAGTTTCGCTGCGCGTCAAAAAAGTACCTGCGCTGCTGTACTGCCACAGGCCGTGGAATGCTGAGTACACGAATTGGTGGTAGGTTGTCAGCGGGCTTAAAAGGTCGCTGAAAGCCAAATTTATGGTGAACGCGTTTTCCGTGCGCAGCGATGGCGACCTGCGCGTTCAAAATGGCCAAAATGAGTGCAAATAAGCATAAAAGTTCTATTAATAGTAGCATAAAATCCCCGCCTCCTCACTCAACATAGATAAAAGTCGGACCGGCGCTATTTACCGTATTTGCTCGAAATATCCCCCTTCAAAATCAACACTATGAAAAATACACCCCTTGGGGGTTATTTCGAGAAAATATGGTATTTTTCCTTAAATTCCGAAATGTCGAGTTCCCCCAGATTGCATTCGATTGCCTAATGCGACCCCTCATCCCGCAGCGATGGAAATCCACGTGGAGCCGAGCGTTACGGATCGTCACGCCATATTGGATCTTCTCAAAGATGATCCATCATCAACTGAGAAACTTGAAAGCGCGGTCGAGCACGGCCGGCTCACTTATGGCGATTTGCAACTTTTGCAGCGGACACTTGACGGAAAGTTGCACGTGCATCAGATTTTGATGCGCGCGAAAGTGAGGCTGCCAGAACCGCAGCCCGCTCCCCAGCGGAATCCGGAATTGGAAGCCAGGATTCAGAGATTGAGAAAAGAGCAGGTAACGTGTGAGAGCTTTTTGAAGCTGTCATCGTTGGGAAATCGTAGGTGTACTCGGCATAAGTAGGCATAAGTATCCAGCTCGGGCGTTATCGACCAAGACAAATAATTTTGGGCGCATACTTTGCGGTCCGTCGAGTATATGTGGCATACGGAAATTCGAAAACGTTTTTAATTTTTTTTGAAGTCTTCAGAATATTTCACCACTGGAAACTCCAAGACGTTTTCGAATTTTTGGTAGAAAATGCATTTAAAATGCAGAAACAAGATTCATAACCACCTTTAATCGGTATATTTGTAGCGGCAGAACAGAAAATGTGCCTGCTGCGAAAGCTAAGAAGGCCGCAAAACAAAGATGTGTTAAAAATTGAGGAGAAAAATTCGAAAATAAAATAATTTAGTGTGGGAAAAATTTGAGAATTCGAAAAGTACTACAAAAAAGATTCGAAAATTCGAAAACTATTTTTGACAAATTCTAAATTCGAAAAGTCATTTTAGAGAAAGCATATTTTAGCATTTTAGAGAAAATATTTGAATACTTATTTCTGCATATAGCTAACCTGATTTCAGTCGAACAAGGAATACCAGCGGATGACAGCTAACTTAACACGCCCAGCCGATGGACCGCTGGCACAGAAACAAGGTATCTACAGATTTTTAATTAGACTGCCGTTGTCGCCATCAAACGCCCCCTCTTCCAACCCGCAGAGGAATCATTCTCATCTCAACTAGCCGACGTCAACCGGCAGTTGACGGTCATCCTGGTGCCAGTCCCAGACCCTGTAAAACGCCCTGTAAAATGTCAAATGTCATGCAAAGTGTCAAAAGTCACGTAAAATGCCCTGCAAAATGGCAACCGAGTTGCCATTTTACAGGGCATTTTACGTGACAGTTGACACTGCGTGATATTTGACATTTTACAGGGCATTTTACAGGGTCTGGGACTGCCTCCAGAACACGGTCCTTACCGTGCTCGCCGCCTTCGTGGTGGGCTTCATCGCGCCCGCCTACATAGCGCCCGCAGCGGCGGAAAATTTATCTACTGCTGGCCGCGCGTTGATTGGATTGGCTTTGGCTAGTGTAGTTTTTGCGGCCGATTTGTATTTTATCGTGAAAACGGCTCTTTGAGCGGCTTTTGAGAGTGATTTTTGGGTCGATATTTTCGCGCTGCTGGTGTGGATGGGTATTCCTATGTCAATTTCCATCTTTTACATTCCTATAAAGCCCTGTCCGATACAGCTTGCTACGTCAACAATTCACAATGCTAAAAAAGAATTATTGTTTTTTGAGGTCTGGCTTCTGATGGCCTACGCGCGCAATAAACCCACTAATTCCTGAGGCCAACTCCCCACTTTGTCTGATTATAAGCAAACCCGTCAAGTGCGAAAAACGTGTGCTAGCGATATTTTCACTTACTTTTATCTTATCAATGTTTACCATCCCACATCACCGGAAATGGTGCATCATTTAAACCGGCCATTGCGCTAATCCACGCAAGTTTCATTCGCCCCACACACACCAGCTGACAACGACACCAAATTTCAACTGGTTCCGATCCCAATTCAAAGCTTGCTTACTAGCCGACGAACGTTGTATTTGAATGTTTATTGTTGAATCGTGTTGAAAATAAAGCTGTATTAGGGTTGAAAAAAATTCGCGCTGTGAAAATGCCGGCATGAAGTATACGTGTATACAATAATGCGTCGTGTTGCCCATCAGCGATCTGTATTGGGATCAAAGCCAGTCGACATTTGGTGGCAGTCCCAAGCCCTGTAAAGTGTAAAGTAAAGTGTCAAATGCAAAGTAAACTGTCAATTGTCATGCAAAGTTCAGTATTAAATTTTTTTCTTTTTTTGTTTTGATTGACACTTTACTTTGCATTTGACTTTACATTTGACACTTAACTTTACACTTTACAGGGCTTGGGACTGCCCCCAGGTATATTTGTCAACCGGTGTGTGTAGGGCCATTCTCCGCTCCAACGCTCAAGAAATTTTAGAAAAATTACGCGAACACACCTCAGAAAAGAATAGCACACGGCCGCATTGCCAAGTACGGATATCACAGCGATGCAGGCGACCACAATGCCAAATATCTGCAGTACGATGTCCGGCTGCGGGGCGTATTGCAACCAGGGGGGCACTCCCGGGCCCTGTAAAATGCCTTGTAAGCAAAATGTCATGCAAAGTATCAAAAGTTGTGTTTTGCATTTTGCAACTGAGTTGTCATTTTCAAGGCCATTTTACATGACTTTTGACACTTTGCATGACGTTTTACATTTTTCAGGGCATTTTACAGGGTCCGGGAGTGCCACCAGTGCATATTAAACAGGTCCGGCTTTAGCACAGCCACCGGCCAGTGTTCCATTGCGAACACAATCTGCCCATTGTTGTAGGTGGGCCAGCGCTTCGATAGTGACACAAACAGCTCGGATTTGTTTGCGTCCGCCATTTGACTCATTTAATCCATTGAACCTGCACACACTAGTTTTCACACGAGATTTTGAAAACTCATAAATCAACTTTGAACACATTTGAGTTTTCTAGAGTGAGTTACTTATAATCTCCGTTAATAGTAGTTGACTGACACCTCATTCTAGAAAACTCAAATGCGTTCAAAGCTGATTTGAGTTTTCCACATTTCTGGTGAAAACTAGTGTGCGCGCGCGGGCACATGTTCCAATATGATCCAATACTTTCGCGGTCCGTGCGTTTCTAAATATAAACGCTGCCAAATATCGCGTGACACGCGCGTAATCGCGGATCACCCCTCGTGGAACGTCACGCGAGGTAAAGGTGTGCGCAATTGCGTCGCGTCACGCACGCAATCAATTCTGATTGGCGCGCGCGCGTACATCCGTCTAGTACTTACGCATGTTGCCGCGAGTGTCGCGTTGGGGTAATCCAATCTGACATATTGCCTACTTAAACATATTGTGGAAAGTGGCATACCCCAAGGTGAAGGTGACATGCCCATGCCCATAGGTGAACTTAACATGCGCAGTGTTAAAATGGCACGCCCATGTGAATGTCTAGAGTATTACCTCGAATTAACCCCCTTGAATCAACCCCCCTCGAAATACCCCCCTCAAATTTTGTTGGGGATATTTCGAGGTAAAACGGTATATGCGGATGAAAGGCATGTACCAGACAGCCTTTTTTGTAGCGACTGTTGCGTGCGTAAAATCAGTATGGCAAATGAGTGTATTGCTGCGTACCTTTAGCGTATTGTTGGCGCATTTTGCTTTATGTACAATTTTCACGTTTATTGTCTATAAGGCTGTTAAAATGCTAAGGCTAATAAGTGAGTGATCGATTTTGCATTAATATAAAAATTGACTTAATTAGACACAAAAATTGACTTAACTAGACGCAAGCACTTTGATACTTAAATACATCTGCATGTTAATAAAAACAGTAGAAATTACTTTTAAAATTTGAATATGTTAGCGCACAACAAACATTCAATGCAAAATTCGAAGCTAGAAATACAAGTAACAATTAAAGTTTAACAGAAACAAAAACTTTCACCTTTGGGGAGGTCAGAATCCAATGGCAGCATTTCTGTTTCCACATTGGCGTCACACTAACTAGTTGACACTTGTGTGTCAACTTGTCTGTGTCAACTCCGATTTCGGCTTCACGTATCGAAGAGCGATCTTCCAATGCCTATTCCAAATGGCTTTGTTTGCACTGGGACATTTGAATCGTCACTTCATAAACACCTTCCCGGACAAGTTCACCACCCAATTTTTTAATTCACTTCGGATGTAATATTTCCGTCTATCGGGGTGTTATAAAGCTGAAACGTTGAATATATAAAGTTGTAACACCCTCCTACTCTGCTTCAATGGGGGGAGGTGGGGCGACTTACTACAGCGTGGGTTGCCCTATACACAACAATTTTTTTTGGCGTTTTTGGTGTCCCAAACAAGTTCACCACCCACTTGATTAGCTACACTTCGAGGGTCGTATCTCCAGCTGTGATGCTGGTATAAAGCTGAAATTTGGGGGATGTTTTGCAAACAACCCCCCTTACAATACACCAGTGGGGCTACCTGCCAGCGACCCACTACAGTATGCGTTGCAGCATGTACAGTTGTTCATTTTTTTAAAACAACCCAAGTGTCCCAAACAAGTTTGCCACCCAACTGCATTATTAAAAATGTTGTGAAAACATACCTGATGTCAAATTGAGTCAGATTTGAACCCTAGTTCTGCTCATTAAAACTTTTTCAGTAGGGCACCCACCCTGTCCCATAAACAGCAGACCGAAAATTTCACTTTAAACCAATTTTTTTGTTTCACACTTAAAATGTTGGTTTACAAAGTTCACTAGGGAAGGGTCCAAGGTTCAAAGTTATGTAAACAACATCACCTCTAAAATGCCTCTATAAGGAAATTTATTTGGGGTGAATATTATGATGTCATAATCACATCATCACAGGAACAAAATTTGACAAAATTTCCACTTTTTCATTCACCCCAAATAAATTTCCTTATGCAGGCATTTTATAGGTTATGTTGTTTACATAACTTTGAACCTTAGACCCTCCCCTACCAACCTTTGTAAACCAACTTTTTAAGTGTGAAACAAAAAATTGGTTTAAAGTGAAATTTTCAGACTGTTGTTTATGGGACAGGGTGGGTGCCCTACTGAAAAATTATTAATGAGCAGAACTAGGGTTCAAATCTTATTTTTTTTATATCAGGTATGTTCTCGCAACATTTTTTTATAATGCAGTTGGTTAACAAACTTGTTTGGGAGACTTGGGTTGTTTAAAAAAAAGAACAACCTTATATGTGGCGACCCATGCAGTAGTGGGTCGTTGGCGGCCAACCACTGGTGTATTGTGAGAGGGGGTTGTTTGCAAGACATCCCCCAAATTTCAGCTTTCTACCACCCTCACAGCTGGAGAAATGGCCCTCGTAGTGTAGCCAATCAAGTGGGAGGTGAACTTGTTTGGGACACCTAAAAAGCCTCAAAAAATGTTTGCATATAGGGCGACCCACCCTGTAGTGAGTCGCCGCACCTTCCCCCATTGACACAGAGTAGCAGGGTGTTAGGACTATATATATACAAAGTTTCAGCTTTATAACACCCCCATGGACGGAGATATTGCATTCGAAGTGAAAAAAAATGGGTGGTGAACTTGTCCGGGAAGGTGTTTACATTTTTCTTTCTATACACTTTAATTTTGAGCAATTTTAAAAGAAATCACTTTAATTTGAAAAAATCTGATTTGAATTTTTTTTAAATCATGTCCCTTAAATAAATTATTTCTCATCCTTGGGTGTAACAGCACCCGGTTTTTTAAGTCAGTATCTGTCCAATGCTGCTCACACACAGTATGTACTTAGTCCGGCTGAAAAGTCCCCGGGCAGTGCTCGCCATTCGCGCTAGGGGTAAGCTATGTTCATAACATTTTGACAGGTTAAGATATCCGGTGTTTTGAGTTTTCACCTAAAATTTTACTCCTCTAGCTCCACCCACTGCGGAACTGTGGGGGTTACAATTTCGGTCATTTTGTACTGTTGTAATGGTGCTCTAGCTCAATGCTGCTTAAGTTGTCATCATGAAACTTTGGCTAGTGTAAGCCACCAGTGTTGGCAATGTGCTGACAGTATTCAACACTTTCATCAACATCATTGCTATTAAGGTAAAATTAATATGCAGATCAGGGTGATGTGCAAGAAACGTGGGAACTGTGATGGATGTTTTTGGTGATCATCTGAGATCATGTTGCATTGCAGTGATTTTAATGTTGTTTTGAAATGTGCAGTAAAGAAGAAGATCATGGAGAATCTTGGAGGGAGTTGTAGTCAGGTGGCGGAGGTGCATGCATAGACTCCTAGACTGGTTTGCACTAGCCAAAGTTTCATGATCACAACTTAAAGCAGCATTGGGCTAGAGCACCATGTGTACATCAGTACAAAATAACCGAAATTGTAACCCCCACCGTTCCGCAGTGAGTGGAGCTAGAGGGGTAAAATTTTAGGTGAAAACTCAAAACACTTTTGATATCTTAACCTGCCAAAATTTTATGACCGTAGCTTACCCCTAGTGCAAATGGCGGGCACTGCCCGGGGACTTTTTAGCTGGACCAAGTAAGATTGTTATAAAGTTACTGGTGAACCTTGTATCCTGGCTTGGTGAATGTGGTGGTTATATAGAGTTTTGCGATTTCAACACATTTTAGGCATTTGGAATATAATTAGTATGTGCAAAAGTCCCTTTATTAATCTTACGGAAAACAAATATGTAAAGTTTGCAAAAATGAACACACACACACACCATATAAACAGCATGACCTCAGCCTGAAATGGCAATATGATCTTGTTTTTGCAGGAAAATGTTGAGTTATTTAATTACAAAATACTGTTATTTTAGCACTGTGGGTAATGTGATCATGTCAGTCCATTATGAGTGTATAATTGAATTTGATATCAATTTATGAAGTAAAAGTTGTCTGTAGCCCGTCATTGATACATTTCTGACAATCGGTTTCAGTTTACCGTACTGTACCGTGTACCGCACTCTACAGATTTACCATACTTTACCATAAATACTTACCGCAAAGGCGCTCCACATGGTAGTTGACACTACTTTTTGGATATCGATTGTGTCAACTCTGACTCTGGTTTTTTTTGAGTTGACCCTGACACTTTTTAGTTGAAAATGTGCACAATTTTTTGCGTCAACTGAACAGTTTGGGCAGTTGACAATTTTAAGCAAGAGGCAGAGTCAACTCAAATGACATGCGTGTGCCAAAAAGTGTACGTTTTTCATTTAGTTGACATTTCTTGATTATTACTTTTGTCAATTGGGTAATTTTCATAGGTAAAAATCAACTTCAGTTGACATTTTTGTTGCACACAAATAACAGTTTTTTGAAGTGAAAATGTCAACTTGTGAGAAAAGTGTACACAGTGCATGCAAGTGTACGTTTTGTAGTTGACATTTTCATTTTACAGAAATTCAATTGACACAGTAGTTGCTCTTTATTGTCAACTGCCCAAAATAGTGCTAAAACACATGAAAATGTGCTAGTTGACACAGTGCTCACCAACTTTCTAAAAGTACCTTTATTCTTTCAATCTTAATCGAAAATTTATGAAATTTGAGACTGATAGAGAAAAATGTACCCCATCTTTCATAGAAGAACTTTTTGCATGAAAAATGATAATAAAGTTATGAAAAAAAATTTTGTCCAAATTTTTTGCTTGAGTTGACATCAGGCATTTGTACTGAACATACATGCACGCTCACTTGACAACCATGAATTTTTAACTTTGTCAACTTCATAAAATTTTTTATCACAAAACTTACTTAAAATGTAATTTGATGCTATAGTAGTGAGGGTAAATATTGAAAAGTTGATAAAGACTGGTGAATGCAGACTATCATGCATAAATTGGCCAAATTGCTCAATTGACATTTCATTGTGATTGTATTTGTCAAATTCATGAATTCATGCTCAACTCAGCAATTTTTCACTCATTTCCAAAAATCTTTTTTATAAGTCAAATATGTTTCCGTTCTTAACAATTTTTTTTAAAATGGTAAAATATTTTTTCCTCTATCATATGACATGTGTTACACAATTTGAATTGCAGTAAAACATAACTTTGAAATATTTAAACATTGAATTTTCTAAAAATAATGTCTATTATTTTCTGTGTGCATTTCTTTCTGTTCAATGATCACCATGTGCCAAATTTTTTTGTCTTCCTGCTGGTATTGTTTGCAACATGATATGCATTTCTTGTGTTCAATGAAAAATAAATTTTGGTTTGATACAAAATACTTTTTTCTCTTTTATAAGGCATCATTTAAATATAAATTGATATCAAAAAATTGTCCTATATTAATTCTACATGAATCAACAAAACAATTTTTACACAATCACACATGTCACAAATAAATTTTTTTTTAATGTGTAATAAGAACAAATTTTAAATTATCATAGTTAACTCTAACATGAATAATTGATTATCACAATATCAAATAAATTTGGCTTAATAACATAGGAACATTTAAATCACACAAGTAGCATCACCAAAGGCTGGGTCAACTCATTTCTGAAAATGTATTTTTTGCAGTTGACAATATCATTTTACAATCATACCTAACTACCCCAAAAATAACAAAAAACGGGTTAACGCGTAACATAAATGTCTACTCCGAAACAGTTTGTGTCAACTAAACAGAATTGACTCTGAGTTGACATTAGAATCGATGTCAACTAGCGTGTGTAGCGCCAAAGCTGTACCGTTTGACACCTTAGGGGGCACCCCTAGCAACGTCGCTGCCCGCAGCAGAACTGCCTTTGATTTGAAAAAGCGGAATTATGTGGGAGGTGCTATAGGGTTTGTTGGAAGTTACTTGTTGGATGGAACGTTGGTCAGTGTGACATCGTAGTTTGACGGTTAATTTTTAAGAGAACTCCTAAGGTCCTAACAAAATTACTTCTGGGGATGTAAAATAGGAATAATACTAGCTTCTACATTTTCCTTGCAGAAAGTACTTGTACATTTCTGACATAGCTGGCTTAGCATTGAAAAAAATCGTAAATTTTCAGAAAATATAATTAGATATAATCTCAGAAAATCTCTCAAGAAAAAAAGAAGTTCAATCTCTCTCAAAAAACACTGGAAAAAATATAAATAAATCCTCTAATATAAGGTATATCAAAACGTTGAAAAAAGCTGATGAAATCAATATACCTAAGGTATACCCTATATTGGAGGTAATGCTGTATTTGATTTGACAAAAGTATGGTACTTCTAACAACGCTGCATGCTTCTCACGTGAAATATCACTCAATGTATTCACCTTTTCTTATAAGCTCATTTTAACACTATTCCATATCCATATTCCTTCGTTGACATTTGTTTGTAAATTGTTTCTGGTATTACCCGAATGCTATTTATTCTACCGTATTACCTCGAAATACCCCAGGGGGTTTATTTTTTAGCCAGCAAAGTTTGAGGGGGGATAATTCGAGGGGGGTCTATTATTTCGCCAGAAATTTTGGAAATTCCCCATACGCAGACGTAGAAAAATCAAACAATTACATAGATGTATACCGTATTTCCTCGAATACCCCCCCCCCCCTCGAAATACCCCCTTCGTTTGCCCCCCCCCCCTCTCGAGACCACTATGATATAATCACCCCCCCCCTCGAAATACACCCCCCCCAGATTGAGTGTAAAGAGAACGTACATGACAAATACTGCAGTTTGTGTTCTGCGTAGTGCAGAACACACGTTAAAACAATGTCGTAATCACGTGAGAACAGTGTTTATACCGTCTACATGCTAATATTAGTCTACATAACCTTATAAATGGCGGTTTTTGTTGTATTTTTCGACGTCTGCGTACGTTTCAGACAACAATTTCGTACTGGGATTTAAAAAATTTTCTTGTGAAATAATTACCCCCCCCCCCTCGAATACCCCCCCCTTGTTTGACCCCCCCCCCTCTCGGACCACTATGAAACAATCACTCCCCGGGGGGTATTTCGAGGAAATACGGTATGTGTTTTTAGGCATATATAACTGTATCTACACATAAACCATTCCCTAACATCACTCGATCATCATTTTTCGTGTTCCGCATTGTACAGATGAGAAACTGCGGTATTTGTCATGTACGTTCTCTTTACACTCAATTTTAGGGGGGTATTTCGAGGGGGGTGGGTTATTATTTCCTCAGCCGAATTTTAGGAGGGCATTTCGAGGGGGGGGGGGGGGTTAATTCAAGGGGGGGGGATAATTCGAGGTAATACGGTATGCTACTTTATCATCTCAATTTGGAAACTGATAGACAGCCCATTGGACATATTTACCGTATTTCCTCGAAATACCCCCAGGGGATTTATTTTTTTCAGAGTGGAAACTTTGAGAGAAAAACGTGAAAAATGCAACAATAACCACCATTTATAAGTTTTCACAGCCTTATATAAGGATGTAGATGGTATAAACGATGTTCTAACGTAACACAGTAAGTGTATTGAACGTCTGTTATGCATTTCCCGGACCACAAATACATAGTGCCCATTTTGAGGGGGGGGGGGTATTTCGAGGAAATACATTACATTGCTAGCAGTTAATTGGAAATGGAGTTTAGAATGCAATTTTTACAAACTCAATGTTTTGTAGTAAATAATTAAGTAGAGGCCTCATTTGTATTTGCTAAGGCATCCACAAACAACACAAGTGAGGATGATGCTATTAATCGGGCTTCAAATTGAATTAAAAGACACAAGACTTGATCATCCATTCAGAAACTACTTCAGGGGTTTTGTAGATTTGGACCCCCGCGGGGGTTCATATAGATAGTAAATCACTATTGTGAAAAGCGAAAATTGTGTAACGACCCCCCCCCCCCTTACCCCCTGAACAACTAAATATCTAACAATCACTTTTGTCGCACAAATCACTGAAAAATTCAAGATGCATCAGATAACATTCCCAGTAAACATCCAAATATCACAGCTTGCCCAGACGTTCGCGGCTGGGTGTGCGACGCAAACTCACTGTGTTTCCAGCCTTTGAGATGTGTCTAAAAGCGACGACACTGAGAAAAGCGACCAAGACCAGCGCGCCTGCCAAGCCTGTGGTTAACATTGAAAAAATCATCAATTTTTAGAAAATATAATTTAATATAATCTCAGAAAATCTCTTGAGAAAAAAAATTTAATCTCTCTAGAAAATCGTGAAAAAATATAAATATCAGAAAATCTTATATTTTCTGAGATTTTTGAAATAGGGTGCTCAAAATGCTAAATTTTTTCAATGATAAGTGCTAAATGCTCACTTTTTTCAATGCTAAATGTGGTGCCGCCTATTTGGGTTGTGTTTGCCCACATGTGTTAGGCTGGTGCAGGGGTCTAGTGGATTTGGACCGCTCCAGGGGTTCATGTATTTAGGTAGATGGTAAATCGCTCCTCCAGGGGGATAGGTAGCGGAAAAACATTTGGGGGGGTTTGGGGGGTCAATATATATAGGGATTTTCGAGGTTTAGAAGGGAAGAAAGGAGAAAAATCACTAAAAAACAGGCATCAAATGACTGAAAACAGGTATATAAACACAACCAAAAATAGTTGAAAATAGGAAATAATTCACATGAACGATAATGATTTTTAAGTCTGAGAAACCACGATGGTATTGGTAATGAAAGTGCGTGAATCGATTCACCGATCAAACTCACACAGGATAACGGTTGTCGATGCAGTGGCATCATCAGGTTCCAACGTGGTTTCATATTTGCTCGTTGCTGTCGCTGTTTGCGAGCCTGGGCACAATGGACAGAATGTGGGGATTTATTCGAGGAATTGTAAATATTTATGTTTTTTTCACGGTGTGAATTTTTTGCATATTTCAAGGCGTCGCTGCTTCATCCTCAGTTTTGAATTTTCGAAAAAAAGTTCAGCCTGACTTGTGTAATTCAGGTAGCTTGAAAAAATCAATTCTGAACTGTAAAGTTTTAAGTGAACTGTAAGGTTTATTTTGAATAGGCAGACAGCCAATGTAAGTTTCACCTCGCTGACGCTAAGCGAAGGGAAACATAAGTGGAACAAAATTGTAGAATATAATGTCTGCCGAGTTTATTTAAAAGTTTTTTTTGTTTTGCAACTGACAACCACAAAACACTGACAGATCACCTGCCAACCACCAGAAAAAGTTGCAGCTCACTGACAACAACGTGTAGTTAACTGACAGCTCATTGACATGTGACAACACAAGCAGTGCTGCATCATGCAGCTCGCTGACAGAAAAGAAAATGCATGTGCTGTACCCACAGTCAATAAGCTGACAGCTTGCTGACAACTACACTGGTGCTTTGAGAGATGGCTGCAGCTCGCTAACAGCTGAGGTGGGGGCACTCCCATACCCTGTAAAAGACCCTGTAAATTGTAAAAGACTCTGTAAAATGTCATGTGTCATGTAAAAGACCCTGTAAAATGTCATGTATCATGTAAAAGACCCTGCAAAGTGTCACATGTCACATAAAAGACCCTGCAAAGTGTATCCAAATCTTATTGTATCATATCCAAATTGTATGTTTTTACCCAAATCTTATCTCAAAAAGTAATATTTGGATACAAAAACATAAGATTTGGATGCGACAAAATAACATTTGGATACACATGACACTTTACAAGGTATTTTACATGACATTTGACATTTTTAAGGGTCTTTTACACTTTTCAGGGTTTTCTACGGGGTCTGAGAGTGGCACCTGGCTGACAAATGCTGACAGCTCGCTGACAACAGTAAACAAGTGGCTGTCAGCGAGCTGTCAGTGTTATGTGGTTCCTGTGTGAGCCTGTGCGCTAGGTCACAACTTTCCTTGCGGCTCGGATATTCTTTTGTGACTTATCAGTCAGACTGGCGTAACCGATGTGTGTAGACGTCTGCGCACTTGCAGTTTTTGCCACTGATGTTTTTGTGGAAGTCGATGTCGATGCAACGCTTGTCGATGCGCCAGTATTGTCGCTGGCACTGGTCGTTGCAGGTGGGGTTGTCGATGTCGATATCGATTTCACTGTCGATGTTGTTGTGTCCTTGATGGTGGACGTCGATGCAACGCTTGTCCATGCGCCAGTATTGTCGCTGACACTGGTCGTCGTCGATGCGCTTCTGTCAGTCGTTGCAGGTGGGGTTGTCGATGTCGATGTGGTTGTAGAAGTGGATGTGGTTGTAGAAGTCGATGTCGACCTGGCTGTCGATGTCGTTGTGTCCGTGATGGTGGCCGTCGATGCACTTGTGAGCGCACTGTCACTGGTTGTTTGGTCACTGGTTGTACTTTTCGTGCCGTAGCTTGTCTCTGTTGTTTTCTCGCACGCATTCGCCGACTCCCATGGTTCTGCGTTGTTGTCCAAGTATTTATTCTACCCTGGTACCTCAACTTAGCGATGCCGTATTTCCTCGGAACACCCGCTCAAAATACCCCCACCCCCGAAATACCCCGTCAAAATGTGCACTCTGAAAAAACCCTCCCCCTCGAAATACCCTCACCCGAAAGGTAATTGTCAAACACCGCAGTTTTTGATCTGTGTAATGCAATATTACACATGTTAAAAAAACAATGACTGGGTTAAAAACAAAAACTGTGGATAGGCTTATACAATCTACTACTCATATAAATCTACCTATAGATGCTTATACCGTATTACCTCGAAATACCCCCAGGGGGTTTATTATTTCGCCAGCAAAATTTGAGGGGGGGGTGATTCGAGGGGGGGGGGGGTTATTCGAAGGGGGGGTCTATTATTTCGCCAGAAATTATCGGAAATTCCCCATACGCAGACGTAGAAAAATCGGACAATCACATAGATTGTAGAAATTGGTATTTCCTCAGCCGAAATTTAGGGGGGGGGGGTGGTTAATTCAAGGGGGGATAATTCGAGGTAATACGGTACATGTCTGTTATTGTTATATTTTTGTACATCTACGTACGTTACAAACAACGAATTAGTACTGGTAAAAAAGAATTCTGACGAAATAATAACCCCCCTCAAAATACCCTCCCTCGATTAACCTCCCTCAAAATTTGCACTAAAAATAAACCCCCTTTCGTGTATTCCGAGGAAATACGGTAGCTAGATTTTTTCAATCAGTGAAAAACAATTTTTTTTTAAATTGAGTCGGGTATTCGGCTGGGGATGGACAATCGATCAAGTGCGCTGACTGGCAATGATAAATAGCAAAAATCCACATGTACCGTATTTCCAGGAATTACCCTCGGGGGGTTTATTTTTTCAGAGTGGAAATTTTGAGGGGGGGGGGGTATTTCGAGGGGGAGTTTATTATTTCGTCAGAAATTTTTTGAAATCCCAGTACTAAATTGTTGCTTGAAACGTACGCAGACGTCCAAAAATGCAACAAAAACCGCCATGTATTTCCTATAGACTTGTTCAAGTATGTACACTGTATATACACTGTTCTAAAATAATACAGTCATTGTTTTCACGTGTATTCTGCATTTCCCGGATGACAAACCGCAGTTTTTGTCGTTTACGTTCCTTATACACTCAATTGGGGGGGGGGGGGGGTATTTCGAGGGGGGGAGTTTATAAATTCATAGTGCCCATTTTGAGGGGGGGGGGTATTTCGAGGAAATACGGTAACTCAGAAGATCGTGAGAGTTTCGGTTTGTTTTACACAGAACACACAGAGTCACATATTTGAAAAACTCACGCGAGCTTTTTTGAAGTATGGAAACACAGAAACGTGAAAATAAACGTTGTTTTTGGGTGTTTTTGATTGGATGCAATTTGGTGCATATAGCAAGCTGTGTCACGCTTAGCATTGAAAAAATCGTAAATTTTTAGAAAATATAATTAAATATAATCTCAGAAAATCTCTCAAGAAAAAAATATAATTAAATCTCTCTCAAAAAACCTGGAAAAATATAAATAAATATAAATATCAGAATTTGAGAGATTTTCTGATATTTTTAAAAATCTCAGAAAATCTCTCAAAAAGAAAATATAATTAAATCTCTCTAGAAAATCGTGAAAAAATATATAAATAAAATAAATATAAATATATAATAAAAATAAAATATAAGATTTTCTGAGATTTTCTGAGATTTTTTAAGTATAAATCTCCCAGAGATATTTTAAATGCCAGTCACGCTGGCCTGAACAACAAGGTTTTACGCACACAAGTTTTTGAATGATGTTGAATGAATTCTTCTGAAGTTAAAAGGTTTGGAGTTGGTGTTTGAAAAGTTTGAAGTGGAGCGCGTTTACCCCGCAACTATTTGCTTCACTGTTCACTATTTGCTTCACTTGCCAAGTCATAAGGATGTTTTAACAACTTAAAAAAGTGTGGGTGTCGGAGCCGCTCAGTGACGGAACTGGGAGGTTTCTGTTGTTATTCGATTTGAGCGGTAACACCCCCATATCTACCAGAATACACCCCTGTTTTAAACATTGTTCCAGGCAATACGAGCGACCAACCGCAGCAGCAGACTGGCACATTCTGTGAAACTTCGAAGATGGTTGAATTTTTGTAGTTCAGCCACCAGACACACCAGAACATACAGTCTTCATCGTAAAGTCTCCTCCAGCCACACCTGGGAAAATACAAATCGGAAATACGACGCGATGTGGTGGTTACAAATCGCAATTTCGGTCGACTCTTGAGCATGATACAAAGTTGTTAGAATTACTGAACTTTTTTAAAAAGTATATGTAAATGTAAGTACTTTTTTACTCACCAAAAAGTAAAGAAAATGTAAAATACTTTTTTTTACTCGTACTCATGCGTAAATGTAAGTAAAATACGTTTTTCCCAGGAAAATGTAAAAGTGGGTACTTTTCCCCTGGAAAGCGGAATATTTTTCCAGGGAAAACATAACGATGGGTATTTTTTCTCACAGAAAATGTAAAAGTGAGTATTTTTCTCACAAAACTAACATAAAAATTGGTGTTTTTTAAATTTTTACTCTGAAATACATCAAAGATGTGTGTTTTTCTTTCCTGATAAGTATTTCTGAGGGAAAATGCCCTATGTTTGTCACTTTCCTATGTAAAGAAAATGTAAAATACTTTTTTTTACTTGTACTCATGCGTAAATGTAAGTAAAATACTTTTTTCCCAGGGAAATGTAAAAGTGGGTACAGAGTATTTTTTCCACGGAAAACATAATGATGGGTATTTTTCTCACAGAAAATGTAAAAGTGAGTATTTTTCTCACAAAACTAACATAAAAATTGGTGTTTTATTATTATTTTTACTCTGAAATACATCAAAGATGTGTTTTTCTTACCTGATAAGTATTTCTGAGGGAAAATGTCCTATGTTTGTCACTTTCTGTCTTGTAAAATGACATTTTCTGTCCCCTTAAAATCCGTCTTCTGTACCGTATTTCTCTGTTTATAACACCCGGGGGTTATACAAGATTGGAGCAATTTTCAGCGAACTTTTTGAAGACTTGTATAACACCCGGGTGTAGGTCAATGGGGGTGCTATACATAGAAATTTGTTTAAACATAGTATTTATGACTTCTGACGTTAATACGGTAACAATACATTGTAGTTCTTCATTAACATCGTATTTATGACCAAATAAGGGCGTTAAAATTCCCGTGTTCTTTAATTTTTTTATACAAATGTCCCTACATATTTTTTCGTTCCCAGCGTACAGTCAATTCAATGGAAAAAATGTGCGTGCATGCTGTGCCGCGGAATTACAATGAGTGGCGGCGCCACACACAATATTTAAACCATCCAATTCAAGCCATTTTTTGAAATCTAGCAAACACCCCCGGGGTGCTATAAAACTATATAACACGGCACTTCCAATTGTTATTTGATCGTATCGGCTGCACTTTCGCTTATTGGAGTTGCTGGCGTGCGTTGTTTTACCGTATGTTATGTTAGTTAGACTTTCGCCGTGTTATTTTTACTTTGTATTTTTGTACTTTGTACCCTTCTGCCTCGCGAAGACTGAGTGGTATATGAAGAATTGAATTGAATTGAACACCCCGGGTGTTATGCATGGGGTGGTGCTATAAACGGAGAAATACGGTACTGACATACTTTCAAAGAGCACGCGAGTATGTGAGTGCCGGTATTTTTCCTGGAGTACTAGGGATGGAGTAAAAATGTCTTTTTAATGACCTGTCTTTTTTAAGATTTCTTTTTAAGACATTTTTTTTAAAAAGATGGTCTTTTAAAAAGCTCCCAATTGTGGTTATGAGACAACATATACTGGTTATATCAGACAAGTCTGATGATTGAGTGACGCGAGGGGCAGGGTTTATGTGTATAGGTATACTCGGCATACATGATACTCTACAAGTTTGGTTTACTTATGTTTCGCTTCGCTGAGCATCAATAAAATTCAACGCCTTACTGAACAGCGAAGTGCGATACATCTTAAATACAGTAGAAAAACGGTGCACCGTGGGTCGTGAATATGTGAATACCGTATTTCCTCGAAATACCCCCCCCCCCCTCGTTCTACCCCCCCCTCTCGGGACCACTATGAAACAATCACCCCCCCCCCTCGAAATACCCCCCCCCCAAATTGAGTGTAAAGGGAACGTACATGACAATAACTGTACTTTGTGTTCTGTGTATAATACTGCAGAACACACGTTAAAACAATGTCGGTGTCACGTTAGAACAGTGTACATACCATCTACATACTAATATTAGTCTACAGAACCTTATACCGTAAATGCTCTAATAATACAACAGGTCTCCAATAATACGACATCTCCAATAGTGCGACAGGTTTGGGCGCGTTGTGTGAAAATAATCCGACACTCTCCAATAATACGACACTCTTCAATAGTGCGACACCCGAGAAAAAAATAACAAACAGCGTAATGATGTCGCAATCTGCGGAAGCCGTGGATTCCGCGCTTTTGGACAATTGTTTTGTTAATGCTGATGTTTAATGGCGATTTAATGGGCGATCGTTGATGTTTTTTGCTTTACTAAGTCATGCTCACGTTTGAGTTATGTGGACAATGAAGTTGTTGATTTGATGAAAACAATAATGCGACACTCTCTAATAATGCGACATCTCCAATAGTACGACATCTAAAAATGTGCTGAAAAAAATAGTACGACTGTTGTATCATTAGAGCATTTACGGTAAATGGTGGTTTTTGTTGCATTTTTCAATGTCTGCGTACGTTTCAGACGACAATTTCGTACTTGGTTTTCAAAAATTTTCTTGTGAAATAATAACCCCCCCTCGAAATACCCCCCCCCTCGTTTAACCCCCCCTCTCAGGACCACGATGAAACAATCACCCCCCGGGGGGTATTTCGAGGAAATACAGTATGTATAGTCAACAGACATATCATTCTACAAAATCGGAAAGTTATATTTTGTTCTTGTAGAGCGAACGAGAAAGGAAATTGGTAAAAAAGAAAATATATAGATAGTGTAAAATAATACGGAACTTGTTGAATTGACTTGTGAACGAGCTCCTATTCCTAACCGAGGAAGAGGACAAATGTGAACATATGAAAGTTGACGTGAAGCGTTGTCTCTTAGTTGACGTTCCGTTATTTTATCAAATGTGATTAGTTGAGTTGAAGTGAATTGACGTGAATTAGTGTGAAGCAAATTTAGATTGTTTTCAAAAGGTTTTGACAAACGTTTTTATTTAGACAATTAAATACAAAGAAATAAATGTAAATAAAATATATAAAATATACGTAAATAAAGGAATTAATTTACAGCTAAATTAATTACTTAAATGAAACGTAAAAGAAGCTCTAATTACCGGAGAAATAAGGCAATTTAAAGAAGGCACTTAATTACAACAAAAGGCGATAATTAAGTGGCGTGGTTGTGAACAAAGCACCTCAAACAGCGCGGATGTGAAAAAAGCACTGAGGTGTCTTAAAGCACCAAGGGTTAAACTTAGCACCAAAAACAAGCGACTTAATAAAGTGACAACGGCGCTTATTTAGATCCTAGGAAGAGATTCGTGTGAAGTTGACGAGGTTGCAAACACTGCCGATTTTAGCTGTGAGATCGGCTTTTAAGGGCCAGACCGTTGGTGATTGACTTGGCGCCAATCGGTCGGCTCTAATCTCCGATTTTTACCCAACATTTCCAATTGTGAAATATCAACTCTTGCCCGCTCGCTTCTCCGATGAAAAGCGAGCTAAACTGGCAAGATAGTGAAAATGTGAGACAAGCCAGACAGCATTTGAAATGGCCCGCGGGCCCGGCCCCCTGCTTGGGGCGGGCCCGCCGCTTAACATAAACATGACGGCGTATTTGCGTGCCGCTTGTCAAGGAAATGTGGCGGAATGTGAGCAATGACTAAGATCTAAATATGTGAGCAACGTAAAGGGCACATTGTAAACATGATCGCTTGAGATATTAAATGGTGAATATTGAGATGTTAAAAAAGGTGGAATGTAAATTAAAATGGAATCTTGATAAATTGAATTAACTAAAAATATAAAGCGAACATAAAAACGTCAACTTAAATATTAAAGGTTTTACATTTTACGATAATGTTACACACTCCCGAAACTAGAATAAAAATTAAATCTAATTTAATTTTATCTCAGCCAATCTCGGCAAATTGATGTGAAACAAAATCAAAATTTCAAACGCCTGTGATACTCTCATCACTCCTGTGGTAGCAGATCGTCGGCGTCTTCGACGCCGGCATTTTCCCGGCCCTCCTCATGATGCTTGTCCATGGGTTCGACGGCATTCTCCTCAGGCTGGCGGCCTTCCCCGTGCCCGGGCGCCTGGTCTTCTGGAGCCCCTCCTGGTCGACCTGGCCAGTTGGGTAGCTTCTCTGATTCCTCGACGAGCTGCTCGAGGGCTTGTCGGAGCGTGTCGGTCTCGTCGACGCTCGTCTTCGACGGCTCGTCGGGCTGCCATTGTTCCGTTGCTGCAAGCGGTTTGCTTGGTAGCAAGGGGACGTGGGAGGTTGTGAATGAGGTCGTACATTGTGAAGTGATTGAGTTGAATTGGTCAAATGGTACGGAGGGGGATCTAGATCTTGAACGTGATTTTCTTCCATCTCTCCGAGCTCTATGTCGGACTGTGAAGGTGTTTGTTTGAGAAAAGTCACGGATCTTTTTAGATCGTTTAACTTTTGATTTGACCAGTTTTTGATTGATGTTATTGAATTTGTGAAAAGTTTGGGGTATAGAGGAAAATGTCTGGTGTGACGATTGCTGCTCACCTGGGAGCCCTGCGACTCCAGCGAATCTCTTGAGTCGCTTTTGCAAGGGCTCGCGGTCAGGGATCACGTCTTCCATTGTGACCTCCATTGTGACGGGCTCTGTGACTGTGAATCTGGCGTTTGGCGACGAGCCCTGCGTTTGTGACTCGCAGGGGGGTGCAGGTTTTGTGACCCGTCGCGCACCCGTCTCCATCTCGATTTCTTCGGCGCGCTGGGTACTATAACCGACCGGGGGATCCGATCTAGGCTGTACCGTGCGTCCTGAAAGCCGTTTGAATGGAGAAACTCGCTTGAGGGGTGTGACAAACTTTGAATGTAACTGTGACGAACTTGACGATTGTGTGACGGGTTGACTTGACAAAGTGGGTTTGTTGAAGCCGCTTTTCGGTTTGTTCTGGCGGTTACGTCGCCGTCGCTTACCGATTTTTCCTTGCTGAACGGACGGAAGCCCCTGTTGTTTGGGTCTTTGTCCCTTCTGCCCTTTCTTCGGAAAAAGCCCTTGATGTCTGGCAGCATACCCCTGCCGGTTACGAGCCGCCACTGCATGTAAACATAACCAATATACCCAATACAAGCAATTGTGATAATAATGAGTATGATGTTCACAGCTGTTTGAAGTGGCCCAGTAAGTAATGTGTCTAATGCAGACGCACCACCTGTGACACTACCGTGAATGATGTGACCCAATTCTTTCCCTACACCTTCAAAATATGCACCAACCCCTTGACCGATGCCAGCAATATATGCTTGCACGGCTTTAGGATCGTTGGATTTTGTCGCAATATAATCGACTGAACGTGTGACTTGTTGTTCGAGTTGCTGCAAATTTTGAAAGTGATGATGTGCAGCCATGATACTGAATGCAATGTCAGTCATGCATACACCTGGTGACCCGGAAACATTTAGTGTGAATGGTTTCCACGAGCCAGCCCAAATTAATTCGATTGGGAGTTTTGTGACATGCAAATTCGTTGGTCCGTTTTCGTTGGCCCATGAATTATCATTTAATTGATAATATTTGTGATCTTTCATGCGACAATGATCTATTGGTGAATGTGTGATCAGATCATTGGTTCCGGGAGCAACGAACATAATATGCGGGTGGTCTGTGACTTTGACCGGCAGAAATTTATAACAAGTATTGTTATATTGATGTTGGAAATAAATAATTTCTGCTGTGACAGGTTTACAATCCCAGAACATCAATATATCTCCATGCCATTCAGCATAGAGATTTTGACGTCCTAGCAATGCTCGCAAGCCAAGCGTGGGATTGAATGTGACGATTGCATGAATTATATCCAGCTGGGTTTGAC
This sequence comes from Sphaerolaimus hirsutus, assembly GCA_964036195.1. Taxonomy (NCBI): domain Eukaryota; kingdom Metazoa; phylum Nematoda; class Chromadorea; order Monhysterida; family Sphaerolaimidae; genus Sphaerolaimus; species Sphaerolaimus hirsutus. Next base: position 19,071,591 of record OZ038455.1, read on the forward strand.
GGATGTGACATAATTGTTGCCAGATGGATCCAAATTGTTTTCGTTCGAGATGTGCAATTTTGTCAACTTCATATTGTTGACGGGCTGTGAGCAAGTGAAATACACCAACATCAAGATTTGGTGCGAGCTTGAAATGAAGAGGAGCCTTCTCGGCTTCCGGCTTTTTCAATTTCTTATGTTGATATCAAAGAAATTGAATGAATGCCGAGCCTTGGTCAATATATTTTGCGTCTTTTGGTATGCATTCTGCATTATTTGGAAATTGTTGTGATCTCCATGTGACCGAAAATGCAGCTTGTAATGTTTCCACTACATAATGATTTTGTGAATATTGCGCATCAAATTGACCAATCTCTTGGAATGCACACTGTTTATTGAAAGCAGTAGCATTCCATAAAGAGACACCATTGTCGCTGTCGTAACAATAGCCGGCTTGTGGGTTGCAATGTGACAAATCTTGAATTTCGGAAACAATTTTCTTTCTGTCAAGACTTGCGACCACACCTTCTTCTATGTGAAAGTTCATCACTGTGTTACTCATATTGTGACAAAAGTAACAATAATCAATGTGAAGTGATTTGTTGGTGCTCCACAATGCATGACCGATTTTTATTAAGGGTTCGCCTTTCCAGGTTTTATTTTGGTAGGCGATCATGCAATCGTAGGTTGTGACTCTGTGATTTTTAATGATCTCTGGTGGCAACATAGATTTTCCGCCCACCAGACTCATATATGTGACTATAGTATGCTCTTGTTGAAAGCATCTATAAATGGGTGTCGTTTGCGGCTGAACACGCAACGTCCATATGGATATCACAATATCCTCTATGGCGGTAACTTGAGGAAAGTGACATGTTACTTTTTCTGGAAGTTGAATTGCGTGACCAGTGCGTGTTTTATGGCACAGATTGAAAGTTTTGTGATATTGATCTGTCCATGTGAGCGTGTTAGCTAGTTTTGATTGTATTAGCAACGTGAGTGCCATTAAATGCGACACGTTTCCCCAGAACGAATATGTGCCAGTGTAGCGACATGTTCGACGTGGGTTTGCGCGTCTTGCATCTTGTTGTGAAGATTGTGATTGTTGATGTGATTGATCTGTTTGTGAATCATCACCTTTGTCAGGTGGAGGTTGTGATTTATCATCATCTTTTACCTCAGTGTCGATTTTATATTCAACACCGTCCTCTGTGTCGATTTCAAGAGGCACGAGGTTAGATGGAGATCTACGTGTGCGACGGCCGTTGCTTGACAATACTGTGACTGCACGTATTTTGCCATCACTTGACACGTGTATCTCGTGAACGCGGCCCATTTGCCACATGCCGCGTGGTTGTTTATCATCAATGATTAACACCACTTGGCCACGTTTGGGAGCTTCGTTGATAGTGCCCTTTTTCAAGCGTTGATTTTTTCCTCGATCTTTGAGTAGGTCGATATATTGACGCAACCACTCGTACCAAAGCACTTCACGGTTGTGACGAATTTGGTCCCAAAGTAGTGTGATGTCATCTCTGTCCTTTTCAGGCACAGAGTTGAATTTCGTCAATGCAATTGACGTCATTGACTCGTGGGGGTGTGAATGTGTAGGATTTTTCGATTTGTGAAGGTGTGAGATTGAAAGATCCATCAGTTGGCCCATCCCATTCCTCTTTTGGAATTTTTCGCATGGGTTGAATGTGGTGGAATCGAGTTCCAACTCACGTTTTTCATCCATGTAGCATGGTGGTGGGGTGCCCCAAAGAAAATGTATTGGGTGCAGTATCGCTGCACCAATGTCTGTGTTTGACAAATATGACAATGGTCGCGTGTTGACGGAGAATTCGACGTCAAGCATGACTGTGAGAAACTAATGCCATGTGAGACAACATCGGCCGCATGCTTTTTTAAGCAAGCGTTTCACTAAGCCGACCATGCGCTCGTACACGCTGCCTTGCCAAGGACTATTGGCTGTGATAAAATGCCATTTTACGTCCGGCAGTAATTTGACACAATTTTTGAACGTGGGGGCATTGTCGGACCAAATTGTGTCCGGCATGCCTCGACGCGAAATAAAGCGATTTAGAGCCATAATTGTGTCGGTTGTCGAGACACTATTAGTTGACTCTAAATGAATGGCGCGTGTACTGAAGCATGTTAGCAACAAAATGTGTTGACTGTGTCGGGTACCGTTCTGTGAATAAACTAACGGTCCCATATAATCAATGCCAATGTGTTGAAATGGCTTGATTTGTGATTGAGTTCGAGTGACAGGTAACGTGTGAAAATCAGGTAATGTGAATGGACCTCCTTCCGCTTTGCGGCATGTGACGCATTTGCGCAAAATTTTTGCAACTACCTGCTTGGCACTTGACAACCAGCAGTGTTCGCGTAAATCTGCTAAAGTGTGAAGCATGCCACTGTGACCAGCAAGCTCATGAAAATGAGTAACCACAAGCGTTGTTAACCACCCGGTTTTTGGTAGGTAGTAAAACAAAGAAGGGTTTTGGTGTTCTTTGTGAGACACACATGTGACACAATATAATAAATTATTCCACGCGTCCCATTTGAGCATGTGGTGCTTGCCCAGTTGCGCTTGTGACATGCAACTGGCGCACTCCTCAGCTTGTGCAATGCGCAACACATGTCTAAATGCTTCGTTCAGATCGGCTTGTGTGATAGGTTTTGACAAATATTCACTTTCGCGCTTTGCAGCTTTATGCATAGAGCGATTGAGCCAATATGTTTTGAGACGAAGCAAATAAACGACAGTACGCAACAATTTTGACAATGTTGAAAATCGTCGAATGTCTATTTCGAACGAATTTGAGGGGATGTGACGTTGTCGACTTTCAACAAACGGATTTTGAGGAGTGACATTTTGTGACAAATTGGGGTCCAAATTGACAGGCACTTGTTGTGCAAGAGCATTAGCTGGCTGTGAAGCAGGCTGTGAAGTTACTGCACCAGCGTATAAAGGTCGACTGATGGGAGTGTCGCCTTTCGCAAGCTCTTCGGTGACAGGTTGAGCTTGATATTGCGAAATGTCAACAATGGCTGATGTGAAAGGTTCAGCGAAAAATGATGGTCCTGTGAACCACATTGTTTCAATCATTAGTTGATCAAAAGTACATCCCCGCGACGCAATGTCAGCTGGATTGTCTTTTGTAGCAACTTTGCAAATTTGAATGCAGTGCTTTGACATAAATGAATGTATTTTTGTGACCCGATTGTTGACAAAAGTAGCCAGCGGCTTTGAAGTATATAGCCAGCCGATGACAACTGTACTATCAGTCCATAGGAAGTTGCTGTGAATTTTCCATCCACCTAGCTCAACGAGTTCGTGATGTAAATAATCGATGAGTTGTGCACCAATTGTGACACCGAGCAATTCCAAGCGTGTGATTGTGAGGGGTTGACCTTGTTTTGACGGAAGTGGGGCTAGTTTTGTGCGAGCTGTGAGAAAACCACTAAAATATCGGTCATCCTCATAGCCGTATTCATCAGGTGCAATCGCTTGTTGACGCAAATAAGCGCAAACGGCGTATCCGTCTTTAGAGGCATCACAAAACACATGTAACTCTAATGGACGTGTTTTGTCTTTGACATCAATGCCAAAAGAGTGAAATGAACGTGGAAATTTGATTTGACTTATGGACGAGTGATGTCGTTTCAAATCGTCCAGTAAGTCATCCGCCTCTGGGTCTTCGATGAGTTCATCCCAGGTTGTGATATTGCACCTTTGAATTATTTGTGATACGTGAAATTTCAACCGAAATAACGCAGGTGCCGTGATGCCGATAGGATCATATGTTGAAGCCAGCAATTTGTTCAGATTGCGGCGTGTTGCTGTGACAATGAGCGTGAAATCTTTCTTGGGAGCTGGTACCGCGATGGTGTCTTCGATGTGATCGTAAACAAGACCCATAACTTTTATATATTGTGACTGTTTCGGGTTGAGATCATCAGGTTTGATTTTCTCAGAAACAATACGCGAATTTGTCATCCATTCGCGCATGTTGAAATTTGCTCTTGCAAAAACAGCTTTAATTAAGCGATAGAGCTGTATTGCATATTTTTCATCATCTACGCTGATAACTAAATTATCAACGTAAATGCTGTTGAGCAACAGCTCCAATTTCGCTCGTTTGTGTGAATCAGCGGGGTGCATGTGAGCTAGTTCTGCTTCCAGGTGATATTTGATAACAGTCGACAAAATGGATGGACTGCATGTGAGACCAAATAGCACTCTTGTGAATTGCATCATTTGAATATTGTCTTCGTGAGTTGGAATGGTGTCATCACGCAGCCAATAAAATTTTGTGAAAGCGCGTGATTTTGGGTGAAGAGCAATTTGTAAAAATGCTTTCTCAATATCTGCTAATAACACCACTTTTCCGGCTCTGAAACGAAGCATTAATCCGAGAGCCAGTGGTGTGAGAACTGGGCCTCGAAATAAGCAATTGTTGAGACTTGGCTTGCCTGCAGAACCATCATACACTATTTGACATGTTGTTGATCTGCCAGGTGTGATGACAGGTTGGTGAGGTAAGATGTGTTCTTGCAAACCATCTTGTGAACCATAGACAGGTTCTATGACACCCTTGTGAAGTTGATCTGAGATGACTTTAGCGTATGTTGCAAATAAATCGGGATCTTTTCGAAACCGTTTCAACAGTGACAGAAAGCAGCGAAATGCTTCTGCATTGTTGGTTGGCAATTTGTGAATGGTTGATTTGAATGGCCAATCTACGCTATAGCGCCCAGTTTCTGGATCAAGAGTAATTGATTCCAGAATTAACTGTTCGGCTATGTCGTCATCATGTGATAATGGATCATCTGTGATGCCTATTGACTCGAGACTGTGAAATTGAAATAATGTCTCTTGGCCAACAGCAACAGCTGATGATGCGTGTGAACTGCATGAAACCATGAATTGATGTGGCGAAATGTCGGGTGTTGTGACAAATGACTGTGATGACGCATTTCCGCCAAGCATCAATCCAAGTATTGACTAAACTATTATCAATCCAGATGGGAGTTTGATTTCTGTTGGTCGAATATCGAACTTCCAATAATAGTCTTGACCAATGACTACATCTGGTTGACATAGTTTGTGACAAAACTCATCAGTCATTTCTGTCAATTCAAGCGGTTCCGCGAATTGTTCTTGTGCATGTTTACCGTACACAATATAATTGACTGTTTTGTCATCTTGTGACAAAGGAGGTGGGCATGCATATGTTGCCAAATTATCGACTGCACGTAATGTGAGCGGAATTTGTAACATATTGCCCTTATTGTTGACGTGTTTGTAAATAGGCATAACAGCCTCGATCAAAAACGTATTGACTGTGACAGGTGTTTTTGTCGCAAACACATTCATTTGAAGAACAACGTCTCCTTTGTTTTCAAAGTTATACTCATTTGCCACGGATGCTTTGATATATGAATATTCGCATCCAGTGTCAAAGAATATTAACAAAGGGTCTGTGACTCGATTTAGTTCAGCGTCTTTATTAATTAATGAAGCCTGGGCCACTTGCAAACAAACAATAGGCGCAAAATCGAACTCACATTCTTGTTCGGCCTGCTGCCTTGTAGCGGCGTTGGGGTTACCGTAACCCGCTTGTGCGCTCAGCACCTCCACCGTGGGCCTGTGACTGGGTTGAAGTGGCACCGACGATGACATTTGGTTTGGGTTGAGGTGTGGGTACACCTCGTACCGTTTCTGTTGGAAGCCGCGGATTTTAGCTTCGACGGTTTCCATGTCCATGCCGTCCTTGATGAGGCCGGCGCGGAGCGTCATCCACAGCTCGTTTTCGCTGTGATACTTGCGGGCTTCCTCCTGAGCTCTCGCCTGGAGCTCGTTCGCGGGCTTCGGCCATTCGCCCATGTCCAGCGGGCCGTCCATATCCATCTGGTACAGCGTCTGCTGTCTCCACCGAAAATCATTGTCGTCCGGGGGGATGACACACACGCTCATCGGTTCCGTGTGTGAAGGCGGATACGATGGCGGTGCTTGTGACGAAGCCGTGCCCGTTGTGATTACCTGAGCGTTGACAAAATTAGCGCTCGTTGCTGTGACAAAGGCTTTATTTTGTGAATTGTTTACCTGACGCCTTGCGGGTGCCTGTCGGGTAGGACAGAACGCCCCGTGATGTTGACCGATCTGGCGACAATAGTAGCAACTCAGTCTTTGAGTGCACTGTGCCGGTTGATGGCCTCTGCGTGTGCATCGTGTGCACACTTCGCCCGAAGCTTGCAACCGTTCGATGTGCTCTTTCAGTGTGACGTATTGAGGGCAATCGGTGGTGTAGTGCTCTTTGATGCCACAGAACAAGCACTCGAATTTCGGCTTGCGATAATCAGCAGCAGGTTGTGAAAACTGCTTTTGACTAGTCGCTCCACTCGCGGGAGTTCTGGGAGGTTGAGTGGAATTTTTATTTTTTCCTTGTGGTTTACCAACGTTAGCATTGGTACCAGCAAAAGCAACCGTGTTGTGAATAGGTTTTTGTTTTGAAAAGGTATTTTGTGATTTATTTCCTTTTTTCTTTTGCTGTTGCCAACCACCTCCATTTTGTGGCTTTTTTGACGATGAACTTTGTGATTTCTGAACAACATTTGAAGATTGTGAACCTTGTTGTTCAGTTTTCATCGCATCTAATCGAGCACGAGCAATGGTAGTTAATGCATCAACAAACCTGACGACTGTGAGTTCTGTGTCGTCGGTTGCAGCAGTGCGCATCGAATTCCGGTGTTCTTCTGTGATGGCAAGAACAATATTATCGGGGAAATAACCACGAATTATTCTTAAAACTGCACCAGAATCGACACTTTCACCCCTTTCTTTTAGTTGATTGAGAGTTGACAAAAGGGTTCGTGTGAAATTTGTGAGGGAGTCTCCTCTTGACGAAGGCTTTTCGAGTGAATACAATTTATCCCAAAGGGCTGCTTGTACCCGATGCGTTTCACCAAAGTTTGATTTTAACATGGTGACCGCTGTGATGTAATCGCGACCATCACCTTTTAATCCGGCCAGCAGTTCTGCTGCTGGACCGATAAGGCTGAGCTTGAGGTATGTATATTTCATACCATTTGACAAAGTAGCTCGGTCGTGAATTTGAGCTCGAAAAATTTCCCACCAAGCTGCCCATTCTAACGGATCGCCGTTATATTTAGCAAGCTCAATTTTAGGTAACTTTAGCAAAGTTTCCGGTTGTGAAGGTTGAGAACTACTTCCCATGTTGACATTGAAGGGTGGTTGTGAAGGGGGTTGAGTAGTTAAATCAACAGTGGACTGACCTTTCAAGGAAAGTATCATCCTTTCCGCGGATTTGATGTGCGCTTCGGCGGACGCCATTTTCACTTCCAGCTCATCCATGAGCATCGTCGCGTTGTTCGAGCCCGAATAGAGCGCGCGTTCCAATTTCGCATTGGAGTTCTTCGCTTCTTCGGCCGCACCGTCTTGGTCTCTGTCCAAGCTTGTGATGTAATCTTGAACAATAGATGTGAATCTGTCCATAGCTGTGGACAGGTCCGAGCGTTTCAGCTCGGCTTGGTAGACGTATGCTTGAAGTAATTCTAATACTTCCTCCGCCGCTTGCAAGTTTACAGTGGCGGGTTGTGACTCGTCTTTGACGATTTTAGGAATCGGTTTAGTTGTGAATCGTAACACGCCGGTGCGCACTCCAGTCAACGCCCGGCTATGCTGAGTCAACGGATAAGTTGTGTCGGACTCATCTACGTTGCTCGGAGGCATAGCTGAGGCGGCGGATGCACCTCGCAAAGCGCGTAGGCGTTCGTCGGCCATAGCAAATTTCGATCGATTTATTGCTTATTAGCAAAATGGTAGCTAGCTGTGAACGAAATAAAATAATAAAAATAAATATTTCGTTACTTGTGACTTGTACTTGTAAAATCGTAAGTAAATAAGCACGCGTTACTAACGATTTTGCGTCCAAAACCGTATTACCGTAACCTCGTGCGTGTGACTCAGGCTGTGAAACACAATTTCCAATGAAATTTCGCGCGAGACGACTTAATTAGAGTGACCAATTAGTTAATTAGTCACCCTGCGCGCTGCGCCATGTAAAATAATACGGAACTTGTTGAATTGACTTGTGAACGAGCTCCTATTCCTAACCGAGGAAGAGGACAAATGTGAACGTATGAAAGTTGACGTGAAGCGTCGTCTCTTAGTTGACGTTCCGTTATTTTATCAAATGTGATTAGTTGAGTTGAAGTGAATTGACGTGAATTAGTGTGAAGCTAATTTAGATTGTTTTCAAAAGGTTTTGACGAACGTTTTTATTTAGACAATTAAATACAAAGAAATAAATGTAAATAAAATATATAAAATATACGTAAATAAAGGAATTAATTTACAGCTAAATTAATTACTTAAATGAAACGTAAAAGAAGCTCTAATTACCGGAGAAATAAGGCAATTTAAAGAAGGCACTTAATTACGACAAAAGGCGATAATTAAGTGGCGCGGTTGTGAACAAAGCACCTCAAACAGCGCAGATGTGAATAAAGCACTGAGGTGTCTTAAAGCACCAAGGGTAAAACTTAGCACCAAAAACAAGCGACTTAATAAAGTGACAACGGCGCTTATTTAGATCCTAGGAAGAGATTCGTGTGAAGTTGACGAGGTTGCAAACACTGCCGATTTTAGCTGTGAGATTGGCTTTTAAGGGCCAGACCGTTGGCGATTGACTTGGCGCCAATCGGTCGGCTCTAATCTCCGATTTTTACCCAACATTTCCAATTGTGAAATATCAACTCTTGCCCGCTCGCTTCTCTGATGAAAAGCGAGCTAAACTGGCAAGATAGTGAAAATGTGAGACAAGCCAGACAGCATTTGAAATGGCGCGCGGGCCCAGCCCCCCGCTTGGGGCGGGCCCGCCGCTTAACATAAACATGACGGCGTATTTGCGTGCCGCTTGTCAAGGAAATGTGGCGGAATGTGAGCAATGACTAAGATCTAAATATGTGAGCAATGTAAAGGGCACGTTGTAAACATGATCGCTTGAGATATTAAATGGTGAATATTGAGATGTTAAAAAAGGTGGAATGTAAATTAAAATGGAATCTTGATAAATTGAATTAATTAAAAATATAAAGCGAACATAAAAACGTCAACTTAAATATTAAAGGTTTTACATTTTACGATAATGTTACACAGATAGTAAGAAGGAAAATAAAAATGTGCTGTTCTTTACGCACTCATTTACTCCAATTTTTGTGCCGTTAGGTGCTGCAAATGTTTGATTATACGTTTACCTACGTTTAATCTAATTCATATTTAGAAAAGTTACAGGCTATCGATTCATTTTGAGGAAAACTTGTTACGATCAAAATTTTGAATTCGGAAAACGTTCCCGCTTTGTATTTATTCAGATGCTGTCCATCCAGACGGCGCTTGGATGGCATCATGCCAAATAACTCAATTACACTTTGATCGAGTGTTTGAATTGTGCAGGCACAATTGAATGGCTTCATTCCGTATATGCATAAGCACCAGTCACCAAAACAGAGTTCTACGGGTTGGATACGGCGTGCATGATATGACATCATGCGACTCATTGTAGAGTATCATGTATGCCGAGTTTATACAGTTATGTATGCCTATAAACACACATACATATATGTAATTGTTTGATTTTTCTACGTCTGAGTATGGGTAATCTCCGAAAATTTCTGGCGAATAATAGACCCCACCTCGAATAAACCCCCCCTCGAATTCCCCCCCCCCCACTCATATTATGCTGGCGAAATAAAAGACCCCCTGGGGGTATTTCGAGGTAATATGGTACGTATTTATCGAGTAAACGTAAATACGTTTTAGCAACTGTGGAAATTTCGTGTTCACGTGCAAAAGTTGCAAAAATATAGTCACCAAGTACTAAAAATTTCGACTATGATTTAAAAAAAGCAGAATCGCTGCTTGCGTATTTGAAAAAAATATTGAAAAACGCCGGCCCTCCCGAGTGGCAACCCACGCTGTTGTGGGGCATGGATCCATTGTCGAACAATCCAACAAATCGTCCGATATTTGATCACACGTTGTTTTTGATAATCCAAGTCCAATCGAACACTCGACAATGATCAACATTAGACACATCTTCAGATTATTCATAGTGAGACCTTCTTGGAAGTTCCGAACTTTTTCAATTCTTTTCTGGCTTTTTATGTTTCTTTTCAGGTGAAGTTCTTTTTATGCTGAAGGACACGAATGTTCCCAGTGGATTGAAACTGTGTAGTTTCTGAACTTTCCTCGTTTTTTGTTGTGTGCGCGTCGTCAATGTTTGTAAATAAAAAATCCCCACAATATGCCGTTTCGAGCATTTAAATAGATGCTCAAAGCAAATTCGAAGGTGTGTGGTGTAAATAATTTTTGGTATGTTTATTTTTACCCGGTTCACTCGAACACGGTCGTATTTCGAAGCGGGATAATTCGAGATGAGTCTGTTCGAGGAATTACGGTAGGTGCGTTTTAACAACTATCACATTTTTTTACATGTGTGAGTTAATTATTGTGTTTGAGACCAGGGTTGGCAAAATCTCAGAAAAATAAACATCAATAGAATGGAAAAATTTCAAAATAAAAATAAAGATTGTATAAAAATTCGATTTTTTTGTAAATGCAGTATGCATTGTTAGGTAAAATTGTATAAAAATTCGTATTGTATAAATTTTTTTGTATTGTTTTGTATAAAAATTACAAATGTACCCAGCACACTCCAGTAGTCCTTCTACTGGAAATGCAAACCATTGTTATCAATAATTGTAAGTTTACACTTGCAGCTAGCTAACAATGCCTACTGCATGCAGCTTTTCTAAAGTAATGGAAAAATTTGTCACATGTTTTTCATGTAAAGGTAAATATAATGATAACATTTTTCTGGCCTTGCATGTATGATTCCGATTTCTTGTAAAATGTATGTAAAATTTTACTAAAATGGTGTCATTTTATTTTATCTTTTGGGAAAAAATATATAAAAAACAAGCATAAAATAAAATTAAAAAACAATTTGTATACAATTTTTATACAATTTGTATACAACATTTTTTTATAAAACCAACCCTTTTTGAGACATCAAATTCTAAAAGTCGACAAGTCCAATAAATTTTGAGTTAGGCCCAGAAACGTCATCTGGGGCTTCTCCCGCACATTTTTTATAAATTTTCCAAAAAAATGCCCTCACATGCCTACCGTATTACCTCGAATTAACCCCCCACTTGAATTAACCCCCCCCTCGAAATACCCCCCCCCTAAATTTCGGCTGAGGAAATAATAACCCCCCCCCCCCCCTCGAAATACCCCCCCCCCCTAAAATTGAGTGTAACGTGAACGTACATGACAAATACCGCAGTTTGTGATCTGTACAATGCAGAACACACGTTAAAACTGATGATTAAGTGACGTTAGGGGAGGGTTTTTGTGTACATATATACAGTTATAGATGCCCATAAACACATATACATCTATGTAATTGTTCGATTTTTCTACGTCTGCGTATGGGGAATTTCCGAAAATTTCTGGCGAAATAATAGACCCCCCCTCGAATAAACCCCCCCTTGAATTATCCCCCCCTCAAATTTTGCTGGCGAAATAATAAACCCCCTGGGGGTATTTCGAGGTAATACGGTATATACAAATACCGTATTACCTCGAAATACCCCCAGGGGGTTTATTATTTCGCCAGCAAAATTTTAGGGGGGGATAATTCGAGGGGGGGGTTTATTCGAGGGGGGGGTCTATTATTTCGCCAGAAAATTTCGGAAATTCCCCATACTCAGACGTAGAAAAAACACACAATTACATGGATATATATGTGTTTATAGGCATTTATAACTGTATATACACAGTAACCCTTCTCTAACGTCACTTTATCATCAGTTTTAACGTGTGTTCTGCATTGTACAGATCACAAACTTCGGTATTTGTCATGCACGTTATCTTTACACTCAACTTCAGGGGGGGTATTTCGAGGGGGGGTTTATTATTTCCTCAGCCGAATTTTAGGGGGGGTATTTCGAGGGGGGGGTTAATTCAAGGGGGGGGTTAATTCGAGGTAATACGGTATACGATATATACGGATGCATCCTTGGTGAGGATGATGCTTTCAATCGGGTTTCAAGTTGAATCAAAAGACAAGACTTGATCATCCACCCAGAAACTATTATTTAACAATCACTTTTATCACACAAATCACTGAAAATTTCAGGTGCATCAGATCACATTCCCAGTATACGTCCAAATATCACAGCTTGCTCAGATGTTCGCGGCTGGGGGTGCGGCGCAAACTCACCGTGTTTCCAACCTTTGAGATGTGTCTAAACGCGATGGCAGTTACCAACGCGATCGAGAGCAACGCGCCTGCCAAGCCTGTCGTGTGTAACGATGGCAAAAAAGATTCGAAAATTCGAAAACAGTTTCCAAATCCAGCCAAATCTCATCGGAGCTATACATAGAGTAGTTTGTATAGCTATCTACGTTTGTATGTTATAATACGTCCCGTTTGGTGACGTTTATTACCAGTTTTTGGTATGTAAAAGCCCATTTTTGGTATGTAAAAGCCTATTTACAATATTTACAAAAATTTCTGGCTAAAAAACCCCCCTCGAATAAGACCCCTCAGAATACCACCCTCAAAACTTCCACTCTGAAAAAATAAACCCCATGGGGGTATTTCAAGGAAATACGGTAATTGTTCAACTGACTGCACATTCTCATACTCAAAACAAAACCATCTAGTCTAGTCTAGCATATATTTAGGTAGTGTTCGCTGCCGTGTGTGAGGCTGTTGCGAGGGTTTTGGATTTGGATTGGACCCCTCCAGGTGTTCATATAGATAGTATTCAAGGAAGAGTTATTCTAGGGTGCAGTTATTTTTCCTCGTAAAACTTGGAGTTAATTCATTGTATGGGTGCAGTCTGTAAACTCATGTAATTCAGGTAAACTTGGCAGACATGAAACGAGTCAGCTTTCCATCTTTTATGTACGAGTAAGATATGTCTCAAATTCAAATTCTAACGGACGGATTCCATTCGATTCACAGTTTATTTAAACCGATTGAACTTTCAAATGTGAAAAATAAATGGATTAAGCACAGATATAAAAATACACAGTCGGAAAGCTGGATATCTCACTCGAACAGTCCATAGAATTCCTAAAACAGACAAATGTGATAGATATCTTGGCACGCGTCGGGTAACGGATAATACGAATGAGGTAAAAGACGCAGTATTTACGTTTGCATTACTCATTATGTCTGTGGAATACAATTAAGCGACTGGAAATGATCGCAAATGTGTCAACTAGTGTGTGGGCCGCCATTTGGGTATCATTTCCGGTCGATTTATTGCATTCCGCAGTGATAATCAGTGACGCGAACCTGCGTTTTTCGCTCTCATTTGTCTAAAACGCAGAGCGACTTGGACGTGGGCCAAATTCACATATGACCCTATCGTTAGTTTATACCGCACTTGTACAAAAATTCCTTAGACCATTGACTTCCATAATGTCCGCCGAGTTTATTTAAGTGTCCAACAACACAAAAAAGATGTGTAGGAACCGTATTTCCTCGATATACCCCCCCTTCGAAATCCCCCCTCAAAATGGACACTATGAGTTTATGAACCCCCCCCCCCCCTCGAAATACCCCCCCCCCCCAAATAGAGAACATAAATGACAAAAGCTACTGTTTGTGATTGGGGAAACGTAGAACACACGTTAAAAACAATGACTGTGTTATGTTAGAACAGGGTTTATACTGTCTACCGTATTTCTCCGTGTAAACTTCCCGGGTGTTATACAAAACCGAGGCACTTTACACCAACCTTTTTTGAAACCTTTGTATAACGCCCTGGCGTTAAATCATGCATGGCAAATTTTTGCTTAAATATTTGGATACCCCCCCACCGTGCAGCGAATTCAAAGAAAAACGTGCATACCGCAGAATAACAATGCGTGCCGTGCCGCATGGCACAGCATTAAAACAATTCGAACCAAGTGGACGTTTCATTACCGTTCAGCTTGATTTGCCATGAAAATATTTTAACTTGGCTATTGTTTTTGAAACCAAGCATAACGCCCCGGGGGCGCTATAAAGCTGTATAACGCCCCAGGCATTATGCACGGGGGCGGTTTACATGGAGAAATACGGTACATACATACCTAAGTCTATAGAGTCTTATACACGGCGGTTTTTGTTGCATTTTTCGACGTCTGTGTATGTTACAGACAACAATTTAGTACTGGGATTTCAATAAATTTCTGGCGAAATAATAACCCCCTCCCACTCGAAATACCCCCCCCCCCCCTCGTTTAACCCCCTCAAAAATCTCACTCTGAACAAATAAACCCCCTGGGGGTATTTCGAAGAATATGGTATACACTGCATACACATAATGTCGCTGCTCTAGGCTAATATTCTTTTATATTTTTCGCGTTATTCAAGAGGGGGAGTTATTTTTTCCTCACCTCGCAAACAGGGGGGAGTTATTCAAGGGGGGTTATTCGAGGGACGTTTATTCGAGGATTTGCGGTAGCCAAAAATAGGCAACAATTTACATGAACAGTAATGATTTTGAAGTCTAACAAATACCGTAGTCGCGACTGATGAAAGTGAGTCAATCGATTCACCAGTCAAACTCACACAGGATAGCAGTTGTCGATGCAGTGGCATCATCAGGTTCCAAAGTGGTTACATATTTGCTCGTTGCTGGCGCTGTTTGCGAGCCTGGGCACAATGGACAGGGTGTGGGGATTTATTCGAGCGACTGTATAAATGTTTTTTCACAAAGTCAAGTTTTTCTAGACTATTTCAAGGTGTCGTTTCTTTTTTCTTGAGTTTTGAACGCTTGAAAAAAAGTTCAGCCTGACAACTTGAAAGTTGGGGTACAAACACTAGGTTTACAGCAATTTTTTGTTTTGCAACTGACACAGGGTCCACCAAAATACTGACAGTTCGTTTGCCAACCACCAGAAGAAGTGACAACTCACTGACAACACAACTGCCGCATTATGCAGCCCGCTGAAAGAAAAGAAAAAGCATGTGGTGCACCCACTGTCAATAAGCTAACAGCTACGCTGGTGCTTTGAGGAATGGCTGCAGCTCGCTGACAGCTGGCTGAAAAACGCTGACAGCTCGCTGACAACAGTAAACAATTGGCTGTTAGCAAACTGTCAGCAAACTGTCAGTGTTTTGCCCTGTCAGAGTTGTTGAAAGTACTGAACTTTTTTCAAAGTAAAGGGAAACATAAAGTATTCTTATTTTACTCGCAGCTGAGTACAGAAAACGTAAGGTAATTTTTTTACTTTTACACTGCATAAATACTTTTTTCCAGGAAAACATAAAAGTGGGTATTTTTCTCACATAAAACGTAAAAGTGAGTATTTTTCCTCACAGAAAATGTAAAACTGAGTACCGTATTTCCTCGAAATACCCCCCTCAAAATGGGCACTATGAATTTGTGGTCAGGGAAATGCATAACAGACGTTCAAAACACTTACTGTGTTTCGTTAGAACATCGTTTATACCATCTACTTCCTTATAGTTTATATATGGCTGTAAAAACTTATAAATGGTGGTTATTGTTGCATTTTTCACGTTTTTCTCTCAAAATTCTCACTCTGAAAAAATAAACCCGCGGGGGGTATTTCGGGAAAATACGGTATTTTCTCACACAGAAAACGTAAAAGTATTTTTTCAATTTTTACTTGGGAATGCTTCAAATCTGTGGTTTTTCTCCTGATACGTATTTCTTTGGAAAATATCCAGTGTTTGCCACTTTCTATGTCTCCTTAGTAGTGATGGAAAAGCGCCAGAAAAAAAGGGCGCCAGGCGCCAAGGGCGCCATGGCGCCATTCGGAAAGTGGGCGCCAAGCGCCAAGGGCGCCA
This sequence comes from Sphaerolaimus hirsutus, assembly GCA_964036195.1. Taxonomy (NCBI): domain Eukaryota; kingdom Metazoa; phylum Nematoda; class Chromadorea; order Monhysterida; family Sphaerolaimidae; genus Sphaerolaimus; species Sphaerolaimus hirsutus. The sequence continues at coordinate 19,087,484 of OZ038455.1, forward strand.
CAGAAAAAGGGCGCCAGGCGCCAAGGGCGCCATGGCGCCATTCGGAACGTGGGCGCCAGGCGCCAGGGGCACCACGGAAAGAGGGCGCCAAGCGCCAAGGGCGCCATGGCGCCATTTGAAAAATAGGGCGCCAGGCGCCAAGGGCGCCAGTATAAATAGGTATGTACAACACCCTGTGTGTGCTAAAAATGCTTCTACAGCACTTTATTGCATGCATTTATGTCTTAATTCACGTTCTCCAGGATTCTATTAACAAAAACAAGACTAGCAACAGAATATTTTTATATAAAATCCACATGACAAATTCAAACACAATGGAAATTGTCATTAGACAACAATCCATTCACTTCAAATAGACTTTTTCAATCAATGTTCCCTTGAAATGGACAAAAACGGAATTGCAACGATTTGAATCCATTGATTTATGATTTTGCAAGTTCGATGGTCCATCATTCTCGTCTTCTGATCGGTCAGGCACATCTTATGAACCATTCGACGAAAGATTCCCACCCACTCAAACCACTTTGTCCATTTTTCTGGCGAATTTAGATCATCGACGGATGCGTTGCGGAATTTTTTTCATTTATATTTACAACGCTCACCTTACGACCCTGCTGGCGCATTTTTGGCGCCCTTTTAAAGCAGGGCGCCAGGCGCCAAGGGCACCACGGAAAAAGGGCGCCAAGCGCCAAGGGCGCCATGGCGCCTTTCAGAATGTGGGCGCCAGGCGCCAAGGGCGCCACAGAAAAAGGGCGCCAAGCGCCAATGGCGCCATGGCGCGGCGCCCGTTGGCGCCCTCAAATGGCGCCAGCGCCATGGCGCCATTCCATCACTACTCCTTAGACAGCGTTCACACTGCATTTTTGTGAGGACTCCGACAACACTTGAAAAAGTTCCAAAAATCGAGTGAAAAGTTCCATATTCATGAGTGAATGTGGTAAAGTATACATACCACATAGGTATGCATGTCAAATTTCAGATGAGTTGTGTGTGTTGCTCAAGAGTTATACATTTGCCACATAAAAAATTTGCCACTGTAGGAGGCCGACAGGATTGCCGACAATTTAAAAAGATTGGTCGTCACATTGCGCGAGTGTAAAGTAAAATATTTGATCTAGTCGTCACAATGAGCATGGTTAAAAAAGGGTTGCTACTTGTCGCCAATAACGAGTTCGACCAGTCGTCACACTCATGAAAACATGCTAAAAAATAGATTTGTCATCACAAAATGGTCTGTGACGAGTAAGATCTATTGTCGTCACACAAGTGCAGTGTGAAAGGGCCTTAAAATACGTTTTCGGTACTTGCGTACTTTCAAAAAGTACGCGAGAAAATGAGTACAGGTATATTTTACTAGCAGGATTCTCTCCGACCTTTGGTCGGGTTTTGTAGCGTTCTAATCCTACAAAAAAGCATTATTTCAAATTTGTTAGATGCAGGTGTTTAATTTAAGGGTGGAGGGTGTAATGCATATATTCAACGGAGTGCATATTTCAAATCAAGGCAATCAAAAACCCACAAATGCAACATTTCACAATTTCTAATTTATTAGCCCCAGGGGATCTATTTTAAGGCTTACAGTAATGTAGAGTCAAAATGGAGTGCATATTTTAAATCAGTGCAATTAGAAACCTACAAAATGCATCATTTCACAATTTGAAATTTTTGGCCCTAGGGGTTCATTATCAGGGTTACAGTAATGTAGTGTCAGAATGGAATGCATATTTGAAATCAGTGCATGAAAATACTCACAAATGCATCATTTCACAAATTGAAAGTTTTTGGCCCCAGGGGTTCATTTTCAGGTTTATGGTGATGTAGTGTCAAAATGGAGTGAATATTTCAAATCAGTGCAATTAGAAACCCACAAATGCATCATTTCACTATTTGAAATTTTTGGCCCCAGGGGTAAAATTTCAGGGTTACAGTAATGTAGTGTCAGAGTGGAGTGTATAATTGAAATCAGTGCCATCAGAAACTTAAAAATGAATGATTGAACAAATTGTAAATTTTTGGCCCCTGGGGTTCATTTTCAGGTTGATGGTAATGTAGTGTCAAAATGGAGTGCATATATCAAATCAGTGCAATTAGAAACCCACAATGCATCATTTCACAAATTGAAAGTTTTTGGCCTCAGGGGTTCATTTTCAGGGTGATGGTAATGTAGTGTCAAAATGGAGTGCATATATCAAATCGGTGCAATTAGAAACCCAAAAATGCATTATTTCACAACTTGAAATTTTTTGGCCTCAGGGTTTCATTTTCAGGGTTATGGTAATGTAGTGTCAAAATGGATTGCATATATCAAATCAGTGCAATTTCTTATTTTTTAAGCTCTGGGCATTATACTTAAAGGTTATGGTAATGTAGAGTGAAAATGGAGTGCATATTTGAAATCAGTGCAATCAGAAACCCAAAAATGCATTATTTCACAAATTCAAAGTTTTTGGCCCCAGGGGTTCATTTTTAGGGTTATGGTAATGTAGTGTCAAAATGGAGTGCATATTTGAAATCGGAGCAATCAGAAACCCAAAAATGCATTATTTCACAAATTGAAAGTTTTTGGCCCCGGGGGTTCATTTTCAGGGTTATGGTAATGTACTGTCAGAATGGAGTGCATATTTTAAATCATTGTAATCAGAAACCCAAAAATGCATTATTTCACAAATTCAAAGTGTTTGGCCCCAGGGGTTCATTTTCAGGGTTATGGTAATGTAGTGTCAAAATGGAGTGCATACTGTATTTGCTTGAATAATCCCCCTGGGGGATTATTATTTCGCCAGACTTTTTTGAGGGGGGAACTATTCAAGTGTGGGAATTATTTGAGGGGGAGAATTATTCTTTCATCAGAATGTTTGAGCATTTTTCTATCAAGTGATTTTACAAAATGCACATGTTTAACACAAAAACGTGCCATTTTTGTTAAAATTTGGCATAACTAATTGTTGAAATATCTTTATGGGGGGATTACTTGAGGGGGGAATTATTATTTCCTCACTCGTCTTACAGGGGGGTGGGGATTATTTGAGGGGGGAATTATTCAAGGGGGGAACTATTCAAGCAAATACAGTATATCAAATCAGTGCAAGTAGAAACCCAACAATGCATTATTTCACAAATTGAAAATTTTTGGCCCAGGGGTTCATTTTCAGGGTGATGGTAATGTAGTGTCAAAATGGAGTGCATATATCAAATCGGTGCAATTAGAAACCCAAAAATGCATTATTTCACAACTTGAAATTTTTTGGCCTCAGGGTTTCATTTTCAGGGTTATGGTAATGTAGTGTCAAAATGGATTGCATATATCAAATCAGTGCAATTTCTTATTTTTTAAGCTCTGGGCATTATACTTAAAGGTTATGGTAATGTAGAGTGAAAATGGAGTGCATATTTGAAATCAGTGCAATCAGAAACCCAAAAATGCATTATTTCACAAATTCAAAGTTTTTGGCCCCAGGGGTTCATTTTTAGGGTTATGGTAATGTAGTGTCAAAATGGAGTGCATATTTGAAATCGGAGCAATCAGAAACCCAAAAATGCATTATTTCACAAATTGAAAGTTTTTGGCCCCGGGGGTTCATTTTCAGGGTTATGGTAATGTACTGTCAGAATGGAGTGCATATTTTAAATCATTGTAATCAGAAACCCAAAAATGCATTATTTCACAAATTCAAAGTGTTTGGCCCCAGGGGTTCATTTTCAGGGTTATGGTAATGTAGTGTCAAAATGGAGTGCATACTGTATTTGCTTGAATGATCCCCCTGGGAGATTATTATTTCGCCAGACTTTTTTGAGGGGGGAACTATTCAAGTGTGGGAATTATTTGAGGGGGGGAATTATTCTTTCATCAGAATGTTTGAGCATTTTTCTATCAAGTGATTTTACAAAATGCACATGTTTAACACAAAAACGTGCCATTTTTGTTAAAATTTGGCATAACTAATTGTTGAAATATCTTTATGGGGGGATTACTTGAGGGGGGAATTATTATTTCCTCACTCGTCTTACAGGGGGGTGGGGATTATTTGAGGGGGGAATTATTCAAGGGGGGAACTATTCAAGCAAATACAGTATATCAAATCAGTGCAAGTAGAAACCCAACAATGCATTATTTCACAAATTGAAAATTTTTGGCCCAGGGGTTCATTTTAAGGGTTATGGTAATGTAGTGTCAAAATGGATTGCATATATCAAATCATTGCAATTTCTAAATTTTTAAGCTCTGGGCATTATACTTAAAGGTTATGGTAATGTAGAGTCAAAATGGAGTGCATATTTGAAATCAGTGCAATCAGAAACCCAAAAATGCATTATTTCACAAATTCAGAGTTTTTGGCCCCAGGGGTTCATTTTCAGGGTTATGGGAATGTGGTGTCAAAATGGAGTCCATATATCAAATCAGTGCAAGTAGAAACCCAAAAATGCATTATTTCACAAATTGAAAGTTTTTGGCCCCAGGGGTTCATTTTTAGGGTTATGGTAATGTAGTGTCAAAATGGAGTGTATATATCAAATCAGTGCAATTAGAAACCCACAATGCATCATTTCACAAATTGAAAGTTTTTGGCCCCAGGGGTTCATTTTCAGGGTTATGGTAATGTAGTGTCAAAATGGAGTGCATACTGTATTTGCTTGAATAATCCCCCTGGGGAATTTTTATTTTGCCAGACTTTTTTGAGGGGGGAACTATTCAAGTGTGGGAATTATTTGAGGGGGGGGGGAATTATTCGTTTGTCAGAATGTCTGAGCATTTTTCTATCAAGTGAATATACAAAATGCACATGTTTACCACAAAATGTGCCATTTTTGTTAAAATTTGGCATAACTAATTGTTAAAATATCTTTATGGGGGGATTACTGGAGGGGGGGAATTATTAGTTCCTCACTCGTCTTGCAGGGGGGGGGGATTATTTGAGGGGGGAATTTTTCAAGGGGGGAACTATTCAATTTTTGGCCCAGGGGTTCATTTTAAGGGTTATGGTAATGTAGTGTCAAAATGGATTGCATATATCAAATCAGTGCAATTTCTAATTTTTTAAGCTCTGGGCATTATACTTAAAGGTTATGGTAATGTAGAGTCAAAATGGAGTGCATATTTGAAATCAGGGCAATCAGAAACCCAAAAATGCATTATTTCACAAATTTAAAGTTTTTGGCCCCAGGGGTTTATTTTCAGGGTTATGGTAATGTGGTGTCAAAATGGAGTCCATATATCAAATCAGTGCAAGTAGAAACCCAACAATGCATTATTTCACAAATTGAAAATTTTTGGCCCAGGGGTTCATTTTAAGGGTTATGGTAATGTAGTGTCAAAATGGAGTGCATATATCAAATCAGTGCAATTAGAAACCCACAATGCATCATTTCACAAATTGAAAGTTTGTGGCCCCAGGGGTTCATTTTCAGGGTGATGGTAATGTAGTGTCAAAATGGAGTGCATATATCAAATCGGTGCAATTAGATACCCAAAAATGCATTATTTCACAACTTGAAATTTTTTGGCCCCAGGGTTTCATTTTCAGGGTTATGGTAATGTAGTGTCAAAATGGATTGCATATATCAAATCAGTGCAATTTCTAATTTTTTAAGCTCTGGGCATTATACTTAAAGGTTATGGTAATGTAGAGTCAAAATGGAGTGCATATTTGAAATCAGTGCAATCAGAAACCCAAAAATGCATTACTTCACAAATTCAAAGTTTTTGGCCCCAGGGGTTCATTTTCAGGGTTATGGTAATGTAGTGTCAAAATGGAGTGCATATATCAAATCAGTGCAATTAGAAACCCACAATGCATCATGTCACAATTTGAATGTTTTGGCCCCAGGGGTTCAATTTCATGGTTATGGTAATGTACTGTCAGAATGGAGTGCATATTTCAAATCATTGTAATCAGAAACCCACAAATGCATCATTTCACAATTTATATTTTTTAGCCCCAGGGGCTTCACTTAAGGGTTATGGTAATGTTATTGTCAACTCCCATAAACTCAGCCCCTAATTTGGTAAACTCACATCAACTCAACTCCCATAAACTCAGCCTCTAATTTGTAAACTTTTGTCAACACAGCTCCTTATTTTTAAACTTCAGTCAACTCAACCCTAATTTAAACACCTTCCCGGACAAGTTCACCACCCATTTTTTTATTTCACTTCTAACGCAATATCTCCGTCCATGGGGGTGTTATAAGGCTGAAACTTTGTATCTTTAACGTTGTAAGACCCCCTTACTCCCCAACAATGGGGGGAGGTGCGACGACTCACTACAGGGTGGGTCGCCCTATATGCAACAATTTTTGTGGCGTTTTTGGTGTCCCAAGCAAGTTCACCACCCACTTGATTAGCTACACTTTGAAGGCTATATCTCCAGCTGTGAGGGCGGTAGAAAGCTGAAATTTGGGGGATGTCTTGCCAACAACCCCGCTCACAGTACACCAGTGGGGCGGCTGCCGACAACCCACTAAAGCATGGGTCACTGCATATAAAGTTGATAATTTTTTTAAGAACAGCCCAAGTGTCAGAAACAAGTTCGCCACCCAACTGCATTACAAAAAAATGTTGTGAGAACATACCTGATATAAAATTGAACCAGATTTGAACCCTAGTTCTGCTCATAAAATTTTTTTCAGTAGGGCACCCACCCTGTCCCATCAACAATGGACTGAAAATTTCACTTTAAACCAATTTTTTGTATCACACTTAAAAAGTTGGTTTACAAAGTTCACTGGGGGAGGGTCTAAGGTTCAAAGTTATGTAAACAACATAACCTCTAAAATGCTTCCATAAGGAAATTTATTTGGGGTGAATGAAAAAGTGAAAATTGTGTCAAATTTTGTTCCTGAAATGACATCATTTTGACATCGTAGAATTCACCCCAAGTAAATTTCCTTATGGAGGCATTTTAGAGGTTATGTTGTTTACATAACTTTGAACCTTAGACCATTCTCTAGTGAACTTTGTAAACCAACTTTGTAAGTGTGAAACAAAAAAGTGGTTTAAAGTGAAATTTTCATTCTACCGTTTATGGGACAGGGTGGGTGCCCTACTGAAAAAAATTTTTTTCCCTGAAATAGTGTTCCAACCCAATTCAGTTTTATATTAGGTATGTTGTTGCAACAGTTTTTCGACGCAGTTGGGTGATAAACTTGTTTTGGGACACTTGGGCTGTTTTTAGAAAATGGTCAACTTTATATGCAGTGACCCATGCTTTAGTGGGTCGTTGGCAGCAGCCCCACTGGTGTATTGCGAGGGGGGTTGTTGGCAAGACATCCCCCAAATTTCAGCTTTATACTGCCATCACAGCTGGAGATATGGGCCTCATAGTGTAGCCAATCAAGTAGGTGGTGAACTTGTTTGGGACACCAAAAACGCCAAAAAAATTGTTGCATATAGGGCGACCCACCCTGTAGTGAGTTGCCGCACCTCCCCCATTGTTGGGGAGTAGAGGGGTCTTACAACTTTAAATATACAAAGTTTCAGCTTTATAACACCCCCATGGACGGAGATATTGCATTCGAAGTGAAATAAAAAAATGGGTGGTGAACTTGTCTGGGAAGGTGTTTATAAACACCTGTCAACTCAACCCTGAATTGTAAACTCAACCCTTAAAAACTCAAGTCAACCCCCTATACATGTGCAATTGCATTCTTGGAAAGCTACTCTGCCATATGTGAACCCTGTTTGTCAAGATTGTAAAGGGATCGTGATTGTAAAGGGCATTTTGTGCTGATAAAAAGTGTCCACTTTGTGTGTAAAAACACACACGAATCGGGCAGAAGCAGAAACGTCCTATCTTTTACGTTGGAGCATCCTTACCACACGAATAAATAGTGGCTTTATAATATGGTAGTAGATGGGAGGAAACATAAACTGATGTAGGTATGCAGTACTCGAGTATACAGATTTATCGAGTAAACGTAAATACGTTTTAACAACTATGATCTCTGTGCGAGCCTGTGCGCTCGGTTACAACTTTGCTTGCCGCTTGAATCTTTTCTTGTACTTATCAGTTGGCAATGTTCACACTTGCGTACCAGATGTGCGCGTAGAAGTCTGCGGACTTGCAGTTTTTGCCGCCGATGTTTTTGCGGCCGACGATGTCGATGCAACGCTTGTCGATGCGCCAGTATTGTCGCTGGCACTGGTCGTTGCAGGTAGGGTTGTCGATGTAGATATCGATTTCACTGTCGATGTTGTTGTGTCCTTGATGGTGGACGTCGATGCAACGCTTGTCGATGCGCCAGTATTGTCGCTGACACTGGTCGTCGTTGATGCGCTTCTGTCAGACGTTGCAGGTGGGGTTGTCGATGTCGATGTGGCTGTAGAAGTCGATGTGGTTGTAGTAGTCGATGTCGACCTGGCTGTCGATGTTGTTGTGTCCGTGATGGTGGATGTCGATGCACTTGTGAGCGCACTGTCACTGGTAGTTTGGTCACTGATTGTACTGGTCGTGCCGTAGCTTGTCTCTGTTGTTTTCTCGCACGCATTCGCCGACTCCCATGGTTCTGCGTTTTTGTCCAAGTATTTATTCTACCTTGGTATACTCGGCGGAGATCACACTTACATAGTATGGGAACCTACCAGAACCCATTTGAATAATGAACCGGAAATTATACAGTTTGTTCATCATAATTTTTCGTTTTTACCATGGAATAATCAATTACGAAATTTATCACAAAATTTTATACATTTAATCAGAGTTGTACAAATACTGGTATTTTTGGAAAACGTAAATGTAAACGTAAATACCTTCTCTAAATTGTGAGTATCAATACTGAAAACATAAAATACTTCTTAAATACCCGGGTAAACGTAAAAAACCGTAAACGTATAAATTTCTTTGAAATGCCCCACCCATGATCAAGTGCATTGAAAAACACATTGTTTTTCCTATTTCAACCATTTCTCTGCTAATACGATCACATCCTTGCTTACCTATGTTATTCATCAAACAATTGAGAAGATAATTGACCAAAAACATAAATTGTACGTATTATATCAGAAAAAAAGTTCAAAAATGCACTGTTTTTGTGCATTTTCCATACGATTTTTACGTTTTCTCTGGTACCCAGGTAATTGTGCCAGGAAAACGTAACAAAACGTAATGGTATTTTTGGAAAACGTAAATGTAAACGCAAATATAAATACCCAAATAACCGGGTATTTCGGGTAAACGTAAATACGTTTTTCCAACTCAACTGCATTGAATTATGATAGGATTCTGCACATACTTTGCGGTCCGCCGAGTATACCTAAACTTAGAAATGCCGTATTTCCTCGAGACACCCGCTCGAAATACCCCCACCCCCGAAATACCCTGTCAAAATGTGCACTCTGAAAAAATAACAGACACAGCAAAAAATGGGTGTGTGGATGCGCGGTGAAGCGTCGGGAAGTGACTTCACGCCAACACTTCCCGAACGCTTCACCAAGCATGTCAGCGCTTCCACACACATCACGAAAAAATGCGTGAAGGCACTTCACGTATCTTAATATCGCGCTCCCACGCAAATTTATACGCGGGGGAAGCGTGTGGAAGCGCCAGCGGCGTGAAGTGTCTTCCACATGTTTGGATGCACGTGAAGCGCGCGGTGAAGATAGGTGAAGCGTGTGGAAGACACTTCACCCAGAATCTCGTGATGTTGGTGGAAGCGTGTGGAAGCGTGTGGAAGCGCGCCGCTTCACGCGCATCCAGCCCGCTTCCACACGCTTCACGGATCTATTTTTTGCTGTGAGAGTGAAAGTAACAGAATGAAAATAACTGAAAATAACACCCTCCCTCTCGAAATACCCCCACCCGAAAGGTAATTGTCAAACATTGTCAATTGTCGAAAATAGGTATAGAACCAAAAATATAGTCAAAAATTGCGTAAAATAGGCAAAAAGTTATGAAAATGACTGATTTTGAGTGACATTTCTCAAAAAATTTGGCGACATTTCTCAAAAGTACTCACGTTTATGTTTTCTGCAGGGAAAAGTACGTTTACTCATGTTTACTCATGAGTAAAAGTAAAAAAAATTTACTTTACGTTTTCTGTACTCAAGGGGTGAGTAAAAAATAAATACTTTACGTTTACTTGAAAAAATATACTTTGAAAAAAGTTAGGTACTTTGAACAACTCTGCTGCCGAGTTTACTATTCATATAAGTCTATAGATGCTTATACATGTGATGTGAAAAGCGCCAGAAGTTTGGCGCCAAGCGCCAAAAGCGCCATGGCGCTTTTCCGACCCCTAGCGCCAAGCGCCAAGGGCCAAAAGAGCAAAATGGCGCCAAGGGCCAAAAACGCCAGCGCCATGGCGCTTTTACATCACAACTTATACATGTCTGTTATTGTTATATTTTTGTACGTCTACGTACGTTACAAACAACGAATTAGTACTGGTAAAAAAGAATTCTGACGAAATAATAACCCCCCCCCCTCACAATACCCTCCCTCGATCAACCTCCCTCAAAATTTGCACTAAAAAATAAACCCCCATTTGTGTATTCCGAGGAAATACGGTAGGTAGATTTTTTCAATCAGTGAAAAACAATTTTTTAAATTGAGTCGGGTTTTCGGCTGGGGATGGACAATCGATCAATGGCAATGATAAATAGCAAAAACACGCACATCTAACTCAGAAAATCATCAAGTTTCCGTTTGTTTTACACAGAACACTCACAGTCACATATTTGAAAAACTCGCACGAGCTTTTTTGAAAATATGGATACACAGAAACATGAAAATAAACTACGTTTTTGGGTGTCTTTCATTGGATGCGATTTGGTGCATATAGCAAACCGTGTCACGCTTAGCATTGAAAAAATCTCTGCGAGATTTTTATTTTAAAAATCACAGAAAATATAAGATTTTCTGATATTTATATTTTTTCCATGATTTTCCAGAGAGATTTAATTATATTTTCTTTTTGAGAGATTTTCTGAGATTTTAAAAATATAAAAAATCTCTCAAATTCTGACATTCACGGCAAAAAATGGGTGTGTGGATGCACGGTGAAGCGTTGGGAAGTGTCTTCACGCCAGACACTTCCTGACGCTTCACCAAGCATGCCGGCGCTTCCACACGCATCACGAAAATCTGCGTGAAGGCACTTCACGCCTCTTAATATGGCACTCCCACGCAAATGTGTGCATGGGGGAAGCGTGTGGAAGCGCTAGCGCGGTGAAGTGTCTTCCGCATTTTGGATGTGCGTGAAGTGCGCGGTGAAGCTAGGTGAAGCGTGTGGAAGACACTTCACCGAGATTTTTGTGATGTTGGTGGAAGCGTGTGGAAGCGCGCCGCTTCACGCGCATCCAGCCCGCTTCCACACCCGGATCCCTTTTTTGCTGTGATTTATATTTTTTCCAGGGTTTTTTTTGAGAGAGTTTTAATTGTACTATTTTATTCTTGAGAGATATTGTAGATTATAGAAAGAGTGCAAAATTTAAGTCCCTCCAAACTTTAAATTCAATTATATTTTCCAAAAATTGGTGATTTTTTTCAATGCTACCGTATTTGCTTGAATAGTTCCCCTGTTGAATAATTCCCCCCTCGAATCATCCTCCCCTGTAAGATGAATGAGGAAATAATAATTCCCCCCTCGAATAATTCCCTCCTTAAAAGATTTGATCAATTGTTTGCTTGTGCCCAATATTACCAAAAATGCATAGTTGTTAAAACATATTTACTTTTACTCAATAAATACGTATACTCGAGTACAGAGTAAATACGTTTACGCTTCCTCCAAAAAAAAATCTGGTACTCACTTTTACGTATACTTTTTAAAAGTACTCGAGTACAGAAAACGTATTTTAGATCATGTTTCATGTAGGTTTTTAAAGGCATAGAAGGGGAAAAAGGGAGAAAATGTGCTAAAAATATCGAAAACTAGTCGAAAATGGGTATATAACCAAATATATAGTCACAAATTGCTAAAAATAGGCAAAAAGTGATGAAAATGAGTGATTTTGAGCGACATTTCTTGAAAATTTTGGCAACATTTTTCAAAAGTACTCACCTTTACGTTTTCTGTGGGAAAAAGTACGTTTACTCACGTTTACTCATGAGTAAAAGTAAAAAAATTTTACTTTACGTTTTCTGTACGCAAAGGGTGAGTAAAAAATAAATACTTTACATATACATTCAAAGTTACATATACTTTGAAAAAAGTTCAGTACTTTTAACAACTGTGCAAAAATGGCACGTTCTTGTGTTAATAAAGCACTTTTCATAAAATGTGTTGATAGAAACATGCTTTTAAATATTGACAAAATAATAATTCCCCCCTCGAATAATTCTCCCCCTCAAATAGTTCCCCCCTCAAAAAAGTCTGACGAAATAATAATCCCCCAGGGGGGATTATTCAAGCAAATACGGTAGTCACGCTGAACTGAACAACGAGGTTTTACGCACACACGTTTTTGAAGGGTGTTCTTCTGAAGTTTAAAGGTTTGAAGTTGGTGTTTGAAGAGTTTGAAGTTGAGAGCGTTTACCCCGCAACTATTTGCTTCACTGTTTGGACACTTGCCAAGTCATCGGGATGTTTTAACACCTTAAAAGGGTGTGGGTGTCGGAGCCGCTCAGTGACGGAACTGGGAGGTTTCTGTTGTTATTCGATTTGAGCGGTAACACACCCATATCTACCAGAATACACCCCTGTTTTAAACATTGTTCCAGGCAATGCGAGCGACCAACCGCAGCAGCAGACTGGCGGCTCATTCTGTGAAACTTCGAAGACGGTTGAATTTTTGTAGTTCAGCCACCAGACACACACGACCATACAGTGTTGATCGTCAAGTCTCCTCAAGCCACACCTGGGAAAGTACAAATCGGAAATACGACGCGATGTGGGTGGTCACAAATCGCAATTTCGGTCGACTCTTGAGCATGAGTTAATCCAGATTTACTGTGCATTGAGCGTGGTAGGCAATATTGATTCCCCATTGATTGGCGGATGCTCGGCCGTAATGTAAGCCCGGCCGTAAAGTAGGCCCGGCCGTAATGTACGCTCGGCCCGGCCGTAAAGTAGACCCGGCCGTAAAGTAGGGGGTGCTACATTACGGCCGGGTCTACTTTACGGCCGGGTTTACTATACGGCCGGGTCTACATTCCGGCTGAGCGGGGGGATTAGCGACAGGGCGCGGTGCGGCAAACACAAAGGGCACATAACAATACAAATTAGGCCTAACAATGCATTGCCCTTTATGTTTGGCCGCCAAGACTGCAACCGCTTCCGAGCTCAATATTTTTGATTGATGCATACCCCCATCCCCCCGCCCTGATTGGCATTGTCACAAATAGTCATGTAAATGCGCCATGGCGCTTTTTTGCTGTGGCGCCATTGGCGCTGTGCTAAGAAAAAGAGCCATGGCGCTTTTGGCGCTTGGCGATTTGATGCCGTGGCGCCATTGGCGCTTGGCGCTAGCGTTTTAAAAAGCGATAAAAAGTGCCAAGGATTTCAAAAAATATATAATTATTTTACCATATTTCCTCGAAATACCCCCAGGTGGTATATTTTTTAGAGTGGAAATTTTGAGGGGGATATTTCGAGGGGGGCTTATTCATGGGGGGTTATTATATCGTCAGAAATTTTTGTTGAATTCATAGTAAATCATACTCAATTATGTACCTGAAACCGGTAAAAAATATGACCAAGAAGGATATATTTGGTCATATCCAGGGTTGGTTTTATAAAAATTCATTTTAGTAAAATTGTATAAAAATTGTATAAAAATTTTATTTTATTTTAATTTTATTCTTGTTTCATTTTATTTTATTTTATTTTATTCCCAAAAGTCATTAATAAAATAAAATGACATATTTTACAAAAATTTTACCAAAACTGTACAAAAATTTTACAAAAAATCAGAATCATGCATGCAAGGCCAGAAAAATTTTATAATTAGACCTATACATGAAAAACCTGTGACAAATTTTTGCCCTTACTTTTCAAAAGTTGCATGCAGTATGTATTGTTAGGTAGCTGCAAGTGTAAAGTTACAGTTATTGATAAGAATGGTTTGCATTTTCAGTAGAAGGACGACTGGAGTGTGCTTGGCACATTTGTAAAATGTCATGCAAAGTGTCAATTGTCATGAAAAATGTAAAGTAAAGTGTTAATTGTCATGCAAAATGTCAAGTGTCATGTCAAATTTCAAGCAAAGTGGCAATTGTTATGACAAATGTCATGCAAATGGTTAAATTATGTATCCAAATCTTGTGTTTTTGTATCCATAGTATGTTTTGTATCCAAATCTTATGTTTTTGTATCCAAATGTTCACATAAGATTTGGATTCAACAACAACATAATTTGGATACAAAACATAAGATTTAGAAATAAAACATAAGATTTGGACACAATTTGCGTGACAATTGATACTTTAATTTTTACATGTCATGACAATTTACACTTTACTTTACATTTGTCATGACAGTTGACACTTTGCATGACATTGTACATGACATTTGACACTTTACAAAGCCTGGGACTGCCCACAGATCCATGAATAAACAGATAGAAACTCCAGCAATGAGTTAAAATTTTACAAAAAATATGAATTTTTATACAATTTTACAAAAATATGAATTTTTATACAATTTTACAAATTTTTTACAAAAATTCGAATTTTTATACAATTTTTATTTTTATTCTTAAATTTTCCATTTTATTTTATTTTATTCTTGAATATTCCATTTTTATTTTATTTTTATTTTTTTCTGAGATTTTGCCAACCCTGGTCATATCAACGTACATCGCTACACAAACTAGTATACTGTAGTATTTCCTCGAAACACCCCCAGGGGGTTTATTTTTTCAGAGTGGAGATTTTGAGGGGGGTATTTCGAGGTGGCTTATTCGAGGGGGGTTTATTATTTTGTCAAATTTTTTTTTGCAAAATTCGTAGTAAGGAACGCGCTTTTACATACCTAAAACCGTGATCGTGACTAAATAGGTAGGATAAATTGGGACATTCAACGTAAATCCCTATACAAACTAGTGTATACTGTATCTGCGATGCAAATCGGCAGCAACAAATACATCATTTACATTGCATACATGATGTACATCATTCCAGACGGGGGTATTTCGAGGGGGAGGGATATTTCAAGGCAATAAGTAAACCGCGTACAGAAAGAAACTAATATACTTGGACGGGGGAAGCCACTGAAAGTTATGGGCTAGTGTTAGGTAGGGGTAGATGTCGCCCACCTGCACCCCAAATTTCAGAGCATTCAGTCGCACATGTCATCAGGCGTTTTTCATGTGCATACATTTCCCACAGTAAACAGTGACCGTAAAGAAAGAAACTGACTGTTTTAATAATTGGGGGGTTTTAGGGGGTTTGATTGAGTTGAAGTTTATTGTTGGCGCCTGGCGCCATTATTTCTGGCACCCGGCACCCAATTTTATCAGATGGCCCCTGGTGCCATTTTTCCTGATTTTCCATGACTTTTGACACTTTGAATGACATTCGACATTTTTACACAGTCAAAAGTCATCGAAAATGCCCTGTCACGAAACATTATGGTTCAGGTTTCCCAACCCTAGTACCGCTTTGTTTGCAGAACAACGCGGCACGAGCGTTGGTAAATACCAACCCGAATACCTGGTTTTCGTATACCGGTATTTGGGTCGGTATTTACAAACGCTAGTGCTGCGTTGTCCGGCGAACAACGTGGCACTAGAGTTGGGAAACCAGAACTGAACTTCGGTACCCAAAACAGTTTTGGCTTTATTTTAGTTTACCAATGCTAGTGCATTTAGAACATGGAAAGTGCACTAGCGTTGGTAAACTAAACGAAACCCACAACTGTTTTGGGCACCAAAGTTTGGTTCAGGTTTCCCAACCCTAGTACAGCATTGTTTGTAGAACAACGCGGCACTAGCGTTGGAAAATACCAGAGGTCCGGTAGGGGGGGGGGTTGTAGAACAACGCTCCAGCTATCTATCTATCCCGGAGGCCGCTCAGCTATCTATCTATCCTGAGGCGAAATTTTTGGCTACTATGCCTTGAACCCCCCCCCCCAAAAAAAAAAATCGCCAGCTATCTTAATATCTATCCTGGAGCAATTTTTGAGAAATTTTTCCTAATTTTCACTCAAAATCGCTACTTTTCATACCTTTTTATATATGTTCACCGTCAAAATCATCTGAACCCCCGTGGGGGTCTAAATCTACAAGACTCCTGGTAAATACTGACCCGAACACCTGGTTTTGCGAACAACGCGGCACTAGCGTTGGTAAATACCGACCCGAATACCTGGTTTTCATGTATTCGGGTCGGTATTTACAAATGCTAGTGCTGCATTGTTCTGCGAACAACGCGGCACTAGAGTTGGGAAACCAGAACCGAATTTTGGTACCCGAATTTCGGTTATTTTAGTTTACCAACGCTAGTGTGTTTAGAACATGGAAAGTGCACTAGCGTTGGTAAACTAAACTAAACCCGAAACTGTTTCAGGCACCGAAGTTTGGTTAAGGTTAATATCCAAAGCGAACATGAATATCTGTGAACACTGCGTCTCGGAACGGTCTCATCTTCGGGATCGAGTATGGGAACCAGAAATTGGTTTCGGGGCTTAATGGTGGCCCAAATTCCAGCTGGTCATAATGGAAATTATGAAACAATATAACACATTCTTCCACCCCATCATCAGCACCATCATCAGAATGCATGCTTCATTTGTCACAATGCCAATCAGGGTGGCGGGGGGGGGGGGGGGGGTTGGTTGGGGGGTTATGCATCAATGACAAATATTGAGCTCGGGAGCAGTTGGTCTTGGCGGCCAAACATTAAGGGCAATGCATTGTTAGGCCTAATTTGTATTGTTATGTGCCTTTTGTGTTTGCCGCAACGCGCCCTCGTTCAGTAATCCCCCCGCTCGGTCGGAATGTAGACCCGGCCGTAAAGTAAACCCGGCCGTAAAGTAGACCCGGCCGTAATGTAGCACCCCCTACTTTACGGCCGGGTCTACTTTACGGCCGGGCCGAGCGTACATTACGGCCGGGCCTACTTTACGGCCGGGCTTACATTACGACCGCTACACCCCCATATTGATTATACTCGGGTAACTTTATGCCGTACATTTTTCCCGAGGAAACACTCCCGCGGTGTGATACGTCAATAATTTTGGCCACTTTTTAACTCGTTCCCGGGTGAAATACAAAAAAAATAGGTATGTGTCATGGAAAATTCGGCCGTGCTAGAACTCGTTCAGACGAAACGCACGAAATATTTCCTGAATCTAAAGGCCACATACGAAACGTTCCGCTGAAGATAAATGGGAATATTTCTGGCTCCGGAAACGCGACATATTTACTTGAAAATAGTAGCGACGGCCGGCATACAGGCAAATCTATTATTTTCTTGATTCTTTTGTGAAAAATCGGTCGTTAAAGTTTTCCGTTTGACATATAAACACCTTCCCGGTCAGGTCCGGCACCCTATTTTTGATTTCACTCTGGGTACCCTAACTCCCGCTGCGGGCGGAGTATAAAACTGAAAATGGGGGGGTATATACTTGCAACCCCCCTCTACGCTGCATCAATGGGGGAGGCCACGGCGACCCGCTACAGGGTGGGTCGCCGTATACGCAAAGTTTTTTTTTGGCTTTTTGAGTGTCCCGCACAGGTCCGGCACCCACTTTATTTTGCGACACTTCAGATGCCGTACCTCCAGCTGTGGGGGTGATAAAGAGCTGCAATTTGGGGGGAGAATAGACAACACCCTCCCCTACTATACCCCCTCAGGGCGGCCTCCGGCGACTCACTAAATTCGCGGTTGCCGCGGTTCAATTTCATTTCAAAAAATAAACTGTCCCATCGGGTCCGTCACTGGTTTCTGGTTCAAAAATGAACACAGTAGTGTAGAAAATGCGCGATTAATGTGACAAAAAGCGATTAAAGATGCAATTTGATACACGTATCCAAATTGCAAAATGTACCATGAATGAAAAAATTGACTGTCCCATTGACATGACATTAAAAAACATGACCACCCAATAGATGGATGACAAATAATACACTTTTTGGAACTTTTTTATTAGACACTTGAAGAGCTGGTTTACGATACTTTAAAGGGAAGGGTTTGATGATTAATATTATGTAAAGAACCATACCTCTAAAATACCTCATTGCAAAATTTACTTGGGGGGAATTTTATGACACCATAATGACATCATTTCAGGAACAATTATTTACAAAATTTACACTTTGAAATTCCCCCCAAGTAAATTTTGCAATGCAGGCGTTTTAGAGGTGTGGTTCTTTACATAACTTTAATCATCAACCCCTTCACTTTTAAGTATTGTAAACCAGCTTTTCAAGTGTCTAATAAAAAAGTTCCAAAAAGTGAATTATTTGTCATCCATCTATTGGGTGGTCAATGGTCATGTTTTTTTAGAGAATAAAAGAATATTTTAGAAATTTTTCACATTAATCTCACATTTTTGAATAGTGTATAGTAGGGGAGGGGTGTTGGTAACACATACCCAAAATTTTAGATTTATAGCCCTCCCACAGCTAAAAAATCAGTGGGTGCCGGACCTGTGAGGGACACCAGAAAAGCCAATAAAATTTTTGTACTTATGGCGACCCACCCTCTAAATGGGTCGCCGCGACCCCCCAAATTCATGCGAAGTAGAGCGGGGTTCCGTCAATATTTCCCCCAAGTTTCAAGATCTGGCGCACCATAGAACTGGAGATAGGATGTCACAAGTGTCATCAAAAATAGGGTGCCGGACGTGACCGGGAAGGTGTTTATATTTGACTTTGATAAAAACGATACGTAACTCCTATCTGTTTGTAGAGTATCGTGTCTGCCGAGTATACTAGCAGGACTCTTCGGTCAGGTTTCGCAGTATTCTAAAGCAATCAAAAAATGCATATTTCATAATTTCAAATTTTTTACCCCCAGGGACCAGATTTAATTCTCCCTGCAGATTTTGTAGTAAACTGGTGGCACATATAAATGAGAAACCAGGTACCTCGTTTTTCACAACAACCTCACAGGGAAACGTGCAGCCCAATATGGCTGCCATTTTTTCTGGGGGTGCCCACAACATTTGTCTACATATATGCCAAGTGGCACCCCATGGCACCCCCCTGTTCTTCTGCTACAGATTGATGAAGTTTTTTTGCCAATTTTTCACCGGAAAATATAAATGAGAATTTTCAAAAAACCAAACAAAATATACCTGCGGTAAAGTGAGCAGCAATTTTTTCGTGTGCTGACAACACAAGGGATGATTACACTTGTGTTGGTGCTTTTTCAAAAAATAAAAATTCCTTGTGGCTTGCCAAAAGCCATATTTTGACCCGCAGGTCATTTGTGGGTATATTTTGACCCCCATTCCACTACCCCAGATTAAAAATGGCCCCAATATGCAGACATGTGCTATGAAGCCATCTCAACAACTATATTGAACTTTGTCCCAATCCAAATTGTGATTGTAATTGAAAAACCATGATTTTCAACTTTCTGGACATGACATAGTTTTTTGTCTGGCCCATTAAAACTAGATACATAGCACATTGCCCATTGGCCCCAATAGATTTTTTACAGATAATTAGTGCCCACATTGAATGGGCACAATTTTTTTGTGATTTGTGCTGTGACATTGCAGGCGTCGGACACGCTGTCACGCAAGTGCCCTCTTTACACACGGCCATTTTTATCATTTGCTATAAAAAAATATTTGAGTGCAAAAACGGGGCCCAGGAGCAGCCATATGTTGCCCCTGACACTGAACAAGCCAATTCTGGCCCCCATGTGCTCCATGAATAGCTTGGGATAGTGGATTGTCCACTTTCTAAAACCTATTTTTTTCTCAAAAAAATGTTTCAGTTTGATCAACAACGCCATCATTGTGTGGGAGTTCTGGGGACTCTGAGGGGGTAAAAAAGTTGTACATACTTTGAATCTACCAATGTTAAAAAAACTTTTTGGTATCAAATGTCCTGAAAAAAAATTATTGAAAATTTAAATTTCATCGGGAACAAAAATTTGTATGGAATTCTCATTTATATTTTCCAGAAAAAAATGTGAAATTTTTTTTTCCTGCACCATAGGTGGCCTGAGGGAGGTGCCCCCTAGGGTATATATAGTAAATACTTGGGGGCACCCTCAAACAAGATGAAAGCCTAACAGCTTGCACGTGGGATTTGTAAAATACAATTAAGTGATTTTCTCGTTTATATTTTCCACCAGTTTATAGGGCATACGCACGATAGATTTTCCACCTTCCGCCAGGTCGGCGCACACGCACTGAGAGCAAGGCAGTTCGCGAAATACAGGAAAGTTTACCTCGGAGTCGCCGATATTGCGATATGACGCGTTTTACTTAGATTTTGGCCCCGAAATAACGATGTCGTCATTTTTTGGCCGTCGGCCAACTCGTTTATATTTTTCTTTTGACGTTTTCAAATTTCCGAATTTTTTTGGACGTTTCAAATTTTTGAGCACGCGGTGAAAAAAATAGATAAAAATCTTTTTTTTCAAAAGATTCGAAAAGTCTTTTAGAATTTTTTTTAGGGAATTGAATACATTGGTATTGATATATGAAAATAAGGTTTAAAATGTTATACGAACTGATGACCACCCAAATACTGCATTTAAAGCTTTAAATCCATTTTTTTCCCAAAAATTCAAAAACTTTTAAAGAATTCAAAAACTACCCAAAAAATTCGAAAACTACCAAAAAAAACTCAAAAACTACCAAAAAATTCGAAAATTCAAAAACTAAATTCGAAATTCGAAAGTATTTTGTGGAAAAATACACAAATTTGAAAAGTCATTTTAGAAAAAATACTTAAAAATTCAAAAACTTTTTTCAGGAGGGTTTGCCATCGTTAGTGGCAACTCACTCTGTTGTGGGGCATGCATCCATTGTCCCACAATCCCACCAATTTTCCGATATTTGATCACACGTTGTTTTTGATAATCCAAGTCCGATCGAACACTCGACAATGATCAACATTAGACACATCTTCAGATTATTCATAGTGAGACCTTGTTGGAACTTTTTTCAATTCTTTTCTGGCTTTTTATGTTTCTTTTGAGGTAAACTTCTTTTTATGCTGAAGGACACGAATGTTCCCAGTGGATTGTGACTGTGCAGTTTCTAAACTTTGGTTAGTTATTCGAGGGGGACTTATTCTAGGATTTACGGTATACTTGTAAATTTAAAAATCCCCACGATATGCTGTTACCGTATTTCCTCGAAATACCCCCCCCCTCGAAATACCCCCCCCCCTCGTTTGACCCCCCCCCTCTCGAGACCACTATGAAACAATCACCCCCCCCCCTCGAAATACCCCCCCCCAAATTGAGTGTAAAGAGAACGTACATCACAAATATGGCAGTTTGTGTTCTGCGTAGTGCAGAACACACGTTAAAACAATGTCGGAATCACGTTAGAACAGTGTACATACCATCTACATACTAATATTAGTCTACAGAACCTTATAAATGGCGGTTTTTGTTGCATTTTTCGACGTCTGCGTACGTTTCAGACGACAATTTCGTACTTGGTTTTCAAAAATTTTCTTGTGAAATAATAACCCCCCCCCTCGAAATACCCCCCCCCTCGTTTGACCCCCCCCCCTCTCGGGACCACTATGAAACAATCACCCCCCGGGGGGTATTTCGAGGAAATACGGTATCAGCATTGAGATGCTCAAGATGTCGAAGATGTGGGGTGTATTTCTAAGAATTATATTTTCCATGAGGAATTTTTGGTATAATATGTTTTTTAATCCTATTCACTCGAACATGGTTGTATTTCGAGGCGGGGCAATTCAAGATGAGTTGATTCGAGGAATTATGGTAGGTACGTTTTAACAACAGCCGCAATTACTTTCATGTGTGAGTTCGAAGTTGGTTTTATATTTCCACAAAAAAATAGTAAGTTGAGCATCATATTTACACGCCATTTGCCTTAGAAAATTGTTAAGAAGAAATTACTTTGCGCAATCTTTAAATCACGGAAAATGCGCGTGATCACCAGCCACCACAAATCACGCAAAGAGAAGCGGCGCCCAAAACGAGTCGTTGCGCGCGTGCATCCACTGGTTGGGCGGCGTGGCGGCCAGGGAGCAGTCCCAGACCCTGTAAAATGCCCTGTAAAATGTCAAATGTCATGCAAAGTGTCAAAAGTAATGTAAAATGCCCGGTAAAATGGCAAACACGTTTGCCATTTTACCGGGCATTTTACATGACTTTTGCACTTTGCATGACATTTGACATTTTACAGGGCATTTCACAGGGTGTGGGCGTGGCGGCCAGCAAAGTGTACTCGCAGGCGGCTATGGAGGGGCAGGCCGCGTGGCGCCGATCGAAGTTGCCCGTGACGCACCTGTGATGCCAATCCACGCTTTAGTTTGTGTATGCTCAGCGGACTGCATCAGTGTGCATGTGAAATTACTTATTGAGTTTTTTGAACACAAACCGTAAAAGTGAGTATTTTTTTCTTACAAAAAAGGTAAAAGTGACTATTTTTCTCACAAAAAAAGTAAACGTGAGTATTTTTTCAATTCTTACTCTGATAGACATCAAATAAGTGTTTCTCTTGATAAGTACACTACCGTGCAGAATAGTTGAGACTTTTCACACATTGAGAAACAGTAGGCTGGGGGTCCACCACACTTTTTTGCTTCCCAATTTCTTGTCCCTTGCCCAATTTTGATGCCATTTGAGTATGTCGGGGTTTGATGCTGGGGCTCCTACGAAAAAATTTTGTTTGCTCAAATAATCCCCCAGGCCCGAGATAAGGGGGGTCTAAAAAATGATGGTCAATAAATATACAGAAAATGGGCAATCTGGATGAGTGTCTTTGAAGCTTCCATTTCTGGGCTGATTTGAATGATTTAACACTTAAAATGATCGGGATTACCTGCAAGTTCTATTGTTGTGGTCGGTTTAGTGATGCCTAAACTCCGTATGTCAATTTGACCCAGTTTTTGAACATAAAAAATTAATTTTTTTGAACATGCTTTCATATACTTTAGATGACGAGGATTCATTTAAAACAAAAATGAGTTCAATATCTCTTTCCAATCAAAAGTTATGGCACTTCAAAGTTTTCAATGGTGTCTGATTATTTTATGCTTTTTTTACTGGGGTTTGCAGCATGAAAATTTTGTTATTGAACAGTCTATAACATAATTTAGACAGAGAGAATTAATATGACAACTACGTTTTTTCAATATCTCTTTCCAATCAAAAGTTATAGCACTTACAAACTTCCATCTTCATTCCATCCAAAATAATTGCACATTACTCATTCACAGTTGGGCCAACTCTTCTCCCTAATAGAGCAAAGCCAAAACCTCAAATTTACACACCGAATAGCCCCACTCAGTAGTATGCCTACCCCCATTTCTGAGTTGCTGGCAATGGATTCAAAACTGCAGCAAAAATAAATAAATGCCACATTTCCATATATGCATTGCCATATGCTGTTCATGCTTAGAATGTTTCTTGCTGCACACAGAGCTCAGCGATGCAGGCAAGCAGTTGCCATGGTGAAAATTTTGTTAAAAAATGAACATAGGGATTGGATATAGACTTTAAAGTGAGATACTGGGTGGCTACTGCCCAAAACAAGAAAAGTCTCAACTATTCTGAAACATGAACAAAGTGAGTTTTTATTTTTATTTATTTTTGGTGATACGTGGATTGCCCAAATTATGGGCCCAAGCTATACCCATTTGGGTTCGCTCGTCCTACTTACCATCTTATGCTTCCCTTTGTCTAACGTGTGTGCTTTCAGTTTTTAGTTTCATATTCCATTTATATATTGTCGATGACCCTTTATATCGTCTTAAGTGAACAGACATAGCGGATACGGTGAAGGTGGTTTAAATCAACTCAACAATGACACAACTGAACCAAAGAATAAGGCAGCCTTATCCACACACAGTACCGGAACAACCTATTGAATCTCTATATCGGCGGGGGGGGCATTTAGCCATCCGTAAACACATGAAAGAACAATTAAACACATACATACATATCTCAAAGAGTCAGTAACGGGCATGATATTCGGTATTTTGATTTCCTGAATTTGTTTCTTTTCTAGAAGGGTATATTATGGGTAGTTTGATGGGTAACTTTAATGTCGGGACATTTTCCTATTTTTAGTCCCTTTAATACAGCACTTCACTGCCCATTACATCATCTTCCCGAAACATGCGTGTGCCCAAGCCAGAGCACCGTATCGCTTTACCCAAGCGAGCATGATAACTTTGACCGGTAAAAAATCCTTTTAAATTTATCGTCCCAATTTCCTCCGGTTCACACGCCCATTCCCGCATGTATACAAATTTTCCATCCACCCCACACAAGTTCTTTATCACAATGTCAAAGTTGCCATTTCCTTCCGCCGTCTCGCCAACCGGAATTTGTACTTCACCGTTAACGACCGCCGGGACAATGCCTGTAATTGATATTATAAAATTTTATTGACACCCGCACCAGACATTTCAAGATATTCATCTCTTATTAGTGTGTCAATTACCCACCGTAAGACCATTTTTCCTCCATCAGTCCGCCCCTTTTTACGTCCGGGACTTTCAAGTCGAATTTCAAGACATTTGGCAACCGCGTCATTTTGAGCAATAGTTTTTGTGCCCAGTTTCGGCTTCTGACATGGTTTTTAGGTTCCCAGATAGTGACTGTTTGGCGCAAATAGAGGTTTTCCCAGATGAACGCCGCTCTTTTGTTTTCCCGGGATTCATGGTATGCTGGCTCTATAAAGGTGTGTGATTTGTACGTTCAGGAATTAGGAACCACAGAAATCAAAGATCAGGAGACATCATTGACTGAGGGTGATCAGCCTTCATGTGTCTCCGCCTACGAGATAATTAATATTCGTTAATTAGGTTGCAAAGCTTAAGCCCTTGTAAATCATGTCACTATATGCTACCCGGTGCGAGTGACACGTGTTACCATCTAGTGGTTTATCTATATGCTTGCAAGGTATTGAGCACTTAGTCTTGGTATAGGTGTACCTTTCCTTTTCATTACCTTTGCATATTTTAACAATATGTGTCAGATCTATTGGGATCTTTACAAGCTCAGTACTGCAATGATTGCATATCCTTTTATGTTTACCCTTTCGCAACCCAAGTGCGTTGTGTCTGGCTTTGAACCAGTTCAACTCATTATATCTTACACTTATTATTTCTATTGTATCGTTTTCTATATCACGCAATTGTCCTATTCTCTGGTTTTTCACCGAGTTTACATTTTTGGTGCATCTTTTTTCTTTGAGTTTGCATTTTATGTCCTTTTTCGTGCTAACTCTCAGCGCAGCCTCTGTTAATGACAAGTCTTTGCAAATGTTTTGACACATGGTTTCTGAGGTATTTTCTATTTTCAAGCGCACATTTTTTGCTAATTTTTTATCTTCTATAATCGCTTGTTTTAACCATCGATGTTCAGGTAGTCCCCATGCATAGTTTGTGTATGTTAAGGTTAGCTGTTCTATTTTATCAGAGGGATGTAGAGTATCCAGGTCAATGCTAAGACTAGCACCACTGCTAGATATCGGCATATTGCAAATTTTCTTCATTGTCTGCAGGTATATTTTGTCTAATATTTGTTTTTGTTTTGTATCTAACCCTGTTACTTCCACTCCATATAAACTTGCTGACTCTACATATACTTTCCACGTCGTTAACCCAAAGTATATTGGTTTTGTAGTCTTTCTCGCTGCTGAAATCGCAAGTGAGCTCAATCTTCTCATGCGTGATACAATTTGTTCTTTATGTTTTCTGAATGGGTCACATGATGAACTAATTAGCACCCCGAGATATTTTATCTCATCAATCTCACTAATAGTTTGTTTCTTCTTTTCTTTGTTATAACCTAGATACCATTGTCGTACTGTTGACGTTTGTCCCCATCGTAGTACCTTACTTTTAGATGCATTTATCGTAACGTTCCATTTCCAGCCCCATTCTGTGAAGACATCAAGTAGTGTCTGGAGCTCACTGTCCTTGTTTGCCAACAAGACAATGTCATCTGCAAAGAATAGTGCAGGTATTTTTGATTTTTTCCATCCAATTTTGGCCCCACATTTCGTTGCTTCCAGTTTTTCTGCCAGGTCGTGTAGATATATAGCATAAAGAGTTGGACTCAACGAGCAACCTTGTGCTACACCAATATCATAGGGTAGTGTTTCGGTTGAGTGTCCTCCGTAGGACATAGTTGCTTTAATACCGGCATATACTCGTGAAATTGCCGAAACCATGTTTTCTGGTATACCCATTAGCCTCATTTTTAACCAGTTTTTTCCTATCGACTCTATCGAACGCTTTTACTGTGTCGATGAAACAGGTCACAAACTTATTCCCATTTGCCTTTGCATAGTTGTTACATGTTTTCAGTATTTGGACATTATCTGTTGTCCTTCTATTTGGTCTAAAACCCCCTTGCATCTCTGATAGTCCATTAATTTCTTCTAATGAATCAATCAGCCGTGTATTTAGGATTGACATGTACACCTTTTTTATGTTGCATGAAATGCCCAATGTTCTGTAGTTTTTTATATCCCCTTTATCTCCCTTTTTGTGCAGTAATACCATTTTACACAGTGTCGCTTTGTCAGGTATTTTCGCACCTGCGAACCAGTCGTTGTACATTTCCAACAGCACCTGTCTGAAGTTTGCTGTTAGAATTTTTAACACCTCATGGTGTATTCCTGTTGTACCAGGTGACTTATTGTTTTCTAATTTTTTTATTGCCATATTTACCTCACCCATGTCTATCTTTCCCCGCATTTTATTTAACCCCTCGTGTGTGAAGTACACATCTTCTATTTGTGGGTTTTGTACCACTTCACTATATAGTTCCCCTGGGTTCCCCTCAGTAACTATGCCCCATGCTTTTGTGAGCTCTGAATTCATATCTGCTTTTGTCGTAGCAGCATCACCATTTTCTTTATATATTGTGTGCACCACATTTGCGCTCCCTCCCTTCACTTTATTTACCTTTTTGAAGATTTCATCTATGGGACGCTTTGTGTCTTTTCTTATCATGTTGTTTATCTCTTTATCTCTATTTTCTTTTTCTATCCCATGTCTAATCTGGCGCAGTCGTTTGCGAGACTCACACAATACTGATATTAGCAACTTATCCACTCCATTTTGTCGTATTTTCCTCCGAATTTTTGCAATCACCTTATGTTGTTTCACGATCCGCTTGTCTCCCCGCTTTGTAGCACACTTGTTGCCCTTAATGGGAAGTGATTCATGTATACCTTTTAGGATATCAGAGTATCCTCCAATGAGGTTGTACTCTCCCAACCTTTCTTTCAGTTGACATTTTTGGTCAATTGTTTTTGGTTTCTCAAATGTCAATTGCCTATCATGTCTCAATCTATGAGAAATCTCAAAAAATATCGCATTATGATCTGATTGTATACCTGATACATCACCATTCTCATCAATTATTCCTTTGTTGACTTCTACTAGTGAGTTACTTAGTACCAGGTCTATGGCAGATCGCGCGTTTATACGATTAAATGTCCACAAACCTTCGAAGTCATTATTATGTACTCTGAGCCCTGTATTTGCTAAAAAGTTGCGTATCAATCTTCCATTGTGATTAACTTCATCTGAGTTTCCTACTATACCCAACTCGTCACTGCCTATGTGTCCATTTAGGTCACCCATTATAATAACTTTTTCTCCCCGATATCCTAATTTAGCATTTTCATTTTCCAAAAATGATAGTATTCCTGCATTCATTGCAGTAACGGCACTCGAGTTTTTTGCTTTTGAATTGTTCTCTAGATATACCAAGAAAATATTCATTGGCCCCGATTCAGAAAATGTTTTAATACTCATAACGTTGTTGACATATTTCGCATCAATTTTATTAACATACACCTGTGTCCCTGATTTCACATAGAAAGATAACCCACCAGTTCCACCGGTGACGTTGTAATTGTGGTATCCCTGGTACCCAGCTAGTTCAATTGCTTCCATTGCCGATCGAAAGTTTGTTTCAACGAAACCTAGAATTGTGGCCTGTGTTTTATGTAAAAGGTCTTTTACTGATTCGACTTGATTTCTCAAGTTACAAACGTTTTGCAATAAGATCGATATCGATAGAGCACTCGTAAGTAACTCAGTCACCTTCGAGGTGTCAATGTCAAATTCATCATAACCTTGCACCATTTTTATTTGATACACCAACAATATAACACAACTCGCCTTCGGATTTTGACAAAAAAATTTCCCTACAGTGCTTGCAATAACCCAAAGTGATATCGCTGATAAATTCAATACCCCTGAGTCTAGGCATATAACATAGCCCATCATTTCACATAAAACAAGTATCAAAAAATGCAAATAAAAATATAAAATGCCAACAACGATAAATGCCTTCCCTATATCTGCACTAAAGAGCAGCCACAATAGCGAAATCCAAGGTAGTAAAAATTGTTGTAGGAGTTGTTGACACTCATGACCGATACTATTTTCTGATTTTGCATATTTACCCAATTTCTCCTCTGTTTTCCGTACGAAACAGTTTTTAGAATTTTGTTTTTTAGAATTGGTTTTAAGAGATATTTTTCCAGCTTCTCCCGGTTCCTTTAAAAACGTATCCGGTATAGTATGATAAATGCGCTTCGGAAGTGTCATATTTATACTATTTTCTTTTGAAAAACGGTCATGAGTGTCAAATTTCAACACTAGAAATCGACCCTCACCCGTGTAACATATAAACGCTATGTCGACTCGCAGATCCGACAAACACCCTACCACGAATGCTGCGGATATATTTTCCGCAGCTGGTTCACCAATA
Source organism: Sphaerolaimus hirsutus (assembly GCA_964036195.1). Classification (NCBI taxonomy): domain Eukaryota; kingdom Metazoa; phylum Nematoda; class Chromadorea; order Monhysterida; family Sphaerolaimidae; genus Sphaerolaimus; species Sphaerolaimus hirsutus. The sequence continues at coordinate 19,116,280 of OZ038455.1, forward strand.
CAGCTCAGAAAATCATCGAAATAATCAACGGAAAAATTCATAATGTAATCCATGAGATCTATGGTACGGCCAGATAGAAGTAATATATTGGATGAGTGCACTATAGTCGTACCATTTACTATAAATCTTTGTGAAGGTCCTAGTAGTACACCTTCTCAAAATATATCGTAATATTTAAAAACCTAGTCCAGCGAACGGTCCGGACCGTTTTGTTTTTTTCCCTTTTCCGCCAGATGTGCGTAGCTGGGCTGCCACGCTTACTGTAGCACCTTTGCCCGCTTTCGATACCTGTGATGTAAGGGCGATTATAGCTGTTTTCTACGGTGGAAACGTAGTTTGCGTTGAAAACCCACATTTCTAAGAGCGTCCGCCTTATCAGCTCAGAAATTATTTCGATCCCCGCGTCAGAAGTATGTATGCCATCATTACAAATTAGCGCTAACATTCCATCGACTGGAGCATCGACGCCCAGTTGTCGCCAATTATCATACACAAATGTCATCAACGGCAAAATTTTAATATTTGGAAATTTGCCAACGCACGATATCAACCTCGATTCCACATCAAAGAGAAACTGAAATAGTTCGCATGCACATTCCCTAGTCCATAATGCCTTTTCGAACGGTAGGCAGGGTCCTATTAGGCTAAGCAACAGGTAGCCGCATGGATGAACAACCCCGCTATTGTACTGCATCAACATATCCACAAAATTTAACACACCCTTTTCTAGTAGGCATAATTTCGTTTTATCAAAGGCACAGGCGGATTCAATGCCTATCACGTCAATAACCCCTCGCACACAAATTACGTCATACATAACCTTGTTGCCTAGTGCCACCAAGTTTGCACCTAATGTGTTCAGTCTGCAACCACTTAGCAACCCCTTAGTAGAGTGAACTATCGACGGCGTATTCTGCTCGGTTAAATAGTGGGTCAATTTTTTGGTCAAATTGAAACCGGAACTATCACCCACCACAAGTACCGAAAAAAAGTACCCATCGAATTTTGGGGATTTTTCTGGCTTCAATTTTAACTCGCATGACATCAAAGCGGATTTATCAACTGGATATTTCTCCACAATAGGGCCAAAATCAATTCCTAGCGAGAGTTTGCAAAGTATTTGTGATACGGCAATAGGCCCCCGCTTTTCGAATTTCTCATCCACTAAAATCACACATTCTGGAGCAGAATTTTCAGATTTCACGAATTTTCTTAAATTTTTTTGACTTTTTTGTTGCGTCTTCGGCTCCAGCTGGTGTAGCAGCAATTGCTTATGCAGCCCATACCGTGGTAGTTTCCGCCCCGCACATACCTGAGTATTCAAAGGTTTTTTGAATTTGTTTCGCTCGCAGTTGTCCCCCCGGGAGCTTGCCTTGATGTGCGACGCCGCTTTGGCCACGCTTGCAAACGTCCTTTGTTGGCCCGTCGCCGTGCCTAGAAACAGGCATTTAGAATTATAATTTTTGAAGCATATATCTGTTAATTTGTATTTTATGTTATAGATATTTCCCTTTTTAATATTGAGCAATATTGTAGAAGTATCTATTTGAACATCCTCTATGAATTTTTTTTGTATCTTGATCAAGTCGAAGACGGTTGACCCAAATGTACAATACTTCGACCCCAACTCACTTTCTATTTCCTCGATGCGCACGCTGTTGTTGTTGCCGGGCGCATGGCCGGCGTCCATGTCCGCCAACTCTTTCAGCAGTTTTGCTCTGCGCTCGGTTTGATCAGCCGGCTGTTTCGGTGCTGGCGTCGCTGCGAGGTAGATTTTAGCTATTACATTTTTTTGCTTTACAATTTTTACATCATGTAGCTTAAACCGGATGAGTTTTACGTTCAGTCGCGAAAGTATTTTTGTCAGTCGTAGATAAAAATTTTCAAGTATGTTGCAACTTTTATAGGTTGTATCTTGATAATTCGGACCACATCTCATATAAAACTCCCACATATCCCCACTATAAAATCTGATATGCTCACCAAATGCGGCATCTGGGCTGTCGTCCCCATCCAGAAAATCTTCTGTCTCTTCCATTTCGGTCACGACCGGTGTCACTTCACAATCCTCTAGTATTTCATTACTGTGCACATTCCACATGCTTGGCGCAGTGCCAGCTTGGTTGGATCCGCCGCGGCTATTCCCCCGTGCACCGAAGTTGCCACGGGGTCTTGAAAAGCGTCGCGCATTGTTGCCCATAAAGTTTTGTCCAAAATTTTGGCCCTGGAAATTTTGATTCTGATTCTGACCCCCCATGAATTGCTGCGCTCTGCCACGACCCCTGTAGGTGTTTCTGGTTCCAGTGAACTGTGTTCCAGCGCGGTTCTGAACCTGAGACAGGGGTATCAAATAAATATTCGACACAGGCATTAATGTAAGGGCGACATGATTTTCATATTGAGGTGCTCGAAATATTATATTGTATTTGCCCTTGATAGCGTAATCTACTGTTTTAGGGTCGATGTTGTCCCCGTTATCGTAAAATTTGCGTAAACTGCATATATTTATTTCATATGCCTCGCCACCTCTAGGTGGTGTATTTGCCCCAACTTCAAAACCCATACTCACCTCTTGCTCGTACCACTGCGGTACAGCAATCAGCTTGTTAGTTTTCATATAGAGCCCCTGGCCGTCTGCGGGATCCCACATCCCCTTAGAGGTTTCTTTGTCAAACGTGCCAAATTCTTCAATTGGTTGCAATCCCTTGGATTTGTGCCGCATCGTGTATGCATCCTGTTCGGATATCATATCGCGGATTTCCATCCAGATGAGACCGTACAGGTTCATGTACGGTTTCATGTAGAATTGGCACATTTCGGTCGGCAGCGTACACTGAAAATGTGCGTCAGTTTTAGAAAATTTGTTATATATTAAGGTTTTACATATATTTAATATTGCACATATACTGCCTTGTACGCTCACTGAGACACTTTTTACACTAAAACCGTTTTTCAAACTCTTTTTTAAATTTTTAAAAAAAAACTTTTTTATAATGTTTTTAGAATAATTTGCAGATAGTAATAACATAGTATGAAAACCAGACGATTGATTTTTAGTGCAAAACCACCGACTAATGTCCATGGTGCCTTTCACCGTGCCACATTGCATCGCGCCTTTGAACCCTGTGGGTGGGTTCACCCCGCCGCATCGAATGTATCGCTGCTTCGGCACCCAAGCGTTGCCGCTTTGCCTTTCCTGACCCGTTTGCCACAGCAATTGTCTGTAATTTAGGGTGCAGTGTGCGCCTGTATTTACTGTTCCGACAATGTCCCAATTAGTGTTATTGATAATATAGTACCTCCATACCACTGAATTTAACACAGAGTTTATTTTCTGTATACTTACGCATAGAATTTTTGTTATTTGAATTTTTCGAATTTTTACACACCACAATTTTTTTTGATGTTTATATTGTTGAACATTTACCATATCTACAATGTCTGTTATGTTAGTCCACGTAACAAGACCCTTCACTAACCTCAATTTTCCGTTGCACTTCACGGCATTGGTGCAGATTCGTTTGAGCTCAACATAAGCGGGCGTTTCTTGCGCTTCAGAGACTGATCCGTAGATCTGATCGCCCTTCATAATGCCAGTCTTGAACCATTTTTTGTCCATATCCGGATCTGATTGTTTTTTGATTTGCTGGTAGCGGCTGAGTTTTGTCCATTCATTGTTTAATTTGCCAACAAACTCGTAGTGTCTGGCCACAAAACCGGATCCGTCGTTTGGTGCATAGAATGCGCACAAGCCGCAGGCCCTTCTCTGACCTTCGATGTCCCCCACACAAACACTTTCAGCCTGGGTTGTATCGAAAATTATATATATATCATGAAAAAGAGATTGATATGATTTACTATTCCGGATCTGATTTTTTTTCCTCAGTATTTCATAGAGTTTTCTCAAAATATCTGTTTTAGAGATGAAAATTTTGTTCACCCCCATCACTATGCATTTGCCTTTGTTGTAGTTTCCCTCTATTTGGATTGTCCCCGAGTAGATGTCTACGTAATCTTCGTTCCCCCCACTCACGTATAAAAGTGCAATCCCGATGCATGGGAATTTTTCACCATTGTACATAACATTCCAGGGGTGCAGATATCCAAACATATCGGTGGGGTCTGTCATTGTGATCAGTATGTCCGACTCCGCCCCCTTTCGGTAAATTGGCACATTTGTTTGTAGAGGGCGTTCATGGAGCGCCACGTCGGTACTACCGATTTGACGAGGTTTTTTGGTTGGCACCTCCGATAAAATACGCCCAGCCTTGCGCTTTAATTTTTGCTCTTCGGTTGTGAGCATATCAAGCAGATTTTGGTGCTCGAAAATTTTTTTCTTTAGCCACGACAAAGAGGATAGTAGGCGGTTTTGATAGTCGCCCGCCTGCATGTTTTGGGGGGATGGCATTAATTTATGGTACTGTGGCACCAGCGAGCTATCCATTTTATCACTATTTTGTGGTTTTGTATTTTTAGCTATCGTAATCACACCCAGATAAGCAAAAATATTGTAGGTAGGGTGTATTTGTTGATGTTGTATTTCCCACAAATATTCGTTGCCCGAAGAATGTATATAAAATACCGTTCTGACAGATATCCTAGATCTCACCTGCGCAATCATATCATCTGTCAGGAAACCCGGCACATTCATGCTCTTTTCAATTTCATCTTCCATCAATTTGTACATCTCACGTAACTCAGTCAATTCATCGTCGTGCTTGTCAAAGTCTTTGTTGAGATCACGTATCGATTTTCCAAGTGCCCCACTGATTTGTGCCAGCCTGATCTCGAGCTGAAAAATGTGTATAATGACTAGATATTTTATTGGTATCTTGCCAGCACAGTTATATATTACTTTTCCCCGATCTGTACCTTCGTTAATATAGAACCCACATTGATGGAAGTTGGCTAAACTGTTGTCGTAAGACTTGTTTACTTCACAATTTAACATCCATTCCAATTCCACGTATTTACTCATAAATAGTTCGTGGATCCATCTGTTTAATTTCCTTTCAACAAAAATTTCCTGATGAAAATTTTGGGACCTGGCCAGAGGGCCGGTGTAGAAAGAAATTATACCCCCCATTACCTTTTTAACGCCCCATTGCAACTTCTTGTTTTGACCATTCATATACGCCATATATGCGATCATTTTTGTGAAATCGGCCTTGTTCGGCCCCGAGTTGTGTTCGTCCAACGATTCGTATAGCGCGGCCACAACTCCATTTGGCTCCATTCCAGTTTTCCCCACCATCTCATCTTCTGGCATATCGTCCAAAAGTGACACCCAGTTCGACATGGTTTTATGCACCATATCTGCGAATGTATATGTTTGATAGATTGTGTGTATTGTAATTCTGTTGCCACACCTCACATACAATGTATTTTTAATCGAGCTATCATTCCATGAAGCCCCCCCTGATACATAGTCATATAAGCAGATAGGTTCCGTAACCGTAAATATGTAAGAGTTTCTAGTGCCCCCATACAAGTCGTGATTTGTAAGTCCAGGACATAAATCTAATGGTAACTCACCGAACGAGTGCGCATTGTCCATAACGGTTGTCCCCACAACCCTCAGTTGATTTGGCACTATCTTTTCTTTCTTGGTATGTTTTTTGCTTTGTGGGGTGCTCTCATCAAGCGGTTCGATTGTCGACGCCTCTGAATTGTCACTTTCTTCTAAGTTGTCATCGTTGACCAGATTTACAGAGGCGTTGCTGTCAGCGTCTGTCTCACTTTCGCCTGTAGGTATGAAAGTGCGTAACGAACATTGAGTAATGTGTGTCTCTATATCCCCCCAGTTATGGCTATATGCCAAAATTGCTAGCAAGTTTACATATTTTTTACATTCACCGATTTCAAACATTTTAGAATTCAAATTTATTAGGTTAAACCATGAGCTTTTTGTTGCCCAGAAATGTACCCCTGGTGACATTGACTCACCTTCCAGGTGTTCAATCGCAGCCGATTCAATACCATCAGAGGTCTGGTTGACCTTTTCCGCGCGTTTAACAAAACCAGTAATTCTGCCTGCCCCCGGGGTTTGCGAACGCGTGCGCGTTCTCTCTATTGCAGTGTCGGGCTCCTGTCTCGCTTTAGCTGCCAGTAGTAGGTTCTCTCTTTTTTTCTTCAGCGCCTTTTTTGTAGTTTCGGACTTGTTCTCCAAAAATGCCTGTATAGATGTGTTTATGTTAATATCGAGTATAGCATGTCTTACAGATGTTTCTAACACATTTTCTAATTTCACACCAGAGTTCATTAGAGCACACCACAGATGTGAAGCCACACAAAGTATGTGCAAATTAACGTTTCGATATGTGACCCCTCTATTCCAAAGTATACAATTAGGTTCCGAACCATTTACCTCAAATTCGACATCGGTCATTTTTGCCATCGGTTTCGATACACCTGACGCTCGTTGTTTGGCCATTAGCGTGCTGCTATCTGCCATTTTGCGACTCCAAACCACCCCGTAGCCGTTTTGCCCTAAATTAACAGCGATTTGAATTGCCGCGTATTTAATTAGATAAATGACATCATAATATTGTCTCGTGTGAGCCCCAAATTCTTCTACATACATAAGTTCCATTATACTTGCGTTTCTCTCGTTATTATGAAATATTTGGCACAATGCCAAAACAGTCATGTCCGTAATTCCCACTTGGCATTGTGCCAATTTGTCTATAGGTGAAGCATCAGACAAGAATACTCCACATTGGGCCTCCACACGCTAGTTGACATCGCATTTCAGAGTCAACTCAGAGTCAACTAGTGTTTCAGTTGACGCAATCACTCACCACTTGACTTTTTTAAAAGAGCATACGCGTTAACCCATATTTTTGGCATTTAGCTCATGTATTTCATTGAAAAAGTCAACTGGAAAAATCCATTCTCAGAAATGAGTTGACCCTGCTTTCTACGATGCAGTTTGTGTCATTTAAAGAGTGTTATGTGATAAACCATAATTAATCTGATTTTTTGACACCTAATTATCATATATTGTGTGAAGCATAACCAAATGAAAAATTATTTTCATGTTCCATATTCAATAATTTTTTATCGTTTACATGTGTGAATGCTTGTTAATTAGATAGTTGTTTCATGTACTATAAATGTCTGTGAATTTTTCTGTAGTAATTATCATTTGTAATAAAATTTTTTGAAAGAATAAAAAATCTTTTTCTTTAAATGGAAATTTATTTTTCATCACGCAACACGGAATCATATCATAATGCCAACATAACCAAATGAAAGGCGAAAGAAACGCTAACACAGCAGTATTTTTTTTGAAAGAATCACATAACATAAAAGAAAGATATGAATTTTTCAATATTTCAAACTTCAATAATTTTAAAAAGTTTTCCTGGCAAGTTATGACAGCACTGAATGTGAAATTTGATATACTAAGACTATTGAAGCAAGTAACACAAGAAATTTCAAAAAACGGCAGCTTTTTCAATTTTTAACACCTAAATATCTAACTCTGAAAAAAATTGATGAGTTGACACTGACAGTTTACGAAAATATGTCAACTGATTCATTTCACCTAGAAATGGATCAGTTGACATAACTTTTAAATCTGACTCATTAACTCAGAAATCTTGCCAGTATACGGTATCTTTTTGTATTAAAAAAAACATAATTAATTAACATAAAAAATTAAATTAAATAAGGAAAAAAAATTTGAAATATAAATAAAAAAGTTATAAAAATAGGAAGAAAAAAATAATAATAAAAATTATAAAATTCATTAAAAAAAAGTAATTATAATATGAAATAATAATATCAAAAATTATACAATTCAAGTAAAAATATAAAAAAATTAGTAAAAATTAAAATGAAAACAATAAAATTTATTTAAAAAAATAAAAAAAATTGAAAAATAAAAAATAGATAAAATACCCATAAAAATAAATATAATAAAACTTTAAGAAAAAAAAACAATTTAAAAAATGGACATTAAAATATAAGTAAAAACATTTAAAACAAATAAAAAAATAAAATTTAAATAAAAATAATTTAAAAAATAATAATAATATAGCAAAAAATATAAGTGTAAAAATAAATTTAAGGATGCACATACTGCACACACAAATCAGCACTTGCAGAAATGAACAGAATCACCAAGTAGTGTCCCTTGTGATAGTAATATCTGGTGCAGCTACCTCTGCATCAACAAAATCAGAACATTAGTATTGAAAAGCATTGTTTACTGAACACATGAAGTGTAGAAAAAAATTTGAAGTTGACAAAATGTTTATGTAGCTTATGTCAATATGCGTATGCACTCATAGTATACAAAAAACGCGATGTCAACTGACTTGGAAATTTTGAACAAAAAAAATTCTCACACTTTTTTGAACTGTTCCTTTGCAAAAAGTTCTTCTATGAAAGATGTGCATTATTTTTCTCTATGTGTACCTAAAATTTCGTATAAATAGAATGTAAATTGGATAAATAAAGTTACTTTTGGAAAGTCGGCGAGCGCTGAGTCAACTGCCGGAAATACGCACTTTTGCATACGTTTTTTGACGTTTTCATACGATTTTGGGTACTTGACATCGTACGCACAACACTTGTGTCAACTGAAATGATCAAAAACGTATACTAGCGTACGCAGCATACACTTTCAGCTCAGTTGACATTTTCGATCATGATTTTCACTTTTATTGAAACTTTTGAAACAGCCAAAAAGTCAATTCAATGAACACTGTAAATGAAAATGTCAACTGCAAATGTAAACACAGATTAGTTGACATTTACGGTTGCATGTTGTCATTTATGTTGCTTAAAGTTATATTTATAGATTGAAAATGTCAACTTATATAAGTTTGAGTGTGTGTGTAAGTGGTTGGCTCCACCTCATAATTGAAAAATAGGGCCCACACAGGCTAGTTGACATTGACACCAAATGTAAAGTTCCAAACCAAACTGATCCCCATTCAAAGCTTGCTTTCATGAATTGAAAAGCAAGCTTTGGATTGGGACAGGAAACAGTTGACATTTTCTGTCGTTGTCAAGTAGCCTGTGTGGGGCATGGTAGTGAAGTAAACAATATATAAGTTGACATTTTATAGACTAATCCATTCTTAACTCTATTGATACTTTCAGGAGAGTGGCAGCAGTGGGCGGTGTCTGAAGTGAAATGGCTTGAATGTTTTCTGGAATTAGTGGTTTTGTTTGGTATTTTGCGATGATTTTTGAGTATTTTTGAATTTTTGGAAAGATTTGAATGTGCTTGTTTTTATAATAATTTGGAAACTTTTTGTTTTGTTGTTAATAGTAAATAGATAGCAGATATGAATTCTTTGTTAGACACAAAAATGCAACTTTTAAAGAATAACTAAATTTTGAATTTTTTTTACCTTGAATTTTCAAAAAAAAAATTTCAAAAAGTTGTGTCAAAAGCTGTTAATTTTTTTTGAAAATATGCAAAAATGCAACAATTAAAGTTTTCATGTTTGCTATTTTCAATCTCCAAATTGTTCAAGTTTAAAATGAATCTCCTCTTCTTTTTTTTCTTACAAATTTTTTGATATGTAAAGATTATCTGGTTCAAAAATTTTTAAGTTGTCAGTCAACCCAAGTATTCTGTTGTTAAATTTTTATTTTATACAAATTGTGTCTGGAAACAACAGTAAATTACATGAAATATAAAGCAACATTTAGAAGGCAACAATACATCACTATCACATGAAAAAATACATCACTATCACCACTTTCATCATTAACCTTTCAAGTTATCCTATTTTGGCAATTCAAAATAAAAGTACTGCAAATTGTGTATGCATATGCAAGAAAACATGAAAAAATACATCACTATCACCACATTTCATCATTAACTTTTGAAGTTATCCAATTTTGGCAATTCAAAATGAATAAATTGTGTACGCGTACGCAAACATTTGTATAAGTACGCAAAAAAACATACGCGTACGTTTTTCTGCGTTCGCGTATGCCAAAAAAACATACGCGTATGCAAAAAAACATACGCGTATGCTTTAGTTGACTCGGCCAGTGACACAAATATCTGTACTGCCCAAATTTACTAGTTGACATTATCACTAGTGTGTACGCGGTCAACTGGAGTCAACTGAAAAAAATTTCAGTTGACTCTGAGTTGACATTTTACATGCGAAAAATGCGATGTCAACTAGCGTGTGGAGGCCCATTGCACCGAAGAAACGGTGACCGATACACTCTGTAATAGTATTTTACGGCCCGCACACCCGTATCTGTGGGTGCCGGGTACTTCGACATTTTTCTCACACACGTAGACAGACGGTAATTGGCACTTCGCCAAAGCGCTCGGATCGGTTACTCGGCCTTTCCAACGCTTTCTAGGCGTGCCGACAACATTTGTCGTGGCCAGAAGGCCATAGAAAACCACCACACACAAACTCACACCAACAACAGCCGCTAAACCTCGCGTTTTTGCAGCTTCCGTTCTTGCACGTAGGAAAAATTCGGTTTCAAATTTTTTCTTTTTCTGTTATCTTAATATGTTTGTACACTAGGAATATACACAGATTTTAACTCGAGGGGCGGTCATCCCGGGCATGTGTAGTCAACCCCCCAGGGTACCCATGTATAGTATCCAAATGTTTTGCATATCAACCATTTCGAAATTCTGGCAACATGATTCAACCAGCACAAAAAGTCTCAACTATTCTGCACGGTAGTGTATTTCTTGGGCATGCAATTCTTCAAGGTTTCCCTATTTTTTGAGGTAAGGACAGACAATGCCGTCACAGCAAGGTCCTGATAGTGATAAAAGCCCAGCCGCCACAGTGGTCAGATGTTAGGGTGCTCATGTTCTATATGTACTCGAGCTTAATATATTTTTTAAGTGAACGTAAACATGTTTTCACAATGTTAACGATGACGTCATGATGTAGTCTTCCCTTGAGAAAAATACACAGCGTGCGATCAGCGGACTACACGCGTTTCATCTCATTTCGACACTTCATTTACAACTGGCGACTGTAGTCCCCCCCCCCCCCATCCACACTTACCTTTCCAAAAACGTCATGAAAGTGAGTCCCCTAACAGGCAGCTCGAGCGACGTGAACTCGTGCCGCCTTAGTCTCTCCCGCCATCGAGCACTGGCTCGCTTAGAGTAAAGTGCCAGTGATGTGTCGTTCACTTGGTCGAGACGGTCGGGGTGCACCGTGGAATTTACTCGTCTGTAAAAATTACGAACGTTACTTTATTTAAATATTTATTTGCGGCAATTTGGCGGTTGGGGCGGGTCTGTACCGCTTCGCATGTAACCCGTTTGGCATGTAGACAATGGATCAGGGGTTTCCAAGGTTTTGACCCTCGCGGCGGCATCATAGATAAAGGTTTGGCAAATCTCTCCTCCGGAGGAATAGATAGCTGAAAATTATTCTGGGGGCTCGCTGGAGCAAAATATATATGACATATGGCAATACTGACAAAATGGAGCAAAATTTAGTGATTTTGGGTGAAGGTTGGGGAAAAATCGCTCAAAGTTTTCTCCACTTACCTATATAGTAGATAGCTGAAAGATTTGGGGGCCGGGCTCAGGGGATAGTAGCCTATCGATAGATAGCTAGCTGAGCAACCCCCCATGGGACCCCCGCAACGGGTATACGTGCCAAGCGAGCCTACGTCGGTTGGGGCTAACTCCGCACACCAGAGTTGTTAAAATACCGGTATTTTTGGAAAGTGTAAGTGTAAGTGTAAATACACTTTCCAAATTGTGAGTATGGATACCAAAAGTGTAAGGTTTTTTAAAAATACCTAGGAAAGTGTAAAAAAAAGTGTAAGTGTGAAATTTTTTTTAGAAAGAGCTCTCACTGTTGAGCATTAAAAAACCACTGTTTTCACCTTTAGATCACTTTATTTGTCATAATCATGCATTATTTCACATTTTACTGCATTTTATAAAACATTTCAAACTGTGACAAATACTGTAGTGGTATGAAGTTCCCTAATAATAACACTTTTTCAGTGTTGATATTTTACTGATTAAGCAATGCGATACACACTGTTTAAATGCAAGAATGGACATGCAGCAAATGTCAATGCAAAAGTCAGTTGACTTTGTGTCCAGCTGGTGAATTTCCATTGATCTTTTATTTTGATTTGATCGATTTCCATCGATAGATTTTTTACAAAAGTATGATGAACTGTGGAATACCATAAGTACTGATCAAAGGTTGGAGATCAAAGGCTAGTTTGTACATTTGTCATATTTTCAACATTCAATGCATAACTGCATGTGTGCACTTTGCAGTTTTTTTTTGTACATAACCCTATTTTATGCTTTCTCAAAAGCATAAAACAGGGCCATCTGAAAGAAAAAATACACTTTCTGTACCCGGGTATTTTGCTAAGGAAAGTGTAAAAAAAGTGTATGGGTATTTTATGAAAGTGTAAGTGTAAGTGTAAATATAAATACCCATTTACCCGGGTATTTCGGGTAAGTGTAAATACACTTTCGCAACTCTGCCGTACACTGTTTGCTGATAAGTGAAATTTTATGCTAAGTAAAATCCTGAGTAGTGATGTAAGAGCGCCATGGCGCTGAAGCTTGGCGCTAGCGCCAAAGCAAAAAGCGCCATGGCGCTTTTGGCGCTTGGCCCCACAGTTCTGGCGCTTTTAACATCACTAATCCTGAGTGCCTAAATGATTCGTCAAACGACAAGCGCCTATTTCACATAGAAAGTTAACTTTCCACTTAAATTTTTCACCTAATTTTCCACTTCCACCTAATTTATTCATGAATATACGGTACTTGCCGACCTTAAATGGTGCACCCTGTACGCCAGACTTGAAGCGACCTCTCCTCTATATCTTTGGTCCATTTTGAGCACGCTGTGCACGTGAATCGAATCGATCGCCTCCGGCCGCACCACCAACTTGCTGCGCCTCGGCACCGGGTACACGTACAATTCGCGGCGGGTCTGCAAACGATTGCTAACACTGTCAAATACCTAAATATTTTCTATGGTGAGCAGCCGATGTCGCTCTTGTCATGTGAAAAAATGATGGAAAAGTTGCCAGCTAAATAGCTATGAAGAAAAACTAGAACTTGATGCCAGTTCCGAAAGTGGAGAAGTCAGACGTAAAGCGAAGTGAAAAGGCAAAAGCGATATGAAAAGGCGAGTAAAAATTGCAAGCAAGTGAAATAATAAGTAATTTCACTTCGCTTTTGCCATTTTTCTTCTCAATGCACTCCGCTTTTGCCATTTACCTTCTCACTTCTCCTCTTGCGGAACTGGCCGTTGTTTATAACTTTTCTAGTCTCACCAGCCTCGACACAACGAATGAAATAGTGGTCCAAGTGAACATCTGATAATCTGACCCTGTGAAATGGCTATAAATATTTCCACACGCTTTCCATTTTCTGGCAAATTGTATCCAGGCCAGAATAGTCTAAAAATAATACTAGAAGAGTGTTACAGGGAATTTGAAACTTTGTCAATTACCTAGGTACCGTATTTCCTCGAATTACCCCCCGGGGGTTTATTTTTTCAGCGTGAAAATTTTGAGAGAAAAACGTGAAAATGCAACAATAACCACCATTTATAAGTTTTTACAGCCTTATATAAGGATGTAGATGGTATAAACGTTGTTCTAATGTAACACAGTAAGTGTTTTGAACGTCTGTTATGCATTTCCCGGACCACAAATTCATAGTGCCCATTTTGAGAGGGGGGGGGTATTTCGAGGAAATACGGTACTTGTCATTTTACAAGCTGAATGTGAAAACAGTGTGCGTTAAAACAACCAACCGCATGTAGATAGTCAAAATTGATTTGAATAGGCAGCACCGAAATACTTTCGTTGGACTTCTCATCGTTGATGTTGTCAGGTAGATCCAGGTGCACAATATTGCTAGCAAAAGTTAGCGCACCTATAGGCTTCCGTCTCGTCTTTTTCTTCACTTTTACAGAAATTGGAATCTTTTGCGTTGTTTTTGGTTTATTCGGTCGCTTGGCTTCGAAAGTAGTTTTCAAAAGTGTTGATAGTGTAGCACCGGGGGAGTGTGTCTGAAATGTTAATACCTAAATATATTTAAATGTTACCGACTGCTACTTAAAACGGCACTACGGCAGTTGACAGCAGAGTTGTTGAAAAAGCTTTGTTCAAGCTACCGTTTACTCGAATAATTTCCCCATGTTGAGTAATTCCCCCCTGTCAGACGAGTGAGGCAAAAATTATCCCCCCACTCGAATAATTCCCCCTCTAGGCAAAGTTCATCATACACTTTTATGCAATCAATTTCGAGATAAAATTTTATGCTTCAATTAAACATCCAGCTGTAAACACAGTTGACACTAAATGTAAACACAGTTGACACTAAATGTAAACACAGTTGACACTTAAAGTAAACTGACAGTTTGATTAGGCACGATTATCTCATCCAAATCAACCAGGGCAACTAATGTGCTATGTAGCCTGGCTCTCAATACGCAATCATTTAATGCATTTACTACCAATGTTCTATAGACTAGTAGATTTATGTCACCGTCCACTGCTGAGATCCTGTGTGCAAATGAGACTGAGGTATTATATACCGTATTTGCTTGAATTATCCCTCCACCCCTGTAATAATTCCCCCTATTGCATAATTCCGAAAATCAGAAAAAAATTTCCGCTTGAATTATCTATCCCCTTAAGGCATTGAATCAGTTTGTTATGTCCAATTTGAGGAAAATTATTTTTTGTTAGTAATTATTTTTGTTATTTTGTTAGTAATGCATACTTTTTGTGGAATGAGTTGATGGAAACACTTGAAAATGTTGACGAAATATAAATTCCTCCCTTTGAATAGTCCCCCCCTCAAGAAAGTATGGAAAAAAATAATTCCCAGGGGAATTATTAGAGCCAATACGGTATTAAGGTGTGCAAAGTCTCCTATTTGGACCCCGTCGTGTGGGCACTGGGTACAAGGAAACCTGCATATAAAAATACCTTGGAATATTTGGCCATTCTCTCCTGACAACAATACCATCCGCCTCGTATAGTCTGAGTATTCGGTCCACCTCCAACGTAGAACTCTGCCAATATACGTCAAACCTAGTAGCACCTAGCGACATCCACAGTTCTAGGAACTGCGCCAATTGCACCCAGGGGCACTCCCAGACGCTGTAAAATGCCCTGCAAAATGTGAAATGTCATGCAAAGTGTCAAAGGTCATGTAAAATGCCCTGGAAATTGTTAAACCGTTTGCCATTTTCCAGGGAATTTTTGAATGACGTTTGACACTTCGCATGACACGAGGACATTTTACATGGCATTTTACAGGGTCTCGGAATGGCACCAGTCCGCATAAAAATACAAGGGCTGGATGCACACGGAAAGTGCGTGCTTCCGAAGCTGTAACGTTTTTTCCGGTCGCACGTCTATTGTACTGACGGAAACCTGACAGCGATAAATATTTCTGGAGAAATCTGGTGTATTTAAAAAACTTTTTTGAAACCCTCACCCATCTCCTTTTGTCCGCTGAAACAGCGACCAGCGTGAGGTTTTCATGTTGCAGTTTCAAAGGAGTTATGAAATCCACCTGGGCCGTAACCCAAATGCACATTGGGCTGAATGTCCACGGACACTCGTTCGGCACCTGCTTGTTTTGGTAGAATGTATCGAAAATAGAAAGTGACATCTCAAATTGAGTTGATCTCAAAGGATTCTCAATGCAGTTGAAAGCTTAGCCAAAAAAGCGATCGCAGCTGACATTGATGGGTGCAGCCGAAAGAAGCGCGCCGCCCGGCTCGAACTTTGCCCAGGGGGCAGCCCCAGACCCTGTAAAATGCCCTGTAAAATGTCAAATTTCATGCAAAGTGTCAAAAGTCATGTAAAATGTACTGCAAAATCGGGCAAGCCGAGTTGCCATTTTGCATGGCATTTTACATGACTTTTGACACTATGCACGACATTTCACATTTTACATGGCATTTTACACTGTCCGGGACTGGCACCAGAGCGGCCGCTTATCATCACATCGGTGCACGGCGAGAAGGCGCCACCGCCGGCCGGCCATCCTGTACGCGGTGCCGTCGCCGGCCAGAAACATCGCGTCGGCCGGCTGCATGGCGCGCAGTAACGCCCGGGCCGCCCTCGAGCCCCGGTCCAAGGAGCCCCGGGGGCAGTCCCGGACCCTGTTAAAGGCACTGTAAAATGTCATGTGTCATGTAAAAAACTCTCTAAAGTGTATCCAAATCTTATCCTATAGTATCCAAATCTTATATTTCGGTATCCAAATTTTATGTCCAAACGTAAGATTGGGATACTATATAATAATATTTGGTCACATGACTAGTGATGTGAAATGCGCCAGGACTTTGGCGCCAAGCGCCAAAAGGGCCTTGGCGCTTTTCCTACTCCAGCGCCACGCGCCAATGACGCCAGAGGAAAATGGTGCCAAGCGCCAGAAGCGCCATAGCGCTTTTTGCTTTGGCGCCAGCGCCAAGCACCAGCGCCAGGCATTTTGTTCCTGCGCCGGGCAAAAATAGCGCCAAGCGCCAAAAGCGCCATGGCGCTTTTCATGGGCATGGCGCCACAGCGAGATAGCGCCAAGCGCCAAAATCACCATGGCGCTTTTTGCTTTGGGGCTAGCGCCAGGCGTCTACATCACTACACCTGACACTTTACAGGGTCTTTCACATGACACATAACATATTACAGGCTCTTTTACAGGGTCCGGCACTGGCACCCGATCCAACGAGCCGGCGAACGACGGCACCGCGTCCCAGTTCAGCCACAGCACCCACAGCGAAGCGGCGCAGGCGCAGTAGAACACAGCGGGTCGGCACCGCGGCGGCATGTCACTGGGGCGGCATGATTGAGCCGTCACAGAATGGACAGCTTTCAGTGGAGACTATGTGCTACTTGTGACGAGCTACATTTTGCGGGCGTCACAACCACCAGGTTAATGGCACTGGGGGCGTTGTGATAATGAAATTCCTGAAATATGAAGCGAGATGTGCATTTGATCCACTGTGGTGTGTGCAATGAGTTTGGTGTGTGCGAACATTCACAAAATTGCAGCTAAAACATTATTGGGAAATGTGTCAATGAGTTGAGTCAGTTGAGTCAGTTATTTGAGCTTTGTTATTTGATATTTTTCATAAGCTCGCTCAAACCTGGGGTATTTCGAGAAAATACGGTAATTAGAGAAAATTAAGATTTCATACTCTTAAAGTACAGGTGCAAAGTTTTCCCAAAACAAATTTATTCAGCTGCACTAGACAACATTTCAAACAACAGCACATGGGCAAAACTGCTGAAGTTTAATAAAGTTTGTCACTGGAAATAGAGTAGTAAAAAAAAATGTATAGTGATTTTTTTTGAAAAAGCATTTCAGGCTTTTTCTATCTGTTTGCTGCTCCAAGAAGGCTTCAAAAAGTGGGTACAGGTACGTTTTTTGAGGAAATGTACCTAAATGTAAATATTTACTCGGTCGGTACTCCAGTATGAATACTTTTCAACTAAAGTAAATACATGTTCGCAATTACAGGTATTCTCGGCGGACATCACACCTAGCATGGAAACCTACCATAACCCATCTGAATATGAACCAAAAATTATCCAGTTTTTTTCATCACTATTTCTGGTTTTTACTATGGAATAATTGATTACGAAATTTACCACAAGATTTTATTCATAAAATTACGGTAGGTCTCTGCACATACTTTGAGGTCCGCCGAGTCTACATGAAAACATGTAACTTTTTGCCACTTCACGAACACTCAGAGATCCGACATGCCTAGTATCCGGACTTGAAACGCACACTGTCTGTGAGTCAATAAGCATTGGTTACATCATTGGCTGGGAGCTCAAATGCAACCAGGAATGACAAAGGCCCGGCAGAGTGAGGCACTACCAAGCAGGGTTGGCAAAATCTCAGAAAAATATAATTAAAATAAAGTAGAAAATTGAAGAATAAAATAATATAAAATAAAATGAAACATGAATTTTAAAAATATACAATTTTTATACAATTTTACTACAATTTTAGTAAAAAATTTTTTTCAAAAACCAATCCTGGTCACGAACTAAAATAGAAAATAAAATCGAAGATTGAAGAATAAAATTAAAAAAATACAATTTTTATACAATTTTACTACAATTTAACTAAAAAGAATTTTACTAAAACCAACACTGCGTACCAAGGCGGGGCGGATCAATAGAAGCAGTGCTGGGCGCGTCGGTGCATGTGCTTGCATGGTGTGCATGAATGCTAACATGCACGTGGGCACACGGAAGCGTGAGTGTACGCGACGCTGCATGCAGCAACGGCTGCGTAAACTGCGTCGCCGGGCTAGCACCATGTTCATTTATACTTTGTGAGGCGTCAAATTCTAAATAAAACCTCAAAAATAAAACAACTCAGGAAAATTTTCAAACAAATTATCATTTGAGCAGCGGATGTAGTCGACGACACCCCCCCCCCCTGTACACGGATAGCGGATAATGCAATTTCCTCAATGTCGACTTTTCTACGGTGCATTCTTAACAAACGGCACCGGCACCGGCAGGGCACCACACCACACCTATGCTGGTGGCCTTCGGTGCCCAGCACCGGGGTACGGGTGCCCCGGCGCTTTTCCGTCACTAGTGTAGATCCGTCACGCATCAGTACGACGCTGAACGAATAAATGATTACCTACCTAGAACCCTTTAAAGTGCCAAAAAAGCGCACTTAAATCCAGTCGCAACCAACGATGGGTAAGTTCTCCAGAAAAAAAAACACTTTCTGTGTTTTGAGTTTTTCATTTATTTGTTTGTAAAAACTCAAGTTTTTTCATAAAATGCAAGTTTTTACCCAAATACAGTGTTTTTCTCATTACAATTTTGTTTATGCATGTCCAGGGACCCTGTAAGTCAATGCTGAAAAATTTAAACAGTCATGCAAAATGTCAAATTAAAGTTTTAACATTTGGCATTTCTGATGACATTTTACTTTACTGGTTTCACTTGACTAACTCATCTTTTGACTCATTAGAGTTGTAAATCTGATAAAAAATGGCTAAAGCCAACAAAAAGTGGACACTGCACCTAACCATGTGTATGTTTTTTAATGCACAAAAGTAATATATCATATACCATGCCATTTTCTGATTGAGCTATCAAAAGATGTATATCAAGGGAAATGTACACAAATGCTAATAATATAGGCTATCAACACAGCAAACTGCATCACAAGAAACAAAGTCAAATTTCCAAACCACGTCCAGACACACGTTTACCCGTGGGTAACTTTTATACCCTCTCCAAATAAATTTTTGAGGAATTGGCAAAATTCCAAATAATATTGAAAAATAAATGTAGTGGAGGTACCTCGGAGTACCTGTCAGCGTTTTCGGGAGAAAATAAACGCGCCAAAAGACTCAAAATTTTGTCTGGACCACACAACCGAATAAAAAATAGTCCTCCAACCTTATCACTGCCCCATCGCCTCTCAGGTGTCACCTTGCTGCCAGTTTTCATACGTTTGGCTGCGTGTGCGGTAGCCTGCCCGTTACCCGACATTGTGCGAGGTGATTATTGTCTGTGTAAAACTACAGCGCATGTACTGGGAACAATGAAAAAACATCCATTCGAGTAAACTGACTTTTCTGTTGAATAAACAGCGCGACAAAGTACCGAGCGACAGTTTTCACTTTGTGTTTTTATTTTTTGTTAAAATACGGGAAAAAATAAGAACTGGATACAACACGAATCACGAATCACGACTGCGACATGGGTTTTTAAAAACCTTTTCCGGCCCAGAGGTATTAAACCCCCTGGGTGGAAAGAGCACGAAAACGCGTGAAACTGTCGTGAAGAACTTTGTCGCTCCACTTTTCAATATCCTCACTACTAAATAAGTTATACTTATTAAGCAACGGAAAATTCAAGTTTGCAAAATGCCTAAACATTTTGTGAAGTTTCCTAAAAGGGTAATTTTGAGTCAGGAGAGTAAATAATAAAGTTTGAAGCCTTATTTTGAAATCTTCTACATTAGTGCAAATGCGCGCAAAGCGTAAAGATTGACTATATAATATATTCAAACAGACTTGACTTCTCAAATTGGAGTGATAGAAAGGGACCGAAATTATGTGAAAATTATAATCATCCCTTTTATTGTAAACACTGAAAGACATATTTGGCGTTAGTTTTATGTCCAAGTCCAGAAAATGACATCGCGTCCCTTGTTCTAATAGGGATTCTTCTAGTGTTAGTTCAGAGCGATAAATTTTTGAAGCAATTTCAGTGAAATTAGGACAATTTATATAAAGTGTATCATCAATGTAACGAATAATTTTGTTATTAATTTGAAAACTGGTTCTTTGGTGTAGTGAACTTTTCATAAATGAAAACTCCATCCAAGACAGAGTCAAATTACAAAGCTCAGGAGAAG
Source organism: Sphaerolaimus hirsutus (assembly GCA_964036195.1). Lineage (NCBI taxonomy): Eukaryota > Metazoa > Nematoda > Chromadorea > Monhysterida > Sphaerolaimidae > Sphaerolaimus > Sphaerolaimus hirsutus. The sequence goes on from OZ038455.1 coordinate 19,136,660, forward strand.
CAGCGCTACCCATCACTATACCGCATGTTTGTTTAAATAGATTATTGGCACAAATTACATAAGTGCTATCTAAAATTGAATTTAATAACGCAACACACCTGTCATAATTGTAGATAATTTGATCGCTTGACACTAATTGGGTGACAGATTTCAAATTTGCCTTATTGTTTTTAATTACGACCAGTTTATTTCTAATTGTTAATTTAAACAGGGAGGAAATATTGTCTTTTATTGCATCTATCGGTAAAGCTGTATAAGCTTGAGAGAAATCGGAAGTTGCAATATGAGACACTTCTCTGAAGGAACTCAATCTACTCATTACTTCACTACTGTTCTGAACAATCCAGTAACCATTGGGACCTCCATTAGAAGTGATAGAATTGTTGTAAAATTTAAATAGTTTTTGCACCAGTTGTAAAATGAGATGTAGAAACCAAGAAAGGCCGTTTAGGGAACTTTTCTTTGCTCCTGCAATAAATCTAAATTTTATAGGGTTCTTATGGAACTTAGGTAAAGCATACAATAAGGCAAACTTTCGATCAAATTTCTCCAGTGGACAATCAAAGTCGATATGTAGTTGATGATGAAAATCCAAAATCGATTCCATAGTCGCTGAGTCTGCAGTGTGGAAACTGTAAGTTGAATTGCCCCACCGCGTACTAGGTTGATCAGTGGAAATGGAAAATTCATCTAGTACTCTTTTAATATAAAATTTTTTACAAATAAACGCATAAGTAGCAGCAGCTTTATCAATTGGGCAGAGTACATACTCATTTTGAAGCTTAGTAAGTTCCAAATCACATGTCTTTGTCCATTTTTCCGGTGATTGACGCGATTCGTCAAAACAAAAGTATTTCATTTTGCAATTAATTGCATTCTCAGCTGAAAGTTTAAAGTAATCAAGTGAGGATTCATTATCCAACTGGGAGAGTTTATTTAAAATTTTATTTAATAATTCCATGTATTTCAATTTAGTGAGGTTTAAATTTCGTTCCGGTGAAATACGGTATTTTGTACCAAAACTGAAAAAATTTTTTAGGCAGGAATTTCCCACTATTTCCCAATCGCCTGTTAAAATGTGTTTAAAAGGTGTATATAAATGGGGTGAAAAAGCGCAATTACATTTCGATTTTAAAATTGTTTGTGCTTCTGAAATAGTTAAATTTCGAAGCACCTTATTATAATTGAAAATTTTGAGAGAAAGTGGTTTTGTATAGCAGAAACGAAGCTGTAATCGTTTCAACCAATCTTTTTGTATAACAGACAAATATTTTGTAGTTTTTTGTTTAGTAAAAATATTCAAAGAAACACATTCATCTGATATATTTGAATGAAATATTTATCGGTTTCACAGGTCTGTTAAATTTTGCTATAAAGTGCCGTCTCCGCGCTTCTGAAGCATAAATCAGACATTGTAAAATTCTAGTATCTATATTAGGAAGAAGCAGTAGATTTTTAGCCAAAACGTAAATTTTTTCCAGCTGATTTTTCTTTACCGAACGAATGTAATGATAGACATGTCTTGGATATTTCAGAGATGAAAAATATTCCCTGGTGACTGTATTAGGATTAGAACTGTACTTTTTTGGTCTTTTTCTAGGAAAACGTAAAAAGTTATTGGTGAAAAACGGGAGTTTAGTTTTTGGGTTAGAGGTAAAATCAAAAGTTGTTATGTCACCAATGTACTTGATTTTGTGATTAAGACCAAAGGGATAAGCAGTAACCAGAAAGTTAATCCAAGCATGTTCTATTTCAGTAAATTCACTAGTTTTTGTATTTTTGTCAGTATTTTCAAACACATGAACAATCTGAACAGTAAGTAAAGTTGGGTCACAATTTCCATCTCGAAAGTGAGAATATAACAAATTCGAACCTCTATTCCGCGATATTGCGGCCAGATGTTGCGTAAATCGTGCTCGAAGTTGTTTTTTGGTCTCGCCCACGTACTGTAATCCACACTGACAGGTTAATAAGTAACAAACACCTCTGGTAAGGCATGACAAAGTTTCTGAGGTAGTGTTGCAAACAAAATTGGTATGCGTAACTGAAGAGTAAAAGTAGGTCGCATTGTGCATATGTGCACAGGTCCGGCACCTGGGCCTGTTGCACTTATTTTGTGTGGCGCCTTGGTACTTATTTAAGCTAGTGGCTGAGTTAGTTGAAAAATCATAGCGCCAAGCATTTATATTGCGATTACTCTCAGCCCAATAATCACAGGTCGGATTCGCAGACGAGTAGGTATAATAGTCTTTAGTTTGACTACTATCGAACGCGTCACGAGACAGCTGGCGAACGTCGGTTAAGCCGGACGCGCTAGCATGAGCCGAGGTTGTGATAGTTGTATCTGTCATAATTTCATAGAGAAGCGAATAGTGCCAACAAAGTGCCAACAAATATAAAAATAACGGTAGTACCAAGCTCGTGTAACAAGAACCACTTTAATCACACAACACAATAACCCGTGTAAAAATAAAAAACACCTGAGATTTTGCCTCACATAAATACAAGTGAAAATCGAAATAATCACTCTCAACGCTGAACTTTTTGCTGTCAGTGCTTGGCGCCTGAAAGAAGTTTGTAATTTATGCGAGAAAGATTTCTTTGACTGCGCCTAATTTCGCGTACTTCTTCAGTCAAAGGTGAGACTTCCAAATTTTCGGTGGCTGACACAACATTTGAAATATTATCCAACTCACTGATAGCATCTGAATAGAGGATTTTGATTGGTGATGCTTTCTGAACCGTCCGGTAAACATTTTCGAAGCCACGTCCGTGGCGTTTTGGTTCGGGATGAGAGGGGGGTGTGATGGCGGACGCACCGCGTTTTTGTGCAAAACTAAAGTCACCTGGGGTAGCCACAGGTATCGTGGAAGAACTCGCCCCAGAATAACCAGCGCCGGCGTTATTCTGAATAAAAAATAAAGCTACGATCCCAGGGGGTACAGTAAAAATACAGCTAAAAGGTAAGAAAAAGATAGCTAAATAACTTTTTTCGCGGCCTTTTTGGCTTCTTTCTTTTTGTACCTAATTTGCGCCACTTGATGCTGATAAATTGGTGCGGGGGGTTCCAAATCCCCATCGTCAATTCGGCGCCCCCTTTCAATCAACGCTGCCATGCAAAAGTTTGGTGAAATTGTTTCTTGTGATGCAGTTTGCTGTGTTGATAGCCTATATTATTAGCATTTGTGTACATTTCCCTTGATATACATCTTTTGATAGCTCAATCAGAAAATGGCATGGTATATGATATATTACTTTTGTGCATTCAAAAGCATACACATGGTTAGGTGCAGTGTCCACTTTTTGTTGGCTTTAGCCATTTTTTATCAGATATACTTCTTTTTGAGGGCCACAGGCCCAAAAGTTTATAATTTATTGCAAATCAAGCAAATGCCAAATGTGGCAGTGAGCAATACAATCTATAGTCAAGAAGAAGCCAAATACTAAGATTCAAAAGATTTTCAACCTGACATTTAGAACCTGAAAGTTATCACTTGACATTTATGACTTGAAATTACCCACTTGACAATAACTTGACATAAACCACTTGACATTTATGACTGAATGGCATCACTTGATATTTATGACTTGACATGAACTGCTTGCCATTTTTTCACCTGATAGTTTTCACTTGACATCAACAACTTGACAGGTATCACCTGAAAATTGTTACTTGACATATTACTTGACATTTGACATGACATTTATCACTTGACATTAAACTTGACATTTCACTTGAAATTTATCACTTGAGGTTAAACTTGACATTTGACATGACATTTATCACTTGACATTAAGCTTGACATTTAACTCAACATTTGACTTGACATTTGACTTGACATTTCACTTGAAATTTATTACTTGACATTTCACTTGAAATTTATCACTTGGCATTTGACTTGACATTTCAATTGAAAGTTATCACTGTATATTCACCTTGACATTTATCACTTGACATTTGACTTGACTTGACTTTAGACTTGACATTTATAACTTGACATTTGACTTGATATTTGATCACTTGACATTAAACTTTACATTTGACTTGACATTTCTCACTTGAAATTTGACTTGACATTTATCACTTGAAATTTGACTTGACATATGACTTGATATTTGACTTGACATTTATGAGTTGACATTAAACTTGACATTTCATATGAAATTTGTCACTTGACATTTGACTTGAAATGTGTCACTTGACATTTGACATGACATTTGACATTACATTTCACTTGAAATTTATCACTTTACATTTGACTTGACATTTGACATGACATTTATCACTTGACATTAAACTTGACATTTCAATTGAAATTTATCAGTTGACATTTGACTTGAAAGTTATCACTTGAAATTTGACTTGATACTTTATCACTTGATATTTTATAACTATCTATCACTTGACATTTCACTTGAAATTTATCACTTGACAATTATCACTTGACATTTCACTTGAAATCTACCACTTGACATTTATCACTTGATATTTGACTTGATATTCTATCACTTAATATTTTATCACTAGACATCTATCACTGGACATTTATCACTTGACATTTGACTTGACATTTATAACTTGGCATTTGACTTGACATCAACCACTAGACATTTATGACCTGATGGTAATCAGCATGCAAGGTCACATGCTCAGTATCACATGAAGCAGTAGTTCAGGCATGTTTGCGCATTTTACACAAAATAAGCAAACTTGAATAACTTTTGTAAATCTGTACCAAAATTGCCAAAAATTGGCTCATTTGAAAACTCTAGTCATGGCACACATCAACAAATTTTTTTATTGCCCCATTTGTATTCAAATTTTAAATTTATTGAGGTTTGAAAATTTCAAACAGATACCGTACCAAAGTGGGCGGAGCCTGTAAAAAAAACCCCGAAAATAAGAAATGGCATCATATTCTCTTTCAAATGAGCCATCAACCATGAAAATCGGTCGTGTTTCAAGGAAGTTATTGCAGTTTGAAGATTTTCGGGAGAACAAGAACAACAACAACAACAACAACAACAACACTACTTGAAAAAGAAAATGCGTAATAACTTCCTCCGAACTCAACCGTTGGATCTGAAAATTTGCATGGTGGTACTTTTCGACACGGGCTTTTTAATGGTGCAGTCAGTTCTGTACTAGCGCATTGCGTTCCGAAGTTATTGCGATTTTAAATTTGCGATTTCCGCATTTTGGTGTGTCTGACCATATTATGGGTGGGTCGCTTGCGCCCTCCCTCGGCAGCGAGGGATGGCGCTGGCGCGCCCACCCGATAATACCTTACAAGCGGGGTTGGTTTTAGTAAAATTCGTTTTACTAAAATTGTATTTTATTTTTATAAAAATTGTATTTTATTTTTATTTTATTCTTCAATTTTCCATTTTATTTTTATTTTATTCTTCAATTTTTTCATTTTATTTTTTATTTTAGTTCGTGACCAGGATTGATTTAAGTAAAATTCTTTTTACTAAAATTGTATTTTATTTTTATTAAAATTGTATTTTATTTTTATTTTTTCTTCAATTTTACATTTTATTTTTATTTTATTCTTTAATTTTCTATTTTATTTTTATTTTTTTCTGAGATTTTGCCAACCCTGCTTACAAGTCACCAGGTTATGCTTTTGGCAGCTTTGGGGTGAGCCCTCAACTCGGTGGAGTGAGCTGGTGGGTGCAAGTAGGGTTCAAACGATACAACTTTTCGATATTTTTTCAAAATTGTCGATATCGATATTCGATATTAAAAAATGGTCGATATTCGATACGATATATCGTTTGAACCCGGTGCAAGTGTCTGTGTCAATCAGTTGGTGTCAATCACAATTCCAATCATTGTCACAATGACCATGTGCCATATTGTTACTTAGGTTGCATTTTGTTACTTGTTATTAAATTTAGACCCTTTGTTATATCTGTTGATATGCACTTTGCACATTTCTTATTTTGTTCAGTTTAACACAGCACAATATTCCTAAAATCCAATGAAAAAACTCAAAAAACTTGTGTTTCCGTGTTCTCCAAAAAAACTCATTTGAGTTTTGAGTTTTTCAAATTTTTTGAGTTTCCGTGTTTCTGTGTAAAACAAAAACACAGAAACTCAATGAGTTTCTGTGTTCAATTTCTGTGTTTTTGCCATCGTTGGTCGCAACACAAATGAGTGAGAGCAGGTAACTTTTTCAGGTTTATTTCAGTCCACGGATAATCGATCAATGCACATGAATAGGTACAACGATGGACAAGCTACAGAAGTGTGAATAATTGAAAACATCCACTCCGCGACCTACACTAAACAAATAAAATTTTAGTCGTCTGCTTGGATAGCGCTTATCACGAGCATTTTCAATTCGCAAAAACTCCGCGAGTTTACCAAAAATTTTAAACGGGGCACAAAAACGCGTTGGTCCCCAAAAGTATGAATATACTACATGTGCCCACGCAAACTAATTGACGCGGCGTCAACTGATGTCAATTGTCAATTGAATTTAAAAATACAATTTAAAATTGAATTTCAATGAAAATGGGTTAAAATTTCGATTTTATTCTATGTGAATTCATTGAAATGACATATTTTCAATGAATTATTAAACGGTGATTTTGGCACACCAAAGATAAAAAATTCAATCGACAGTTGACATCAATCGAGGTCACTTCAATGAGCGCGTGAAGACTGTAGAGCCATTGTACAAAATCAATGTTGAAAAGTGGAACATAACTTCAAAGTAAAACTAATACTGATCATCCACTGATGTGGACCTTGTCTAATTATCGGGATTTTCAACGGCGAAACATTTGTTTTTCATTGTCAAAAGACACATCCCGCGCATTAGGCAAAAAACACAGCAAGGAATAGACCGACCGTTGTCTTAATTGAACAACAACAACGAAGTTTATCATATCGAACAATTTTTGGGCCATAATGCCTCGAGCCACAATGCCCTCCCAGTTTATGGACACTTGGTTGATGCACCATTTGCCCTGCACACTAGTTGACAAATACACAGAATGTCAACTGGTTCCGATACCAATTCAAAGCTTGCTCACAGTAACACTATGAATTATTGATCATACGTATCAAATAACGCAGAATTTTTTCAACTACCTATACAGATTCATTTGAAACAAGGTTCAACACTTTTGCATTTGAACCTCTTCGGTCGGCTCACCAACAAGCTTTGAATTGGGATAGGAACCAGTTGACATTTGGTGGCGTTCCCAATTAGCGCGTGTAGGGCCATTGATAACTTCGTCAGTTATTTTCAATACGAAAATCGATGAACGAGAAAACAAACTGTCGGGATAAAACAAGGCGAGCCAAAAAGCGACTGTAATAACCGTTTGTAACAAAAAAAATATGGGAGCAATTCGATATCATATCATCGATCGGCTTAAATAGCCGGAAAACGTAGCATTAAAACACCATTCTGGATGGCGACCCACACACTAGTTGACACACGTGTGTCAACTGGTCTGTGTCAAGCCAGCATTTGGCTTCACATACACATGCAGCCGAAATCTGAGTTGACACAGACCAGTTGACACACGTGTGTCAAGTAGTGTGCGGGGCGCAATTAGGTATACAAAAAAATACGACAAAAGAGAATGGCAGCATTTTGACGAAACAAACACAGTCGAAGTTCGCGTGAATTAGCACTATTCTTGCATTTGTTTAGCATTGTTGACACGTGCAAGTCGATAACGAAAACGATCAGATTTTACAATGCCGTGCACGAATTTTTATCCATTTTTTTCTTCGAATTTACGTTCAAACGTCGAAAAAAGAAACGTTGAGACATCAATGCGCTGACAATGGTTTTGCAGCAAAATATATAGGTAGCTAACTAGCTGTAACTTGTCAACGTAAAACGTAACAAATGTACCGCGTACTCGGAGCAAAACCTTTGCCAAGTAACTATTGCTTGAAGCGACACGACCGTGTGTGAATTCTACGGTGTGAACGTCATTATATCATTGTATAGGGTAGAGTGAAATAAATGGATACCTATGGTTTTAAGGATTACGGTAGAGATCGATAAAATAAAATTTGACTACATTTTCGATAATTCAATTCGCAAAATGCCCAATTTGACAAAATTTCTTGAAATAAAAATTGAAACTACTTATCTTATCGAGGTAAATACATTGACTTTTCCCAATTAAACAAATATTTTGCTTCATTCACATTTGCCTTATTTGTCTATTTTTCAGAACTACCCATATGCCTTATATTCAGAACTGCCTTAAACTGTCAATGTCTCTCTTCAGATTGAGACAGGGACCGTGATCGCTTCAAACAGTAGTAAGGATTCCATATCACAAATGACTAAAGTATAAAATGTAAATGTGAGCTAAGTTTCGGTAACAAATGAACCGTAGCAGACTGCGGCTAAACCCAAATACAGTATCGGACTATATGTATGAATACGGGAATAATGGTACTGTTAGACAGTAATATCCCTTGGTATACGGTAAATAGGACGGATATGAATAGCCGTGAAATATGGCCAGAAGGCAAAAAGTCTATTCGCATTTGGATACGCTTTGGCACACCGCACACTGGAAATTGACAAAACGCACTGGAACGTTTTTGAGTTACGCTCAAAGTTTTCAGAACGTGCTCAAAAGTAGGTTCGAACGATTTTAGTTAGGAAAAGACGGAAAAACTGCGGAAATTTAGTGCGGTTAGAACGACAGAAGATATTGAGAATCTTTTTTAGTTCAGAATTAGAGTTCTGACTTGCAAAAAAAACGTTCGAATGCGTATGGCTACAATTTTGAGTGAGCTGTGCACCAGTGGCCATAAATCACAATGGGAAAAGTGGGGCAGTAAATATGCAGTATGCTTCTGCCAAGGAGTACTTAACTGGAAAATGACATGGATATTTTTCTAATGTTGACGGAACTACGGATAATTTTTTTTTTCGCACAAGGTAGCAAGGATTCCACAAATTATCATACATCACTCAGCTTAATATAACACACAAATAGTTGTGACAAAATTTCATGTAACTGAATAAAAATCACGGAAATCTGGTGCCAGTTTCGCAAATTGAGAAGTAAATTGGCAAAAACGAAGTAAAAAAGAAGCAATTTCCCTTCGCGTTTGCCAATTTTATTCTCAATTCACTTCGCATTTGCCATTTTACTTTTCACTCCTCAATTTGCGGAACTGGCCCCAGGTGAAGCAAAAATCGAGTCACAAGCTGATATTCACCTCGTATGTAAATCTGTGGAATCCAAATACAAAAAAATTACGAATCCAAACACACAACAATGAAAGCATCTCTACAGCGAGCGGAAAACAACAAAACTCGGTAAGCATGTTTCAGCTACCGTTTATACTCTGGGAAATTCGATCATTTTGTACACAAATCATGTTGCGAACGCTGATGAACATCTGCAACATCGGCGCCGCACACGCTGGATGTCAACTGAATTCGTGTCAACTCAATTTTAGAGCATAAAGTGATTTCAACCTTCCTATCTGATAGAGCATACCTAGCTAATTTTACATCAAGCCACTTAATTTTCATGGTTTCTGTTATGTGTGACGCTTTAATTTTTTTGTTTAATAAGTTCACCTTGAGTTGACAGGAATTTGCGATGTCAACTAGCGTGCGTGGGCCCAATTGACAATTAAGCTGACCGTAAACTTACATATATACACAAATGAGTAAAGCAAGCGATAAGCACGTTACTAATAAGCGGGGCGACGCTCGCACAAGGCGTGATATATATTTTAGAAGTTCCCCTTGCGGGCGATAGGACATTTCTAAGAAGTCTATGGAACAATAGAAAAGTCTCTGAAAAACGTAGCAATCTCGGCACGTTGGGCCAGGCTGAATAAAAAAAACTAGACCCACTGTCAAAAAGATGTTGTTCTCACTCCCGACACGAATTCTAATATGTAGATAATTCTTATCCAAACTGAGAAGGGACAACCTCCGAAAATGCACATGCAGTGTACGCATTACATAAATTGCATTTATCCATCCACCATTGGCAGCCCACACATTAGTTGACACTTGTATGTCAACTGGTCTTTGTCAACTCAGATTTCGGCTTCACGTGTCGCCGAGCGATCTCCCAATGCAATCGCCGTAATATTTATCTTTCAACATTGCCGCATGTGCATTTGGAAATCGCTCTGCGACACGTGAAACCGAAATCTGAGTTGACACAGACCAGTTAACACGTGTCAACTAGCGTGCGGGCCGCCATTGAAACGGTGCTGACCAGTGACGGTAAAAGCGGTAATGGCGCCATACCGCCATTAAAAAAGGCGCCAGTGCCAATGGCGCCATGGCGCGGCGCCATCGAATGGCACCGCCGCCATTCCATCGCTAGTCAGCAGCCGATCATTCCCACCGTAAACCAGCGCGCTTCAGTAAAATCGACCAAAAACGGATATGAACAGAAAAAAAGAAAGAAAAACACCAGAGCGTAATCAAAGAAGCCCACTAACATATCAGGGGATGGGGGAGCGAATCCACGAAAACACATGACTTCAGTGAGCAATGCGACAGCACAAGTGTCTGAAAATGTACAAAAACTTATCGTGCACAAAAAAAACAGCTTTTCAGACATCGAGTACCTCGGTGAATGCCCCAGCGTGTGTACCTATTTTAGGAATTATTTTCGCAAATTAGACATGGAAACACATTGCAAATATACTCCAGTGTTTTTATACTGTGCATGTAAACACCTTCCCAGACAAGTTCACCACCCATTTTTTTATTTCACTTTGAATGCAATATCTCCGTCCATGGGGGTGTTATAAGGCTGAAACTTTGTATATATAAATTTGTAAGACCCCCTTACTCCCCAACAATGGGGGGAGGTGCGGCGACTGACTACAGGGTGGGTCGCCCTATAAGCAACAATTTTTTGTGGCGTTTTTGGTGTCCCAAGCAAGTTCACCACCCACTTGATTAGCTACACTTTGAAGGCTATATCTCCAGCTGTGAGGGCGGTAGAAAGCTGAAATTTGGGGAATGTCTTGCCAACAACCCCCCTCACAATACACCAGTGGGGCGGCTGCCGACGACCCACTAAAGCATGTGTCACTGCATAAAAAGTTGATAATTTTTTAAGAACAGCCCAAGTGTCCCAAACAAGTTCGCCACCCAACTGCATTATAAAAAAATGTTGTGAGAACATACCTGATATAAAATTGCATTAGATTTGAACCCTAGTTCTGCTCATTAGAATTTATTCAGAAGGGCACCCACCCTGTCCCATAAACAGCAGACTGAAAATTTCACTTTAAAACAATTTTTTGTATCACACTTGAAAAGTTGGTTTACAAAGTTCACTAGGGGAGGGTGTAAGGGTCAAAGTGTAAGGTTATGTACATAACCTCTAAAATGCTTCCATAAGGAAATTTATTTGGGGTGAATGAAAAAGTGAAAACTTTGTCAAATTTTGTTCCTGAAATGACATCATTTTGACATCATAGAATTCACCCCAAGTAAATTTCCTTATGGAGGCATTTTAGAGGTTATGTTGTTTACATAGCTTTGAACCTTAGACCATTCTCTAGTGAACTTTGTAAACCAACTTTGTAAGTGTGAAACAAAAAAATGGCTTAAAGTGGAATTTTCATTCTACCGTTTATGGGACAGGGTGGCTGCCCTGCTGAAACAATTTTTTTTGGCTGAAATAGTGTTCCAACCCGATTCAGTTTTATATTAGGTATAATATGTTGTTGCAACATTTTTTAATGCAGTTGGGTTGGGTTATGAACTTGTTTTGGGACACTTGGGCTGTTTTTAGAAAATGGTCAACTTTATATGCAGTGACCCATGCTTTAGTGGGTCGTCGGCAGCCGCCCCACTGGTGTATCGTGAGAAGGGTTGTTGGCAAGACATCCCCCAAATTTCAGCTTTTTACCGCCATCACAGCTGGAGATATGGCTCTCGTAGTGTAGCCAATCAAGTGGGTGGTGAACTTGTTTGGGATACCAAAAACGCCAAAAAAAATTGTTGCATATAGGGCGACCCACCCTGTAGTGAGTCGCCGCACCTCCACCATTGTTGGGGAGAAGAGGGGTCTTACAACTTTATATATATACAAAGTTTCAGCTTTATAGCACCCCCATGGATGGAGATATTGCATTCGAAGTGAAATAAAAAAATGGGTGGTGAACTTGTCCGGGAAGGTGTTTATATGTGTTCACGTTGGCAGTGTGCCAACCATAACTGAAGATTTTTATTGTGTAAAGTATGATTGAGTGCGGTATGGCAGTTCACGGGGATGGTTGACAGAAATTTTCTTAAATTTTATTTACAATAAACCAACAGTGGTTGAAGCAAGCCGAGCATCATGCAATTAAGTCGACTTCAAAACGTGGATAAGTACAAAATGTGCAAATTTACAGATAAAATTTTCTGCAACTGGTGCTTGCCCCAAAAGTGAACTTATCGACATTCTGCTCGCGACGATTTTTCCCCACATGTCTGGGGCAATGCTCAGTTACGGACAATTTTGGACTGTCAAATATGGACTTCAGCGTTTCTGCATTTGCCTTCTTTTCCCACAAAAATTGCCGCAAGGGTGGTGGACATGTCGACTACTTGCCCGATTTTATTACAAGTTCTTCCAAAAGTGTTCAAACTTGACACTTCAAATTGGGTGAAAAAGTTGCAAAGTTCAGGAAAAATGGTGAGCATCGAGCGAGACCACCCTTGATGATATTTCCGTGCCTAATCCAATTTTGTCAACTTTGAACTTGGACTTATAGACTTCATGGAAGTCAACGCCTCATGTGTTTTTACTTGACCGTTGGTCAGCGGTCAACTAGTTTTAGCGGGTATATTAGCGCTGGGGCACTTAAAAAAACTTTCAAATTGTAAATACATATCCTCGTGACTCCTATTTACTCACCACGGAGAAATTGAGCTATTTCGACAAAAAACATCCGTCACTGGGATTCGAAAAAAACAACAACAACAAGTACATACATACACATATACTCAATCTACTGTATTTTTCTATAAAAAACAACAACGAAAAACAGGCGATAAATAGAGCACACTAAAGTGCGGATGCAGTTCGTAAAACGATGGGGAAAAAATTAATTGCAAAATTTGTGTCGATTCGTGACATCGAAATGCTGATACGAACTACTGGATGTGCGCCAGTGAATTGGACCGGCCTACACGGAAACTACTGAACTCAGCTTGGGGGGTACTCGCGTAAATACTTTTTTAATAAGAATACTCGAGTGAGGGGGGTGCGCGGGAGCGATCCACCCAGTACTTATGGTTTTCGGTCGACTTTTGTCGACAGTCGATATTCTAGATTTATACAAAAATACTCGACACCAGACCTGATCGATATTCGGGATATTAGTAGCTTACAACGACAGTTTAAAAGTTGTCGATAAAAATTATCGATGTCGATAAATCGACACGATGCATCCCACGAACCCTAAACGTTTGGAGTCTGTAATCCCGCACAAATTTTCTTCCGCGCACCCTGTTCAGGCCACAAAAGTATTGAACGCCTGCGGTGCCGAAAAAGTGGTTCGACAATTTCACGTACAGCGTGCATAGTAAAACGGCACTAGCGCGAAAATCGACCCCAGATATATCGGATTTATTTCGGAAATGCTGGGACAGGGGCAAGGCATTTTGCGAACATTTGCCATAAGTTGTTGTTGCCACGATTGTTGGCACTGTTCCATCAATTCCGAGACGATAAGAATGACTTAACGTAGTAATCGACCGGCACTATTCATCCATTATATATTTCACGATTATTTGCAAAAGTGCGACAATGCGCAAAATTAAGAAAAAATGTTCAAAGCAGCAACGTAGCAGTGGAGAACTTAACAAATTAACCAAACTAATTCAAAACTCAACTCAACCTCTCAGAAGACAAACCCCCCCACCCACCAAAGAAATCTCACCGAAAAGAACATCTGTAGACAAGAAAAGAAAACATACGCGCGCTGGGGCCAGGTGCGATCCGAGGCGGGTGCACAGAAACGAACGAATGAGTATACACGAAACATCACATTTGGTGTGGAAGCCTACCATAACCTATCTGAATAATGAACCAAAAATTACATTTTGGTTATTTCATAAAAATGTTTCGTTTTTACTACGGAATATTTAATTATGAAATTTAATACAAGATTTTATTCATTAAATTATGGTAGAATTCCGCACATTTTGCGGTCCGCCGAGTATACGTATAATTTTCCGCTGCGAATAGCACCAGACCCCTCAACACGCCCACAGGCTCCACAAGGCCCTTCAAACAGCCACCAGCCTCAAATAGCCCCCCACTTTCAATGCGGGCTCGCGGTGGCGGGCGTGAGCGAGCTGGGCGGCGTCGACTGGTTGTTCGTGTTGCCGTTGGAGCCGGCGCCGTCGCTCGACTGCCCGTTGTCGCCGGCGACGAGCTTGTCCTCCACGTGGCCGGGCTGGATGTCCTCGGGGTGGTGCTCGTCGCCCGGGTCGCCCACCGCGCAGGCTGCCTCAGTTGCCCAGCGCTCGATTTCGTGCGCGAACTCGCACGCCTGAGTGGGAAGTGGGGTGATTTGGGGTTGGCACACAACACGCACGCACACACTAGTTGACAGCGAAATTCGTGTCAACTGAATTTAAGTGATATTTGATGAAAATTATGTGATTTCAACTTTCCTACGTGATAGAGCATTGTGAATTTATTATAGTGACACTTCATTTTCATTCATTGTTTCTGTATGTGTGATGCTTTCATTCAAAAAAATTTTTTTTGTGTTATTTAGTTGACATTCAGTTTACACTAATTTGCGATGTCAACTAGTGCGTGTGGACGCTTAGCAGCTGATCGGCTACTCCCACGGTTGCGTACTCGAGTCCCCATCCAATTCACTCGTTTCAACACACGTTCTACAGCCTAACAACGCAATGCACGCGAGTACATATTTGTCACCGATCATACACATGCTATGCTAGCACGCGTTAATGTGTCACGCGCGACTCATAATCACGCATGCATATAAAATTAATGGAATGTGTAATGTGTTGCGGTTTTCGATCAACTATATGGCATACGGGGACGTATCCATATTCTTCAAGTATGGGCCCACACATGCTAGTTGACATCGACACTAAATGTCAACTGGTGCCGGTCTGAATTCAAAGCTTGCTGACGAGCCGACGAACGACGTTCAAACGCAAGCCTTGAATTGGGAACGGAACCATTGACATTTGGTGTCGATGTCAACTAGCGTGTGTAGGGCCTATACTACATTTTGTCAAACTTTTATGACTTTAAATGAAGTTTAAATCGCATGGCGCTTCAATAACGCTATAAGAGAAGATTAATACCTTGAGAGTGAAGTTTCAGACTTTTTATCACATTAGCTGAAAAATGTATACTAAACTAACATATCACAGCTATTACCACATGGTAGCATGCACAAACGGAAGCCTAAAAATGCCACAAAACTAGTGGAAAAACCATCAATGTCAATTTTTATGTGGAATTGCACACTTCCATGCAAAAAAATAGCAAAATACACAGTGAATCAGTAAATAAATTTTCAGTTAATAAATTATTTGAATGAAATAATATAATCCACCACGTTTTTATTTAATTTTCTAAGTTTTACTGCTATAAGCCTTGTTTAAATCTGTTATAATTATACAATTCATACACGCCCACAGTCTGTCGCGTTCCAGAATTTTTGTGTTACATGTTACTAGCCAATTAACACTACGCTAGGGAATACAGAAAGATTACTGTGCGCAAAAAGAACAGTAGATTTATACGTCAATCGAACTCCCCAATTAGCATCCAATTAGGAAAAATGTTCGAATCATATGGTCTAGTTAATTTTATAACACGATTTTAGTTACAGAATACATGGCGTTAATGTTTTATGAAATAGAATTAATGCTGACGTCATCGTTGACTCAGCGACTGACATCAATCGTGGATTTGACATTGACGGAATCAAATCCACCGGGGATGGTCCACCAAACAATTTCCACACAACAACAACAATATGCCAACACACAGGGACGTAGCCAGGATTTTTGAGCGGGGGGGGGGGGGGCGGATTGTATACGGCGCCCGGCGAACGGGGGGGGCGGCGCCCCCCCCCCCCTAAAATTTGACCCCTGTGGTAAAGGAATGGCGCCTTGGCGCCAGCGCCATTCGTAGGCGCCGCGCCATGGCGCCATTGGCGTTGGCAATGGCGCCAAATACCGCTGTACATGTATGTATTTTACATACATAGACTGCGACCGGGACAGATTTTGGGTGCTTTTTTGTCCCAAACTATGGGTATCAATGAAATATACTGTAGGGCGACGAAATGCGCGCTTGCGCGCAAAATTTTTCCGATCTACCAACAAAATCGCTTTACGGAAGTGTCATTTCTGGCATATTTTTGTGTCCGACCCGGGAAGGGGGGGGGCGGCCGCCCCCCCCCCCGCCCCCCCCCCCCCTGGCTACGCCCTTGCCAACACACACTAGTTGACATCAAAACTCGTGTGAACTGAATCCAGTTAAATTTAGGTTATTTAGTTGACATTCAGTTGACATCAATTTGCGATGTCAACTAGTGCGTTTGGGCCCAAAACCCCAAAACCAGTGGCCTCAATCAACACCCCCCAAATCCCTCCAATATTCCCCACTACACAGCGCCATCCCCAGCGCCAAGCACGCACCTTGTACAAGTTGACCAGTTTGCCTGCGATGTTGTGGCCCCCTGTGTTCTGCCCGTAGAGAAGGGCGCGGTCGACCGCTTGCGCAGAGTCCATAATCACGTAGGGCAGCCGGCGGGGGTTCAGACTGCACTCAACCTGCGAAGCGCACGGAGATTAGACATGCGGGCATCTGGTGCACGGGGGGTAGACAATGGGATGTGGGGGGTGCGTACCACCTCCCGACATTCTGTATACCTCACACCCAGCTATTAACCTACCGTATTTCCTCGAATTGACACCCCTCGAAAAAAACAGCGGATCTGAGAAAAAAATACATACCCCTCGAAATACCCCCCGCCCTCGTCTTCAATGATGTACATCATGCATTTACGCAATGTACATAATGTCTTAAATGCTGCCAATTGGTATTTTACTGTTTATACTGTTTGCCGCCAATATATACTTTTTTCTCACATTTATTACTGTTTTGGGTATGTAAAGGTGTATTGACGAAGGGAATTGATAACGGTACCGTGAACCTTTACGAAAACTTCTGACCCAAAAATACAGCACCCCTCCCCCGAATTAAATCCCTCAAAATTTTCTAGTGAAATAATAAACCCCCTGGGGGTACTTCCGAGGAACCTCAACTTAGTCGTATTTAGGGTTGGAAAAAAAACGTTTTTTTTTAACTCGATGTTTTTTTTAAATAAAAAAAACGTTTTTTTTTAAAAGCTCCCAGATATGACCTAGTGTCAACATATATAGGTATATCAGACAGTGGCAATACTCTGTGATGTTAAATATGACCATATAATGGCTGTGGAGCCATGGGATAGCATTATAAGTGGTGATTTGTGTCAAAAATATCCATTTTTCGTCGACATATCGTTCGTATATCGCCTTATAGTCGAATGTTCGTGACTTCAGGTAAAGTTTGGCACGGAATGGTGATCAAACAAGGTTATAAAAGGAGGTTGTTACTAGGGTTGGAAAAAAAAAACGTTTTTTTTTTAACTCGATGTTTTTTTATAAAAAAAAACGTTTTTTTTAAAAAGCTCCCAGATATGACCTAGTGTCAACATATATAGGTATATCAGACACTGGCAATACTCTGTGATGTTAAATATGACCATATAATGGCTGTGGAGCCATGGGATAGCATTATAAGTGGTGATTTGTGTCAAAAATATCCATTTTTCGTCGACATATCGTTCGTATATCGCCTTATAGTCGAATGTTCGTGACTTCAGGTAAAGTTTGGCACGGAATGGTGATCAAACAAGGTTATAAAAGGAGGTTGTTATTTTGGGAGTGAAGTTACACACTGTGGAGGTACATGGAAGCACATTACCTCAATATTATATATTACAGCAACATATGTCGGCTTATTCACCCATGGTAGCACATAGAAATGGATGTTTTGATACTAAAAATGCAACAAAACCAATGAAAACAACCACCAATGTCAATGTGTGTGTGAAATTGCGCGCTTGCGCGCAAAAATTTTGCAAAATACCTAGTGCTTAGTACTAAAAATTTCGGCCGATGTTTTTTTTTAAAAAAAAAACATTTCGGACGTCATGTTTAAAAAAAAAACGTTTAAAAAAACATCGGCCAACCCTAGTCGTATTGACTTCTCGTCGAAATCAAAACCGGATCAAACAATCAACCTCCCCACACAAACCTGCTGCACGCAGCCGAACTGCGAAAAATGGGTCCTCAACTCCTCCACCAGATAATAATCCTTCTGCGTGCTGCGGCCGACGGGCAGGCCGCGCACGTACACCTTCTGCGAGTCGTAGGCGGACGGGCGGTGCGTGTAGCCCAGCGCAGGCAGCTCGTCGCAGTGGCCCGGCATCTCCTCGCGGGGTATCGCCTGCACGAGGGGAGTTGACGGGCAGTTCGCGGGGGGGGGGAGTTCGCGGGGGTGGGGGGGGTCACAGTCAGGGTTCAAACGGGATATTGCAGTTCCGATCCCGAAACCACAATCTGGATCCGGATAACTAAAAAACAATTCAGATCTCGAAAACTAAAAAAACAACAATCCGGATCCCAGTCCTGTAACATCGGGGGTTGGGGGTTTCGCGTTGCGGGGGCGGGGGGTCAATATAAATATAAACTTTTCAAGGTGTAGAAGGAAAAATGGAGAAAAATCGCTAAAAGAGGTTGAAAACAGCTAAAAATAGGTATATAGGCACTAGGGTTGGGAAAAAACGTTTTTTTTAACTCGATGTTGTTGTTTTTAAAAAAACGTTTTTTTAAATAAAAAACGTTTTTTTTGAAGCTCCCAGATAGGACCTTGTGTCAACATATATAGGTATATCAGGTTGGGTGGAAAAAGGGTCACTTTAGAGATACGGTAATTCAGGCTGACCAATGGCGACTTTTGTTTGCACAGGAGATTAGTGCAGCATTTGCATGTTCATTTGCAATGGATGCCAGCAAGGAACATTCATTTTTTATTTTAGATCGTGAATTGACCAGGGTGGATCAAATATGAATAATGTTTCTCAGAGATACCGAAAAAAATTCTGTGTATAAAGATTTTTATAGAGATCGTGATTTGTGGGGTGTTTCAAAGGTGATTTTAAAAAAGTTCAAACTCAAAGGCGGAGTTTTTTAAAAAGATAGTCAGCGATAAAAATGTAATTTTTGGTGGTAGAACAAAAAGTTGGGAGTCAACAAAACATAAATATGTGATCAAAATTCTGCAAAAAAGTCGAAAAAGCAAATAATTAGTGGAGAATTTGAAAAAGTCCACCAAAATAATCATCGAAAATACTAGCTCGAATACTGCTCAAACGGTTTACCATCATTCTATTTTCATCGCTAACTACCTTTCATAAAGCCACCTGAACCACCCCACAATTCACGATTTTGAAGTAAATGAATACGCAAATGTTACACGAATGTGCACAAATATAAGGATCAACGGTCATGCCGTAGGCGGATTTATCCTGATCCGGCACCGATTACAACTTCAAAAGCGGAGCCGAACTCCGCCTCATCAACAAATACCATATTCTTAAAGTGACCCTTTTTCCCCCCAGCGGGTATATCAGACAGTGGCAATACTCTGTGATGTTATATATGACCATATAATGGCTGTTGAGTCATGGGATAGCACTATAAGTGGTGATTTGTGTCAAAAATATCCATTTTTTGTCGATACGTTCGTATATCGCCTTATAGTCAAATGTTCGTGACTTCAGGTAAAGTTTGGCACAGAATAGTGATGAAACAAGGTTATAAAAGAAGGTTGTTACTTTGGGAGTGAAGTTACACACTGTGGAGGTACATGGAAGCACATTACCTCAATATTATATACTACACCGACATATGACAGCTTATTAACCCATGGTAGCATATATAAATGGATACTTTGATACTAAAAATGCCACAAAACCAATGAAAACAACCACCAATGTCAATTTGTGTGTGAAATTGCGCGCTTGCGCGCAAAAATTTTGCAAAATACCTAGTGCTTAGTACTAAAAATTTCGGTCAATGTTTAAAAAAAAACACATTTCGGACGTCATGTTTTCAAAAAAACAACGTTTTTTTTTAATAAAAAACGTTTAAAAAAACATCGGCCAACCCTAATAGGCACAAATAGTAAATACAAAAAAATAGATGAAAATAGGCAATAAACCACATGAACTAGCAATTTTGAAGGTGAAAATCTACAAAAAGGCATGAAAATTAGAGATTTTAAGGATTTTTTAGATATTTCAAAAATCGCTCCAGACAGCTAGATAGCTGAACGATTGGGGGGGGGGGGGTTCAGGGGAAAGTAGCCTAAAATTTCGAGAGATAGAGGGGAGATAGATATAGCCGAGCGGCCTCCGGAACAGATAGCTAGCTGGGCGGTCGGAAGGGGGTAACCACCCATTTCCACTCCTCTTGGAGACCCCCAAACGGCAAGGGCCCATTCCGCATCAACAACCATTCCGCACATGTGCCCATCTCGCATATTATGTTACCCATCCCGCACATGTGCCCAGCCCGCACACAGGTGATGCAACGTGCGGGATGGGCCATGTGCTGGATGGGCACATGTGCGGGATGGGCACAAATGCGGTCTGGGCTTTGACGCGGAATGCCACACTGTCCCCCCAAACGGCCGCACCCAACCCAACCTTCTTGGGGTCGACAGTCTTCCCGTTGATCGTGTGCGGCCTGTCCGCCAGCGCCGCGTCGGCCATCTCCGCCTGGGCGAACGTGACAAAGCCGAACCCCCGCGACGCCTTGGTGTGGGGGTCGCGGATCACTATGCAGTCGACCACGCGGCCCCAGCGCGCGTAGAAGTCGTTCAGCGCCCGGTCGTCCGTGTCGTGCGACAGGCCGCCGATGAACAGTTTGCGCTCCTGTTAGGGCGATGGTTTTTTTTGTGGCGGCCCGCGAACTAGTTGACACGTGTGTGTCAGTCAACTGGTCTGTGTCAACTCAGATTTCGGCTTCGCGTGTGCAGGGGTATCTTGAATTTTGACCCTCCGAGTGGTTGGATAGATAGCAAATCGCTCCTCCGGAGGGATAGATAGCTGAAAAATTTTCTGGGGGGGGGGTTGGGGGGGGGTTTGGGGGGGGGGTTGTGGTGGTTCAATATATAGGCTTTTTCGGGGCATAGAAGGAAGAAAAGGGAGAACAATCGCTAAAAGTAGGTGTAAAATAGCTCAAAATGGGTATACGAGAGCATAAAGTACTTAAAATAGCTGAAAATAGGCAGTTAGACGCATGAACTAGTGATTTTGGTGGTGAAAATCTATATATAGGTATGAAAAATAGCGATTTTGAGTGAAAATTGGGGTAGTTTCTGAAAAATCGCTCCAGATAGGTAGATAGCTGGGCGATTTGGGGGGGGGTTTAGGGGGTAGTAGCCCAAAATTTTGCCTCCGGGATAGATAGATAGCTGAGCGGCCTCCGTGATAGATAGATAGCTGGGCGGTTTGGGGGGGGGGGTAACCCCCCCCCCAACCCCCCCCCATTCGAGACCCCTGCGCGTGTGGCAGAGCGATCTCCCAATGCACATGCGGTAATTAGATAAATTAGATAGGTAATAGATATGTATCGGAAGATCGCTCGGCGACACGTGAAGCCGAAATCTGAGTTGACACAGACCAGTTGACACACATGTGTCAACTAGTGCGTGGGCCACCTATAAGTTGCCTTACTCGTTACAAGTTTCAGAATAGTCTCAAAGGGAAAAATTTTAACGTGTATTCAATTTGCCGGCTGCCACAATTCGCTTTCCCTGAACAGGTGGGCAAAAAAGCAACGACGAATAAAAACACGCACGACACCGTTACGCTACGACATTAGATCTAAATACATACAGGTCAAACAGAAAATTCCAGCTAAAGACAGCACGAAAACTACATAAATATCTACACGCTACCACAAAATAAATTCAGATCGTCACTAGGGTTCAAACGGGACTGACTTTTCGGGATCGGGATTGAGCTTTCGGGAGCGGGATGGGGATTGGTCTTTTAGGATTTCGGGATTGGCATTTTTTCGGGATCGGGATTGGGATCTTTGAAAGTTATCAGATTGAAGGGTTTTCGCTAATTTACCCCAAAGATAGGACTAACAACACGCAGAAATGTCGGAAAAGTGCCATAAATTGGACATTGTAGGTTCCTGGTTACATTTCTTAGTGCAAAAATGTTATTCAAAAAGTTGGCAAATTTTCCGTGATCGGGATTCAGTAAAACATTTCGGGATCGGGATTGAGGTTTCGGGATCGGGACCACATAATCCCGAAACTTCTCGGTATTCGGGATCGGGATCCCGTTTGAACCCTAATCGTCACACAGTAAGTTTTTACTTACCGCAATCCGACGGTCGGTCACAAAAACTATTTTCTAAACGTGTTCGCGTAAACGGGACAGTTGACAGTCAACCGGGGGTTACGGTACGGCCGCCAATAGTAAGTAACCAGCCGCGCGGCGGCACCACGGCGACAAAACCACGCAAAAACAGGGACAACACACGGGTACCACGGCACACCTGTTCATCGGGGCTGCAGCGCAGCGGCGCGCGGTAGTAGCGCACAGCGATATCTCGCACCTGAATCGGCCCCCCATTGGCCACCGTCGGCCCCAGGGGACTGTGTCCGTTGAGACTCTGGTCGGCGGTCATGGGCGCCAGCTGCGAGCTCGGCTGCGAGCTGGCCACCGGCTGCTGCTGCAACGCCATCGGTGCCATGGGCGGCTGCACTTGGCCGCAGTCCAACGGCGATGGAAGGGGGCCGCACCCGCTCGATTGGCACATTGCCAAGCCGCCCGGGGTTAGCTGCGATGGACCAGGTGAGCGAGTATGCGCACTGGTTGACAGTAGGGGTAGTCCAAGACTCTGTAAAATACCTTGTAAAATGTCAAATGTGATGCAAAGTGTCATAAGTCATGTAAAATGCACTGTAAAATAATCAATGGTTCGCCATTTTTCAAGGGCATTTTACATGACTTTTGACACGTTCAGGGACGTATCCAGGATTTTTGAGCGGGGGGGGGCTGCTTGTTTACGGAGGCCGGCGAGGGGGGGGGGCTCAGCCCCCCCCCCTAAAATTTTAGCTACATAGTCGCGGAATGGCGCCATGGCGCTGGCGCCATTAGTAGGCGCAACGCCATGGCGCCATTGTCGTTGGCGCCAGGGCCATGGAACGCTGTATATGTATGTAAATATACATACAAAACAGCAAAAAAGCACAACATTGAGTGTATTTATAACAATTTGTGGCCACATGGAGCAAATCGGTTGATAATATGTTATGTCTGGTGAAGCAGGGGTCTCGAATGGGGGGGGGGTTACCCCCCCCCCAAACCGCCCAGCTATCTATCTATCCCGGAGGCCGCTCAGCTATCTATCTATCCCGGAGGCAAAATTTTGGGCTACTACCCCCTAAACCCCCACCTAGGGTTGGCCGATGTTTTTTTTTAAACGTTTTTTTTTTTTTAAAAAAAACATCGGCCGAAATTTTTAGTACTAAGCACTAGGTATTTTGCAAAATTTTTGCGCGCAAGCGCGCAATTTCACACACAAATTGACATTGGTGGTTGTTTTCATTGGTTTTGTTGCATTTTTAGTATCAAAACATCCATTTCTATGTGCTACCATGGGTGAATAAGCCGACATATGTTGCTGTAATATATAATATTGAGGTAATGTGCTTCCGTGTACCTCCACAGTGTGTAACTTCACTCCCAAAGTAACAACCTCCTTTTATAACCTTGTTTGATCACCATTCCGTGCCAAACTTTACCTGAAGTCACAAACATTCGACTATAAGGCGATATACAAACGATATGTCGACGAAAAATGGATATTTTTGACACAAATCACCACTTATAATGCTATCCCATGGCTCCACAGCCATTATATGGTCATATTTAACATCACAGAGTATTGCCAGTGTCTGATATACCTATATATGTTGACACTAGGTCATATCTGGGAGCTTTTAAAAAAAAACGTTTTTTAAAAAAAAAAAACGTTTTTTTTTTTTAAAACGTTTTTTTTATAAAAAAAAACATCGAGTTAAAAAAAAAACGTTTTTTTTCCAACCCTACCCCCACCCCAAATCGCCCAGCTATCTACCTATCTGGAGCGATTTTTCAGAAACTATACCCCAATTTTCGCTCAAAATCGCTATTTTTCATACCTATATATAGATTTTCACCTCCAAAATCACTAGTTCATGCGTCTAACTGCCTATTTTCAGCTATTTTAAGTACTATATGCTCTTGTATACTCATTTTGAGCTATTTTACACCTACTTTTAGCGATTTTTCTCCCTTTTCCTCCTTCTATGCCCCGAAAAAGCCTATATATCGAACCACCACAACCCCCCCCCCAGAAAATTTTTCAGCTATCTATCCCTCTGGAGCAGCGATTTGCTATCTATCCAACCACTCAGAGGGTCAAAATTCAAGATACCCCTGTGGTGAAGAATGCGCGCTTGCGCGCAAAATTTTTTAAGCTGACGTTGAAAAAGTCGCATTGTTCGGTCACTTTCTGGTCTCGCCCCGGGAGGGGGGGGGCTGCAGCCCCCCCGCCCCCCCCCCCGTGGATACGGCCCTGGACACGTTAGATGACATTCGACATTTTACAGGGTCTGGGGTACGTGACAAAAAGTGAACCGACCACAGCGTGGGAAATGGGCGCCTGGCTCATTGGCGTGGCCGGCGAAGGAAAGAGCGGCGATTGATGCTGCAGTGCCATCATCTGAAAGGACGAATCACTATACATGGTATTGGCAACAAGAGTTGGGACATGGAAAAATGTTGTTTCAAGGATACCCCCAAAAACAGCACTTTAAAAATGGATTTAAAATGGGATGGGGGGTGCAGCACCAAATCGATCACCTATCTATCTAACCCCCTCAAATCGCTCAGCTATCCATCTAGTTGGGGGCAATTTTGAGCGATTTTCCTCCAATTTTTACCCAAAATCGTTCATTTTTGATCCATTTTGCAAATTTTCACCTTCAAAATCGCTATTTTCGGCTAACCTATTTTAGCCATTTCTAACCTATTTTTAGCGATTTTTTTCCCGCTTCTTGCCTTCTATACCTTAAAAATACCTATATATTTTGCCGCCGCGAACCCCCCCCCCCCCGCCCCACAGAAAAATTGTCAGCTATCTATCCCTCCGGAGGGGCGATTTGCATATTATCCAGCTCCCGCGAGGGTAAACTCTTGGAGACCCCTGGCCCTGACACACAGTTAACTAAACACTATATTCACAGCAGTATGATGAAATCACAAGGGTTAGCGTGCATACTCACATGGCACCCGGCGGGCGGGTAGACGCCCATGGCGCTGGGCATGGGCAGGGGCAGCGTGACCGCCTGGTGCTGGTGGCCGACCACCTGGTGCCTGGGCGCACTCGCCCCGTAGTGCATCCCGTACAGGGGTGCGGAGGACATAGACGGGCGGGCGACTAGAACCGGCGCGCCGTAGTAGGCTATGGGGGTGGGGGGGGTTGGGAAGGGGTTGTGATTGTGGTGCTATTGGGTAATTGGGCCCCCACAACCACCACATACTGAACCCCTGTCACTAAAACTTTTACAGCCTTTATTTTACTACATTTTCATTTACTAGTGAATTTTTGAATAATCTAATACTAATCTTTGAATTTCGGCAAATGCTACAATATCATAAATTACCGAATTTTACGCTACGGTACGGTAAATTGAGCCAACCTACGAAAGAACACACACGAACGACACACAAATCCATCCAAAAAATGCGGTACACCGGAATACACTGCAACAAACCTGTGGGCGTAATCGGAGATAGCGGTGTATACATGTTGAAATCGACTCCCAAAAAGCGGCGGCAAAAAAGTTGACGCCTCTTTGTTCAATCAGAAAATCGGGCAGCCGCTTCAAAAACGTGCGCCGAAATAATATCGCGTAAAAAACTAGAGTATGAAAGGGTGCAAAAGGAATGATCTGTGAGAATTCTGGGGGCGATTCCTGCTGTGATTAGTGTCGGTTTTCCTGCGTATTTTTGAGGGGTGATTTGGGCCTACACACGCTAGTTGACATCGACACCAAATGTCAACTGGTGCCGATCCGGATTCAAAGCTTGCTGACGAGCCGATGATCGACGCTCAAACCCAAGCTTTGAATTGGGAACGGAACCAGTTGACATTTGGTGTCGATGTCAACTAGCGTGTGTGGCGCCATTGGCGGGGTTCTCGGAGCCGCGATAAAAAGCGAAAAACAATTTCTCACGGCCGGATATACGAGAGCAAAGGCAGACGGTAACTTTCCGGCAGACAGGAAAAGTTGCCTTCGCTCGCAAATATCCGGGTCCAGCTCAGCTAAGCTAGGCGTGTACAAATTTGGCACTGCCACAACGTTGAATGAGTGAAGCGCAGTTTGTTAGCGTGAAATCAGTTGCATCTACTTACTGGTAAATAAATAGTTGCCGATGCTGTCATTTTCGTTCTCGCGGCTATGTGGCAGTAAAAATTCAATTCTCGAACAAAAATGTAGCGCTCTTTATACGTGTTGTACGGGTGCACAATTTGCAGAAACCTCCCCGAAACTTTCAGCTGATTTCTTTTATACGCCCACGCACCACGATTGTCCATTCGTAACTCGATGTAGATTGATTTATCAAACGCAATCAATACTGGACTGTGAAATTGGTCTATTTTAACCTTTTCTACACCATATCAACCAAAAAGTCACAGACAAATTTTTCTACCAGCACCCTTAAATCGGACATATCATGTATGACAAGTTGGCAGCCGGCCAAAAATATCGAAATTGCTATATAAAAATAATAAAAAGGTTAAAAATAACTAAAAATATGTGTATATAAAAAACTAGCGATTGCGAGGTGAAATTTAACAAAATGGAGCAAGTTTGAGCCAGTCTTAACAAAAATTGTGTAAAAATCGCTCAAAGTACAACACGCAACTGGTAACTTGGACGTTAGCCAATCTGTCATAATATGTGACCCAATCCCGTCGAATAATTATCCACAGAAAAAAATAAAAATCCGAGTTCGATACGACAAAGTCTGAAGTAAATATGTCCACGGGTGAGCGCTACCACGTGCTGTCACAATTGGAGCACCTGCAGTCGAAGTACGTCGGCACCGGACATCCCGACACGACGAAGTGGGAGTGGCTGACCAATCAGCACAGGGACTCGCACGCGAGCTATGCCGGTTAGTTTGGCTGGGTGCCAAATGTCATTTTGTATTTCATTCAATGTTTCGTTTTCGGCCACTTGGCTGACGGTTTTGCGATATTTTTGTTGTGAGTGACGGTGGGTATCGGTGATGTTATTTGATTGTAACATTGATCTTTTCATTCATCCGCACCGGTGTTCTATCACCGTTTTTATCTCCGCTGGCAATATGCCAAGCTACTGAAAAACCGACCAATTCCGACAACATTGTATGCAATCTAACCGGACATGCACACACAGGTCACCCCGACACGTTGTCGCTCTTGGCCGTGTGCGAAAACGAGTGCAGGGAACGAGTTAGATTCGCTCTTCTAGAACGCATGGTGCAGCCGTGCGGACCCCCCACAAAGGACCCCCTTGCTGATGAAGATTGAATTGTGACAAGTTGATTACCTTTGCGAGTGAGGGTTTTTATGTGCTTTGAGGTTACGTGCGCTGGGATCTCTCGTTTTTTTCTGATTGGTTAAACGTTAAACGTTATTTCCTCGTCTTTTTCACCAGAAAGTTTAAAGGGAATTTTCATTTCATCATAATTTTAATAAAAGTTCACGATCAGTCCGGGTGTAGCTTCACTCGTTTTTGTGTATGTGTGCTTTTTTGGTGTGTACATTCCGTAAGTTGAATTTTCATGGCACACTTATTGATTGCGGGGAAGGGAAGATAGGTCTGTCTGCGACCCACTCAGACAGGAGATTATTCGAGAAAATACCGTACCATCCTTCTTGATTTTGTACATTGACGGGGTGTAAATTTTTGCATATTAGTAACCGTCGACGCTATGCGTACACAGTTCACGTATGGAACGTACACTCTTTTCGATCACACACAATGAACTTGAAATTAACGCTTGGAAATTCAAATTTTATAATATCTCAACTTAAATTCATTGCTCGATGAGCTTGAATCTTCTTTTCTAGGGATGGTAGGCGCTTTTTTCAACCGGTTTAAAAAAGAACCTTTTTAAAACAAAAGCGCAAGACTCCCAGCACTTTAAAAACGCGCTTTTTCATCCCTATACTTTTCTCCTTACTTTGCATATTTATACATTCGGTCGCACAAGTTTATCATTTCATCACGGCTCCTCACAACCATAGTTTGACTTGCCGGCATGCGTCGATCTGCGCCATGGTTCCATAGAAAGCGCCAGCCTAAGGTGACTATTTTTCCATTCTTTTGCGGTCGCCGAGCAAATATTGGTATTGTATATTCTCGCAGAGCGACAGGAATGCCGTGCAGGCGCTGGTCGCTTCTCTTGGTTGGTTCAGCTTTTTGTATGCCGGCCAAAGTGCCTACACACACTAGTTTTCACCGTGACTTCGTGGGAAAACTGAAATTTTTTTCAAATGCAGGTTAATCAACACGGTTGAATGATTTTGTTTAATTTTAATGTGAATTCAAATTCGTGAAAGTTTAAATTTGAAAACTAAAACACATAGGATACAATAAGAGTAGGCTGAATGTCGCCATGTTGCCATTTCAGTTTTCTCAGAAGTCACGGTGAAAACAAGCTGGTGTAGGGCCAATACCGCAAAAGTGTTGATTGCAATTTGGTTACGGTTATGCAAAGTGCATGATAATTTAACTGAAGAATGAATTACATCGAAGTAATATTGTCTGGGATGAAGTAATAACCAAAAGTGTCCAGAACTCTGCAATAACGATCTATTGTTTTTCTGGAGATTTCAGTCAAGAAGTTTTAGTCAAATTAATATATCGTGAAACGGTGCATCGTCCGTGCTGATTTTCGGACACAATGAATGAAGGTGTTACGCATAACGACCTCCACTACAAATTAGCCGCATTTATCATCATGTAACTAGTCTTTCTGTTGTTTTTTTATTATAAATTTTTCACGCCACTGTATTTCAAGTCAACCTGTAATCGACCTCTACCCATGCCTCACCGCAGTGGATCGCGTCTGTGCAGCTGAAAAAGCTGTCGATCGAGCGCCGGTGAGCACGCAGAGCCTGTTCTGGTCGCTGCCGTACTCGGCCGTGCCGCACAAGGACTTTGCACAGTGCGCACCTGGTTGGCAAACACTATTGTTGCGTGTGCTATGCTTGTCGTTGGGGGGTCACTGAGCGGCTGGATCAGGGACGTATCCAGGATTTTTGAGCGGGGGGGGGGCTGCTATATACATATATACAAATACCTACAAATATACATAAAAATACAGCAAAAAGCACACCGTTGAGTATTTTTTTTAATGATTTGCGGCCACAGGGAGCAAATCTGATGAAAATACCACATGTCTGGTGAAAAATGCTCGCTTGCGCGCAAATTTTTTTACATTGACGTTGAAAAAGTCACATTTTCCGGTCACTTTCTGGTCTCACCCCTGGAAGGGGGGCTGCAGCCCCCCCGCCCCCCCCCCCTGGATACGGCCCTGGGGTGTATAGATGTTGGGGTAGCATAATTTGAAGTGAAAAGTTTGAAAACGATTTTCGAAAAAATGTGATCTTAAGTTAAAAAAATCAATTTCCAAAAATGGATTTTTTTCCAACCCTAGTCGGGTTCCTCTTGCAGGTGTAAGTGAGCCACAACGTACACCTTTAAAGCTGTCCGGGCAGAGGCCGAACTATTTCATAGCGCTACCCATTCAGAGTGCAGAGGTCAGTGGCTCTGTCTGTTCTTGATTCTGTAGGTACAAAGTGAAATTAAGTGGCAATGTATTTAGGTAGTGGGTTGATTGATATGCACACTTTGACATGTAAGGTATTTTCAAATCGCTAAAAAGGTAAATATACCGTGTAGACAATGACACTTATCACAGAACTATTGATCTTGATAATGAAAATGTGCATAAAGGAATGAAAAATTAGCTAAAACCTCGCTCCAAAAAGACAGATCCTACCACGATTGTGGTAGGTGTTTCAGGGATTTGTAGCTTTTGCTTTGAGATTTATAGGAACCGGCCTATGGTCTGCCATATAGCTAGGGCATTTGGAACGGGTTATTTTAATAATTAATAATTCTTGTCAACTACCTGTATTACAACTTTCATGGGCACCCTTTTTCAGATACGTGACCGGCTTGCCAAAGTGCAGAAAACGTTGGTTAAGAATGAGCCATTGATAAAAAGGTTGTTGATATCCCCGAGCAGGTTCCATCTGACGCTCTATGTGATGTGCCTGGATGAATTCAACTGCATTCACAGGTTCTGCTTTACATTACGTACTGCTGTAGAAAAACCTATACAACTACAGCATTTACTAGGAAAGCCTCTACAACTACAGCATTTACTTCACCGCAACTTCTGTTGAATGCTTCAACAGTTTCAACGCAATAATTCATACCTCAGTCACCAGCAAACACACACTCATCATGCAAAGAGGTCAGCGCAACTAGCACTGGGAAATTCAAAATCTAAAAAGGGGGCATCCCTTTCGAGTTGAACATAGTATTTGGTAACCCCTCTCTCATTTCACCAATTTCAAACCATCATACTAGTTCAAAACAACTCAACTTTTACCAGCAATTTCTGATCTCCACTTGCAACTCCATCTACCAACACTAATCTGTGTTCAATGAGCCATGCACTAATGCATGAGTGTGAACAGCAATCACAGAACTAACGACCTAAGTGACTAAACATACAACAGAGGTCAATATTCTAGCCACTTGATTTATTAGGGCCAGCTGAATCAAGCACATGAATTCAACACATGTCACTTAATGCATGAATGCACAACCCCACACATTAGCTCTCACTACCCTGGGATTGCAACAATTACACTTCCGCTGGAATGGACACATCCCACAAGTCTAGCACTTATGTGGTCATCCATCAGAAGTCAATCCCAAAGCTACTACGCCAACGATTTTGGCTACCCACAAAATTAATGACACCTGAAGACATATAAAAGGAAAATGTGCAAAACAAAGGGACTCTCAGTTGTCATTATGGTTCTATAATTTCTTTCTTTTCGCTAGCTTGCTATTTGCTGTATTGTATATGCTGTTTTTACTCCATTCGTTTTCTGTCAGTGGATGCTTAGTTAAAAAAACAAAAAATATAAAAAATAGTCATACGTTGTTTTGAACTTCCACGTACCAAAATTTCAAAACGCCCAACTCAAACCACAAAACTTTTCATATGTGTATCTCAATTGGCTTACCACATAAAATAATTTTGTGCTGCTGCATATTTGTATCAGTGATCATTTGCATACTGACGTCATATTACATGCTCAGAGTCAAACTTGGCTGGCATAGTTTACGTGCAGTAGCCACAGACTAGATGGTTACAAAACCACAAAATTCAATTCATAGAAGTTCAATTCATAGATTTCAAGTGAAGTCACTAGTCAATAACATGAGTTTAGGTGGTCTCTAAAAATTATCTGCACCCAGCCTTTAGGCACGCCCCCATTCAATTGAAAAAGTTCTGAGCCCAATTTTTAAATATTTTCCCAAAATAATAAGACCCCTACAGCAGTACTGTGACAATGGTTGGAATGATAAATACCGCATTTCCTCTTATTACCCCCTCGAAATACACACCCTCACAATGACCATAATGAATTAATATTCCCCCTCGAAATACCCCCCAAATAGTGTAAAGAGAACGTACTGTATTACCTCGAAATACCCCCATGGGGGTTTATTATCTCGCCAGCAAAATTTGAGGGGGGTTAATTCGCGGGGGGTTTTTATTATTTCGTCAGAAATTTGCGTGAAATTCATAGTAAAGAATACGCTTTTTCATACACAAAAACGGTAATAAACGTGAGAAAGTAAGTCTTATTTGGGCTATAGGTGTACATCTGTACACAAATGAGTGTAAAAGTGTCACTGCAATCCAAATAAGTAGTAATAAATACATCATGTACATTGCATACACGATGTCCATCATTCAGGAGGGGGGGTATTTCGAGGGGGGGGTTATTATTTCCCCAGCCCATTTTGAGGGGGGGTTAATTCAAGGGGGGAGGATAATTCGAGGTAATACGATGCCAATATGTAGGTAATATGATGGTAATGACAAAAGCTGCGGTTTGTGTTCCAATGAATGAATGAAGGGTTTATTGGATTTAAATATGCCCACTGCTGTAATTTCAAGCCAATAGAGGCACTCCGTTCCCAAAATATCACGTACAAAATATGTCCAAAAACGATTGACGAAAAAAGTTACTCTCTTAATCACATAAAGTTTCGAAGTTCAGTCATACAATACTTCTATTTTACAGGGTTCGATTACCAATGTGGTCACATGGACATCATCAGACTGTGATAGCAATGAAATGACAATTTCTGACAAAATGACGCTTGACTTGGATATGCAGTGAAGTGATTAAAATGCGATGAAGTAGTGATCACTTCTCGACTTTTCTCGCGTAGCGGTGAAGATAATCACTGATTGCCTTGCGATGTGTCGCGCAGCGTTTACTGTCCAATAGCCATTGTGTCGTTCTGTTCGCCGGTGCCACGTCTGATACCGAACATGAACACCCGCTGAAATGTGTAAAAAGGATTTTTTGTCGTAATTGAAAACCCACATTTTTACATTTGGTCAGTGCGTGAGATGTAGACGCGACAATTTTGCCACCGCCACAAACACAATGCGCTAAACCTCCCTTTTTATCCCTGAATTTCAAACAGTTCAGTCTCGCTTCCCACCACAATCTATGCGAGTGCTCAAGTGATCGTGGATCAATTAGATCGGTCCCTGGAGCATTTCGCTTACTTGCGGCAGAAGTGAGATTGAACTCTGATGTGAGCTGTCGAATTTTGAAACCGTACGTCAGTCCGCGTAGTGCAGCTGCAGAATAGTTACCGGTGATCACCTTATTGATCCCCAAGTTTTGAGCAAACCCGTCAGACATTGACACAAACTGATTTTTTGAACGTGAAATCTCGTCGATCGCCTGCCTTGCTGTGTGTGTTGGGGGGAGATTCATTAGATATTGATAGTACTTGTAGCATAGATACTTTACCTTTGTGCTCGGTCTAGTCAATCTACCACAATCTAATCTCAGTGCCGCTGCACTGACACCTTTAGGTAAATGCAACGCTTTTCTGAGACTGTTGTACTGAATTTGATCTAGTTTTTTGAACTCTAACTCGCTCATTCCCGTCAACTCTAATCCAAAAGTAACAGCGGGCTCAATGTAACTTTTCCAAGCCGCTGTTGCAAAATATAAGTGAGAACCCGTACCTTTGGCGCTCAATGCCGATAGGTGAGATAAATTAGTTCCCTTTTTCAAAGCTAACTGCCGGTGTTTTTGAAATATACTTTTACCGGCACTTAACCAAACTCCAAGGTATTTAACTGTATCTGTAGTCGAAATTCGCAATCTACAGCCGGAATGATCCCTTCCCAAAAACCAATTTCGATGCGATTGTCCATTGAGCAAAACAACACTTTTATTTGGATTTACCGCCATATCCCATTGCCATGACCATTCTGAAAATACGTCCATTATGCGCTGCAGCTCGGTTTCTGTGTTTGAAAGTAAAACAACGTCATCTGCAAAGAGTAGAATCGGGATTCTATGGATACCTAGCCTGGCCCCCATGTCCGATTTAGCAAGTTTCATTGCCAAGTCTGCGATGTATAAAATGAAAAGTGTGGGGCTAAGAGTGTCTCCTTGTTTAACGCCAATTGGGTAATCGTTTTTAGCAGTTGTCACACCATTGAAAGTCATTGTGCATTTCAATCCGTCATACGCGTTTTTCAACACTTGAACAATTTTCGGTGAAAATCCAAAATGTTGAAGTTTGCACCACAATTTTTCACGATTGACTCTGTCAAACGCCTTCACACCATCTACAAAACAAGAATATAACTTCCTTTTTTGTCTTTGCGCAAAAAGTCGACAGCCCCAATAGGACACAATGTTGTCTAAAGTCCGCCGCCCCTTTCTGAAACCGCCTTGAAATTCACCAAATCCGGAAGAATCTTCAAATGCCTGTAAAATGCGTTTATTTAATAGAGCGTGAAATATTTTCAATATGTTGCAGCCTAGCCCTAATGTACGATAATTCAGTATATTGCCTGTGTCACCTTTCTTATGAAGAAATATCATTTTTGCAATTTTGCCCTCTTCAGGGTAGGGTGAACCATTTAGAAGAGAGTTGAAGAAGTTCACCAATTTGAACAGTGCACATTCAGGTAGAGCTTTGAAAAATTCATGTGGTAAATTAGAAGTGCCGGCCGATTTACCGCATTGCAATTGTTTTATCACTAATGTTAGTTCATGAACATCAATCATCCTATTCAAACTGTCCAAACATCCCTTTTGAACGATATTTTTACCATCACAAGAATGCAATGAAATTTCGGTATTTCCAGGATTTGCACTCATTACCACCACCCATGCCTTTTGAAGTTGGTTACGAATGCCTGGTGAGGTGGTGATAAGTGTCCCGGAGCTATCGTGAAGTGCATAGCGTGAATAACCGGGTTTTCTTATCATACGCAATCTACTGTAAACTTTTTCAATTGCACATTTTCCGC
Source organism: Sphaerolaimus hirsutus (assembly GCA_964036195.1). NCBI lineage: Eukaryota > Metazoa > Nematoda > Chromadorea > Monhysterida > Sphaerolaimidae > Sphaerolaimus > Sphaerolaimus hirsutus. The sequence goes on from OZ038455.1 coordinate 19,171,482, forward strand.
TAGAAAGCACCTCCCGTTGAAATTTTTCCATTTCCCTACGTTTCAGGTGTGATTTACGTTGGCGGTATTGTAGGCGCAGGAAACGCAATTCTTTCACCATTTCAGAAGCAAATGCACATGTACTCGATTTTATTTTGCGCCGCAGTTTACCGATTTTGCGTCGCAATTTCACCAACCGTCTATCGCCTGATTGAGCAAAATTTGGCGCCTTTGGTTCGGTCGCTTTGGCCGCACTGTAAAGTAGCGATGTAAGGTCATTGTACGTGTCTCCAAAATTATCTGCCATGCGAGATACTTCTGATGTGAAGTCACCCAAATCGTCCATTTTATGGCGCCATCTAGTTGTGGCTTTCTGTGATGGGGAACGGGGAGTAATTGTTTCAGTTTCGACTGGAAGTTGGACGCCGACACAAAGTGCAGAATGGTCACTCGAAATTTCACTCAGTGCATGAAACTCATCCACAAATCCGGTAATCTTTTTGAATTTACATCCCGCCTCAAATGCCAAGTCAATTACGGATTGTGAATTGCCTCTCGTGAATGTCCACAGATTACTCATTACTCTATTCAAGGGAACCATACTCAATAATGACATCCAATTTCTCATGAGAATTCCGTTTTCATTGATTCTCGAGTCATTTTCAGGGACACCCAGTTCATCTGAACCGATGTGCCCATTGAAGTCACCGAAAATCAACAGGAAATCGTTTTTCTCACGATGTGCAATTGTTAGGTCAGCCACACAAGCCAAGATGTCAGAATTGAGTTGTTTAGCTGAGGAACTTTTCCGGATTTTTGAGTTGTTTTCCAAATACACACCCAAAATGAACACAGTCCTGGAACCCACGTCAACACTTACCCTTAGTACGTGTTCACGCACAACTGTAGAAGCGGACAAAATTTCACACACCTGAATATTCATGCCCTTTTTAGCATACACTGACATTCCGCCAGACTTTCTACCAATTTTGAATTGGTGTGCGCTGTCGAATCCGACAATTTGAGGGACATCGGCATGAGAGTTTGCTTGTGTTTCGACGAAAAACATCACGTCAATCTTCGAATTGACCGCCGTCGAAATTGCCTCTCGTTTATTTGTTCCCAGGCATCGCACGTTTTGAAAAAGTGTTTTTAAAGAATATGCAGATGAAATGACATTTGAAAAACCGTCTACTGCGGTTGTGATGTGTGAAGTCACAGAGTCAGAATTTTGAATAACTCCTGTAATCGTGTCACTTTTTATTGCGCCCGCCACAGGTAGAATCACAAAAATCAACATCAAAACAACCATAAACTGTGTAATAAAACTGTTTCTTGAATGCCGCGGGTGTCTTAAATTCAAAAAACACATTGAAATTAACCAAAATTTCTCAATCAAATCGAACTGCGTGATTTTGAACGTGAATAAAATGATCGAAAATGTGAATTGAATTTTTACCGCGCCGCCCTCTGAAAGTGATAAAACTGAAGTTGAAAAGTGTAAAATGCCATTCAAAATCTCAATCAGCATGAAAAGTTTGTTGACGGACAGTGAAAAAGAGTTGTTTTTGGCCGTATGTTTGCACACATGTAAACAGTGAATGTATGAAAATGCCCACAGTGTGCATAAAGCTGACCACTGTCTGGCAACAACACTTCTCTCAACAAGTGAAAACACAAAATCTCCCAAATCAATCAAAATCGGCAGAATCGAGCAGGCGTTTTTTCGGGGGATTATCAGTTCCAGCGACTGTGACCTGGCTGCTGTTGTTCTTGAGGGGGTTGTTGTTGTTGCGGCTGCTGTTGTTGCATGGCTCCGAGCATGGCGCCTGAGTAATTGCAATGTTTTCATTGTGTTTAGGTGAACATTGTTTTTTGACATAATTGGAACCGCGCTGAAATGGTGAGAAGTTGAAAATCGTTTCGTTGTGAAGTCAAGATTTTTGAAATGTTTGAAGGTGAAGAGGAGATTTTGTCTGTCGAGTGTCAAATCCAACAGTTGAAATTTCACGTTTGGAGGAACGTTACACACACATTTTTTTGTTTCCAGACACAACGTTGCACCCAAACGTTTAACTACAACTAACCCATGAGCTGTTGCCATTGCCCCATTTGCGCTGCAGAAAACGACGGGCATCCACCTTGAATGGCGTTGGCGCCAGTAGGGACAATCTGTGCAGTCGGCGGTGGCACTGCGGTATGTTGAGCTTGTGGCGCATTCGCACCGCCACCGCGATTTCCGCCGCTGCGACCCTTTCCGCGCGACTGTGTTGATGGGGGGTTGGATTTTGGTTTTTTGTGTGAAGAAACACCCTTGACACCATTTTCGTCGTGGTATATCTGACCTATGTGCTAAAATTTGGTCCAAAACAGGCATCAGCACATCAGCGCATAGAATGTCAAAATTTGCACTCGAGTGTAGACCGTCGGGTTTTAAGGTGTGAAGCATTAACTCCACCGGGTGGGTGAAGCCGTAGGACTTGTATCGCAGTAAAATGCGGGCCATAACAGGCAAAACCACTACTTGCGGAATGTCAGATAGTGATTCCATTAGAAACTCTTCAAATTCAACAAAATATTGTAACAATTCGATTGCCAGACTTGAACTTTTGAGATCAGAAACGTGGCCCGGGGTGCACGGTGAAATAATAGAGAGAATCAATACAGTTTCGGGCTTTAGCAAGGGCAGAATTTGTGAAATGTCGCCTTTTAGTGAATTTGTGAAGTGGCGACACCAAACAACTTCTGTGCTCAACTGCGCTTCACTTTCAAATAATTCAACAGCAGCGCAGTCGAGCACACCGCGAATAAGAACACAGTCAAAATCTGATAGAGGTAGAAATTCGCAACCCTGCAGAATGGTGCCCAGCCGTTTGCCACACCACAAAGAGCCTGTATGTGCCAGTAGCAAATCTATCCCTCGCTCGGCGCTGTACCTGAAAATGACAAACTTTACAATTGTGTCTGAAAAAAGTAGGGATTCACTCGTGAGGTAGATCGTGAAGTAGTGAAAAGTGAATGGTTTTCCATACGTATAGACCGTAAATCGCAAAAAACATGGAATGCACCGTTTGAGGGTCCTTGGCAAAGGTAGAGTGGTGCTGTCGCCACACAGCAACATTGACAATTTGCCCCTCCAGTTACCCCTCGGCGATTCGACAGACTGAATTTTTAATTTGGCACACTTTATCGATTTGCGAAAGGGTAGATTAGCGACGTAGTGTGAGCCAGTGTTTACGCCACGCAATACTACACGCGCAGTTTTCAGGCCCGACTCGGTCTGAACTTCTTCATCCAAGCTACGCCAATCGCCGTGGATGAAGCGTGTAGCAATTTTGCACAGCTCAATTTTCGAATCGGGACTCAATTGAAAAGAGGTGGTGTCAAGGGTGGCCCCCTGGACCCTATTGTAGCGCCTAGACACATGTGTTACCGTGTTTACGGCCACAGGCGCTGAAACCGGCAGCGGTGTTGCATTTGTGCCAGTGGCGACGGCGTTCGCACCCGCACCGGCCTGGCGCCGTGGCTGTGTTTGACAAATGAAATCAAATTTTGCGGATTTTTTTGTTGTCAACACTCCCATAAATAGTTGACATTTGGGTGTCGTGACGAGTGAAAATAGAGAAGAAAACCAAGAACTTGAAGTCAAGTCACGCGTCAAGTTTGCTAGACAATCTAATGTAAAACAGCTCACCGGAGGTGCGTTATGCCCCAGAAATTTATTTGGCCACAACCACCTGCCGCGCTGAATGTGCCCAGGCAGGGTTGGATTTGCCTCCCAGATGCCCTCGTTTTTGAACTTGCCATATTCCCAGTCAAAAACTAAGCGGTCTTCGTCGGATTCTTGATCAAAAGCGCGTTGGGACATCAGTTTTTCCCGCTGTACTTCTAATTCGAGGCCGTACAGATTTAAGAATGGGGCGCCATAGTTGCGAACACAGTCGTCATCGAACATGATCTGAGTGAAGGGTAGTTTAATGTAACATGAGAAATTTCTACGTGGATACCACCTGCGATCTGTGGGAATTTGGGTAGGTGAAGAAAGCTTTTTACCACAAGTAGCATTTTCAATCGAGTGAAGAAAAGACAAGTGCTTGAATTGACTTTGTAGTTGAATATTTTCGGTTCGTGAAAATGACACTTCAAATACAGAGCTTGAACCAACATCAGATTGCCACTTGTCCGAGCCAACAGTTAGAGCACCCCTGAAACCGTATCTGGGCAATTCGCTCAAAGCGCGTATGCGTTTTACGATAGCGTCATTGGAGGTGGTTTTTTCAAGAGCCGTGCGAATCAAAAGTGCTTTGAAAGTAGCGTTCAGTTGAATGCAACTTTTCAAAACACCGCTCAGAGCCGCGTGCGCACGCGTCGCCCTAGCAACCTGTGGAAAAAGAGAAAAAGTCTGTGTATGAGTCAATGTGAAACATTGCCACCATGAAACACAAAACTCCACTGAAATGCTGAATGAGCGGTTGAAATTCGCAATTTTATAGCTCGCCATAGCAGAAACCATTTCACCCACCTCGAGTGAAACCGGTGGAAGTCTTTGATCGCAGCGCGGATACCAGGCCTCGTTGTTTGTGTCGATTTTTTTGTCCAAATCGACCACCCTGTTAAACCACGAGCTCCATTTCAGGTCAAAACCACCGCTGCAATGATGAACAAAAGTGTCATTTAAACTGGACAGCTCTACGTGCTGGTCTGCAGGGGCGTCAATGCAAACGAGGTGTGCCTGCAAAAGGTGAATGTTTTTGAAAAGTTTTGATTTCCCAACAGTCTGAAATACACATTTATCTACCTTCAACAGTGCCAGTAGGATACACTTCCACACCTGGCCCTCATAGAAAATCTTATTCGGGTACACTGTGCTGAACGGGTCAAATGAATCGCACACGCCCACAATCATGACATTTTCAGGGTCTAGAATACCCAAACCGCGGTGTTTTTTAGCCAGTTGACGGATCTGAAATGTTAGGGTTGGCTTGCAAATTGAATATCTAGCTGAATTGATGCAATATACACCCTTGAAATCGCCGATTTTCATGATTGACCCATCACGCATTTTGCCACCTTCAGAAAAGTAACTCACATCATTTCTCAATCCTAGGATGGCTGAAACGATGTCTAGACCTTCCTGTCGTGAAAGTGCTTGACCGCCTTCGCCATTTTCCACCTGTTCTGAAAGAGCGACGTGAAGTGTGTCAATATTATCGCCGTTTTCCGCCTGGGCTTCTTCAAACACATCGTCAGAAGTCTGCGCGTGAGATAAGGAAACGTTGTGTAATTGTGACTTGTTGTGTGACCGATTTTGGAGCTGTGCCAACTTCAGTAGTGAGCGCTGTGAAGTCTGAGACAGAGGTGTGCAACTTGTCGAAGTCGAAATGCACAATTGAAGCACTAATATGATCACCAGCACCCTCATTTGCGAGCAAAAGAAACGACCGCAGTACAGTGAAAATTTCACCCAATTTGAAAAGCAACTAACGTCAGTTCTCGGTTGTTTCGCTTTTCTGATCGATTCGACATTAGCCGCACATTCCATTTCAGCGTTTTCGGCACCGCGATGCTGAACGACCGGTGTAGACGCGATCGAATTTCCGCTCAAAACACCGGGCCTGAAGGCGACGTTGTTTTCCATTTGGCCGTCTGCCAAGTTGAAAATTCCTGAGGTTGAGGGGTGTGAAAACATTGGGATGGATAAAAAGACGTCGATTAAGGAGCACTCAGTACTGGTTGTCACAAATAGCTACAAATGGTCGAAGAAAGGCGAATAAATGTCACGTATACACACTTAATTCCGTATATCTAGAGAAAAACTTTTTTCTCGGTTTTTCTTTTTTTTTCCAGGCAATGCAGAATACTCGTTAAAACAATGACTGTGTTACGTCAGAACAGGGTTTATGCCATATACGTAAATAATAAAATCTATAGACTCATTTATGCCGGTTATTGTTGCATTTTTCTACGTCTGCTGTCTGCATACGTTAAGCACAACGCATTTGTACTGTGAGTTCAAGAAATTTTTGGCGAAATTTAACCCCCTCGAAATTTCAACATGTAAAATAAACCGCCGGGGGTATTTCGAGGAAATACGGTATTACTTTCCTTTCTGTAGGGATATAATTCTGCAGAGATTTTGGAATTAAGATTATATTCGTCCGTATGGAATCTAAATGCTCTAAATACGGTAGCTAAATAGTAAATACTGTCACTAAACATTATTTGTGCAGCGCGACAGATGCCATGAACAATGTAGCCAGCGAGATAAGATCAAAGCTACTACACAAGGACTTGAAATTATCATTTTGCGGGCTGGGCGCTTTTGGTGGTCAGGTTCTGTATGCCAAAATAAATCAGGATGAACAATTGGGTCGGCTGCATACCATTGCTAGTGAGTTTGTCATTGTTAGCATACCTACCGTATTTCCTCGAAATACCCCCGCGGGGTTTATTTTTTCAAAGTGAGAATTTTGAGGGGGGGGTTAAACGAGGGGGGGGGCTTTATTATTTCGCCAGAAATCTTTTGAAAACCAAGTACTAAATTGTCGTCTGAAACGTACGCAGACGTCGAAAATGCAACAAAAATCGCCATTTATAAGACTCTAAAGACTTGTATAAGTGTGTAGACGTATAATCACTGTTCTCACATAACAATCTTTTGGGAATTTTCACCATTTGGTAACAAATTTACCCACGCAGAGATCGTCGCTGAACAATTCAGTGCTCTCAGCATTTATCCAACAGACGAGAAGCCGTTCCAACCACATTTGACTATTGCAAAAATGTCACGAGATTTTACTGTTAAACGGAAAATTCGTAAAATCAAGACTGAACACTTTGAAAGTCATGTGAATGATAATTTCGGCATTGAGAGAATGCAGGGTAAGTGCAGAAAGTGTGGTTAATTTGGTTCCACTAATTCTGAAAATCAGGTACTGTTCAATGCAATAACAGGCTTACAATTGTGCTCTATGCTGCACGCTGATGCTGACAATAATTACTATCATGTGCCAATTGATTTGAAATTTTGATAGAAACATCCCCAGCATTAATTTTAAGGTGCACTTTTGTCCAAATGTGAAAAAAATTTGTTTTACAATCAACACGACAAAAGTGATCTCATTTGGAGAATTCATGAATTTTTACTTAGTTTGTCCTGATCGACGGGGGCCTCGCCGTAATGAAAACCCGGCCGTAATGAAAGCCTGGCTGTAATGTATGCCTACCCGGCCGTAATGAAAGCCTGGTCGTAATGTAGGGGATGCTTCATTACGGCCGGGCATCATTACGGCCGGTTTTACATTACGACCGGGTCCTAGAGGAGGGGGGGGAGGGGAGTAGATTTCGTGTGACGTCGATTCGTGAACATCACCCCACCCCCCTGCAGACAGCCGAATGTGCGCTTCCCGACATGCTTTCATCTGCACCGCCCAGCGCACGACGACAATGATAGCATGATTTTTTGTTCTGCGCAAAGTCCGGTGACCGTTTGCAGGGGCTGTTTTCCTCATTTCCTCATCGACAATTTGTGTCGATTATTTATGAATGTATGTGGGCAAATTGAAATTAATTGACTTAGCTCATTTTTCATCCAATTGATGTTGGCGCGCGCAACTTCTTTACACACACACATACACCGAAAATCTGAAATTACCGTATTACCTCGAAATACCCCCAGGGGGTTTATGATTTCGCCAGCAAAATTTGAGGGGGGGATAATTCGAGGGGGGGGGGTATTTGAGGGGGGGTCTATTATTCCGCATACTCAGACGTAGAAAAATCAAGCAATTACATAGATGTATATGTGTTTTTAGGCATATATAACTGTATATACACATAAACCCTTTCCTAACATCACTCAATCATCAGTTTTAACGTGTGTTCTGACTTGTACAGATCACAAACTGCGGTATTTGTCATGTACGTTCACGATACACTCAATTTTAGGGGGGGGGTATTTCGAGGGGGGGGGGTTATTATTTTCTCAGTCGAAATTTAGGGGGGGTTTTCGAGGGGGGGGGGGGGTTATTCAAGGGGGGGGATAATTCGAGGTAATACGGTATTCACAATTATTTATAAACTGATGGAAATGAGGAAAACGGCCCCTGCAAACGGACACTGGACTTTGCTCAAAATGAAAAATCATGCTATCATTTGTCGTCGTGCGCTGGGAGGTGCAGATGAAAGCATGTCGGGAAGCGCACATTCGGCTGTCTGCGGGGGGGGGGGGATGTACACGAATCGACGTCACACGAAATCTACTTCCCCCCTCCTCTAGGACCCGGTCGTAATGTAAAACCGGCCGTAATGTTGCCCGGCCGTAATGTAGCATCCCCTACATTACGGCCAGGCTTTCATTACGGCCGGGTAGGCATACATTACAGCCAGGCTTTCATTACGGCCGAGTTTTCATTACGTCCGCTACACCCTCGCACATAAAACGCCTTAGCACAAGAGGGTGCTTTGTGCATTTGTGTGTGTTTTTCATCTTTTATGCAGTTTTTGTGTGCCTTCTCTTTTCGTTTGTTGCCAGCTGACCTTTTAACTTTACAGTGAATGTTTCCCATTTTCGACAATTTACCTAAAATATTATTTACTTGGTATATTATTTTTATTTCACCCCAAACTTCATTCAGTAAGAAATCATTATCTCCAAAAAAAATAACTGGTAAAACAAAACTTGGATCAGGCATTTCAAAAAAAATCAACAGCGTAACTTAAAAATTACTGGCTGTAATATCCACAAAAAATCATCGCATTCTTCCAACATATGAAATCCCATAAAAAAGACGACAGAAAGTGAACACTGTAGCCAAACATGTGTATGCTTTTGAATGTGTAAATGTAATGTTGGAGGTGTAAAGATCGGTAGCGAGTAGAATTAGATGAGTTCCGGGTCTAGATGAGCAGCGGGTTTAGATGAGTACCGAGCTTACATCATCATTGTTATGCTATTTACAATTGAGTGTGAATGACCACTACGTTTTTCAATTCCCGAGTCTATTCACGCGATAAATTGTTTATCGGATTCCATGAAAATCATGTCGAAAAATAAGTCCTTCGAATAGTCCCCCTCAAATTACTCCTCTATATTTTTTATTTAACCCCCCCCCCCCCCGGCAAAGATTGCTCAAAGTAGCTAGAAGCTCAAGATGGCTAGGTATCGGATTTCGGAAAAACACCTTTCGAGCTGTGTAATTAAATTAAAATCTCTACGTTATTTATTGGTCATTCAAAGATCAAATTGACAGTGAATTTTGTTTCGTTTTTCAGTTCTTTTCTGCCATCGGATATCACTTACACATAAATAATTCTATTTTTTTGCCCACGCTACCAAATATTCTTGCCAAATGACCGGCTGTAAAAGATATCACATGCACTACAAAGAACTGTATTTATGTCTTTGTGACGCGGAATATTTTATGCGTATTTACATGTGCACGTAGATGTAGATGTACCGTATTTCGTAAGTAAAGGCATAAGTATTTCGAGAGCGGAACAAAGTAGGTATTATACTTGTGAACGTCTATTTTACAACATGGTTGGCAAGTCTTCAGGCGTTCATTTCCCATATTGCCCCTGCGCACACTAGTTTTCACACGAAGTTTCAAAAACTCAAATAAACTTTGAACGTGTTTTAGTTTTCCACAATGAGTCATTTTTAATCTCCGTCAACTGTAGTTGACGGCCACCTCATTGTAGAAAACTCAAATGCGTTCTAAGCTGATTTGTGAGTTTTCAAAATTTCGTGTGAAAACTAGTGTGCGCAGGGCCATTATATCGATATCGCTTCGGTTGTCGGTCAATCATTATTCGATTTTAAAAAACTTCACAAATATAAAACTGTGCAGTATATTTTTAAGATTTTCCGTCCACGCGCACTTACTGTTATTTCTCTATTTGTCATTTGTCGCTGTCCACGTTTTTTTACTTCAAAAATCCATGAAGATGATAAAGTAGAGAGGCATTTGCGTATACATATGTAAATATGTAATCAAATTGTGTCTTCACTGCAAACACTGGTTGAAACGGACCACAGTCCCGGTTGCGCGATTTTCCGGGACTGGGGCGGTCCCGGTCCCAATGCCTCAGTCCCACTAAAAAAGGTCAGTCCCGGTTCCGATAAAAAAATCCTATCCCGGCCACGCTCCATTCCCGAAAAACTGGTCCCGTTTGAACACTACTGCAAACGACACTACGTCAGTTCATCTGTGTTTTGTCTAGATATGTATAAAACTGCGTCCACATGTATTTGAAAGGTTGAGAAATATTGCAACCTCGGAGGGTGCGATTTCAGCCTTAACTCAAAATCGGATTTTTGCAGCACCCGTTTGTGTTTCGTATAAAATACTTATTTTACCTAAATTTACCCTAAACTTAATGGAATATCTATTTAGATACTCCGTGCCGCGGCGTGGACACGATGGGTAAATTTCTTAAAAACTTTTGTTGAAAATTTTGTAGTATTGTTAGTTTCTGCACACTGAATTGGGATGCCTTTTTTTTATGGGATAAAGGAATAAAGTTATTAGAAAAACCGGAAAATGGGTTCAAAATTTTAAAATTTTTAACAACACTTGTGTAAAACACGCACACATAAGGAGTCCGCCCCTATTTACACAATTATTTTTTTGCAAAAATCGTAAAATCGATCATTAAATTAATATTTTTTCTGATATGTCATGATAATTTGATCATGACTTGCCGTTCGATTTAGGTAGGTAGTTTTTTATCCTTGTTTTCGTAGGGTATCCGTTGTACGGAAGATATTCCTTTACTTATGTTGGAGCAAAAACGCTGACTTCGCTTACCTAATTTGGAGTATTGGTAATAGTCGTCGTGGAACAAAAATATGGTAATTTTCTGTCTCAGAACAGTTCCACTACGTACAATTTTTTGCACTTTTCAACCTTTAGAATGGATTTATCGCATTTATTGCTGTCTTTTCCCCCACAAGAATTGACCGTGAGAAACTTCTTGTCTTAATTGTCTGTCATTCGTCCAAAAGTGTCATAATTTGACACTTAAAAAAGGCGCCAGCGAAAATTTCAATATCTATTGAAAATGGTAAAAAATTAGGCGCGACCACTGCTGGATGAATTTTCTGGCCCAACTTAATTCTGCCAATTTTTGGCTTTTAGAATCGGCCTACGTGTTTGTGCCGTGCCCGTATATACCATAAATCCTCGAATAAGTCCCCAGGGGTGCTATTTTTTCGTCAGAAGTTTTTGAGGGGGAGTTATTCGAAGGGGGGGGGGGGTATTTTTTCTCAGAAAACTTGAACTTTATTCATTGTATGGATGTAGTCTGTCAACTCATGTAATTCAGGTATGTAACTGTCTAACAACAGCAAAAAGATGTGTATACACTGCATACACATCATGTATACTCGGATGACATTAGGCCGTACATTTTTCCGGAGGAAACACTCAATCCTGATGTCATCACTTTCGTCGCCATCATCAACTCTCGCCATCACGTCGTATGGCCTCATCACTTCGTCATCATCACGCCTTCCATAAGTTCTCGGCTGGCTGTCTGCCAGCCGAAGACATAACCCCTATCTGTTTGTAGAGTATCGTGTCTGCCGAGTATATCTGCTGTCGCTGCCGTACGCTAATACTCTTACGTATTTTTGTATCGCATCCTTTTCATCCAGAGGGGGAGTTATTCAAGGGGGTGGGGTTATTTTTTCCCCACCTCGCCAATAGGGGGGGGGGGGTATTCGAGAGAGGGCGGGGCTTTTTCGAGAGAGGGGGGGGGGCTTATTCAAGGATTTGCGGTAACTTTTTATTATCGGTGATGCTAGGAACATAAATACGTAACTCATCCCAATCCCCGTCCCTTCTCAAGGTCACTCATGTTTTGTTCTCACTTCCCAGTTTTCGCTGGATTTGTGATGTTTTACGACACATTTATGTCAGGTTTATTTTGCAATCTGTACACTTGAATAGTGAGGGTATCAGAACGGCAGGGGAACGTCAAATGGGCGCGGTGTTGATTCGGTTTTATGTTATAGTTTTCGTTTATTATGATACATTGTATGTGGAGTGTTGTTATTTGTTTGGTAAAAGGGTATACTCGGCGGACATGATACTCTGCCCTCGCACTCATTTATGTCTCACGTTGGAAGCGTGCCAATGATGATGAAGCATGCGATTTTTGTATAAAAGATGAAAAAAATCATTTTTGTTCATAAGTTACGTTTAGCGTTATTACTATGCTTACTTTTTCAACTTTATGAAAATCGCATGCGTAAAAAAGTAGTTGGCACGCTTCCAGCGGGAACCACGCGTGCAGGGTGTAAAGTAACTGGAGTATAAGTACTTACTCAGATGGAAAGGTATTTTTACAGAAAAAAATACTCCACCCAAGCCTACAAGCTCATTTGAACAGTTGGTTGCACAAAAATTCATACTTACGTAAATATGTCCATTTAAACACCACATTGGGGCCGCGCACACTAATTGACACTGGAATTAGCGTCAATTCAGCGTCAAATAGGTTTTAGTTGACGCGATCGGGTTCCTAATTGACATTTTCATTACCTTCGAACGTGTTAAGGCATTTAACCACTACTTGTGCCAAGTAGTTAACCAGAAAAGTCAACTGACCAAACCCCTTTTCAGAAATGAATTGACCCTGCATTCTACGACTCGATTTGGGTGATTTAAAAGCTGTTGTGTGATGGAGCATAATTAATTTGACTTTGTGCCACTTTATTTTCAAAGATCGTGAGAACAGTACACTTTTTAAAAATATTTTCACTTTCGATATTGAAAAAATTTTTATTCATTACATGTGTGATAAATTGTTACTTTTATAGTCATTTCATGTAGTATAAATGTCAGTGATTTTTTTAATACATACGTCAAGTTTGAATAAAATTGTTTGCAAGATTCAAAAATATTTTTCTTCAAATCAAATTTTATTTTTCATCAAACGAATTTTCGCGATGTAACAAAAACAAAGATAGCAACATGATGGCGAAAGAAAGCACTACATAGCAGTATTTTTTTTGAAAGAATCGAGCTTGTAAATCGAAAGATATGATTTTTCACAGCTTTGATAATTAAACATTTTTAAAAAATTTTTGACAACAACTATTAAAGTTCTATATGTATAGATCGATAGAGAAAAATTTTCCTAACATTCTCCACCAAAAATTTGATGAAATGTAAGCATTTTCGATTTTTTAAATTAAATTTGTAAATAGCCAAAAATATTGCTGAATTGACATCAACAAATACATCAAATGTGTCAACTGAAATTGTTTCTATCAACATTTAGAATACTTGATATCGTTTTGAATTTCAAAAATGTCAATTCAGCAATCGCGCCAGTTTATCCATGGCACTCTGCCATCACCCTCTTTCATCCACTCCTTGATCTTCTCGCGCACGCCCCTCATCTGGCGAATGGCTTCAGCAGCGCGCTGGTCAGCTGGCTCTAAGTCGATCATATTGTCGACCGCGGCGCGCCAATCAAGCTGCAGTAGGAGTTGACATTATTAATAAAAACTAAAATTCAACAATAAATGTAAGTCTCACATTGCGGTCGCAAAGCAAAGGGTGATCCCTGACGCCCTGCAGCGGCGCCCTTTCATCGCCGTCCTCGTCAAAGTGATCATCGATTGTGCTGCCGCGCGTCACTTGCAGCCAGTTGTGCAGCACGCACAATGCCATCACCATCCTGCTGACGCGTTCCGGTTCCATGCAGATGGTGCCCAGCAAAATTCGCCAGCGAGCCGCCAGCATACCTAAAACGCATTCAACAGTTCTCCTAGCGCGAGACAACCTGAAAAAGAAGTATATAATTAGATGATTATAAATCCAATTGATACAAAAAATTCATTTTTGTGTATCTTTGTCAACTGAATGATAAATATAGGTTCAAATATGCATGGAAAAAGTTCACAACACCCATTCAAAATTATTACACAAACAAAAAAAATTGAAGCAGTCACCTTGTATTGAAGTGCCTGTTGGCTGCGTTAGTTTGAATGACATCTTTGAATTTTGAATGGCACCAAACACCAGCGGCTCATCGGAAATGCTTGGTCACCCAAAAAGCAGCTGGGGATGTAGTTGGTTCGATCGTACGGGTCACTGCCAGGGAGAAGCGCAGGTTTCGGCATCAGCAATCGGCCATTTCTGCAAAAAAATTAGCATATACTAATTTGTCAAAATGTATACCAATTTGTCAACTGAAAAGGGTCAAATAAGATGTATGATACATAAGTAAGTACAATGAAAGTAAACTGACATCAGGTCTTGCCCAAAACTAGACGTCAGCAAAACACCAGAATCGGACTGAGCACCAGGAGCACCGATATCCACGTACTGCACCTTCAAATCAGCTGATGCAGAAATAAACATTATGATGGAATAATGTCCTTTGTAATTGAAGTATCTAGCCCCGCTGCCTGCGCATGGAAACACCGAATTTGCATGCATACGATTAGTTTTCTATAGACATTTATTGCTAAAACAATTTTGCAGTTGAAAAAATAAATATTTAATGTGTGTCAACTATGCGTTCGCATCCATTCCATACAAAATCCTGATGTCAATTGAAGTTTTTAAATTTCACAAAAAAAATTCTAATTTGATTTTGAAGCGTTTCCGCACAAAAACTTCTCTACAGAAAAATGTGTGTCATATTTTTCTCTTACATCACCTTAAATTTCATAAAAATATAACACAAACTGCATTAATTAAGTTACTTTTAGTAAGTCGGCGAGTGCAGCGTCAACTGCTGAAAATTCGCATATTTTCGAACGTTTTCAGCATTTGAGATAGTTCGCAACAAACTTGCGTCAACTGCATGCAAAATTTGGGGAAAAAAACGTTCGCCGCGTACACTTTTCAGTCAATTGACATTTTTGATACCCTCAGTAGACATTTACCCTTCTTCAAGCATTTCAACTGCAATTGACACCACACACAAAAATGTCAATTAAATTATAACTTTTTAAACAATGTTTCTGTTGTCAACTTTGCTTAAGTTGACATTTATTATGACAAATTATGACATGTTTTGATAAACTTTACAATTCTTATGCATTCTTGAAAACAGACAATGTCAACTTAAAAGGCAAAATGATACTGCAAAAGGCAATCTCATGAAAATGGTACTGTGTTTTTCTAGTTTACAAAATTCAAATCTTGTCAATCAACGAGTCTTGTTTTTGTTACTCGTTTTTGTTACTTTTTTGCTAAAATCGTTGAACTTTATTTTTGCTGTCATGAAATAGAACAGCAATTGTTTTACTTACTGTGTGTTATTTCCCTTGAATAATATTACATAATTTACATATTTTGCATTTTAAAATGTCACTTGATCTCATGATCCATTTAAATTTCGTAAAATTTCACTTTATTTCATCTTGAAAATTCGTAAACTGATATAAAAAATGTAATTAAAATGACTTTGAAATATATATATGTAAATATCAACAAAAATAAAAATACATGATAAATATCACAAAAAAACACATATTTCACTTGTAAAATACTTAAATATGTACTTAAAAACATAAAATCTAATTAACTTTTTCAACGAGTTACATTTAGCAATTAAAATCGCATACTGCTCAGAAACGAACGCGTACGCAGGAAAACGGACGCGTCCGCTTTTTCGCGAACGCGTGCGCAGTAAAACGCACGCGTACACTTTATTTGACTCAAACACTACCACACAAAATGTCTACTGCTAGTTGACACAAAATTTTTGCGCACGTTTTCAACTAAAAGTGTCTCCGCGTCAATCACGAAATTGGCAGTTGACTCTGAATTGACATTATCGATACATCAAAACGAATGTCAATTAGCGTGTGTGGGCCCATTGGATCGTATAAATGTCTCGGCTAACTTGGCGATTTCAGATGGAATCGGCACAACACCCCGACTAAAGGCCATTGGCGGCCCGCACACTAGTTGACACTTGCGTGTCAAGGGGCAGTCCCAAGCCCTGTAAAGTGTAAAGTAAAGTGTCAAATGTAAAGTCAAATCCAAAGTCAAGTGTCAATCAAAACAAAAAAAGAAAAGATTTTATAACTGAACTTTGCATGACAATTGACACTTTACTTTGGATTTGACTTTACATTTGACAGTTTACTTTGCATTTGACTTTACATTTGACACTTTACTTTACACTTTACAGGGCTTGGGATTGGCACCAGGTCTGTGTCAACTCTGATTTCGTCTTCACGTGTCGTAGAGCGTTCTTCCAATGCATTGCCGCATCTGCATTGGAGTTCGCTCTGTGCCACGAAGTCGAAATCTGAGTTGACACATACCAGTTGACACAAGTGTGTCAACTAGTGTGTGGGCCACCAATGTCACCGACTACAAAGTAATACCAACGATGTGTGTATGTGACCCAGTTTTGATAGTTTAATGGCACCAAACTGTCTCGAAAACGCTTTTTAAGCGGCGTGCCACCTTAAATACGCAGACCTGAGTTGCGAAGCTTTCAATTCACCTGTCTAGAATGCCCATTTACACCTGCGTTATGAAAGTGCCTGCGCACACTAGTTTTCACACGAAATTTCGAAAACTCACAAATCAGCTTAGAACGCATTTGAGTTTTCTACAATGAGGTGGCCGTCAACTATATTTGACGGAGATTAAAAATGACTCGTTGTGGAAAACTCAAACACGTTCAAAGCTTTTAAAATATGAGTTTTCAAAATTTCGTGTGAAAACTAGTGTGCGCAGGGCCAAAGGAACAATTGCTTTCTGGCCGTATGTTTTCACATTGCCAGCGTAATTTCGATCTGTGAAAACTCGCCAATCATAAACATTTGCGCATTCGCCGCCATTTATTTTTTTATATTCCAAAAGTTGCACAAACATTTTTCACGCTCAGCATGTAAATATAATAAATGCGACTGTAAAGTTCGTCGATGGTCAAATCGATTCGCAGACAATTCAAGAACTTTCAGGTGATAGGCGGTACTAACTCGTACGCACGGGGAAACGACCTACTTTGACATACATGCCCAAGTATAGTGATGTAAAAAGCGCCCAGACTTTGGCGCCAAGCGCCAAAAGCGCCATGGCGCTTTTCCGACCCCGAGCGTAAAGCGCTGGAAGCGCCATGCCATGGCGCTTTTTGCTATGGCGCTAGCGCCCGGTATTTTGTTCCTGGCGCCGGGTAAAAGTACCGTTAAGCGCCAAAAGCGCCATAGCAATAGGCGCCAGCGCTATGGCGCTTTCACATCACTACCCAAGTATAAAAAATATTTGGGTATACATGCGCGCACCACTTGGCACTTACCTACATGCCGAAAATTATCATGATTATCAGCGAGCGTGTGTTTTAACGCTTTTTACGCTTCACTTTTTGAACAAAATTGCCGCGGAAGGTTTTGTGAGAGAAGAGAAGTATGCCAATTGTGCGTTTCGGCAAATTTGTCGCAAGGTGGTAACATGGTCGAGTTCATGTTTCTCTGTGTTTATTGATGACAGACTTACGATTTGAACCATGTTATAATACCTAGATTGCTCAAATTATGCACACGTGCATGAACCTTTGTAGGAACATTTATTTCTAGAGGTACAGCGTTCATTTGCGGTCCACACACTAGTTGACACTTGTGTGTCAACTGATCTGTGTCAACTCAGATTTCGGTTTCACTTGCCGTAATATGCATTGGAAGGCTTGCCTTTTTCAACATTTCTGCATGTGCATGCCGAAATCTGAGTTGACACTGACCAGTTGACTGACATGTGTCAACTAGTGTATGGGCCACCATTTAGTTGATCAGGGTTCAATCGTACACCCTATCAAATCATACATATTCGCACAAAATTTCAAATTCCCACTGCACTGTTGTTTCAGCCGATCTCGCATTTACTCGGCGTACATGATACTCTGCCCTCGCAATCATTTATGTTTCACGTTGGAAGCGTGCCAATGACGATTAAGCATGCGATTTTTGTATAAAAGATTAAAAAATGATTCTTGTCAATAAGTCAACGTAGAGCGTTAACGGAGATGAATTTTTTCAACTTTGTATGAAAATCGCATGCGTATAAAATCGTTGGCATGCTTCCAGCAGGAACCCCTTCAAGCAGGGTGGAAAGTAACTGGAGTATAACAGTAAAGTGATAAGAAACTTTTCATTTAAATATTGCGGAAATCCTAATTTTGTTCAAAATTTGTCATTTGAGAGAGGATGCAGAATATACCTAGTCCAGCAGCTCCCAAGTTCCTACTCGTATGTATTTATTTTTTCAGGCACATTTTTACATAGTTAGAATATAAAGATGTTCGGCGGAGCATTAGAATTGATCACGTAGACGCCTGCTGAACTAAATATTTATGTGCGCAACGCGCATCTAACCAACTGATTGGCGGCACATTAAATAGTTACAGTTTTAATATAGGACCCTCTGCGCTTAATATCCATCCCACACAAGAATTCACAAAAACCGTTTTCACAATTCGGGACCATACGTAGTTAAAAAACGGTGCCTTACGAGCGCAATGGCTTATCGACTTCCGGCTACCATACTTTTGGCATTAATGCTGACCAGGTGCCGCTCCCAGACCATGTAAAATGACAAATGTCAAGCAAAGTGTCAAAAGTCATGTAAAACGCCCTGTAAATGGCACACTTATACGTTTGCCATTTTACAGGGCGTTTTACATGACTTTGACACTTTGCGTGACATTTGACAGTTTACAGGCTCTGTGAGTGGCCTCCAGTTTGGCTGCTGTGCAAAGTTTCACCATCACCGACGACTGGCTGGCCAGCGTGGTCAGCGTGGCCGGACCGCCGTTGCCGGAAAATGGCGCTTTACCTGTCAGGGACCATGGTATGTCGCTGTTACTTGTTGACATCTTGTGTACCTTCACTTACACATGGTGTATCAGTTCGGGTGTTGCCTTCCAAAAAAATTCTTACTATCAGACCCTGTCACGAAAAAAGTGTCAAATCGTGCTGTAAACTGTCACGAAAAATGTCAAACATCCAGTAAACTATAAAGGAAATTTTACAATTCACAGGGCATTTTACACGACTCTTAGTATATGACATTTTACGTTTATTTGGTGTTTAGAGGGTCTGGGCATGGCCCTACACTACGTTAAGAAATATCTTATATCAGAACCCTACCGGTCAAACTGAAATATTGAAAATTTGAATTTAAACAAAAGTAATTGTACCCAACTGGAACAACATTGTGTGGCGTCAAATCCATCGAAGTGAAATTAGGACAAAAATGTGATATGTTCATTTTTTGTAATCATCGACATGCTTGTGCATTGTTTTGCGGGTTTTGCACAACAATTTTTATAAAATGAATTCTTACACAACCAACCCTGGCTACGAGTATTGTTAAGGGCATTGCCGACGCAGCATATCAGCCCCTTATAGCAGCCCAGCCGCCTCTGTGGTCTAGCGGTTAGGGCGCTCACGTTCAATATGAGTAGCGCTGGTTCGATTCCCGTCTGAAGCGAGTGCAATTTTGCACTCTTTTTGTACGTACGTTAGATCTGTCTCAACTCACTCCCCCTCGCACTTCCCCACCCAGAACCGTTACCGGAACCGGAGCCGGACAGCTTCCACCCCAGGAACCCACACCCAGCGCAAAACGGCTTCTCGCATCTCAGCAACCGCAACTCAGCACCGGCCCGTAACAGAAACAAACAGTTTCCGCACAGAGTGGGCGGGGCTTCTGTGTGGAACAGAAGCACCGCGGCCGGTCGACGCACTGCGGCGGGTAGTTCTGGCAATGGAAGGAGAATTATACCGCCGCCTGCGTGGAGGGGACTCAAATTGAGTGGGGATTTTTTTTTGAAAATGTGAAGGTAGTTTAGAAGTTGTCACGGTGATGTAGAAACGCCACGGTGTTGGCGCCGGACACAAAAATTGCATGGCCAAGCGCTTGCCGCAAAAGTATTGGCGCTTTCTACATGCTACCTAAATAAAAGGCTGTCCCCACCGATGGACGGTCAGCTACTTCATGCATGCACACAAAGTTGTAATTTTTCAGCTATTTTTGATGCCCAATCCCCTCCCTCTAATTTACCCTGTTAAATTTTTGTTAAATACTGTATTTGCTCGAAATACCCCTCTTGATTAAAACCTCCCTCGAAAACCCCCCACCTCTGACTTGATTGGGGAAAGCATCAACCCCCATGAAATACCCCCCCCCCCGCGTTTAAATGGTAAATGCAAAAAAATGGTCGGATTTCAATGAAAATCTCGACAAAATAATATACACCATTTTGTATAATATCTATGTAATCAAATGTACAAAATACGCGAAAGCTAAATACGTGTTGACGTAAAGCAACTACCGTATTTCCTCGAAATACTCCCCTCAAAATGGGCACTATGAACTTATAACCCCCTCCCCCCCACAATTTACTGTATAGAGAACGTAATGCGGTTTGTGATCCGGGAAACGCAAAACACATGTAAAAAACAATGATTGTGTTATGTAAGAACCGGTCTACGTACATATATAAGTCCATAGGGTGTTATAAATGGCTTTTTTGTTGCATTTTTCGACGTCTGTGTACGTTTCAAACAACAATTTAGTACTGGGCTTGCAAAAAATTTCTCACGAAATAACAGATCCCCCTCGTTTAACTCCCCTCAAAATTTCAACTCTGAAAAAATAAACCCCCTGGGGCTGGGGGTAATTCGAGGAAATACGGTAATTCAAATTTACTCTATTCAGGTGAACAACAACAATCCACTGTTGTCGGGCTTGCCGCCCGGCTCGAAGCCGATCAACAGCGACAAGGCGGACAGACCTTTGCTCGCTAGGATGGCCGTGCACACTGAACACCAGCAATTGGTACAACCAGGTAATTTATTCAAACTATCCAGTTAGATATTCAGGTTTACTCGGCTCTGAGAATCCAAAATAAAATGCCTTCATACACTTAGGTAAAGCATGTCTAAATTATGTACAGCTATAGATACTGCATCATTTGAAGTACATATTACTGAAAGATGTTATACTTCAGTGACTTTACACGTTGCACGCTGGTTCACGCTGGAAGCGTGCCAACGATGGTTAATGCGTGCAATTTCCATAAAAAACTCTTTGTTGTTATTTATTTACAAACATTTTTTCCATTGGCACGCTTCCAACACGATACATAAATAACTGCGTGTGCAGTGGGGAAACAGCGGAATGCAGCATATGCGTAGATATGCATAGCAGACTATACACCACCAAACTTTCCTCAGAACACAAACAAGAGTTCATTACTCCAGATCATGATTTTATACTCGACGTACATGATACTCTGCCCTCGCACTGATTTATGTCTCGTGTTGGAAAGGTGCCAATGATTATTTAATCATGCGATTTCCGTAAAAAGATGAAAAAAATTCATCGATGTGAATATATTAATGAATACCGTTATAACAACAATAAATTTTGTCATCTTTTTATGAAACTCGCAAACGTTAACCATTGTTGGCAAACTTCCAGTGGGAACCACTCGCGCAAGGTGTAAAGTAACTGGAATATACCAAAATCTATTGATACCAAACCAGGGTTGGGAATTTCAAAATTTTCGGTTCCGGTTCTCGGTTCGGTTCTTGAGTTCGGTTCCGGTCCGGTTCTTTCGGTTCAAAAGTATCAAAAATTTCGGTTCAGGGTAATTAAATAATCAGGTACTGGGTAATGTACCGTATTTCCTCGAATTACCCCTCAGAGTGGAAATTTTGAGGGGGGTTAAACGAGGGGGGGGTTATTATTTCTCCAGAAATTTTTTGAAATACCAGTACAAAATTGTCGTCTGAAACGTACACAGACGTTGATAGATGCAACAAAAACTACCATGTTTATGACTCCATAGGCTTGTATATGTGTGTAGACAGTATAAACACTGTTCTCACGGAACACAGTCATTGTTTTTAAGCCTGTTCTGCACTGCCCGATCACAAACCGCACATTTTGTCATGTACGTTCCGTATACACTAAATTGGGGGGGGGGGGTGTTTATAAATTTCTAGTGTCCATTTTGAGGGGGGGGGGTATTTCGAGGAAATACGGTAATACCCAAATGATGAACTGGGATGAAATTTTATAAAAATATTTTCTCATCTAATTTGACTTTTACAACGTTGGTTATTTTTTGCCACATACAATCTAATAACATTTGCGGGAAAAAAATACCCAAAATGCAACGGTGCAAACGCTGCATTTTGATCAGATTATTGGCCTCACACACACTAGTTGACATCGACACCAAATGTCAACTGGTTCCGATCCCAATTCCAAGCTTGCATTTTGAACGTCGTTCATTGGCTTGTCAGCAAGCTTTGAATTGGGATGGGAACCGGTTGACATTTGGTGTCGATGTCACCTAGTGTGTGTGGGGCCATTGTATAAAATTTAGGTTCTTTCGGGTATTAAGTTCGGTTCCGGGTCTAAGTGCCGGTTCGGATTTTTTTTTCGGTTCCGGTTCTCGGTTCCAAAATTGTGCTCGGTTCTCGGTTCGGGTCGGTTCGGTTCGTCAACCCTATACCAAACCCAAATTAATCGCACAAAAACACCTACACAGCCAGAATCCAGATCGCACCAATGGCACAGCAAAAGGATGGGCCAATTTCACAGATCAAGTTTCCCGACTTTCAGCTGGTCAAAGTGAACTGGGCCCCACCCATGCTGTGGCAGTAAGCGTATTCGAATAATTCCCCGCCAGTGAAATGTTTACCTATTGTTTCACTGCTCTCATTTGACTAATCTTTTTCAAATGTAAAATACCCGGGGACAATTCAAAAAGTCGTGAAGGGAGTAGAAAGTTGACAAATGGTAAGAATGGCTGTAGGTGGCAAGTCGGGTACCAACTACACTTTTGATTAAAAATACTTATCACAAATTTACTTGTCATGAGATCTATCGACAAATCTGCTTACCACTTGGAGTATTCTTTTCACTTGTAATTTGTTGAATTGGCACCCGGGATAACTGCTGGTAAATTAGTCGGTGTTTCAATCACATGCAATTGAAAAATCGCTAATGACCGCAGACGCCCATTTTGATCACAAACCATTAGAATCAGAAAAGCAACTGCCAAGAATTACCCATGACCCTCAACACCAGGTTAACAACGACAAAAGATGTCAATTGGTTCCGATCCCAAATTAAAGCTTGCTGACGAGAAACACTACTACACTTCGCTGCATTCACATAACGAAAGATGTGTTTTTATCAACACTAAAGCTTGATTTGTAACATGATTCAACGCTTTTGCATTTGAACGTCACCGACTCGTCAGCAAGCTTTGAATTGGGATTGGAACCAATCGACATTCTGTGTCGTCAACTATTTAGTGGGAGCAGGTAGGGCCAATTTCATTTACTACCGGTTATCACCAGTGGGCGTTGAACAAAAACACGATTGTATTTATCTGACGAATACCGTATTTGCTTGAATAATCCCCCTGGGGGATTATTATTTTTCCAGACTTTTTTTGAGGGGGAAACTATTCGAGGGGGGACTTATTCTTTCGTCAAAATGTTCGAGCATTTTTTATCAAGTCATTTCACGAAATGTCTATTTTTAACACAAAAACGTGCCATTTTTGTTAAAATTTGGAACAACTAACTGATGAAATATCTTTACGGTGGGGGGATTATTCGGGGGGAATTATTATTTCCTCACTCACCTACAGAAAATGGTACTCGTTTCTTGTAAAAATGCTATTTATTTAGGCTTATAATGCATTAATTCCGTGAATTTACAATGCGGGTTTAGCTGCGAAAAACCATCCCATCACTTTCCGTATTTTTCATCGATTTTCGTTACCGTATATTCTCGCATAATTCCTGGGTTACTTAGAATTTCTTTTATTGGGGTTGATTTATTATAGAATTTCTACAAGGAGGCTAACAGATCAATCATTCACGGAGGAGATATTCAGAAATATACGGTACCTCAAAGTGGGATATATCGTAAATATTATACGCTTTCAGATTATCATGTCAGCTGAGCTTTAGAAATAGATGTTCATTTGTATCTAGAAGTATATACAGTAAAAATCACGTGCAGAAAATCTATCCATTGAATATATGTTTAGGATGTTTGAAAAATATAGTACACTTTATCTGGAAAGTTTCTCTAAAACAAACTTATGATGAACTTTTGTTTCCGATTCAGGAATGAATAATTTACATTTACATAAACGTGAATTACACGAATTACTCGGGCATGCCCTAAATGACTCTATGGGAATCTCGCCAGCAAAAAAAGCAGATTTATGTGCAGCGCCATGAAAATCTAGTCAACGATAAAAACAATCCGGAAAAGTACCAATAAATAGTACCTGGAAAAGTACCAAATGTACCAGTTTAATAATGTAAAAGCGCCATGGCACTGGCGCCCGCGACAAAGCAAAAAGGGGCTGAAAGTGCTATCACGCTTTTTGGCGTTTTTCACCAATTTTGGCTGACGCCACAGGCGCACCCTGGAAGAGCCACGGCGCCTTGCACCAGTGCGGGCGCTTTTCACATCGGCGGAAATCACTTTGCATGGAACCATAACCCATCTGAATAATGAACCAAAATTATACAGTTTTTTCATCATAAAATTCCGTTTTTATAGTGGAAAAACCTGTTACGAAATTTATCACAAGATTTTGTTCAATCAATTATGGTAGGGTTCTGTGCAAAGTACGCGCTCCACTCGGTATACACCTGTTTACAACTTTTCTCGCAAAAAGCGAGGCGCGCCAAAAACGTAAATTCAATCACGTCTGACCCTCCACGCCGCCCTGTAAAATCTCCTGCTGCGTCAACGGTCTGAACTTTTTTAATCTCTTCCACTCGCCGGTGTCGTAATTCATCTGGGGGCAATCCCAGACCATGTAAAATGCCCTCAAAAATGTCAAATGTCATGCAAAGTGTCAAAAGTCATGTAAAATGCCCTGCAAAATGGCAAACCTGTTTGCCATTTTGCAGGGCATTTTACATGACTTTTGACACTTTGCTTGACATTTGACATTTCACAGGGCACTTTACAGGGTCTGGAACTGGCACCTGGAAGAATGTCTCGACTAAGCAGGGCACCGGCGGCGCGGCGGGCGCGGCGCATTCCATGGCGCGGCACTCGGACAGGCGGATCGTGATGATCGGCCCCATTTGGGGGCACGGGTTTTCTGCGCGAAGGGTTGGGTCTTTTCGAGAAGCATGTGGGGGAAACCCACCCCCACTAAACCCCGGGTCAAGCCTATTACACACGTAAACCCATCACGCATGTACACCAATTATACACACATTATACCCGCAGGGGTAAGAAAGTGGGGCGGGTGATTCCACCCCAAACCGCCCAGCTTTCTATCTATCCCTGGGGCAAATTTTTCTGGCAACTTTACCCTGAACACCCGCGAACTGCCAAGCGATCTAGCTATCTGGAGCGCTTTTGAGCAATTTTCCCTAATTTTCACCCAAAATCGCTAATTTTCATACTTCTTATAGATTTTCACATTTAAAATCATAAGTCATGTATTTGATTACCCATTTTCAGCATGCCGAGTATAATTCAATGTGTTCCAGGTCAACATGCGGGATCGGTTTACATGCGGAATAGTGCAGGCCCCTAAACCCCTCGCTTCCACTTCTAATTATTCAATTTCGTTTTTAAATTTATGCATTTTGTGGACATCATTCATTTGTCCGAATCTAAATAGTACCGAGTCCGGGTAACAAAAACGAATGGTCACAAACCTCTTACGCCCGCCATGAAACCGATTATGAGAACCTTTTCCGGTCGACTCAATTTGTTCGCTGTCTTGAACATTTCTTGCGCCTGCTCCATTACCTCGCGCTGAAAATAAAAATATTTATATCATAGGAAAAGTGACATGATTCACGAAAAGTGACAAGTAAATATTCCTTGCACCTTCACTAAAAATTTCCGAAAACAATTTTTTGCATGACATTTGACATTTTACAGGGCCTTGACATTTTACAGAACATTTTACATGACTTTTGACATTTTACAGGGTCTGGGACTGGCCCAGGTCAGTACACACAGCAAAGGCGCCACTCACCGGAACTGTAATATGCCTTGTATGCGGCGCCCCATCTGCACCCTGCGCGGCAGCCACGGGCGGCCGCGACTGGTTCTGCTGCCGCTGCAGCTGCGCCTGGGGGCAGTCCCAGACCCTGTAAAATGCCAAATGTCATGCAAAGTGTCAAAAGTCATGTAAACGGTCCTGCAAAATGGCAACCGAGTTGCCATTTCGCAGGGCATTTTACATGACTTTTGACATTTTGCATGACATTTGACATTTTACAGGGTCCGGGACTGGCACCTGAGCCGACACCGCATTAATGGGCTGTTCACCGGCTCCGGCGTTGATCGCGTGCGGCTGCTGGTGCGCCAATTGCCCGGCGGTGGCGTGCTGAGCGGCCGCGCTGAGTGCCAACTGCTGCTGAGGGCTGAGCAGGCTGGCCGGCTGAGCGGACGTGGACGCGTGCTGAGCGAATAGACCGCTGCTCATGCCGCCTGGTGGAGACGCCAGTGGAGGGCGCTGGACGCTCGCGCAGCTCTGAGGGGTGGGCGGTTGAACTCAATATTGACTAGGTTATGCGTGATAATGTGCCTCCACACGCTAGTTGACATCGACACCAAATGTCAACTGGTGCCGATCCCGATTCAAAGCTTGCCGACGAGCCGACGAATGACGTTCAAACGCAAGCTTTGAATTGGGAACGGAACCAGTAGACATTTGGCGTCGATGTCAACTAGCGTGTGTGAAGCCAATGGGCCCACACACATCAGTTGACATCAAAATTCATGTCAAATAAATTTTGGTTAATTAAGTGAATGCAAATTTTCTGTGTGATCGAGCATGGTTTATTTTATATCGTGCCACTGAATTTTCATTGTTTCTGTGAAGCTTTGAAGTTTTGTTTGTGCCATTTAGTTGACATTATGTGGACACAAATTTGCGATATCAATTAAGTGTATTGGGGCCCTCACACAGCTCGTCTGGCCGTAGCTGGCTCGCGTCAAAAATCACGAGGCTGCCTCAAAGAAGAGAGATTCCCAACTTTAATTGAAGAAAAACATTTCGCAGTAGAATCACATAAATATGACGACATTAAATGAAAGGTGTATCCTCGAATAACCCCCCCCCCACCGTTAGCTGGGTTATGATAAATAACACCCCCCTCGAATAACTCCCCAGTCAAAAAAGTCGATATAAAGTGACGATATAATAACTCCCCTGGGGGCTTATTCGAGGATATGCGATACTCAGATTTACAGCCTCAGACTGAGCCAGCTGCGGCCTAGCCATTTCATTTTATTTCAAAACAACAGTAATCAAATCAAACCAACGGCGGCATTGAGCGCGGCCATGTAGGATTCCCGAGATTGAGCCAAATTTGCGACAAAAGCGGCCGCGGACATTTGACCAGCTGCGAGTTATCCAGGGTTACATGTGGTCAACATCACGGCCACACACAAATCAGTTTACAGACGATATTTGAAAAGGCATTTGAGAATACCAGGATCCACTGATTTTGACTTTTTGTCCAGAGCAGATGACGGTCGTCTCATTACGGTAAACTCAAATGTTAAATCAGATACTAGCGTGTGCGAAGCCTTAAGGACATTCCAATGGCACCAATCAATTTAACTTCATGACAGCTCGTGATGAGCGGCAAAACATATAAAAAATTAAGCCACTGCATCATTGATTATACATATTTACATAGGCATTCATTCTGGCCGTAGCCTAAACATAAACCACTGGCATGTGCTTTTTATCACCAATAACTTCCAAAGTCTAGGTAAACAATGCCACGGCGCAAAAAAAACCCGCTCAACCCCCCCCCCCAACAAAGTCTAGGTAAAGAGTGGCACCCAACCATCATGCTGCCCAGCAACAACTGGCGCAGCTACATGCACACCTCCCCGCTGCTGTTGAGTAGCGTTCGCCTGCGCCGCGGCCACGATCGCGCTGACCGCGTAGGCGGGCGTGGCGTTCGCGCTGCCCGTGGGCGACACTAGGGATGAGCTGGGCGAGCGGCCAGTGTCTTGGATCGAGGGGAGCGACTGGTGCTGCGGGGAAGTTTGGGGAAGTGTTGGTGATAATGGTGGTGTTTCTTTGTAATGATGAGTGACAATTCTTTCTACCAGAAAAGTCTAGTTTAGTGCTTCTAACCCCACCCGCAGACAAAAAAAATTTATTCGGGAACCCCGACAAACTACCTCCCCTATTGGCCAACCCCGACTCCAGAGTTATAAATCGATGATTCGAAAAGATATACATATGATAATAAATACATACTTGAAATTAAATTTCATTCTTTGTGAGATTATATTTTTTTATACTCGGTGGACCGCAAAGTATGCGCCCAAAATTATGATGTCATAGTCATAGAAGATAACGCGCGAGTACGATACTTATGTATGGCATTACCCACAAAAAAGGCGGAGTCGCATACAAGCGACGAATGTTTTTTCCTGAAATGATTTTTTTTGTGGCAACAATTTTTATTTTATCAACGATGACGTCATGATGGAGTGTTTCCTTCAGAAAAATGCATAGCGTGCTGTCGCCGAGTATACCTCTATCTTTTTTATATAAATAACCCATTTTTGGAAATCTAATCATGGAAAATTAGTCCACGAGTGTATTTATCGACATTAACCACCCCAAAAAAAACCACATATCAGAAACTCTGAAAGTAAACGTGCACCAACATCATCCAATCCACTGGTACCCTGCATCTGCTGCTCCAACCGCATTTTCTTGGCCATATCTCGCTCATTCTGTCGTTTCATTCTCTCAGCTTCTTTCTCCTGCATCCGTTTTTCCCTGGCCATTTCTGCGGCCACCTTTTGCTCCTGTCGTTCCTTAACTCTCAAGGCCTTTTGTTCTTCTTCTGCGGGTTCGAGAACGCGTTAATTGTTGTTTTTTAGTGCAAAAAATGGACGTTAGGAACGAACCCCACTGCTTTCGCTTCCGTTTGAGGGCTTGTGGCGTTTCGTCGATTTCGATCAGCTGCAATGCGTGCGTGTATGTGCTCGTGTGAAAAGTCATTAAAAGTGTACAACCATGGACCTAGCCAGGATTTTTGAGCGGGGGGCGGATTGTATACAGAGTCCGGCGAACGGGGTGGGGGGCGGCGCCCCCCCCCCTAAAATTTTACCCCTGTAGTAAGGGAATGGCGCCATTCGTAGGCGCCACGCCATGGTGCCACTGACACCAAATCAGCTGTATATTTCTGCATTTTACAGGTGTATACAGCGACATGGACAGGAATTGAGCCTTTCACTGGCTTTGAGGCTGCGGAAACTGGACAGCCGAAAAGATACGTTGCATGGTGGGAAAATGCGCGCTTGCGCGCAAAAATTTTTCAACTGTCGACAACATCGTCTTCTGGAAGTGCCATTTGTGGCACATTATTTCATCCGGCCCGGCCTCCGCCCCCCCCCTCCCCTGGCTACGTCCTTGTGTACAAAATCACTACGTAAATATATCCTTGCACAACAGAGAGAACTCTATATTGTCATCGACTGTGGCTACTGTCCCCGCCCCCCAATCGGCCAGCTAGTATTGAGCAAGTTTACCTATATCCTTGCTTAAAATTGACAATTTTCACACCCCTTCGCCCATTTTCACCTTCAAAACACTTTGCTACAAACAACAAAACACTTGAAAAAAATTTGCAGCGTTTTCACTGTCCCGCACAGGTCCGGCCCCCGGTTGATTTCTTACACTGCGGGTCCCGTATCTCCAGCTGTGGGAGGGGTATAGATCTAAAATTTTTGGGGATGTGTAGCCAACACCCCTCCCCTACTATACACTGGCCAGGCGGTTTTTGGCAACTCACCACAGTGTGGTGTGCAAAGTTTAAAATTTATTAAAATGTTACTGTCCCACACAAGTCCAGCATCGAATTGAATTTCAAAAAATGGACACTTTTGGGTTTGTTTTAACACTAATGTGGTTGACAATGTGAAATAAGCATGAAATATCCTCTAAAAATATCTTATCCGATCTAAAACTGGCCACCACATGAACCCCTGCCCCCAAGTGGGTGACAAAAAAATCACTTTTTACAACTTTTTTATTAGACACTTGAACAGCTGGTTTACAATAATTTATAGGGGAGGGTTGAAGGTCTCAAGTTCATAAGAAAACCAAAATCAAATATGCCTTCATAAGAAAATTTGCTGGGGGTGAATTTCAAATTGTAAAAATGACATCATTGCAGGAACAAAAATAGGCAAAATTCACAATTTTAAATTTACCCCCAGCAAATTTTCTTATGAAGGCATTTTTGAGGTATAGTTTTTTACACAATTTGAAACCTTTAACCCTCCTCTATAAATCATTGTAAACCAGCAGTTCAAGTGTCTTATGAAAAAGTTGTGAAAAGTGATTTTTTTGTCACCCACTTGGGGGGAGGGGTTCATGTGGTGGGTAGTTTAAGGTCGGATAAGATATTTTTTAGAGGATATTTCATGCTTATGTCATATTGTCAACCACATTAGCGTTAAAACAACACAAAAGTGTCCATTTTTTGAAATTCAATTGGATGCCGTACTTGTGTGGGACAGTAACATTTTAATAAATTTTAAACTTTGCACCCCACACTGTGGTGAGTTGCCAAAGACCGTCTGGCCAGTGTATAGTAGGGGAGGGGTGTTGGCGACACATCCCCAAAATTTTAGATTAATACCCCTCCCACAGGTGGAGGTACGGCTAGGGTTGGGACGATATATCGTATCGAATATCGAATATCGGATATCGACTATTTTTTCATATCGAATATCAAATATCGATATCGAAAATTTTGACAAAATATCGAATATCGATATCGAATATCGAGCATTTTTTCGATATTTTTCGATATTCTTTCCTTCCCTGGCCTGACCTAAAATATGCCAGGAATTGCACTTTTAGAAAGTGATTTTGAAGGCAATTATCAAAAATTCTGTGCACATGCGTGCACTTTGTCGTCACATGACATGTATTTTCCGTCACATGACATGTATAGCAGTTGCAACCACCTCTAAGCTTGTGCAAATGCAATCACAAATGTCCATGTCAGAGTATGTGCCATGGCGCTGGCACCATGGTGCATTTTCTTTACTACATCCATCAAATTTCAGGGTGTGGGGTGAGTTTATGTTAATTTTATGTAAGTTTGTACAATCTACTCTTCAGTAAGGATATGGTCAATTATGTTTGTGACCAAATGGAAATACAATATACAACTCAAGATATGCCTTGCCTTGGCAAAAGCAAAATATCGAAAATATCGAAATATCGATATCGAATATCGATATCGAATATCGAGGGTCCATATCGTATCGATATCGAATATCGATTTCCAGAAAAAATATTGAATATCGAATATCGATATCGAAAAGTCATATCGTCCCAACCCTAGGTACGGCACCCGCAGTGAAAGAAATCAGTGGGGGCCGGACCTGTGTGGGACACTAAAAAAGCTGCAAATTTTTTTTGCACTCGGCAATTCATGCGAAGTAGAGGGGGGTTGCGCCAATATCTACCCCAAGTTTCAGCTTCTGGTGCGTCCTAAAACAGGAGATACGACGTCAGAAGTAAAATAAAAAATGGGGGGCCGGACTTGATCGGGAAGGTGTTTAGGTTTAAAATGGCTAAAAACAGGCATATAACCATGCATATAGCCGGAGAGCACAATTTTGAAGGTGAGAAACTATAAAAAAAGTGCGAAAATTGGCGATTTTGAGCGAAAATTGGGGCAAAAATTCTCAAAAACCACTCCAGATAGATAGATAGCTGAGCGATTTGGGGGGGGGGGGGTCTTTGGGGGTAGTAGCCAAAAAATTTGCCTCGGGATAGATAGATAGCTGAGCGGCCTCCGGGATAGATAGATAGCTGGCGGATTTGGGGGGGGGGCAGCCCCCCCAGCCCCCCTCCTAGGAGACCCCTGCCCCGGGCAGGGTCAAATTCCATCTATCCAACCCCGGGCAGGGTCAAATTCCATCTATCCAACCCCGGGCAGGGTTAAATTCTATCTATCCAACCCCCGGGATGGGTGAAATTCTCGAAAACCACTGGCCGGAGCTTTTGCATTTTGTAGCGGGACCCCCAACCCCCTGGATACGTCCTTTGCTCACCTTGGCTCCACCTTCTCTTCGAACCGGCAAGCTCCTGCCGGAAGAGAAACTTCGCTTGGGGTCGCTCGAAAAGCCGGAGGACACTTGCAGCGCGTTCGTCGGCAACGACGGCAGTGTCGCTGCGAGCAAAAGATGTTGGCATAATGCCAACTTCGCAGGTTTAAAGGTGAGTGACATGGCTGGCAGTGGCGCTTTCTGCGAGCGCTAATGCAAAAACAGTCACGTTGCTTTTGGCGCTTGGATGCGACACTTATCACGCTGTGCATTGAAAAACAACCGTATAGCGCTTTGTTGGCAAAGTCGAGGACTTTTTTATTTGGAAATGCACACGGCATCCATATCACATCAAATATCGAGCAATTGTTGCTATCCTTTGATTTATGAAAAATATCCAATATCGAGAACTTTCAAGCATACGTTTTCGTGAGCGCAAAAACGTGCCAAAAACGGCCGGTCTATTGAAGGTGCCCTTCTACGGGAGGAATGCCGTTTTATTAGAAGACATCATCCAGAACATACATCATTAGAAGACACAGTATCATCCGCAACTATCATAAAGACAATGCGCGACTAAAAAATTTCGTCACAATTTCGTACCAGCAAAGTTTGCACCGAACCACTTGTAAACTGAAACATGAACCGACTGACCGTTGCTGCTAAGCGTTTTGCCGCGTCGATTCGGTGATGAGATCACAGCCGCCAAAATCGGGTTTTTCAGCTTGCCGTGACCGCTTGCGGCTGCGATAAATTATTTCAGAATATGGAGAAAAAAACAACCTTTCGCTTCGGAAACAATTATTTATACTATACGCGGCGGACATCACACTTAGTAAGAAAACCTACCTTAACCCATCTGAATAATGAACCAAAAATTATACAGTTTTTTTCATCATAATATTTCATAATCATAATTCCAGATCTGGGTACCCTGCCGCCTGCCCCAAAAAATAAACATCTCACGCAAACACACGTAGGCAAGAATCCCCCAACCACTCACACTTCTGCAGCAGTTCCGCTCTAGTCGCCGCGGACTTCGGCTTGCGTTTCAAAGTGAAGTGCCTGCTCTTGGCGGGCAGGGCGGCGTGCGCCGCGGTGCCGTAGTGCGCCGACACGGCCGTCTTGGACATGAACGCTGCAGACTGCGGCAGCAGTTTTAGGCCGTCCGGGCAGGATGAGGCCACCTCGCGCACTGAGTTGAGATTAGAGGTTCAGTGGTGGGTTGTAGGGTTGGAAACCCGGCCGCGATAGCCGCTATTTTGGAACCGAAACCGTATCTACTACGAAAACGCGCTCTCAATAAGCGAAAAACCCGTAAAAAGTAGCCACAGTTCAGTCCTTCCGGCAGTTCAGAAGTGTTTGAGTACGGCTACCCGTTGTGTTGTACAGTTGGAACTTAAAGTTAAAATCCAAACGGCTAATTTTCATACATTTTTCACCCGTTTTCAAGGCGATGACATACGAGTGGACATAAAAATGGATATTTTGTCAGAAATCACCATTCACAATGCTATCCCATGGCTCGACAGCCATTCATGGATCTATCAACATGCACTTTAACACACCAGCAGTACGCAAATCCGCGAGCGTCTTGGCAAAAAGGCCGTCATCAGGTCCCTTGGACAAGCGGCGCTCCTGCGCATACACACGCAGCATTTCAGCGGTGGTCGATACCCAGTCCTCCACATCATTTTGGCACAGTTCCAAAAGACGCTCGATTGGCTCCGCCCACTGAGTAGTAGTGAGAAATTCTTTATAAAATAAGCTATTATAAAACGCTTCGAACACTCAAGCGGCTTGTAGTACTCCAAAACGGTACAAATAGAAATTTGCCACCCAACAAGGCATTCACACCGGCTAGGGCCAATTCCGCATCAAAGCCCATTCCGCATGTAGACCCATTATAGACACATTATGCCTGCAGGGGTAAGAAAGGGGGTGGGTAAAACCACCCCAAACCGCCCAGCTTTCTATCTATCCCTGGCGCAATTTTGTTTGGCTACATTCCCTTGAATTGAACACCCCCACACCCGCAAATTGCCTAGCTATCTAGCTATCTGGAGCGCTTTTGAGCAATTTTACCCTAATTTTCACCAAAATTCCTCAATTTTCCTACTTCTGATAGATTTTCACCTTCAAAATCACTAGGTCATGTGTTTTATAACCTATTTTCAACATGCCAGGTATAATTAAATGTGTTCCGGGTCAACATGCGGGATGGGTTGAGATGCGGAATAGTGCACTGCCGTTCACACCCACGAATTACCCGTTTGAATCAACCCCAGAATGATTTGTGGCTACCAGACCTACAAATGATAAATCGTGTCATTTAAACCATTCCAAGCTAGATTACCGTATGGACACCATACCAAAACGTTCGCAAGCCCCGCCTGTAGCTTCGGTTTTGCTAGGGTGGGTAAGTATACATGACCCACGACACCCTAATGGAAATACGAACACAAATGTCACCTGCGTCAACTGCCTGTGATTCAAATGCATCACGCCCATGAGCAGTCTCACTTTCGTGGTGCTGGTAAGCTGCTGGAAACAGCCGTCCAGCTCGCTCACCACGCGCTCGTTGAGCAGCGCCGCTACCGAACGACCTTGCCAGTCGCCCGCGCCGCCCACCTTTGAAAATTTGGCACTCGGCCAACTGTGGCGCACTCGGTCAAAGGGACAAGGTGAACGGTTAAGAGGGAAGGGTTGGATTAGGATTCGCTCTCACCTTGTTTTCCAGCCATTGCGCGAGATCCCGGTGTCTGGTCGACCATTGATCGCCAGCGTCAGACATTTTTTCTTCGCTCTGCCGATTTTCTTTTTTTTTGGAATCGCCCCAATTGAATCTCGGGATCGGGACATTTATAGAAACTCGGCTCACGTCCAAGTTTACAGTTGCGTATTGCACATTGAGCGAGTTGTTTGTAATTTTAGCTCAATTTTTGCTAACATTTGCTCCATTTTGCCAATTTATACCTGCATAATCGCGATTTTCGTCTGTATATTTGGTTAAATACTTTTTATAGCTATTTTTAGACTATTTTTTATATATTTTTACCGATTTCAAAGTTTTTGGCCCACAGCTAGTGATGGAAAAAGCGCCAGGCTTTTAGCGCCAAGCGCCAAAAGCGCCATGGCGCTTTTCCGAGACACGGCGCCAAGCGCCAATGGCGCCAGAGCGTTTTAGCGCCAAGCGCCAAAAGCGCCATGGCGCTTTTCTGGACCACGGCGCCAAGCGCCAATGGCGCCAGGAAGCTATAGCGCCAAGCGCCAATGGCGCCAGCGCCAAAGTGAAAACGCTTTTTATTATGCAGCACGATGTCCCAAACAGCCTCCCCCAGAAAATTGTTTTCCAGCTATCTACCCAACCTCCGCGAGAGTCAAAATCAAGGGGGTTGGATTGGGTAGATACACTCATTTTCGGTGGGTGCATCTCAAGGGGAGAGTATTATTTCTATAGCTCACTCAGACCTGGGTGAATTTCAAGGGGTAAATACGAGGTGGTAAATTTCGAGTGGGTAGATTGAAAAAAACACCTTGAATAACACCCACTCGAATAACAACCCGTTGAGTAACTTCCCCTCCAAAACTAACTGACGAAATTATAACTCACTGGGGTCCTATTCGAGGATATACGGTAGCTGGAATTGTGAGTAAATGAGGAGCAATTTTGGACAACCTACCTATGCAACATTTCGATGTTTTTAGGGTACTCACAGTGATCAAATGCAAATTTAACAGGGCTTGGGAACAAAAATTTTGTCAGGTGCAAGAAGTCGTCAAGTCCACTTGTTTACTCGACTTCTTCCTGGATTTTTTATAATAATGGTTGGCGCTTTTTTGGCGCCATTTGAAATGCTGGCGCCAGGCGCCAATAGCGCCGCCAGAAAATGGCGCCAAGCGCCAAAAGCGCCATGGCGCTTTCTCAGATCCCGGCGCCAAGCGCCAATGGCGCCAGAGCATTTTAGCGCCAAGCGCCAAAAGCGCCATGGCGCTTTTTGCTTTGGCGCTAGCGCCAGGCGCCAGCGCCATGGCGCTTTTCCATCACTACCCACAGCTATGTCTCGAATTTCGAAACTTACGTTGCGCAAGAATTTGCTGAGACTGATTCTTTGTGAATTGGCTCAGCTACAATGGCAGGGCGTTAAAAATGTGAAAACCGTCAAATATAGGTACGATTTCTTAACTACTAGGATTTTGACTTCTGATAAGAGTAACGATGGCAAACCCTCCAGAAAAAGTATTTAAATTTTTAAGTATTTTTTCTGAAATGACTTTTTGAATTTTCGAATTTTTCCCAAGAACAGTTTTCGAATTTTCAAATTTAGTTTTCAAATTTTCGAAGTTTTTAGTAGTTTTTGAATGTTTTTGGGTAGTTTTCAAATTTTTTAAAATAGTTCTCGAATTTTTTGAAAAAAATTTTATTCAAAATTTAATTGAACTTGGAACTCAACGTTTTACGTCTTTATTACAGCTCAGACACACCACAAGTCAATCGTCAATCGATTTAGAACGTTGAACTTAGAATTCATATCAATGCCTCGAATTATCTATAAAAAAATCGAAAAGTCTTTTCGAATCTTTTGAAAAAAATCGATTTTTATGTATTTTTTTCACCGCATGCTTAAAAATTTGAAAAGTCCAAATTCGAAAACGTTTTCAAATTTTTGAATCTTTTTTGCCATCGTTAGATAAGAGATGACATGATTGGGTCATATATAGCAAGTTGGCCCATGTTCAAGTTATTGGTTGAGTAAAATACAAAGGAGAGTGAAAGCTGCCTTCCCCTAATTTTTATGCCTTCCCCGCAATAGCTCCACTCGTTCTAAGTTATTCATCCAAAGACCGATAATTGTCACTTTACTACCGCATTGCTCAGTAAGGTGGATAAGTGACACGGATTTTGACATGCCCTGCAAAAAAAAAGAGAAAAAAAAAACTGAAAAACAATCCCAATCCCGATCCGGGTCCCGAAAAGTGGATCCCGTTTGAAACCTATCACAAGGTGGTGGTAAAGTGACAATTACGCATTTGGATGAATAACTTGCGAACGAGTGGAGCTATCGCAGCCATATTTTCAGGGATCCTTTCCTATTTAGTTGTTAATGTTGACTTAAAATTTAATGTTAATCCGACCACCCATTGACAAGTTATTCGAAATCTAGAGCGTAGGTCTAAATTGTATTATTATCTTATTATTAAATTGTTTTTTTAGATTGATAACGATTTCGAAATGTTCGGCCGGCTACCAAAATAACATAATAGTAAAATATAGTATCCGCAGACAGATTTGCATTTATTTTTATAATGATAGCCGAAAAAATAAAAGTATAAAAAACTGGCCAAGCCCGACGGGGGTGCACTGATACGCACATCTGCCTGTTAAGTCGGAATTAGAGCTCAGGGTCGATTCGACGTGAAATGACGACGTGAAATGACGTCGTGAAATTAATTACACGAGTGTGGATCATGCTACGGGTCTACAATTTTCTAAGGATAATATATGAATCAATACCTTAATCGTGTCCAATACTGAGTGTTATCAGCCACAACTAGAGCGAATTGAAAAATTCAATTTTTATCATTTCACGTCATCATCATTTCACGTCACAGTGTCAGGGAACAACTTGACATTTCACGTCAGACTATGGCAAGAAAAGGCACCCGTAGCATGATCCACACTCGTGTAATTAATTTCACGACGTCATTTCACGTCATCATTTCACGTCGAATCGACGCTGAGCTCTAATTCCCGCTTTACGCACATTTGCCCGTTTTTTCACTTGACACTTTTTAAGTGATTTTCAGATATGAGTGACGTGAAAAACGCTGCGCAATGACATTAGTGAACTTTTTTCACTTCACTCATATCTGAAAATCACTTGAAAATGTGTCAAGTGAAAAACAGTGAAAAATGGCTATTTTTCACTGTTTTTTTCACTTGACACATTTTCAAGTGATTTTCAGAGTGAAGTGAAAAAAGTTCACTAATGTCATTACGCAAATTTTTTTTCACTTTACTTATATCTGAAAATTACTTGAAAAAGTGTCAAGTGAAAAAAACGGGCAAATGTGCGTAACGGGCAGATGTGCGTATCGGGCCTGCCCCATGCCCGACCCGACACCCTTTCCCGTTTGGGAGGGTTCAGAATGAAAAGATCGTCGCTTTGCAACCGCACGCCGCAGATGACCATGCCGCAGCGGATATCGCTGGTGCTAATCCCAGACCCAGTAAAATGCCCTGTAAAATACCAAATGTCACGCAAAGTGTCAAAAGTCATGTAAAATGCCCTGCCAAATGGTAAACGTGTTTACCATTTTACTTTTGATACTTTATGTGACATTTTACATTTTACAGGGCATCTTTCATCAGGGTCAGGGACTGCTCCTGGTGAAGAAAATATTCGAGGACAAAGAGACACTTGTCGAATCGAGACTAAATCCTGGTTTGTCGGCCGAGAATATCGCTCAATCTTGGTCTGATTTGTGGGAATGGTGCTGCGTGCGTGATTACCCGTTCACCAGGTACGGCGATTAGCATTCGAAAAAATCACCGATTTTTTGGAAAATATATATAAATATATCACTCCAATATTGGAAAAAATATAAATATATATAAATCACTCTAGGTCTCCAGAAAATACAATTAAATTACTGAAAAAATAACTCTAAGCTCAAAAAAAATCTCAAAAAATCACTTGAGCTTTATTTCAATTTTAAGCAATATTCTGGGCTTTATTTACCATTTGCAAGCACAAAAAATGTACTCTTAGGTACCACAGTACATTTATTATCATTCCACAAGCAGTATTCATTTATACAGTATTTTACAAGTGAAAACATCAAGCAAATATCACAGAAAAATTCAACCTTCAGTTCAACCTCAATGAAAGCTTCAAAAATATTTTGCACTGCAAATATTTAGCTCTCAACCTATAGTGCCTGGTTGTGGCAATGGACATTTGACTAAATAGGTGCTCATGCTCAGCACTTTTTCATTGGTGATGTGCTGTGAAAACTCATTTTTGGGCACATGGCTTTGTTTTGGCAACATTGTGATGACACTAG
The DNA here is from genome assembly GCA_964036195.1 of Sphaerolaimus hirsutus. Lineage (NCBI taxonomy): Eukaryota > Metazoa > Nematoda > Chromadorea > Monhysterida > Sphaerolaimidae > Sphaerolaimus > Sphaerolaimus hirsutus. The sequence continues at coordinate 19,210,634 of OZ038455.1, forward strand.
TGGCTCTGGTGACACCATGGTGACAGTTTTCCACAGTTGTTCCCAATATTTGACAACAGTCGACATTGTTGCATGTCACCAAGCATCATCAGTTTTCAAAAATGGTAAACTGAGCTTGCAATCACTGTAGAAAAATTTTGATCACATCAAATTGGTATTTTTTGATTTAAAGTCATGTTTTATTTCAGAAAATTATGTTAAAAAATAGAGAGATGCTTTATACCTAAAACATAACCATAGAATTCATAGCAGGATGACATAAACAAAAAGTTACTAAAACAGTTGACATTTTTCTCACATACAAAATGAAAACTAATTGATAGTGATGTCACCATCTGCCATCATTTGAGTTTGAGTTGTGACCAAACTAGTGATTTGCCAACACCACCCCACCAAAATTCATGCCATTTGTGAAAACTGAACATACTGTATTTCCTCAAATTACAACCTAGGGTTTTTTTCAGAGTGGAAATTTTGAGGGGGGTCAAACGAGGGGGGTATTTCGAGGGGGTAAGGGGTTATCATTTTGCCAGAAATTTTTCAAATCCCATTACTAAATTGTTCTTTGAAATGTACACAAACATCGAAAAATGCAACAAAAACAGCAATTTTGTATGCTCTATGGACTTATATATGTATGTAGACAGTATATAACCAGTTCTAACATCACAGGGTCATTGTTTTTAACATGTGTTCTGCGTTTCCCGGATCACAAACTGCATTATGTTCTCTATTCAGTAAATTGGGTTGGGTATTTCGAGGGGGGTTATAAGTTCATAGTGCCCATTTTGAGGGGGTATTTCGCGACAGGGGGGGGGGGTGGGTTATAAGTTCATAGTACCCATTTTGAGGGGGGTATTTCTCAACAGGGGGTATTTTGAGGAAATATGGTATATAGCATTCAGTAGTGGTAAACTTGATGGAAACATGTCACCATTTTTGGCCATTTCAGTTTTCAAAAAAGTCAGGGTGAAAACTATTGTGTGTAGGCTAACAATATTTACCTGCTTCAAATACAATTTTAACCCAATAATGCTCTACATGAACAGAGAGATTTTCTGGCAAAAATCCCTGCAAATTTCTCTTACACAGATTGCATGTTTTAGTCATAAAGCGCAATCATTGCACCACAATGTATCAAGTATGAGTGATTTTCTCAGTGATTTTTTTTCAGATTTAAAAAATATATATAAATATATCACTCAGAATTTGGAAAAAATATAAATACATATAAATCACAGGTTATTTATATTTATTGTGATTTTCAAAAATATAAATCACGGGTTATTTTTCGAATGCTAACGGCGATAGGGATTGGAGACACCTCAGGAATGAAATTTGGGGTGCTAATATGAAGAGAAACTTTTTGGTAAAGCGGCGTTTACACTGCGAGCTGTGCCGACAAATTTTTTTCGGTCGGCAATGCTCATTTTGTCACGACAACGCACAAATTTTGCAAAATTTTTGCGTGTGCCGATAAAAAAGCCTCGTTATCGGCGTTTGTCGGTTGGGTCTCGTTGAATGTTTTACTCCTGATTGTTGTCGTCACAGAAAAACCGTTCACAGCTTGTGACGGGAACGTGACGACAAACAATCGCATTATTGATCCGACCACCATCGTTTTTGCTCAATCTGTCGGTTCAGGTCTCGTTAACGAGACCCGAACCGACAAATACATAAAATACCAAAAGTTGTTGTATTTACCTTGCTCGATTCTGATGCCGTTCGGGAATGTTGTGGTTTGGGGTCTGGGCTATGACGGATTGTTTTGCTTTGCCCCAATAATCCCCCAGTCCCGAGATAAGGGGGGTCTATAAAAAGAGATATTCTGCTATGACTTTGAATCCTAATATCTCGACCATTTCTGGGCCGATTAGAATCGTTCAACACTTGAGATGATCAGGACAACCTACAGATTCAATTTTTGATGACGGATTAGCGATGTCTAAATTCCGTATGCCGATTTGGCCCAGTTTTTGAACATAAAAAAAATTCATAATAATAATTTTTTTGACAGTTTTTTGAACATTTTATCATATACTTCAAACAAAAATAATAAATCTGGCCAAAAAATTATTTCAATATCTCTTTCCAGTAAAAAGTTAAAGCACCTCAAACTTCCACCTCCAAACCATAAAAATAAATTTAAAACAATAAATATAAATGAAGAACAAAGCATGCGAATTCATAACTCTACATTTCAGCCATTTCTAAGCTGATTTTCACCTATGAATGCTTAAAATTATCATAATGATCTGTAGATTTCATTTTTATGTTCTGATTATCTTTATGCGCTGTTCTTCATTCATTTATTCATTTATGCAGTTATTTTATGAGTGAGAGGCGGAAGTTCAAAGTGCTATAACTTTTGATTGGAAAGAGATATTGACGTAATTTTTGGGCCAGATTGATTCTTCTTGTCTAAAGTATATGATAGCATGTTCCAAAAATTTTTTTATGATGTTAGAAAACTGGGTGAAATTGGCACACGGAATTTTAGACATCACTAAACTGACCACAAAAATTGAATCTTCAGGTCCTGATCATTTTGAGTGTTGAACGATCCAAATCAGCCCAGAAATGGCTGAGTGATTAAGCTTCAAAACCAATGTGCAGATCATCCATGCAAAATGATCACTTTTTATAGTCCCCCCTTATGGGGACTGGGGAATTATTCGAGCAAACCAAAACAATCTGTCATAGCACAGACCCCAAACCCCAACATAATTGAACTGCATCAAAATCGGCCAAAGTACAACAGAATGGGACACGTGAATGTACATATGTACAATCATAAAAAATCATCACTAATTAGTTTACACCCTAATACTTACCCATCCCAAAACACCTCATATTAAATTTCAACAAAAAATAGCATTCAACAGAAAATTGATTCATATGGAAATGTCTAGTGCCCAATATCACCTTATATATGCACATACTCACTAGGGATGGTAAGTGTTTTTTCACCATCTTTTTAATAAAAAATGTTGTTTTTAAACAAACCAGAGGCATCAAAACTAGGGTGTTAAATTTCCATTTTCCTTGTCCGTTTTCCACAGGCAAATTTTTTCTGTTTTCCGGCTGCTGAAATTTTTTTTCCATTCCGTTTTCCAGCCACTTTTTTTCCTGTTTCCATTTTTCCAGCTCATTTTCCATTTTCCGGCTAAATTTTCAGTTTTTCTGTCTTTTTTCTGTTTTACGCCTCAATTTTCTGTTTTTCCTCCTCATTTTACCTTTTTCTGGCTCAACTTTCTGTTTTCTGTTCCAGCCAAACTGGTAAACATTCATGCAGATTGTCAATTATGTAAATATTTTATGTTTCCAGCAAAATTTCCACAAAGTTTTTCTACTTCCAGAAAAATTTCAGGAAATTTTATCCATTTTCTGGCAAAATTTCAGCAAATTTTTCCATCTCCATGCAAATTTCATTTTTCCGTTTCCGTTTTTCCGGTCCCTTTTTCTGTTTTCTGGCCAGTGAAATTTTTTTCCATTTCTGTTTTCCGCCAAGTGCAATTTTTTTTCCGTTTTCTGTTCTGTTTTCCGACCGCTATCTTTTTTTCCATTTCCGTTTTCCATGAAAAAATTTATTGACACCCTAATCAAAACCATAGTTTGTTATATAAAAAAAAACAGCAGCCAAAGATTTTTGTACTTATGCACTAGGTATTTTGCAATTTTTTTGTGCACAAGCACACAATTTCACATACACATTACCATTGGTGATTGTTTTCATTGGTTTTGAGGCATTTTTAGTGTGAAAGCTTTCATTTGTTCATGCTATTGTGTAATAATAAGCTGTGATATGTTGGTTAGTATATTAAATCCAGCCACTGTGCTCCCACATACTTCTACAGTGTGAAACATCACTGTCAATGTATTAGCCTTTTCTTATAACCTTATTTAAGCACTATTCCATGCAAAACTTGACTTCACTTGACAAAACTAAGTCACAAACATTTGACAAAATGCAATATACATAACAGGGTATTTTTGCCAGAAAGTGCCTCCAATTCCAATCGCTTGCATAAAAAAAAAATTCTCTAATGAAAATGGTAAATGATATTGAATGACTTATGGACCAGATAAATGCTTTTTGTCACGGAATCATTTTGAGTGCTGAATGATCCAAATTGGCCTGACAATGACTGAGTTTTATGAAGCTTCAAGTCTAGAATCAATCATCTGGTTCAGCCACACAAAATGACCCATCTTTTTAGAACCCCGTAAACTTGGGACTGGGGGATTTTTTCCCCCTGTTGTTGTGTAGATGTGTCTGTTGTGTCAAAATGGTTTGCATGTCAAGCGTCAAATTACCACCCTTAAAAGCACAATTCTTCATGTGAGAGAAGCGAAGTAACTGGTACATTTTTACTTTTCTTTGAATATACTGTATTTCCTCAAATTACCCCCTGGGAGTTTATTTTGTTCAGAGTGGAAATTTTGAGGGGGTTTAAATGAGGGGGGTATTATTTTGCCAGAAATTTTTTGAAATCCCAGTACTAAATTGTTGTTTAAAATGTATGCAGATGTAAAAAATGCAACAAAAACTGCTATTTCTTAGATTCTATAATCTTGTATACCGTATTTCCTTGAATTACCCCCTGTGGGTTTATTTTTTCAAAGTGAAAATTTTGAGAGAAAAATGTGAAAAATGCAACAAAAACCTTCATTTATAAGTTTTCACAGCCTTATATAAGGATGTAGATTGTATAAACAATGTTCAAACGTAACATAGTAAGTGTTTTGAACGTATGTTATGCATTTCCCAGACCACAAATTCATAGTGTCCATTTTGAGGGGGGTATTTTGAGGGGGGGTATTTCGAGGAAATACGGTATGTATTGGTCTGTCGGGAAAGTTTTTTCCATTTCTGGATCTTGCAGCATTGGAGCATCGTGGATAATCAGTTGGGTTTAAGAGGGGTATATAAGCTGGAATTTTTTAAATTGTAGCATATTACCATGAAATTGATTATGTAAAAGTGGATCCAGTAATAATTTATCTATCAGAAATGTCCAAAACTCAACATGCATGGTCCATCTTTTGTGGAGTTTTTTTCAATGAAATTTTGATGTAAAAATATTTGGAAACATGTGGTATTATCCACTGTTGTGTAATCTCTTTTCTCAGTAAAAATTCATGCTTGAATTTTTTGTTGAGCTGTAATTCCAGCTTATATACCCCAGTTGAAACTTCAATGGTGCAGGACAATCCAGGAAATGAGAGAACTTTAGATGGCCAACTTTAGATTTAGAACCAACAGCCCAATAGATAATATAAACACTGTTCTCACATAACACAGTAATGGTTTTTAACTTGTATTAACCATATCTCCTCGAAATACCCCCTCGGCGTTTATTTTTTTTCAGAGTGAGTATTTTGAGGGTATTTCGAGGGGGTGTGATTCTAGGGGGGGGGGGGGGTTATTATTTCGCCAGAATTTTTTGTGAAAACCCAGTACTAATTTGTTGTTTGTAAGGTATGCAGATGTAGATAAATGCAACAAAAATCACCATATATAAGCAGGGTCGTATCCAGGGGGGGGGGGGGGTGCAGCCCCCCTTCCCGGGGTGAGACCAGGTGGCCAAGAAATGCCACTTTTTCAATGTCAGCGTAAAAATTTTTTGCACGCAAGCGCGCATTTCTCACCACACATAAGGTATTATCATCAGATTTGCTCCATATGGCCTAAAATCGTTATAAATACAGTCAATGGTGTGCTTTTAGCTGTTTTTGTATGTATATTTACATACATATACAGCGTTCCATGGCGCCATGGCGTAACACCTACTTATGGCGCCAGCGCCATGGCCCTATTCCGCCATTCTGTAGGTGAAATTTTAGGGGGGGGGGGGCTGAGCCCCCCCCCTTGCCAGCCTCTGTAAACAAGCAGCCCCCCTGCTCAAAAATCCTGGATACATCCCTGTATATAAGAGTCTACAGACTTCAACAAGTAAATATATCAATGGTATAAACAACGTTATAACATAACACAATCATTGTTTTTAACATGTGTTATGCATTGCCAGTTCACAAAACGCACCTTTTGTCATGTACGTTCTATTTACACTCAATTTGGGGGGGGGGGTATTTCGAGGGGGGTTATTAATTCATAGTGACCATTTTGAGGGGCGGGGGGTATTTTGAGGAAATACAGAATTCTACATAGCCAGGATGACAAACTGCAACTGTCATTTACGTTCTCTATACACTCAATTTACCGTATTGGCTTGTTGTGAACCCCGGGGGTTGTATTTTTTCACAAGGCTCTTACAGTGGGACTCAATTCAAGCATGGTACTCAATTCGAGCATGGTATTGTATTATTTCAGTAGACATTTGGTACATATTACGATTCTATTATAGATACCGATACACATACTTTAGTAGATACCGTATTTCCTCGAAATACCCCCCCCCCCTCGACATACCCCCCCCTCGAAATACCCCCCCCCCCCCCTCAAAATGGACACTATGAACTTATAAACCCCCCCTCGAAATACCCCCCCCCAAATTTAGTGTATAGAGAACGTAAATGACAAAGGCTGCGGTTTGTCATCTGGGTAATGCAAAACACACGTTAAAAACGATGAAACTGTTATGTGAGAACAGTGATTATACGTCTACACACTTATACAAGTCTTTTAGAGTCTTATAAATGGCGATTTTTGTTGCATTTTCGACGTCTGCGTACGTTTCAGACGACAATTTAGTACTTGGTTTTCAAAAAATTTCTGGCGAAATAATAAACCCCCCCCCTCGAAATACCCCCCCCCTCGTTTAACCCCCCCTCAAAATTCTCACTCTGAAACAATAAACCCCCCGGGGGTATTTCGAGGAAATACGGTATATTGATTACAGCTGCGACAATTATGATGTAAATGCAACAGCTGCGACAATTAGTACAACACCTAAACATTTAACAACAGAAGCGCTTGTGCCGCTCGCGTGCAGCAACGTTTTATACGTATTGCGTTTCCCACATCACGTTTGCTTCTATTTACTTAGGTGCGGGGGGCACTCAATTCAAGCACAGTACTGTATTCTTTCATAACGTGGTCACCCTGGCACTGTATTTGAGCATGGTACTTAATTCAAGCATGGTACTCAAAACAAGCCAATACGGTATAAATACACATTTAAAATTTACTAATTGTCGTCACAATAAACACGTTCGCAGCTCTATGAGGACAAGCAAAAACACAAATCAAGCTTGCTCGATGACATTGTGTTTCATGTGACGACAAGCGCTCATTGTCGCATTGTCGCCAATCAAAAGCTTGTGCCAACAACAACATTTTTTCGATCCAAAAAAGCGAACCGACAACGCAAAGTTTTTCAAATGCTTATAACTATGAAACGAAAAGACCGATTTATCTGAAATTTGGCATGTGAGTGCACCTAACTAGTGAGTATACTTCACTGTTTTTTTCTCGCAGATATGGAACTTTATTCAGGATTTATGGAACTTTTTCACTTTTTGATTTGTCGGCACATTTTGCAGTGTAAACGCCGCTTAAGTTGCTGTGTGAAGTGCGATTGTGATGTTGTGTAACTCAAATTTTGGTAATTTGATGATGTTTTAAATCAAGATATGTATACTCCAGTGACTTTACGCCTTGCACGCGCGGTTCACGCTGGAAGCATGCCAATGATACTTAACGCATGCAAATTTCATGAAAGTTGAACAGAAATCATTACTCTTATAACGTTTTGCTTATACACTTATTCACTTATTCACAACAACGGCCTTTTTTAACTTTGTAAAAACGACATGCTTAAATTATAATCGGCACGCTTCCAACCGGAGACATAAATCAGTGCGAGTGCAGAGTATATAATCGATGCGTGTATCATTTCTAAAGGATCGCTTAGACAAGAAGAACAAATCCGGTGAAGAATGGGCGTTCAACGAGTTTGATTCTTGGAGGATGGCCAAAATATTGAACATAGAATCACCGGCGATACAAGTGATTTGTGAGGCGGGAACATGGCCCCAGTTGACAACGAAATACCTACCCCCTCATTTAACCCCCTGAAAATTTGCAATATGGAGAAATTGATTGTTGTGGAAATCGCATTTCATTGGACGTTCTCTACATTCAACAAAGAAAATGGCACCTGGGGCCAGTTCCGTAAAATGAGAAGTGAAATGCAAAGGCGAAGTAAAAGCGCAAAGGCGAAGTGCGGCAAGTTAATTGGCAAAAGCGAAGTAAAAAAATAAAAAGTAATTTCTCTTCGCTTTTGTCATTTCAATTGCCATTTCACTTCGCCTTTGCGTTTTTACTTCGCCTTTGCCATTTCACTTCTCACTTATCATTTTGCGGAACTGGCATCAGCGCAATTTGCGTTACATTGAAATTTTGAAGAATTTTTAAAAGCGGCCAAAACGGGTGTCAACCGCAGCAAGCCACCCAGCATATTATGCAGCTACCGTATTTCCTCGAAATACCCCCCCCTCGAAATACCCCCCCCCTCGTTTGACCCCCCCCTCTCGGGACCACTATGAAACAATCACCCCCCCTCGAAATACCCCCCCCCAAATTGAGTGTAAAGGGAACGTACATGACAATAACTGTAGTTTGTGTTCTGTGTACTGCAGAACACACGTTGAAACAATGTCGGTGTCACGTTAGAACAGTGTACATACCATCTACATACTAATATTAGTCTACAGAACCTTATAAATGGCAGTTTTTGTTGCATTTTCGACGTCTGCGTACGTTTCAGACGGCAATTTCGTACTTGGTTTTCAAAAATTTTCTTGTGAAATAATAACCCCCCCCCTCGAAATACCCCCCCTCGTTTAACCCCCCCCCTCTCGGGACCACTATGAAACAATCACCCCCCGGGGGGTATTTCGAGGAAATACGGTATTTGTCGCTCATCGGAAAGGACCAATTTATTATCGACCTTGGGTCAATTCTGCATACCTAGTTATTAAAACGTATTTACGTTTACTCGATAATTAGGGATACTCGAGTACTGCGTAAATACGTTTACGTTTCCTCGCGAAAAAAATGCCGGTACTCACTTACTGGCGTACTTTTTGAAAGTATTTTTAGGGGACAGAAAATGTCATTTTGCCAAACAGAATGTGACAAACATAAGACATATTCCTTAGAAATAATTAACAAGAGAGAAAAACGCATCATTTTGTATATCAGAGTAAAAATTCTAAAAATACTGACTTTTTCAGAGGAAAATAATTAATTTTACGTTTTCTGTGAAAAATACCCGTTTTTACATTCTCTCCAGAAAAATCTCGTTTTTACGTTTTCTCTGGAAAAAGGATTTTACTCACGTTTTACACAGTGTAAAAGTATTTTCAAAATACTTTACGTTTTCTGTACGCAGGGGTGAGTAAAAGAAAAATACTTTACGTATTCTGTACGCAGGGGTGAATAAAAGAAAAATACTTTACGTTTACGTTTACTTTTTAAAAAGTTCAGTACTTTGAACCAGAGTTGCGAAAGCGTATTTACCTTTACCCGAAATACCCGGGTAAATGGGTATTTATACTTACGCTTACGCTTACGCTTTTCTAAAATACCCGTACGCTTTTTTACGCTTTCCTGGCCGAAATACCCGGGTACTGAAAGCGTACAAAATATTTCACACGGCACAGTTTTACGCTTTTGAAAAAGCATAAAACTGCTACAAAAACAGTGAACAAGAACGCGTAAAAAAACTGCATGTGTGCAGTAACGCAGTGAAAATAATGGCACAAATTGTGTCAAAATACATGTCTGGTTTAGGATGTGTCATGTAGCAATATCGTGGGATGCTGTCGTATGAGATACCTGGCTCACGCCCAAATTACCAGTCGCATATTGTATGGACGAGCGAAACGTCACCACTAATGGCTGCGGAATGCATTTAAGCAACCGGAAATACCGTATTTCCTCAAAATACACTCCCCCCCTCGAAATACCTTTCCCCCTCGTTTGACCCCCCCCTCTCGAGACCACTATGAAACAATCACCCCCCCCTCGAAATACCCCCCCCATATTGAGTGTAAAAAGAACGTACATGACAAATACTGCAGTTTGTGTTCTGCGTAGTGCAGAACACACGTTAAAACAATGTCGTGATCACGTTAGAACACTGTTTGTACCATCTACGTACTACTATTAGTCTATAGGAGTCTATACATGTCAGTTATTGATGCATTTTTCTACCTCAGTGTAATTACATCACAAACAACGATTTTGTACTAGGATTTGAAAAAATTTCTGGCGAAATAATAACCACCCCCCCCCCCTCTCGGGACCACTATGAAACAATCACCCCCCGGGGGGTATTTCGAGGAAATACGGTAGTCCCTACTGAATATGGGGGGGGGCAGCCCCCCAAATGGTCCAGCTATCTATCTAAAAAGGTTAATAAAATATGTGCTGGTGATAGAGACGTCATACACACAATCTACAATGAGGTTGGTGAGCCAGCTGCCACTGCTAAAGCAATGAAAACACAGTTGGAGAAAGCGTGGCAGGTCGTGATCCAGGGTGTGCAATGACAGAGTTAGGGGAAATACCTAAAATTACAGCACCCGCCAGAGAAACAAATAAATTGTCTGAACCAATTACACTCATAGAAATTGAGAAGGCAATTCTGAACCTGAAAAACAACAAGTCAGCAGGGACAACAGGTATGTTCCATGAACATCTCAAATTATTGGAAGAGAACTATCAAACAACACTCTGCACAATATACAACAAATGGCTTGAAGGAGATCCTATACCATAGGAAGCAGCGTTATGCAAAATGATACTATTGCACAAAAAAGGTGACAAGGGTAATCTGAAAAACTACAGCACACTAGGGCTATCGTGCAATATCAAAAAGGTGTATATGTCGGTACTTAATCGGAGATTAATAACATGGCTTGAAAGAAATGATGCCTTGACGGAGATGCAAGGGGGGTTCCGCCCTGGCAGACGAACACTTGATAATGTACAGATATTAAAGACATGCTACAATTACGCACAAGTGAATGGTAATCCATTTATTACTTGTTTCATTGACGCGTTTAAAGCCTTTGATCGAGGGGATAGAGAAAAATTATGGAAGAAAATGACGATGATGGGAATACCGGGAGTGCTTGTCTCAGCGGTAGCAAATGTTTACACAAAGACAAAAGCGGTAATGACCTATGGGGGCTATGAAAGTGATATACTGGCATACCCGATTGGCGTGGCACAGGGCTGCGGTCTGAGTACGACACTACACACAATATACACACATGAATTGGCAACAGAGCTACTAGGAACAAAAATGGGAGCTAAATGTGGTTTGGGACATGAGAAAATTCCAGCACTTTTCTTTGCTGATGATATTGTGATAATGGCATCAAAGGATAGTGAGCTAGAACATCTTATGTGTGTGTTCAGCTTGCGGGCTTGGAAATGTGAGCATAAACACCTCAAAAAGTGAGGTGCTGCGCTGGGGTAACAGCAAAATTGCAAAAAGACACTGGTACATTGATATTGGGGGCGAACAAAACAGAACGAGGGAAATAATTAAAGAAAAAGATCAAATATGATATCTGGGTGTTCTAATTAATACCGGTGCAGACCCATTTAAAGCACACAAAAACAATGTCCTAACAAAAATGAAAAGGTTAAGTACATTGCCTTTAAGTGCAGCTAAAGGCACCGTCACACCACTCCACACAGCTAATATTACTTGGAAAGCCTATGTGGAGCCTGGTTCAATGTATGGTGTAGAGATCACAGGTCTAGATAGGAATCAACTAGTAGAAATGGATAAAATATACCTACAAACAATGAAAAAGGCAGCTAGATTACCGATTAGTTGTAGCAGCAGCTCTGTGTTATACGACATAAATGGCATATTACCATTAGGGTTCAAACAGGACCAGTTTTTCGGACCGGGACCGGGACCGGGACCGGGACCAGAAATTTTCTAATGTCGGGACTGGGACCGGGACCGGGACTGGGGGGTCGGGACCGGGACCGGGACCGGGACTGGCTTTTTTCAATTGTCGGGACCGGGACCGGGACTGGGGGGTCGGGACTAGTGTGTCAAAAAATTTTTTTTACGGAAAACGGAAAAAAAATTTTAGCGGCCGGAAAACGGAACGGAAAACAGAAAAAAATTTGCACTTGGCGGAAAACGGAAACGGAAACGGAAAAAAAATTTCAGTGGCCGGAAAACAGAAATGGAAAAAAATTTTTTTGTCAATAAATAACAGAAAAAAAAAGGGTGTCAATAAATTTTTTCATGGAAAACGGAAATGGAAAAAAAGATAGCGGTCGGAAAACAGAACAGAAAACGGAAAAAAATTTGCACTTGGCGGAAAACAGAAATGGAAAAAAATTTCACTGGCCAGAAAACAGAAAAAGGGGCCGGAAAAACGGAAAAATAAAATTTGCATGGAAATGGAAAAATTTGCTGAAATTTTGCCAGAAAATGGATAACATTTGCTGAAATTTTGCTGGAAGTGGAAAAAATTTGCTGAAAATTTGCTTGGAACAGAAAAAATTTACATAATTGACAATCTGCATGAACTTTTTCCCAGTTTGGATGGAACAAAAAACATAAAGTTGAGCCAAAAAAGGTAAAATGAGGCGGAAAAAACAGAAAATTGAGGCGGAAAATGGAAAAAAGGCGGAAAAACTGGAAATTGAGCTGGAAAACGGAAAAAAGGCGGAAAAACTGAAATTTTAGCCGGAAAACGGAAAATGAGCCGGAAAAACGGAAACAGAAAAAAAAGTGGCCGGAAAATGGAAAAAAAATTTCAGCAGCCGGAAAACGGAACGGAAAACAGAAAAAATTTGCCTGCGGAAAACGGAAACGGAAAACGGAAAACGGAAATTTGACACCCTAGTCGGGACCGGGACTGGGATTTGCCGAACCAGGTACCGGCACCGCGGTATTGTTTGAACCTTATTGGTATGTAATATCCAGCCAATGTTGTTCCACACACCTCCACTGTGTGAAAGAACACTCTCAATGTATTAGCCTTTTCTTATAACATTATTCAAGCAGTATTCCATTGCCATCTTCACTTGAAGTTGTGAATATATGATGAAACGCAATGTACGCAGGATTTTTTTGAGAGGGGGGGGCGGCGCCAGTTGTAGGTGCCAACGCCATGCCAGTATTGGCGCTGGCGTTGACGTTAATGTCTACAATATAGGTATATTCATATACCTATATTTCGTACTAGAATCATGTTAGGGACCTTTCTAACACTGGAATTATGTATGTATGTATGTATGTAGGGACTATGTATTATGGAAAAATACATAGTAATAATTGGCTGTGTATTTGCGCGCTTGCGTTTAGTTTTTTTAGATGTTCCTACAATATCGCTTTAGAAAAGTGCCATTTCTGGCAAATTTTTTTTTTGAAAAATACGTTTTTTTTCATCCCTTGTCAGGACCGCTATAAAATTCCGGGACCGGGACCGGGACCAGGACTGGGTGGCCGGGACTGGGACTGGGACCGGGACTGGCTTTTTTTAATTGTCGGGACCGGGACCGGGACCGGGACTGGGGTGTCGGGACCGGGACCGGGACCGGGACTGGGGTGTCGGGACCGGGACCGGGACCGGGATCGCCCCAGTCCCGACTTTTTGCCAAACCATGTACCGGGACCGCGGTCCCATTTTGAACCCTAATTACCATCAGATAAATACAACCAATTACTACTGACAAATGATAACTACATGCAAAGGGTGTGTAGTACCAGATGGCTGGTGAGAGCTCATGAAACAGACAAGTTACTATCTGGTAATCCACATGTAAAGGTAGATAACACTAACAAGACATTAGTCAACCAATGTATACATTCTTCACAGATCAACACAGTTATACAAAATCTTAGAGTATCAGATATAAAACATTATATACATAGGAAAAGGATGATACATGTACATGATATAGTCAAAAAAGAAACAGCGGTAGCAAACAGAGGTGGAATGTTGGATCAGGTAGAAATAAAAAACATTTACTACAATGAGCTGAACTGGCTAGCTGCCAGATATAATGCACTCAGAACTAGGAGTGGGCTATGAGAAAAATATGCAAGTTCTGCTCCAGGGATAATGTTAAAATTGTGGCAAATTTGCACCATGTACCGTATATGTGCAAAGTTAACATAAAGGAGCGTGAAAACATAGAGAAAATCCGATGTACTATACCATGTGATTGGAGGGTAAATCCCCTAGGAGCCAAACTATGTCATGGCCACAGACAGGGGATAGATAGTATGATAAGTAAGTGTATGGTGCAAATAACAGATCGATGAATAGTGCTTGTCACTAATTGCTACTGTGTTGATAGGTGTCAGGGTGAGGCTGAGGCTTATCAGCTAGCCCTGGCAAAGGTAGGAGTGAGAGGGGCGGAACCCAGCAATGGGTATGGCCCTACATCTCCCGTACACATAATAATAATAATAATAATAATCTATCCTAGAGACCACTCAGCTAACTATGTGTAACACCTTTTGAGCGATTTTCCCTGCAATTTTTGCTCCAAATCACTAAAATTTGCTCTATTTTGCCAATTTTTACCTTCATGATAGCTTTTTCATCTATGTACATGGTTATTTACCTATTTTAGTCTATTTTGGCTATTTTCAGCCTATTTTTACAGCGATATAGATATTTTTGGCTGGTTGTCAAAATAGCATAAGGTATCATGGCTTCGGATTAGGAATTTTTACGCTTACGCTTTTTTTACGCTTTCCTAGGTATTTTAAAAATATCTTACGCTTACAGTATCCATACTCAAAACTTGGAAAGTATATTTACGCTTACGCTTACGCTTTCCAAAAATACCAGTATTTTAACAACTCTGCTTTGAACAACTCTGCAATTCCGCAAGTGGATAAGTAAAACAAACATTTGAGAAGTGAGAAGTAGAATGATAAGTGAGAAGTGAAATACCGTATTTCCTCGAAATACCCCCAGGGGGTTTATTTTTTCAGAGTGGAAATTTTGAGGGGGGGGGGATTTCGAGGGGGGGGCTTATTCGAGGGGGGGGGGTTATTATTTCGTCAGAAAATTTCGTGAAATTCATAGTGTAGAATACGGTTTTATGGTACCAAAAATGGCAATAAATGTGTCTTAATACCTAGGTGATATTGGGACATATAGACGTACATAAATAAATATGAGCCTGTAGCTGTACGCACAGAAACTCGGCACACACAGAAGCCCGTTACGCACAGAAGTTAACTCGGTACGCACAGAAACTCGGCCCGCACATAGCTGATGCCATGTGCGTGCCAAGTTTCTGTGCGTACCAAGTTTCTGTGCGTACAAAGTTTGTGTGATTTTTCACATTCTATTCCCTATGTAGCAGTAGTTGACACCCGAAATTTTGCCAACCGTTACATATGTTTTCTACATATTTGACTTTTGCGATTGCGAATGTATAATATGTAGAAAACAGCTGTAACAGTTGATGAAATTTCAGGTGTCAACTACTTCAACACACATGAAAATCCTGAACTCAGATGGCCGACTGGGGACCCACCGCACAGAAGACCGCCACGCACAGGGCCCAGTTGTGTGCGTAACGGGTGTCTTTGCGTGGTGGGTTTTGATTCTGTGCGTTACGGGCGCGTGTGCGTAACGGGTTTCTGTGCGTAATGAGCCTGGCCCCATAAATATATGCACAACTAAGCGTATACGTGTACCTGCGATGCAAACTACCATAGATAAATACATCATGTACATTGAATACATGATGTACGTCATTCCAGACGGGGGTATTTCAAGGCGGGGGGGGGGGGTTATTTTTTCCTCAGCTCAAACACACCTGTGGGTATGTCGAGGGGGGTTAATTCAAGGGGGGGATATTTCGAGGAAATACGGTAGCAAGTAAAAATTTGAAAGCAAAATGAAATGAGAAGTAAAAAGTTGAATGCTAAGTAAACCTTTCATTTCTCACTTCGAAAATTAACTTCGCTCACTTTTCCATCGCACTTCTCATTTTACTTAGCTTTCAACTTTTTGCGTCTCATTTCATTTCTCACTTCTCAAATCGTTTTTTTTACTTCCCCAGTTGCGGAATTGGCACTTGATGAACCCCACAAGGCTCAACATAAATAGGTAGGTATTCAAGACAACCGCATCTGTATCAGAGTTGTACAAATACTGGTATTTTTGGAAAATGTAAATGTAAACGTAAATACCTTTTCCAAATAAAAAGTATAAATATTAAAACGTAAGGTATTTTTAAAATACCAAGGAATATGTATCAAAAAAATGTAAACATAAAAATTTTGTACGTGTAGTATTTGCCACTTGCTTTGGAAAACACCATTGTTTTCAGCTTTATATGGGTCAATCGCTGATTTCCATACAATATTTTTATGTTTTTAGCAGCACATGTTCACTATATTGGACAAGATCGAGTCAGACAACTATACCAAATGATTATCTAACACAAACAACGATGCTACAAACATCAAAATTGAGCAAAAATTACACCTCTTTGCAATTCAATCTGATAAATAACTCACTAAAATGTTTCTTTATCCCAAATAGATCCTTTTACCAAATTTCAAAAGCACAGCATGGCTAAATGGACGCTTTACAGCCGCCGTTTCAATGCATTGCAACTTTTAAAACTGTTTGTTTAGCCTATTTCCCATAGGAAAAATGTCCCATAAGATATACTTGACATCTGCTATACCTACCTATCTGAAGATGGAACCTTAAATTGCGTTGAATTTTTTATCATAAATATTACATTTCTTCCACTATTTTGTTCATAATTTGTTGTCAGTTTATGACAAAATATTAACAGTTACATTTTTATGTGCGGCATTGGCAACTCCGGTCAGTGGACAATAGTGGCTATGTATTGGAGTGTATTAAAAATTTGAGGTACTGTTTGTAATCATTCTAATCGCTGCACTAAAGCGATCGCCACATCAATCTGATCATTTTAAGTGCTCAACCATCAAAATCGGTAGAGAATTTATGGATATGTGCAGTTCCGTCCGAGGGCGCTCCCGGCTGCCACTAAGAAACTATTTACTAAATATCGGAATTTTTACGTTTTCCCAAATACCTGGGTATTTTGGCCAGGAAAACGTAACAAAACGTAATGGTATTTTTGGAAAACGTAAACGTAAACGTAAATATAAATACCTGAATAACCAGGTATTTCGGGTAAACGTAAATACGTTTTTCCAACTCTGATCTGTATAAAGTCGACCATTCACGAGCATGTAAAAATTCATTGTCTACAGGGCGATTAATCCGCGAATTCGATCAATCAATCAAATAATTAACAGGCTTAACGGCAAAAAGCTTTCGGTTGTCAGGCAACAAACGCGCCCGTATTCCGCGTCTCAGTCGTTCAGATTTAGTTAACGGGATCACACAGTTGTCTGCAGTGACCAACGATGGAAAAACAGAAATTGAACATAGTAGGATGTAAATACCGTATTTCCTTGAATTACGCCATCGAAATACCCCCCCCCCCTCAAAATGGGCACTATGAATTGATAGACCCCACCTCGAAATACCCCGCCCCCCAAATTGAGTGTAAACAGAACGTACATCACAAAAGCTGCCGTTTGTTATTCAGGTAACTTTGTTATTCTCGAATAACACCCCCTTTTAGGCATAGGATAAAGTTGCATCTAATTTGAACAAAAATTACATGATTTAGTAAATACTGTAAACTCTCTAATAATGCGACAGGTCTCCAATAATGCGACCCCCTGAGAAAAAACACAAAGAACGGCGTAACTAGGGTGTCAACTTTCCGTTTTCCGTTTTCCGTTTCCGCTTTCCGCAGGCAAATTTTTTTCCGTTTCCGTTTCCGTTTTCCGGCTGCTAAATTTTTTTACCGTTTCCGTTTCCGTTTTTCCGGCTCATTTTCCGTTTTCCGGCTAAAATTTCAGTTTTTCCGCCTTTTTTCCGTTTTCTGGCTCAATTGTCTGTTTTTCCAACTTTTTTCGATTTTCTGACTCAATTCTCTGTTTTCTGTTTCAGCCAAACTGGTAAACATGCATGCAGGTTCTCAATTATGTGAATTGTTTCTATTTCTAGCAAGATTTCTGCAAATTTTTTGATTTCTGGATAAATTTCTGCAATTTTTTTTCCGTTTCCGGCAAAATTTCAGCAAATTTTTTCCATTTCCGGCATAATTTCAGCAAATTTTTCCGTTTCCGTTTCCGTTTTCCGGCCTTTCATTTTTCCGTTTTCCGTTTTCCGGTAGCTGCAATTTTTTTTTCCGTTTCCGTTTCCGTTTTCCGGCAAGAGTAAATTTTTTTCCGTTTCCGTTTCCGTTTTCCGCCAAAAAGTTTTTGTTGACACTCTAGGCGTAACGATGTCGCAATCTGCGGAAGCCGCGGATTCGGCGCTTTCGGACAAGGCGCGGGCAGTTCGAAAGAGTCACTACCGCCACTATTCACTGTTTATTGCTTTACAATGTCCTGCCCACACCATAGTTGTTGAAATGTATTTACGTTTACTCAAAAAGTACGTATACTCGAGTACTGAGTAAATACGTTTACATATACTTTGAAAAAAGTACCTGTACTCGCTTTTATGTATATACTTTGAAAGTACTCGAGTACAGAAAACGTATTTTAGAGTGGCTTTTTATAGGCTTTTTCATGTCATAGATGGGGAAAAAAGGGAGAAAAACCGCAAAAAATGAGAGAAAATTGCTAAAAATGGCTAAAAAAAGGCACATGATACATGAAGTAGTGAATGTGAAGGTTAAAAATGTCAAAAAAATGTCACAAATTGGAGAAAAATTCCTAAAAATACTCACTTTTACATTTTCCGGAGGAAAAGTAATTTACTCACGTTTACTCATGAGTAAAAGTATAAAAAAATGACTTTACGTTTTCTGTACTCAGAGGGTGAGTAAAAATAAATACTTTACATTTACGTATACTTTGAAAAAAGTTCTGTACTTTTAACAACTCTGGCCCACACTTGAGTTATGCGGACAGTGGAGTTGTTGATTTGAGGAAAAATAAAATGCGACACTCTCCAATAATGTGACATCTCCAATAGTGTGACCCCTAAAAATGTGCTGAAAAGAATAGTACGACTGTCATATTATTAGAGAATTTACGGTAAAGCTTATTTCATAAAATCACTTCATAGAAACATACTTAAATTTTTTGCCCAAATAACAGTTCTCCCTTGAATACCCCCCCCCCCCCTCGAATAGCTCTCTCCTCAAAAAAGTCTGTTGAAAAAATAGTTACCCGGGGGGATTATTTGAGTATATACGGTATACTCGGCGTACGTGATACTCTGCCCTCGCACTGATTTATGTCTCGTGTTGGAAGCGTGCCAATGACTGAAATCATGCGATTTCCGTAAAAATATGAAAAATATTCATCGATGTGAATATGTTAATGAATAACATTATAACAACAATCAATTTTGTCATCTTTTTATGAAACTCGGACGCATTAACCATCGTTGGCACACTTCCAGCGGGAACCACGCGTGCAGGGTGTAAAGTAATCGCAGTTTATATACTTATTACGCTAAATGATTGCTTTGGTTGAAAAATGACAACAGCAAAAAAAATGGCTGGCATTGTCATTTTCACGGGCACACTAGTTTTGGCAACATCAGCAGTGCAACCGATTTCGTTATCTGGCAAGTATATCCATTCAGTTTGTAATCGCGAAAAATGAGTAAAACTATTCACCTTTCAACAGAGCTAAAAGGACAGCTGAAAGCGGAGTGCGATAACCTACACTCTGGTGAAACTTGCAAATGATGTTCTCGCACGGGTGCTTTCGAATTGCCTCTGAAGCAGCATGCCGCATTCAAACTAGTTTGCACATAACAGGATTCCTCCACGAAACCCGGAAAATCCCTTATTTAAAATTAGAGTTTTCCACCCTCACCAAAAAGTGAAATCAATTGCAAGTGACCTCAGATGCGAACGCATTGCTGCTTCTGGACACAGGCAGTTGCTACTACAACACGATGAACAACGATGACAACTGGTATTTTGCGTTTTGTAAATTTTTTTTATTGGCAAAAAAAAATTGACCCATCAAGCACGTGCATTGTAGGCTGAGCGCTTGGGACCAGTGCGCGGCGCTGGTGCCTGGGGGACGGCTCGCACACGCCTACAGCACCGATGTCCTCCGCGAGATGGATAGGAACGCGCTTTTTGGCCCATCTCACATCCTCACTGTATGTTAGGCGGTGTTGACAGTCAATGACAATGTGACAACAAATTTTTTTGAACATTTCTGGGCTGAGAATGAAACATATGATATGCTCGATCAATAGTGATTTGATCAGTCCACAACCTAAGAAATACATCAACCCACATATTTTACAATCATGCACACTAGATTGTACCTTTTTCCTGTTATCACAGACTGTCACAGAAATTTGTTCTAGGAGCCTGGTTAAGAAGGCTGCATAGAACAAACTTTGGTGACAACCCACGACAACCTGTGACCACAATAAAAAAATATGATCGACCGTATATCCTTGAATAAGACCCCAGGGTAGTGATGTAAAAGCGCCATGGCGCTGGCGCCTGGCGCTAGCGCCAAACCAAAAAGCGCCATGGCGCTTTTGGCGCTTGGCGCCTTTTTGCCGTGGCGCCATTGGCGCTTGGCGCCGAGACCTCCAAAAGCGCCATGGCGCTTTTGGCGCTTGGCGCTACAATGCCGTGGCGCCATTGGCGCTTGGCGCTCACACTTTAAAAAGCGCCAAAAAAGCGCCATACCATCTGTGTACTTTTTTAATAGGTGGCATCAAAAATGCCATCAAAATATGAGATGATTGTTTTTTTGTTCCATCCAATTCTTCCATCACCTAACAATTGTGGTTCACACATTTCATTGATATAAATATAAAAAAGCACAACTTCACTTGCTTCACTAAGCTACTGAAACTTTCTGCATTCAGAAAAAACTACCTATATAGCATGCTGAATGTACACTTTACAATCTACCTAACTATCATCTCACATTTATTTTTCAGACAATCCGTTGAATAACACCCACTGAATAACTCCCCTTGTTGACCAAGTGATAAAAAATACCCCCCTTGAATAACTCCCCCATCTGGGTATTTGATATGTACATATATCCATCAATGATTTAAATTCCGATGACGACAAATTTTTGCATGGATACCTTGTTTTTGTTGTCGTTGAACTATCAAATACCCGGATTACATGAGTTTAGGGAATGCATTCATATTTACATACAATGAATAACGTGCAAGTGGCGAGGGAAAAAACTCCTAGAATAGCACCCTTTTGATTACCTCCCTCAAAAACTTCTGACGAAATAATTACTCCCCTAGGGTCTTATTTGAGGATATACTATACGGTACTTGCATTCACTGCGAGTAAATGTTTTGCACAAATTTTCAGGCAGCTTCACTCGTAAAGTAGAGGAACAGCTTTGTGTTTTTGGCATCCAGTTTGATCCATATACAACGTACCATGTAACTTTAGATATTGATGTACATGGCTAATTAAAAATCGACCATTAAATTTTTGGCGCTGGCGCTATTGGCGCTTGGCACTATAGTCCTCTGGCGCCATTGGCGCTTGGCGCTACGGTCTGGAAAAGCGGCATGGCGCTTTTGGCGCTTGGCGCTAAAAACGTCTGGCGCCATTGGCGCTTGGCGTCGCAATCGGAAAAGCGCCATGGCGCTTTTGGCGCTTGGCGCCAAAACTCTGGCGCTTTTTACATCACTACCCCAGGGGCGTTATTATTTCGTCAGAGGTTTTGGAGGGGGGAGTTATTCAAGGGGGGGAGTTATTTTTTCCTCAGAACTTCCAGGAAAACTTTCACTTTATTCATTGTTTGTATGCATTCCGTCAACACATCTAATGCAGAAAATGACTAGTTCAACAAGAAAAACTGGAATAATTCACACACTAACCAGCAAAAAAGCATGTAGGTATGCATACGCTGCGTACACTAAATGTATCTGCTGTGCCGTCCCGGCCGATCACGGTCGATCGTTTTACCCAGAGGGGGGACTTATTCAAGAGGGGGGAGTTATTCAAGGGGGGCGTTATTTTGTCCTCACCTGGCCAACAGGGGGTGTTATTCAAGGGGGGGTATTATTCAAGGATATACGGTAGTATTCATGATTATGAAATGTTTGACATTTGACATTTTTCCTAGGTTATGAGGCTGATCAAATCAT
This sequence comes from Sphaerolaimus hirsutus, assembly GCA_964036195.1. Classification (NCBI taxonomy): domain Eukaryota; kingdom Metazoa; phylum Nematoda; class Chromadorea; order Monhysterida; family Sphaerolaimidae; genus Sphaerolaimus; species Sphaerolaimus hirsutus. Next base: position 19,232,795 of record OZ038455.1, read on the forward strand.
TTTTGATCAAGCCATCACACATGTCAAACATTTCATTCTCATCCCAAAAAATGGTTAAAAGATCAAGTCATGGTCGTCACATTGTCATTGACTGTAAACACTGCCTAAGGTCAAACCTTTGGTTCCATATTCATATACTTGGCAGACACGATACTCTACAAACAGAAAGGAGTTATGTACCTTTTTTTCAAAGTCTGTGTCAAACTGAAAACGTTAATGACCGATTTTTCACAAAAGAATTAAGAAAATAATATATTTCTTCTAATAGAAGAGCGCCGTTCTATTTTTTTCGTCAACTTTTTTACCTGCCATTCTATTAGAGGTGCCGTTCTATTGGAGGCTGCCATTCTATTTTGTCCACCAATTTTTTTCACAGATTTCTCATTTCAACGTATCATTATTTCTAAACAACTTGAGCAATATTTTAACATTAGAGCATTCATTTGAGAATGAAACACCCATTGGAATGCTTTGAATGTTCTCATCATCACATTACGATTTATTTTTGTGTTTTGGATCATTCCCAACATTATTCTACATGCCGTTCTATTGGAGGTGCCATTCACTTGGAGGCTGCCATTCTATTGTTTTTGTGAGCGCAAAAAGGTGCCAAAACCTGCTGTTCTATTGGATGTGCCGTTCTATTGGAGGTATGCCATTCTATTAGAAGAATGTTCTTCTAATAGAATGGCACCTCCAATAGAACGGCAGGTTTTGACACATACCTATTTGCGCGGTGATATGATGACTTTGGAGTCATGGGATAGCATTATAATTAGTGATTTCTGTCAAAATATCCATTTTACATTGACTTATTACATATATCGCCTTTTGTCGAACGTTTGTGACTACAAGTTCAGCATGGAATAGTGCTTAAATAAGGTTGTAAAAGAAGGCTAATCCATTGACAGTGATGTTACACACTGTAGAAGTATGTTGGAGCACATTTGTTGCCATCTTGGCAATAAAAAGAGAGTGATTTATTTGTGAAAATTGAAGTATATTTATCTAATAATTATTCTAAGTATCAGTGTCACTACATGTGGTAGTATTTAAGCAGTAGTGAATATTTACATGGGAGCTAATACATATTGTACGCTTACTCGTGAATGTTCAGCCACACATGCAGTTCGTGTGTGGGCAGGTGTGTTACGTGCTTGTTCTAATTTTAGTCATGTACTTAATGTCATGCCTCTTGGGTGGACTAAAGGTCTTGGCACATAGCCATAATGTTGATGTCATTTGTTTGGCACATGGCCAGGTTTTGGCACATAGCCATTTGCACAGATGGTTTTCTGTTTAGGGAGCAATGGTGAAAGTAGCCGCTTGAGGGCTATTCGGGGTAGTCTACCAGAGTTGTGAGGAAGCTATAAAATTGGTGAAATATTCACAACTTTACTCTAAGAAAAGAATACATCTATCTCTGAACCTGGACACCTGAACTCTCAAACCAAGCCAACCACTTCAGTCTTCACACAACAACAGAGAGCAACCTCAAACACAACCTTCAATCAATAAGCCAAGCTGACTTCCATGAACTAGGGAGAAAAATACCCACCACTGACCACACAATCATTCACATGGCGCAGCCTGCAACTGGAATCATGGCACAGTCAGGGAATGGCACTGCAGTTCCACAGTTAGTTGGTTCTGGATCAATTAGAAGGGTTTTGGGACAACAGAGGAAACATGCAAAGACTCTGTTGTCAGAGGTGGCACCAGTTTTCACACATGTGAAAGAGAGTGCCACTCATGCAATGTCTCAAATGCCAAACAGACCAGAGTGGTTATGGCTAATCTGAGAGACAAGTGTGAAGCAAGTAGACAGAAATTAACAGAGAGAGACATATAATGGAGAAATGTTCTGACAAATTTAGAGGCTCTTTCAAATCAAGGCATGAAAGAATCCCAAGTCATTCTGAGTGAAGAAGAACAGAAATACACAGAACACTTGGAAAGTGCAGAAAACCTGATTCAACAGCTAGAAGACAAAATCATTGAATTGAACATTGGTATTCAGTCAGTGGAAGAATACCTGCAAAAAGTCACTGGCACAGGGACTATTTAGCTTATTCTCTCAGCAACAGAACCCCAACCCAGCAACAACCACAGTTAGCCACGGTCAACCAAATACAACTCAGAGAACAACACCAAGGTTGGTGGAGGCCAAGTTGCCTAAGTTAGAGTTGAGGGACTTTACTGGTGATGTCATCCAGTGGGATGCTTGGTGGCAATCATATGAGCAAGTGATACACAAAAGGACAGATATGGCACTGATCACAAAGTTCCAGTACCTGCTGAAATATGTGACTGGGGAGGCATTTGATGCCATCAAAGGAATCAGGGTAGTTGAGGGCAATTATGATATGGCAATTGAGATCGTGCAAAAGCAATATGGAAAAACAAGAGACATTAAAAGAAGATTGTATGTGTAGGTAGGAATATGGCTAGGCAACCATGTGAAAAAACGTAATGAACCTTTGGTGCAGACAACCCTTTGGTGCAGACAACCTGATGACTCGAAAATGACCATGTGCGACGGAATGAAGACTCACAGTGCACAGGGAAGTCACAGTTAGGGTGTCAAATAATTTTTTTACGGAAAACGGAAACGGAAAAATTTTTTCAGCGGCCGGAAAACGGAACGGAAAACGGAAAAAAATTTGCACTTGGCGGAAAACGGAAACGGAAACGGAAAAAAAATTTCAGTGGCCGGAAAACGGAAAAAGAGGCCGGAAAAACAGAAACGGAAAAATCAAATTTGCATGGAAATGGAAAAACTTGCTGAAATTTTGCCGGAAAACGGATAAAATATTCTGAAATTTTGCTGGAAGTGGAAAAAATTTGCAGTAATTTTGCTGGAAACAGAAAATTTTTCACATCATTGACAATCTGCATGAATTTTTACCAGTTTGGCTGATCAGAAAACAGAAAGTTGAGCCAGAAAAGGGTAAAATGAGGTGGAAAAATGGAAAATTGAGGTGGAAAATGGAAAAAAAGCATAAAAACTGGAAATTGAGGCGGAAAACGGAAAAAAGGCAGAAAAACTGAAAATTGAGCCGGAAAACGGAAAATGAGCCGGAAAAACGGAAACGGAAAAAAAAGTTGCCGGAAAATGGAACGGAAAACGTAAAAAAAATTTCAGCAGCCGGAAAACGGAACGGAAAACGGAAAAAATTTGCCTGCGGAAAACGGAAACGGAAACCGGAAAACGGAAATTTGACACCCTAGTCACAGTGAACGAGAAGCTGCAGCCCCCAGGACGGTATGCCCAAATGGAACTTGCTGCAGCCATGAAACATAATTTTTATTTTTCCGTTAATTACATGTTTATAACCCCCACGTATTTCGTCTTCTCAGTTTAATTAGACTAGTTTCACATGCGTTGACTTAGGTAGAGTAAATTGAATAAGTCATTTTTCATTTTGTGTGTCGACAGTTATTTTTGAGTTTCATTTTTGATTACTTTGCATTTTTCAAAAGGTGTAGTGTCTAAAAATGGGCTAGAGAGGTTTTGAAAATTCATGCTAAGTAAAAAAGGTGTGCACTTTGTTAACACACTTTAGCGCCCCAAGAGATAACATTTGGAAATTTCCCCCGACCAGGTGCATTTTACTTAGGAATAGGTAATGGGCGGGAAAGTGGCTCTAAACCAACTTTATTAGGAAGTGCGCACCCCTGACACATGCAGAGCACAGCATGAAGTGAAGAGCACAGCGGTGCCAATTAAAATTCCCATCACCTAGGGTGATCTGGTGAAATCGAAAGTGCTAGTGTCGTTGTAGAGCATGCTCATGCCCTGAGTTCCCACCCATTACCCGGCAATGAAGTGACCTTGAACAAACCCCTGAGAAACATATTTTCAACAACCTTGGCCGGGCGGGCTATGAAAATATTTTACCTAAGCAGCGTGAGGTGATAACATAGTGACACACCACGTGTTCTAATTGTACCATAACTAGTGAATAGAAGCCCAATTTGTGACACTCCCAACAGTGGTAATTAGTGCAGTACATTAATTACATTTACGCCTTCATTTCAGTTAATTGTTTCATTTCATTACCATTTACCTAATGATTGTTTACTTATGAGTTTTATTTTACATCAATTTATTGCTTTCACGTGATCAAATTTTTGCCTTATATTGTTTTAATTACGGTCATTTGTTGTGTCTTGAAAATTAGTATTCATTCGTATTATGGTAAGATTTCAATGATTATAAAACGCGCTGATTTTGCAATTTTTGCACGCACTAGAGGTTTACAACTCATTTGTGCTATTGTGAATTGACTCTGACTTTTGCTAAATAAAGTTCCAGTGAAACCAACTTGGTCCCCCTGAAGCATTACTAACTGCTTTTAAATTTAACTGGATTATTTACGATTTAATTTTGGGCTTAATTAACAAATTAACTGAAATGAAACGCCGGCTGCAATTACGAAAAGGGTTGGTAAGTTGACGTGTCTGTCCTCGGGAACTTGCCAGGACCTCAAGGGGTACTGGTGCTGTTCCTGAAATGCGTGTAAAATCCCCGTACCACAAAAACAACCAATTAACTAATTAACACACATTTAGCGCATTGGGACTGGAAACTCCAATTCTCTGCCGCAGCGATCCGACGAGTGGTGTGATTAGAGAAAGAAAAACGGAAACTAGTAAATACGTAAAAATGTAAAATATCTGACATATGCAAAACTCCAGCAAGTACCAGAGCCAAAAGGACATTACAAAAGCTTGCAGAGTGTCACAGAGAAGTGCAGTCATTGGTGTACAAACTCAGATCTCAGAATGAAGACATGAACAATTATGCAACAGTTGAGATGATCAGATCCAAAATTCCTGGCAACATCAGACTTGAAATTGTCAAAATAAAGGGTGAAGAGGAAGAATGGTCAGTTGCAAACATCTTGAGCAGTTTGGAAAAAATCATTGAACAGAGGAAGGAGGCTGATACAGAAACATCAGATAAACAAGAGTCCAACTCCAATAAGAACATGCATCAGAAAAGAGATCAGAAACCAGTAACAACCACCAGTGCATTCTCAGCTTCAACAAACAACAACCCATATTGCATCTTTTGTGAAGGGAATCACTTCAGCTCAGAGTGCAGGAAACATGCAACAACTCAAGACTGAATGCAGAATTTGATGCAATCAAAAGACAGATGTACCAAGTACACCAGAAAGGGACATTACAAGAGGGACTGCAGAACCAACCTCAGATGTTTCTACTGCAAAATCAGAAATCAACATGCTTCAGCACTTTGTCCAGAACAGTTCAGTAATGGGAAGAAACAGCCTAGTAAAGGCAGTGGTGGACATAAATCCACCAACCAGGGCAACAAGCCACAGACAATGACTGCCATGGCGATGGCAGGTCAACCAATGGCAGCCACAAAATTGGATCCCACAGACAGTCTGCATCAACCAACAGAAGAAACAATGAATTCAACAATTGATGTGGATGTCACAAATGCAACAATAAACAAAATGCAAACAGAAACAGGGACATTTCAATACAGGCCAGTCAGAATGCAAACTGCCAAAGCAATGGCATACAACCCAGAGGATCAGTCAGCACCTTGGCAAAGTGCCAAGATCTTCTTGGATTCAGGGGCACAGAGAACATTTGTGTCAAAGGAGTTCATGAAGAAGTTGAAGCTTCAACCCAAACTATTGGGCTGGGCACCTTTGGAACAAAAAAGAAAATGAATGTCAATGCTGAGATTGTGGAGCTGGATTTGCAATTGAAGGATGGCTCCAGACAGACAATCACAGCAAATGCAATTGAAACACTGGCTACAATCCAACCCCACCATAACCTGTCAGAGGATGATTTGGAATTCATCCAACAGAACTGGGGCCAACAGGCAAACAAGTTGTTTGCAGAACCAATCAACTCCAATGGAGAACAGAGCATCCCTGATATAGTCCTTGGTTTGGATGTGTATTGGGATTTCATGACCAAACAGGACACAATCAAATTGCCATCTGGAATGCATGTGGTCAAAAGCAAACTTGGGCTGATGATCAATGGTCAGGATGGCACAACAAATAATGACACACAGAGCAATAGTGTCTTCACAATGCATCAAGCCACTGAGCAGAATTCTGAGCTGGCTGTCAACAATGGAAATAGCAGCAGTTCAATTCAAATTTCAAACCCAAGAGTTGAAGAATTCTGGGAATTAGAGACAATTGGAATAAAAGATTGTCCAATCATCAATGATGATGAAAAAGCAACACAGCAATTCCATGCAACAACTGAGTACAAGGATCTCAGATACCATGTCAAATGGCCTTACAAGGACTGCATTGACAAATTGCAAGACAATAACACAATGTCATTACAAAGGCACAAAGCACTGACAAACAGATTTGCCAAAGATGACAGAGGGAAGGATTTACTCCAGAGATACAATAAAGTGATTGAAGAACAACTCCAAAAGGGCATCATTGAAAAAGTTTATGGTCAACCAACAGATAACAGAAAGATCCAAGTTACAATTATTGATAAGAATTGGTTTGCATTTTCAGTAGAAGGACTACTGGAGTGTGCTTGGCACATTTGTAAAATGTCATGCAAAGTGTCAATTGTCATGACAAATGTAAAGTAAAGTATCAATTGTCATGCAAAATGTCAAGTGTCATGTAAAATTTCAAGCACAGTGGCAATTGTCATGACAAATGTCATGCAAAGTGTAAATTGTGTATCGAAATCTTGTGTTTTTGTGTCAATAGTATGTTTTATATCCAAATCTTATGTTTTTGTATCCAAATGTTCACATAAGATTTGGAGTCAACAACAACATAATTTGGATACAAAACATAAGATTTTGAAATAAAACATGAGATTTGAACACAATTTGCTTGACAATTGATACTTTAATTTTTACATGTCATGACAATTTACACTTTACTTTACATTTGTCATGACAATTGACACTTTGCATGACATTTTACATGACATTTGACACTTTACAATGCTTGGGACTGTCCCCAGATCCATGAAAAAACAGGTAGAGACTCAAGCGATGAGACAAAATTTTACAAAAAATATGAATTTTTATACAATTTTACAAAAATACGAATTTTTATACAATTTTACAAAAAATTTACAAAAATTTGAATTTTTATACAATTTTTATTTTTATTCTTAAATTTTCCATTTTATTTTATTCTTGAATATTCCATTTTATTTTTATTTTATTTTTATTTTTTTCTGAGATTTTGCCAACCCTGTTCCTGACATGGATTGCAATCAGGAATTATATCTGCTGCCACAGAAAGGATGCATCACAAAGTTGATCATTGAACATTACCACAGAAGTGTGATGCATGCTGGAGTAGCACACACATTAGCAGAGCTCAGGGAAAGTTTTTGGATCCACAGAGGCAAAGTCATGACACACAACATAATCAAACATTGTGTGGTGTGCAGAAAAGTCACTGGAGGGCCATACAAACAACCTGTGTATGGAACACTGCCACAGGAAAGGGCAGAGTTGCATAGGCCATTTCACCATGTAGGCATGGATTACTTTGGCCCATTATGGTATCAAGTAGTGAATGATGCAGGGCAGAAAGCAAGCAAAAAGGCATATGTCCTCCTGATGACATGCCTCAGCACAAGAGCTGCACACTTGGAGCTTGTGCCAAATATGACAGTGGCAGAAACTCAGATGGCATTCTCCAGATTTGAAAGCAGAAGGAATACACCACACAAAATCTGGTTGGACAATGCACCACAATTCAGACAATTGTCCAGGAATCTGCCAAACATACAATGGAACTTCATAACTCCATTTGCACCATGGCAAGGTGGAGTGTATGAGATAATTGTGGGGATTATCAAACAACTCATGAGGAAAGCCCAGGCAGCAAATTACAACCCACTGTTGAGCTGGATGGAACTCAGCATGATGGTCTTAGAGGTGGAAAAGGTGTCAAACTGCAGACCATTGACATATGTGGGTGATACAATGGACACGCTTCAAGTCATGAGGCCAATGGATTTTCTGCTGGGGGAACACACAGGATCAAATCCTGTGGAAAAAGTACTGACAGAAAATAAACATAATCAAAGCAAGGATCCTGATCCAGAATACACACCAGCCAAAAATGAAAAACAAAAAATGACAGAAATTTGGGATGCAATTCAACAGAAGAAGGAGAAATTATGGCAGTTATGGCAGAAGCTGTATCTGGATATGCTCAGACATAGATACAACTTTGGGAAACAAAGCAATAGAGATGTCACAGCAGAACCCAAAGTTGGTGCAGTGGTACTGATCAAAGAGCAGAATTTACCAAGAGGTGCATGAAAACTGGGAAGGATTCAGAAATTGAACAGAAGCAAGGATGGATGGATCAGAAGTGCAGAAGTACAACTGAAAAGTGGAAAACACATTGAGAGACCAATTGTCCACCTGTGTCTATTAGAAGTGCAAGACTATGATGGACAATGGCCAGAAAAAGTTAAAACAGTTGAACATGATGATCCACAGAATCCATCAAACAAACCAGCACCACAAGACATAAGAAAGAATCCACACAGGGCAACCAGGAGACAGCAGACATATGCAGATTTCTTCATCGTAGGATTGCAGGTGTTGACAATCATATCAGTGATTATGTCTGGTGCATAAGCAACAACCAATTGGCAGCAAAAATACAGCAAACAGTTCAACCTGTGCACAAAGGCAAAGAATGGGCATGCAATTGCAATACCAGCCAAGATACACTGCAAATTTCCTGTCACAGACAAAGTGATGAAACAGGAAGTCAATTTATGGGCACAAAGGCTAGAGCCTCAGAAAGCAGTAGCATACAGATGCTACATTGATCATCACATCATCACAACCAATATGGGAATTTGTGGCAGCAAGGGCATAATTGAAGACATTCACCAGTTTGAAAGAGTCAACACCAATGAATGCTGGAATGCAGTCAAACCTCAGAAATGGAAAGAGCAACCAATGATGCAACTCAATGATGACTTATGGTCAACCAATCAAACACTTGTAATAAATTACAAGTGGTGCTGCATTGACAAAGAGAATAAAGCAATCAACTTTGTCATTGAGAAAGGACAAGTGGCCACACTGGATGGGCACAGATTGGTATCAGACTTACAAGACTTGTCAGCATGCTCTCCACTGGCTGGATATTGTCATGATGTCATGCATGCTGTGACAGTATGGAATGGAACCAAATTCAAACACCAATGTGCCTATGAATTCCAAGGAAGATATGCTGGCAGCATCAGTAAACAAAGTGTCATCATAGAAGAAATTCAGAGTGCATATTCTGTGACACATAAAAATAAATGGCCAGCAAATGCAGAATGTGTACCACAGGATGCATTCCATGTTGATCAAGGAGCAGTATTCTTACAATTCAGGACAGAGATGACAAACTTCACAGTTTTCAACACAAAAACAGATAACAAAAATATCAGTCAGATCTTTGATGCACCAATTGAAGCTGTAGAATTGGGGAAAATTCATTATGCAGCTCAAAAGATTTTTGAAATGGAGAAAAAAAGAATTTGGCTTAGTGTGGCAACAAATGTGCACAATGAAACAGAGTCAATTAAATTTGATCAGGCAATTCTTCAGACTGAATCCAACCATGGGCATCAGAGCTTTGATGAGCAGAGAAGATGTTCATGCAGAATGGGCAGGAGAAGCTGTGATATTTTGGGAATGCAAGAAAGTAAAGCCAAAAATAGTGCACTTTGCTGGAAAATATGAAGGGACTTGTTACAAGTACACTCCAGTGCAAATTGAGCCAGGTGGACAACTGTACTTCATCAGTCCAGGCAGCTCAGACCTCCTGCAGCATTCACCAACAGAGGATTGCAGACATGCCACACCACACTATTTCCAACTAGATGGGGAATGAACAACAGCAAATGGACCAGGACATGTACATGTATCAACTTTGACAATTGAATTGACATGGAAAGGCAAATGGCCTTCACACTCAATGCATCAAGCATATTCCACATCAGCCTGGCCAACATCAACTTTAATTTGTGGGAAGCATATTACCACTTTCAAAACCTTCAGCTGCTCGAACACATGACAAGGAAATTGACAGATTACACAGCCAGCTGGGCACTGGATCCAGCTGTCATCAAGAATTCAATAGCTGGAGTTGGTCAAGGAATTGGAGGATTTTATGAGGGAGTCCGCAAGGAGATTGGTCACATTGTCAAAGGGACACTGAGTGGCAGCCATTCAATGTGCAATGGAATCTTAAAAGGACCAGTGCAGTTCATGCTGAACTTACTGATCATTGGAGGGACAATATTTCTAATTGGATATGGACTGTACATGTATGGGACATACAGAGTGAGCAAGGGACTTCCACTGTTACCAATTAAAGCATTTGGAACATGCTTCAGGGCAATCATCAAGCTATTTGGATTTTGTATCAACATGACAACAAGGACAGTTAGAGCAAAGCCAAAACAGAGTCAGAGGTCAATGAATAATGGTTCTCAGAGGGAACTCAGCAAACTGGGACCTACAGTTCATTATAATGTGCAGAGGGTGAGGCTACATTGGTGCAAAGTGGTCAGAATGTATCTGGACAACAACTGGTCAACTATCAACAGCATTGTGTTATCCAGGGAGATGACATTCTGTGATAAACACTGGGTGAATCACTGGTGGCTTCACACTTTTGGCCTCTGGGGAGTGTTGCCATATTGGCAATAAAAAGAGAGTGATTTATTTGTTAATTTTAATTTAATTAAATAATAAATAGAATAAAATTAATTATTTAAATTTATGTATATTTATCTAATAATTATTCTAAGTATCAGTGTCACTACATGTGGTAATATTTAAGCAGTAGTGAATATGTACATGGGAGCTAATACATATTGTATGCTTACTTGTGAATGTTCAGCCACACATGCAGTTAGTGTGTGGGTGGGTGTGTTGCGTGCTTGTTCTAATTTTAGTCATGTACTAAATGTCATGCCTCTTGGGTGGACTAAAGTTCTTGGCACATAGCCATAATGTTGATGTCATTTGTTTGGCACATGGACAGGTTTTGGCACAAAGCCATTTGCACGGATGGTTTTCTGTTTAGGGAGCAATGGTGACATCATGTGATTTAGGCATGATGCTGATTGGTTGAAGCTACCCAAGGGTTGAGTATAAAAGTAGCCGCTTGAGGGCTATTCGGGGTAGTCTACCAGAGTTGTGAGGAAGCTATAAAATTGGTGAAATATTCACAACTTTACTCTAATAAAAGAATTCATCCATCTCTGAACCTGGACACCTGAACTCTCAAACCAAGCCAACCACTTCAGTCTTCACACAACAACAGAGAGCAACCTCAAACACAACCTTCAATCAATAAGCCAAGCTGACTTCCATGAACTAGGGAGAAAAATACCCACCACTGACCACACAATCACAACAACATTGGTTAGATATCATATACTACACTAGCATATTATGGCTTTTTAATGCACTGTACGTAACATGAATAAATGGAAGATTTTACACTAAAAATGCCCCAAAACCAATGAAAACACCACAAATGGTAACATGTATGAGAAATTGCGCGCTTGCGTGCAAAAAAAATGCAAAATACCTAGTGCAAGTCTACCAGAAATTTTGACTTTTGATTTTTTGTAATTAAAATCAGTTTCCACCCTTTGATTTAAAAAAATATCAGATTTAAAAAAATCAGTTAATAAAAAGTGCCAACCCTAGTTGGGAGTGTGCCAAAACACAAAATTGTGCCTACACACACTAATTTTCACCGTGACTTCGTGTGAAAACTGCAATTTTTTCAAATGCAAATTAATGAACATGGTTGAATGATTTAATTTTAATTAAGTTTGAATTTTAATTAATGAAAGTGAAAGTTTGAAAATTTGAAAACTAAAACACATATAGCATACGATAAGAGTACGCTGAATGTCGCCATGTTGCCATTTCAGTTTTCACACAAGTCACAGTGAAAACTAGTGTGTGTAGGGCCAATAAGTAAAAATGGATAATGATAACGTTCAAAGCATTCAAATAGGTGTTAAATTTCATATTGATGCTCTGATCTGATACTAAAATATTGCTCAAGATGCATTAAAAATAAGGCTATGTTGTAATGAGAAATCTGTGAAAAAAAATTGGTGAAAAAATAGAACAGCAGCCTCCAATAGAACGGCACCTCCAATAGAATGGCAGGTAAAAAAGTTGATGAAAAAAATAGAACGGCGTCCTCTATTAGAAGAAATACGGTAAGCACCAGTCACCAAAACTGAGCTTCACGGGTTAGATACAGTGTGCATGATATGACGTCATGCGACTGTTTGTAGTGTGATTAGTGATGTAAAGGCACCGGGGCACCGGTGCCCCGGTGCTGGGCACCGAAGGGCACCAGCACCGGTGCTGGTGCGGTGCCATTGCAATGTTCATGGGTGCCCTGCCGGTGCTGGTGCCATTTTTTGAGAATAGCACCGGTGCCGGGGCGATGCGGTGCCATTTTTTTGCCGGTGCCAAAGGTGCTAGCACCAGGGCCAAAGTAAAAGGCACCGGGAAAGGCGCCGGACAAGGCTTCATGTGCTGTGCAATTTTGTAAATGGTAAGTGCTTATTCATATTTAAAAAACAGCGATATATTTACCCAACCGTTTTCCATATCTTGTAAACTTCCCATAAAATAAATATACCTACTGTGAAATCTATTGTTATACCGGATACGTGATCTGATGAGCGAATCTAAAATTTTGTTGAATTTTAAATCATATTTATATATTATATTTATCTTACTTTTTTGTTCAAAATTTGTTGACAGTGTATGGCAGAGTATAGTTCCATTGTCTGATCAGTAGACAATAGTGGCTATGGTAGTGTATTAAATATTTTAGCTTTCATTTGTAATCATTGTAATTGCTTCATAAAAGTGATCGCCACATCATTCTGATCATTTTAAGTGCTCAACCGTCAAAATCGGTAGAAAATTCATGGAGATATGCACTTCTGAAGGTGTCGCCAATGAGAAACTGCCGGATATTTACTTCGGAAATTCCAGCCCGGTGCGGTGCCTTTCGGTGCTAGCACCGGCAACGCGCCGGTGCCCTTCGGTGCCGGTGCCATTTTTTCCGAATGGCACCGGTGCTGGTGCGGTGCGGTACCATTTTGTGGCCGGTGGCCCAGGGTGCCATGCCAGGTGCCCTTTTCGTGCGTTGGCAAAGGTGCCGGTGCGGTGCGGTGCGGTGCCATTTTTCCCGGTGCCTTTTACATCACTAAGTGTGATACGTCCGCCGACTATACCAGTCTGAACTTTCTGAGAAACTAGTTTGCAGTACTTTTTAAGAAATACGGCTCTTCTGAATGCACAACAATTAGCTTTGAAACGTATAACGGTCAATAAATTTTGAAACAGTGCCGGAAAATAATCGGTGCGAAAAGAATGTTACCTTATCTACTATACTCAGCGGACATCACACCCCACTTGAGCAATGATCAAAAAATTAAAATAAAAAAACAGTTTTAATCGTAATTAGCATTGGAAAAATCTCTGGGAGATTTATATTTTAAAAATCTCAGAAAATATAAGATTTTCTGAGATTTATATTTTTTCCATGATTTTCCAGAGAGATTTAATTATATTTTCTTCTGATTGAGAAAATCTCTCGAGAAAATCTCTCTATATTTGCCCATTTTCACCTTCAAATTCACTAGTTCATGTGCTTTTTTGCCAATTTTCATCTATTTGTAACTACCATATTATCTCGAAATACCACCATGGGTGATACCACCAACCACAAATGATTTCGTCAGCAAAATTTGAGGGGGGTTAATTCGAGGGGTGGGGTTAATTTAAGGGGTTGGGTTAATTCAAGGGGGGATAATTCGACATACTACAGTATATATTTGATTTTATAGCCATTTTTGGCCAATTTTCCCCTATTTGTAGTTTTTCCTCCCCTTTTTCTGTTCTGTGGCATGAATGAGACAATGAAAAAGTCTATGAAATACAATTTCTGTACTCAAGACTTTCAAACAAAAGACACATTAGAGTTAAATTAACACTCAATGTGGCAACAACGGTTTCAGCCTTTCCCAAAGACCGTTGACTGCTGGGGGGGTCCAGGCATCATCAGTTTGGAGACCCCCCCACCCCTATTTACCTACCAACCCAGAAACAACACCTCAGCCAAAACGTAAAAAAGTTTATGACAAATCACCAACCTGGGCACCGCGACCCCTAATTGGGGGGCTGTTGGAAGCCATCCTGGCTCGCTTAAAGCTTCTCCTATTTGCGCTGCCACCACGCGAAGCGCCAAAGTTGCCGTGCTGGCCCGCGCCGCGTCTCGGACCAAATGAGGGTCGCATCTGTACGATACGCTAAATATCCATGGGCTACTCAGCCAACTTAACCATGATTATACTATAAAAACTCACTTCCAACCCCAGAAAACAGCGTCTAGTCGCCGCCGGTCAATTCAAACCAGTTGCGAATTAGTTTTAACGTTCTCGCAGTCAAATTTTATTTTTATTGTGCAACGTCACACTCGTACGCGAAAGTAAATGGAAGGAAACAGTCCAAATACTCGTGCATCTCAAAATCACATACTCAATTCCATGGTCAAAAACATGGACAAATAGTTGACAAAATTGAAAAAACGATGTATCACGGGTTTAGCAAATGTTGCGCCAAAAAACAATCAACATGCGCTGCATTTGTGAGACCCATTTTACCTGCAAGGGAAGGGTGTCTTTGTACAAATGTCGCAAAACCCCGTAAAAATACACTTAATTGCCAGCCATTATCCACTTAAGTGTCAACTAATTCCCTGACCACAGGCCCATATTCAGTAGATGAGCTACTAGTTCTAGCTAAACGAATCAACGCACCCTGTATAATAGTATTTATCAGCCTACATGAAACATTGCTATCTGCATGAATTAACTTATTAACTTTAAAGGTAAATAACCTTCTTTTATAGAAGTTTCTGTATGTAAATACTGATGTTCTAAAATCTAATTCCAAATCCAGGAAAGGGCATTTTCCAGTAGAAGGGTCTGATGCACGTTCTAACGGTAAAGTGTCAGGGTAAATGAGTTTGCAAACCTCCAAAAAATCTGGAAACTGAATAGCCAGACAGTCATCAACGTAACGGAAAACCCTGTTTGTCAAAAATATGTTTGTATCTTTTATGTGTCTTTTTACATAATTAAATTCGAGAACAGACAAAGTTAAGTTTGCTAGAGCCGGTGAGTGCGCCCCACCTGCTGGAATACCACGCACCTGCTGGAATATATTGCCAGCAAACTCTACAAATGTCTCATCCAGACTCAATGACAGTATTTCTATCACCTCATTTTTATTGAGTGACAGAATAGCTTTTTTATTAGGTTTACTATCAAACTTTACATGCTGCCTAAAAATATGTGCCAAATCACTTTTAACTAACAAATTCAGAGCATCCCTGATACTACCCAACATCACGCTGAATGGAAGTTTTGGAAACAAGGTAGTGAAATCAGCTGTATATGCTATCTCTACGTCAGTACCTAGCCACCCTCTAATTTTGGTTAAAGCATCAATACTGCTGTCAACCAACCAATAACTTTTTACACCGTTTCTTTGATCAAAAACGGCACAATAACCACGCAGCATTCTAAGTAGAGATTGTAAAATTGTAGAAGCCAATAAACATAGTGGTTTTACACTTGATTTTTTGGCTCCACTGACAAACCAAAATTTTGGCGGATTTTTATGCATTTTTGCCGTCCAAAAGAGTAATGGGAACACTTCCCTAAAGTACTCTTTTTTAAATGCATACTTAACAGCGATATCACGATGTCTTTTAAAAATTGCTTGCATATGGTCGGTTTTACAACCCACCCACTTGTATGACAAACTATTGTGAAACGTACCATCTACTGCACTGTATCCAAGTTCATCAGCCAACTCCTTAAGGTAGTATTTTTGACAAATACATGCATAGTTAGAGGACGCTTTATCCACAGGCACCACAATGTATTTTTTGTGGAGTAAATCTAATGCTTTCCAACACCCACGATTTTCCTCAACCTCAATTTCAGACTTTGGCAGTGAAAAAACTTGATTACGCAGTGCCTTCCTATACTGCGCTACAAATGGTGCCACAAATTTTCCATCACCTATCTTATTCTTGAGGTATTTAAGTAACCCTTGTAGTCTGTCAAACAAAAGACACACACTACGTATTATACACAAAAGAGGGTACTGGTACTTTTTCAAGGGAAATTTAGATGTATTTAGAAGTACTCAAGTATATGTATTTTTGTGTAAACATAAATATGTTTTAACCCCTCCTGAACCATACTGAACCCCTGCAGTCCCATGAAGACCCAGTACTCAAAAGTACGGGGGCTCTACCGGAGGTCTACATTGGCACTGGAGGTTGCTCTTTACTTGTGCACCATGTAAATTTGTGCACTGTGTTCTAGCTATTTTTACAACTGAAGAGTTGACAGCATGCTTTGGAAATATAGTTACCAAATTTTGGTGAAAAGGTCATCTGATAAATTCGGTGGGGATCGTCACATGTGAAAGCAATGTATTCTTCTATGAGGAAAAATGTACCTAAATCATATTTTTGTTCATTATTCAGATACTACACTGTAGTACGAAGTGTGCTGTCAAAAGACAATATGCTGTTATTATATGTCATTGTGAATGAAAAGGTTTATCAACACATAATGTGCTTAATATCTACTCTCAATGGTTCAAACACCTTGAAATATCGATTAAATCATACTTTAAGTGGAGAGATTTTATGAGATTTTTTTGAACTGCAAGAGATTTTCTCAGAGATTTAATTATATTTTCAAAAATGACCCAAGAGATTTAATTATATTTTTTTCTTGAGAGATTTTCTGAGATAATATTTAATTATATTTTCTCAAAATCGGTCATTTTTTTCAATGCTAATCGTAATATATGGAAGAATTGATTTCTCGAAATTTATCACATTTTATTCATAAAATTATGGTAAAAGTCTGCGAATACTTTGCGGTCCGCCGAGTTTTAGAGCATTTACCGACAACCGCCAGTTTCCTGAGTAATCATTGCCCAACATTCAATTGCAACCAGAATTGGTATTGGATGGGGTTGACGTCGACGCCGCTCGGGGCGCACTCTAGCGACATTCTGAGCTGCGCCGAGGGCGTGTGCGGCGTGTGGCGCCACAGCAGGGACAACATCTCTCAACACGACATACCAGTGCACGTTGACATGTCCGTCTCATTGACAACTTTGAACCCACACACACTAGTTGACATCAAAATTCGTGTCAACTAAATTTTGGTTACCTAATTATATGATTCCACATTTCCTATGTGCAGGTGTTTTGTAGATTTGGACCCCTGCGGACCACATTTCCTATGGTTATATAGATAGTAGATCGCTCCTCTGGAGGGATAGGTAGATGCAAAAAAATATATATTTTTTTTTTTGGGGGGGGGGGGGGGGGGTTGGAGGGCGGTTTTTTTTTTTGGGGGGGGGGTTCGCGGGGGTTGAATATATAGGCTTTTCCAAGGTATAGAAGAAAAAAAGATAAAAAATTGCTAAAAGTGAAAAATAGGTACCTATATAAGCATACAGATGAAATAGCGATTTTGAAGGTGAAAAACTATAACATAGAATGAAAATTACCTAGTGATTTTGAGTGAAAATTGGGGCAAAATTTTTCAAAAGTCGCTCCAGATACGTAGATAACTGGCTGATTTTGGACTATAGCCATAACATTTGCTTCCGGGATAAATGGAGAGCTGGCGGATTTGGGGGGAGGTAACACCCACCCCCAACCCCCCCCCCCCCTACTAAACCCCTGCCTACGTGATAGAGTATAGTTTATTTTATATCATGATACTCAATTTTCATTGTTTCTGCTATGTGCGATGCTTTAAAAATTTATATGTTTTAGTTGACATTTATTTGCGATGTCAACTAGTATGTGGGGGCGCATTGAAACTGAAGTTTAGAATGCATGATTAAAATTTTCAACTCACTGCAAAAAATCTCGTTTCTCTTAAAAGATAGGGTATATTTCAGAGTTGGTCAAATACTGGTATTTTTGGAAAACGTAAACGTAAACGTAAATATCTTTTCCAAAATGAAAGTATAAATACTAAAACGTAAGGTATTTTTAAAATACCTGGGAAAACGTAAAATAAAACGTAAACGTAAAAACCTATTATTACCGTATTTCATCTAATAGAAGGGCGCCCTTCTATTTTTCACCGACTTTCTATTATGGAGACACCGTCTTTTGGAAGCTGCCCTTCTATTTTTGCCGGTTTTTCAATCAATTTTTCACGTTCTGTCAACGTTTTCCCAAGTGTTATGTCACAAAAATTTTTTATTATGGCGATTCATAGAGTTGATTAAACATTTGATCTTCAAATAGCTCAAAATCAATCCACCAAAGCCACTAAATAACAGCATCTGCTGACTTTTTTTATAAGCATTTGGCACAATTCGAGTTTGGGAAGTAATACGTAGTACTCTGCATGGAGGTGGGGTCTAACCTTAGAATAATTTGAATATTGCATATATTATATAATACCTATTTTGAAAATACGGCTTCTGTGGAGGAAAAGTGTGCGCTGGCGCGCAAAATTTTTAAAGTTGTCGGAAATTTATGACGGAAATTACATTTTGGCAAAAAATTTTGGGTCTCACAACGTTTTTTACGTTTTCTCTGGTACCCGGGTATTTCGACCAGGAAAACGTAACAAAACGTAACAGTATTTTATGAAAACGTAAACGTAAACGTAAGTAAAAATACCCGAATAACCGGGTATTTTGGGTAAACATAAATACGTTTTTGCAACTCTGGTATATTTACATCATCAAATTGAAAACTCGCAACACGCAGGGCTGCATTTCACAAAGTGTTGCGAGGCGCGATTGAGAATACAGCAGTAACTGTGATTATCAGACACTCTGAATACCGTGAATTCAAATACAAAGCATATCAACAGGAAGGACCGTTGAGCAAATCGATCTGCGAAAAAGGTGAGTATCGATTCTGCAATAATCAGCCACGGTTCGAACGACACACCCTGTCGAAAAGTTCACGCGCCGCCATTTTTTTCCGGTTTTGCACCAATTTTTATAAAGTGGGGAAGGACACGGGGGTTGCCATTGGGTATGACGAAATGTGCACAGCGAGAAAGTCAGTGCGCATGTAAACCCGGTGCACATGTAGACCTGGGGCCAGTTCCGCAAGTGGACAAGTTAAGAGCAGAATTGGAAAAACGTATTTACGTTTACCCGAAATACCCGGTTATTCAGGTATTTATACTTACGTTTACGTTTACGTTTTCCAAAAATACCATTACGTTTTGTTACGTTTTCCTGACCAAAGTACCCGGGTACTAGTGAAAACGTAAAAAAAACTTGTGATCGTTCATACGTGCACATGTTCAAATGGGCCGCACCACCTGCAGTCAACAATATTCTTATGTTTTTGCATAAACATAACTTGTATAGGTAGGTACATACAAAAAGCGGTGTATAAAAAAAGTGAATCACGCTTGCAACTAATACACATGGAATACTTGGTACATATTCATGAATGTGTTCAAATGCTGAACACAGAACCCTTTTTGTTTATTTGTGGAGTCCTGCGTTTATAATTTTTTTGTGATGAATTCCGATGACGCCACTTGCAACAACTATGAGTAGCACACGTTTTGAAACTGGCAGGGCGAGTGCAGCTCTGGTGCCAATCCCAGACTCTGTAGGATGCCCTGTAAAATGTAAAATTTCATGCAAATGTCAATACTCATGTTATATGCCCAGCAAAATGGCAAAGATTTGCCACCTTCCAGGGCATTTTGCATGACTTTAGACACTTTGCATGCCATTTGACATTTTTAAGGCATTTCACAGGGTCTGGGACTCCCCTAGAATCACCAGCGTAGTTGGACTTGGCCACACTTACAACAGAAAGTGGTGCAGATGGAGCGATTGACCCATCTAAAGGTGAAAATAATGGTATTTCCCAAATCACAATGGCAAAAACTGTATGTAAAAATTTTTACGTTTACGTTTTTTTTACGTATTCCTTGGTATTTTAAAAATACCTTACGTTTTAGTATTTATACTTTTGATTTGGAAAAAGGTATTTACGTTTACGTTTACGTTTTCCAAAAATACCAGTATTTGCACAACTCTGGTTAAG
Source organism: Sphaerolaimus hirsutus (assembly GCA_964036195.1). Lineage (NCBI taxonomy): Eukaryota > Metazoa > Nematoda > Chromadorea > Monhysterida > Sphaerolaimidae > Sphaerolaimus > Sphaerolaimus hirsutus. The sequence continues at coordinate 19,253,005 of OZ038455.1, forward strand.
AGTTAAAAGTTAAGAGTTGAATAAAATGACAAATGGCGAGTTAAGAGTAAAGTTTAAGTTTAAGAGAAAAGTTGAAGTTTAAGAGAAAAGTTAAAATTTAAGAGTTGAGTTAAAAGTTGAGTTAAATGTTAAGAGTTGAGTTAAAGGTTGAGTTAAATGTTAAGAGTTGGGTTAAAGGTTAAAAGTTGAGTTAAGAGTTGAGTTAAGAGTTGAGTTAAAGGTTAAAAGGTGAGTTAAAAGTTGATTTAAAAGACAAATGGGGGAAAAATGAAATAAAAAATTATATAAAAAATTAAAAAATGAATTTGGATCTTGAGAGCGTTAGATTTGAAACAACGTTCCGCGATTTTTTCTTTTTTTAGCGATAATTTTTTTGGATACATTATTTTCAAATGACGTGCATAGAACATTGGCACCATGCCAACGAACAGCCGTATCGATACCAATTTCTCTTAAACTTTAACTTTACTCTTAACTTGCCATTTGTCATTTTACTCAACTCTTAACTTTTAACTCCTCACTTGTCCACTTGCGGAACCGGCACCTGGTGATCGGTGTACCAGGGACATATCAAGGATTTTTGAGTGGGGGGCTGTTTGCTCACTGAGCCCGGTTAACAGGAGGTGATTTAGCCCCCCCCCCTAAAGTTTTACCTACATGGTGATGGAATGGCGTATACATATTAAGACTCACTTTGCCTAAGGACCAAACCTCCCTTGGCACAAAATTTTGTTTTGCGTTTTTTTTCATGGATTTGGAATCTCCATATATAGAAACTTAAAATTTCCTTCCATGCATATATCCGGAAATGTCATCTTCGTACTGAAAAAATTGATCAAAGTCAAAAGTCACCCTTTTTCGGGCTGTTTTTTTTTTTGTAAATTCATAATTTTTGCTTGACTTTATCTATCAATATAATATTTTGTATTTTTATTAAGAAAGTTGTGGAGATAAATTGGCTCATACAAACTAATTTCATCAAATGTTTTTTCTCACCGAAAATGATGGCTGAAATATTGAAAATGGCATCAAATTTTCATTTTTTAATTGAGAGCTTAGCTTGTTTTTGCAAAAACTGTGCCTAATTGCATAGTTTATTTGACAAAAATAAAATAGAAAAAGTAGGTCTGCCATTTTTTGCCACAACAGTTTGAAACAGCCTGACACCCGTCTCACCACCTTGGAGTTTAGCCACCGCAGACAAACCCACTCTGAAGACTCAGATGAAGTTGTATGAAAAAAGTTTTCATCATAAACTCTGGTTATTTTTACATGTTCTTTCATTTGTATCTCTCTATTTTTTATTAAACATACTTTGGATAGGTGCTGTCATACAAAACTGCACTTTTCACATAAAAAATTGTGACCCCCATATTTATGGTGGATTTGGAATCATCATACATAGAAACTAAAAATTTCCTTCCATACATATATCTGAAAATGCCATCTTCCACTAAAAAAATTGCTCAAAGTCAAAAATCATCTTTTTTCTGGATGTTTCTTAGGAAATTCAAAACTTTTGCTTGACATCATCTATCAATTTGATATTTTGGATTTTGACTAAGATAGTTTTGGAGATTAATTGGCCCATACAAACAAACTTCATCAGACTTTTTTTTCTCACTGATAATCGTGGCTGAAAATTAGAAAATGGCGCCAAATTTTTTGTTCTGAATTGAGAGCTTAGCTTTTTTCACAAAAACTGTGCTCAATTGCATAGTTTATGATAAAAGAATAAAATCCAAACACTAGGTCTGCACTTTTTCACCACAGCAGTTTGAAATGATCAACAACGCAGATGTCACGATCACAGACAAACCCACTCTGAAGACTCAGATGAAGTTTTATGAAAAAAGTTTCCATTATATTCTTAGGTTATTTTATCATGCTCTTTCATTTGTATGTCTCCATTTTTTATTAAACACACTTTGAAAGGGTGCTGTCATACAAAAGTGTACTTTTTTAGCAAATATCACAAGTGTGATCATGTAAAATCCAAAAATAATCCATTTTTACCATTAGCTAACTGTTCTGACAGTAGCTTTTAGCTGGTCATTTGGTTATTTTATGTTTCTGTTTGCAATCTAACTTCTATGAACTAGGGTTGGGACATGATTCATGAAGTTTGTTTGTATGAGCCAATTTATCTCCAAAACTATCTTAGTAAAAATCCAAAATATCAAATTGATAGATGATGTCAAGCAAAAGTTTTGAATTTCCCAAGAAACATCCAGAAAAAAGATGATTTTTGACTTTGATCAATTTTTTAGTGGAAGATGGCATTTTCAGATATATGTATGGAAGGAAATTTTTAGTTTCTATGTATGAATATTCCAAATCCACCATAAAAATTGGGGTCACAATTTTTTATGTGAGAAGTGCATTTTTGTATGACAGCACCTATCCAAAGTATGTTTAATACAAAATGGAGATATACAAACGAAAGAACATGTAAAAATAACCAAAGTTTATGATGAAAACTTTTTTCATACAACTTCATCTGAGTCTTCAGAGTGGGTTTGTCTGCGGTGGTGAGACAGGTGTCAAGCTGTTTCAAACTGTTGTGGCAAAAAATGGCAGACCTACTTTTTCTATTTTATTTTTGTAAAATAAACTATGCAATTAGGCACAGTTTTTGCAAAAAAAAGCTAAGCTCTCAATTAAAAAAAATGAAAATTTGATGCCATTTTCAAAATTTCAGCCATCATTTTTGGTGAGAAAAAAACATTTGATGAAATTAGTTTGTATGGGCCAATTAATCTCCACAACTTTCTTAATAAAAATACAAAACATTATATTGATAGATAAAGTCAAGCAAAAGTTATGAATTTCCAAAAAACAGCCCGAAAAATGGTGACTTTTGACTTTGATCAATTTTTTCAGTAGGAAGATGACATTTTCGGATATATGCATGGAAGGAAATTTTAAGTTTCTATATATGGAGAATCCAAATCCGTGAAAAAAAACGCAAAAAAATTTTTGTGCCAAGGAGGAAATGGCCATGTTTGGTTCTTAGGCAAAGCGAGTCTTAGCGACGGGCACCTAATTCAATGTATTTTGTACAGAATTGACAGTACAAGAACCGATTTACTTATAAAATATCAGTGTGATGGAAAAATGTGGGAAATTTGGCTTACATGTGCATTGTGCACCGGGTTTACATGCGCACTGGCACAGACCCATTGTGCACATGGGTGCCAAATTTCGCCCCCCCCCCCCCGTCACACGCACATGTGACCAGTGAAAAAATCATGCCACCTTCCAGGGGAAGCAGTGTTTGAAAGATAAGTACAGATGAAAAACTTTTGTTTCTGTTTTTGTTTTTGAACTGTTTTTGTTTTTGAACCTGCTGTCGGTAAACACATTTTACAACAATGCTTCCGGCGCACGCAAAACTGCAAAACCGCAGCTGCGCCTGGCAAAACCTACAAACTGCACGCGAAAAATGAGCACGCAACCATCAGTGACCTGCTATCCGAACATTCGAAATCGTCAGTCAGACAATGCGCACACGAATGCTTGACTGATAAGCGATGTTTCGTCTTTGATTTCGATCTGCAGTCGGGGAAGTGCAGACTGTTCCAGAACATGTCCGGCACCGCCCAGAAAATGGGAACGAATGTCTATGTCAGACCGATCACGGAAGCATCCGGTGAGTTACGGGGTTAACGTTTCCACAACATCCTATAATTGAGCGCGAATAATCTGCACAGAATTCCATACAAGATGCAAAGAGGGGGCGGCCAGCACCGCCTCCAGCACAATCATCCACCAGGTGCCAGACCCAGACCCTGTCAAATGCCCAGTAAAATGCCACGCCAAGTGTCAAAAGATACATACCATGTATAATGTTCTGCAACTGAGTTGCTACGTTGTAGGACATTTTACTCGACCTTTGACACTTTGCATGCCATTTTACCATTTTACATGGCATTTTACAGAGTCTGGGACTGCCCCCCCCAGGGAAGTTGCTACGCCCTGTTCTTTTTCAGCAGAGGCGCCACAATAGAAACCAAAATCAACCATTGCAAGAGCCTCGGCGGAAGGCTGGCCTACATTAGAAGCAAATCCATGTTCGACCGACTCAAATACATCGAGGTGACAATTGCAGCTCAAAATGGTCGACCAAAATATAGAACGTTTATCGTTTGCAGGAGAAAAAATGTGCAAAAATAAATTTGCACCGTCCATTGGGTGCTGAACCATTTCAGTACCAAGATGAAAGTGGTAACTATCACGCAACTTATGTATCGCCCAGCATATGGTGGAGCAGTGCACCAAGCAGCAATCTCCAGCCTGTCTGGCTGTGCACAATAAAACATGGTGATGAGGGTATTATAGACCACGGCAACGACAACAGTTTTGGATCACTATGCGAATTTGGTTGGACCCACCACTGACAACAATTCTTTGTTCCTTTTATAAGTATGAGTCATTATGGCCGCTCCAGCATGTTCCTACACTTAGGGTGTCAACAAAAACTTTATGGCGGAAAACGGAAACGGAAATGGAAAATTTTTTGCACATGCCGGAAAACGGAAACGGAAACGGGAACAAAGTTGCACTTGCCGGAAAACGGAAAACGGAAAAATTTGCTGAAATTATGCCGGAAACGGAAAAAATTTGCTGAAATTTTGTCGGAAAGGTAAAAAAAATTGCAGAAGTTTATCCTGAATTAAAAAAATTTGGAGAAATCTCACTAGAAATAGGAAAAATTCACTTCATTGGGAACCTGCATACATTTTTACCAGTTTGGCTTTAACAGAAAACAAAAAATTGAGCTGGAAAGTAGAAAAAAGTTGGAAAAACAGACAATTGAACCGGAAAATGGAAAAAGGTGGAAAAACTGAAAAAATTTGCTGGAAAACGGAAAATGAGCCGGAAAAACGGAAACGGAAACGGAAAAAAAAATTAGCAGCTGGAAAACGGAAACGGAAAAAAATTTGCCTCCGGAAAGGGGAAACGGAAAATGGAAAATGGAAAGTTGACACCGTAGCCTACACTAGTGATGTAAAGGCACCCGAAAGGCCGAAGGGCACCAGCACCGGTGCTGATGAGGTGCCATTGCAATGTTCACGTGTGCCCTGCAGGTGCCGGTGCCATTTTTTTCAGAATAACACCGGTGCCGGTGCAGTGCGGTGCCATTTTTTTGCCGCTGCTAGCACCAGGGCCAAAGTAAAAGGCACTGGGAAAGGCACCGGACAAGGCTTCATGTGCTGTGCAATTTTGTAAATGGTAAGTGCTTATTCATATTTAAAAAAACAGCGATATATTTACCCAACCGTTTTTCCCTATTTTGTAAACTTCCCATAAAATAAATATACCAAAATACTGTGAAATCTATTGTTATACCGGATACATGATCTGATGAGCGAATCTAAAATTTTGTTGAATTTTTAATCATATATATATTACATTTATCGTACTTTTTTGTTCAAAATTTGTTGACAGTGTATGGCAGAGCGGCGCGCTTCCACACGCTTCCACACGCTTCCACCAACATCACGAGATTCTGGGTGAAGTGTCTTCCACACGCTTCACCTATCTTCACCACGCGCTTCACACGCATCCAAACATGTGGAAGACACTTCACGGCGCTGGCGCTTCCACACGCTTCCCCCATTTGCGTGGGAGCGCCATATTAAGAAGCGTGAAGTGCCTTCACGCAGATTTTCGTGATGTGTGTGGAATCGCTGGCAGCTTGGTGAAGCGTTCGGGAAGCGTCGGCGTGAAGACACTTCCCGACGCTTCACCGCGCATCCACACACCCATTTTTTGCTGTGAGTGGCTATGGGAATGGTAGTGTATTAAATATTTTAGCTTTCATTTGTAATCATTGTAATTGCTTCATAAAAGTAATTGCCACATCATTCTGATCATTTTAAGTGCTCAACCGTCAAAATCGGTAGAAAATTCATGGAGATATGCACTTCTGAGGTGTCGCCAATGAGAAACTGCCCGATATTTACTTCGGAAATTCCAGCCCGGTGCGGTTCCTTTCGGTGCTAGCACCGGCAACCCGCCGGTGCCCTTCGGTGCCGGTGCCATTTCTTTCCGCATGCGGTGCGGTGCGGTGCGGTGCCATTTTGTGGCCGGTGCCCCAGGGTGCCAGGTGCCCTTTTCATGCGTTGGCAAAGGTGCCATTTTTCCCGGTGCCTTTTACATCACTAGCTACACACATCAGTTTTCACCGTGACTTCGTGGGAAAACCCTCCCCCACATTCCCCAACCCCGCTCCTCTGCTCAAAAATCCTGGGGCCAGTTCCGCAAGTGTACAAGTTACTAGTTAAAACATAAGAGTTGAGTAAAATTACAAATGGCGAGTTAAGAGTAAAGTAAAAGTTTAAGAGAAAAGTAAAAATTTAAGAGTTGAGTTAAAGGTTAAAAGTTGAGTTAAAGGTTTAAAGGTTAGTTAAAAGTTGAGTTACGAGTTAAGAGACAAGTGGAAAATGATGGTAAAATAAAAAATAATAAAAATGTGAAATTGGCTGTTCGCTGGCATGGTGCCAATTTGGAATGCACAACATTTGAAAATAACGTATCCAAAAAAATTATCGCTAAGAAAAATCGCGGAACAGTGTTGCAAACAACGCTCTCAAGATCTGAATTCACTTTTTATTTGATTTTTTTATTAACTTTTTCCCCCATTTGTCTTTTAACCTTTTCCTTAACTCTTAACTCAACTTTTAACTCAACTCTTAACCTTTAACTCAACTCTTAACATTTAACTCAACTTTAAAAATCAACTCTTAAATTTTAACTTTTATCTTAAACTTTAACTTTGCTCTAACCAACGATGGCAAAAACACACATATTAAATACGGAAACTCAATGAGTTTCCGTGTTTTTGTTTAACACGGAAACACGGAAACTCAGCAATTTTGAAAAACATGGAAACTCAAATGAGTTTTTTTTCAGAGAACACGGAAACACGGAAACACAAAAAATACGGAAATGTTTTTTGAGTTTTTTTCAGGCACGTGATTTGAACTGAACAATGTGAGTATGAACATACATAATGTATGTGTGTATAGTATTTTTAGGTATATGTATTTACATGAGTCAGTTAATCAATAGTCAGGCTTTCAATAAACATGTTTCTGATGAGCTGACCTGGTTTTTGCAAAAGAATGTGATGATTTGATGAAGAAAAAATATTTTGCTGCTGTCAAGTTTTTGTGTGCTTTTGGAGACAAGGCGGTGTACTTAGCATGCCAGTGTCCACTGACAGTGTGGAGGATCCCTTAAGCCAGTGCCCAGGATTTTGGGTGCTAGGCATCTCCATATGAACCCATTTTCTCTTGAACGTGATTTTTTGTTGAAATTTAATATGAGGTGTTTTGTGACGGGTAAGTAGTTCAGATACGTTGAAGGCTTCAACAATGTGCATGTTCAAGTATAGTTGCAGTTTAATCACACAGTACAACATACAGTGCACATCTATTGAAGTATTTTATTGTACAGTGTGAATTGTCGTTTTTGTGACATTTTGTTGATGCTTATGCTGTGGAGTGGACGACATGCCTTCTTTTGATTTTGTGGACTGTAGTGGACATTTTTGTGGACTTTTTGACACATGAACAAATATGCAGATCCTCAATATGTGGAACATCTATATCAGCAAAACCTATATATGATAAGAAAACTCCTGTTTTCACATCAAAATGCTGTAAAATACAACTTTTTGTTAGAAAAACAACTTTTACCAAAAAAAACTTGAGTTTTTACTAAAAAAACTTGAGTTTTTACTAAAAAAACTTGAGTTTTTACCAAAAAACTTGAGTTTTTACCAAAAAACTTGAGTTTTTTCAAAAAAACACTGAAATTAAACACGGAAACTCAAGTTTTTTTCATGAAAAAACTCAAAACACAGGTATTCATTTTTGAAAAACTCAAAACACAGAAAGTGTTTTTTATTTGAGAACTTACCCATCGTTGGCTCTAACTCGCCATTTGTCATTTTACTCAACTCTTATGTTTTAACTAGTAACTTGTACACTTGCGGAACCGGCACCTGGTCTGACTCATTGACATTTCTTGGTCTTCCAATAAAAAGTTTTCAAAAAGTGTCAATAGTTGAGGCGTCTACTTCTAAAAGTCGACAAGTCCAAAATATGAAAATTTCGAGATAGGCCCGGAAACGTCATCTGGCGCTAATTCCGCACATTTTTTATCATTTTCCATAAATTTTTTGATTTCACATGCCCATATGGCAAAGTGCCAAATTTGACATTTTTTGGGAAAAATGCAAAAAATTTGGGCAATAAGTCCACAAGTCCACTTAGTTTAGAGCAAGAACAAGTCCATCCTCTTTGTCCTTTTTTATGGGAAAAAATAGCAAGAAATGTGATATGACTGTCATGGACAGCTACTTCTAAGAGTCGACAAGTCCATAATTGCCCATAAGGCAGCTTCGTCGTCGCCGGGAACAAAAATATTCTCTAGTGCAAGAAGGCGACAAGTCCATTTCCCTCCCAAAAACAGTTTTGCTCTGACCGAATGGAAGTTTATGGACACCCCATTTTTCACATATAGGTTGAGAGCAGGGGCTGAAAATTTGACACTTTATTTTCAACATATGGAACTTAATGGAAAGCATGAGAGAGCCAAATTGGACTTGCACCACGGGCTTGGAATTAGATCGGAAACTTAAAATGCGATTTACTCAAAATCACATTTTGTTGACTTGTCGACTTTTAGAAGTAGAGCAGAGTTGTTAAAAGGGGGCAGGCCTGATACGCACACGTGCCCGATACGCACATATGCCCGTTTTTTTCACTTGACACTTTTTCAAGTGATTTTCAGATATGAGTAAGGTGAAAAAAAGTTGCGCAATGACATGAGTGAACTTTTTTCACTTCACTCATATCTGAAAATCACTTGAAAATGTGTCAAGTGAAAAAAAAACAGTGAAAAATAGCCATTTTTCACTGTTTTTCATTTGACACATTTTCAAGTGATTTTCAGATATGAGTGAAGTGAAAAAGTTTACTAATGTCATTGCGCAACTTTTTTTCACTTTACTCATATCTGAAAATCACTTGAAAATGTGTCAAACGAAAAAAACAGGCATATGTGCGTATCGGGCACGTGTGCGTATCAGTGCACGCCCGTTAAAAGTACTGAACTTTTTTCAAAGTATACGTAAAGTATTGATTTTTTACTCACCCCCTGAGTACAGAAAACGTGAAGTAATTTTTTTACTTTTACTCATGAGTAGTGATGGAAAAAGCGCCAGACTTTGAGCGCTAAGCGCCAAAAGCGCCATGGCGCTTTTCTGAACCTCAGCGCCAAGCGCCAATGGCGCCAGAGGGTAATGGCGCCAAGCAGGGGTATCTTGAATTTTGACCCTCCGAGTGGTTGGATAGATAGCAAATCGCTCCTCCGGAGGGATAGATAGCTGAAAAATTTTCTGGGGGGGGGGTTGGGGGGGGGCTTTGGGGGGGGTTGTGGTGGTTCGATATATAGGCTTTTTTCGGGGCATAGAAGGAAGAAAAGGGAGAAAAATCGCTAAAAGTAGGTGTAAAATAGCTCAAAATGGGTATACAAGAGCATATAGTACTTAAAATAGCTGAAAATAGGCAGTTAGACGCATGAACCAGTGATTTTGGAGGTGAAAATCTATATATAGGTATGAAAAATTGCGATTTTGAGCGAAAATTGGGGTATAGTTTCTGAAAAATCGCTCCAGATAGATAGATAGCTGGGCGATTTGGGGGGGGGGGTTTAGGGGGTAGTAGCCCAAAATTTTGCCTCCGGGATAGATAGATAGCTGAGCGGGCGTGCACTGATACGCACACGTGCCCGATACGCACATATGCCCTTTTTTTCGTTTGACACATTTTCAAGTGATTTTCAGATATGAGTAAAGTGAAAAAAAGTTGCGCAATGACATTAGTAAACTTTTTCACTTCACTCATATCTGAAAATCACTTGAAAATGTGTCAAATGAAAAACAGTGAAAAATGGCTAATTTTCACTGTTTTTTTTTTTCACTTGACACATTTTTAAGTGATTTTCAGATATGAGTGAAGTGAAAAAAGTTCACTCATGTCATTGCGCAACTTTTTTTCACCTTACTCATATCTGAAAATCACTTGAAAAAGTGTCAAGTGAAAAAAACGGGCATATGTGCGTATCGGGCACGTGTGCGTATCAGGCCTGCCCCAGCTGAGCGGCCTCCGGGATAGATAGATAGCTGGGCGGTTTGGGGGGGGGGGGGTAACCCCCCCCAACCCCCCCCCCATTCGAGACCCCTGGCGCCAAGCGCCAATAGCGCCAGCGCCAAATGTTTTTTTCCTGTACTTCATTTGACGCACCAGTATAATACCGCTGATGTCGTAGTAGTCGATTTAACTTCCGCCATTGAATTTCAATCAACCACTACAATGTTTACATTGTTAAAATCCCCTCGGATTACCACATGGGGGTTTATTTTTAATAAATTCAAAGGGGGGATATTTCAAGGACATATACAAACTACTTTATATGTATCTGCGATTGCAATTGGCAGCAAATAACACATCATGTACAATGCATAAACTCGGCAGACATGAAACGAATCAGCTTTCCTTCTTTTATGTACGAGTAAGATATGTCTCAAATTCGAATTCGAATGGACGGATTCCGTGCGATTCACCGTTTATTTAAACCGATTGAACTTTCAAATGTGAATAATAAATGGATAAAGCACGGATATAAAAATACATATTTGGAAAGCTAGATATCTCGCTCAAACAGTGCTAACGAATTCCTAAAAAGCACGAATGTGATAGATATCCGGTATGTTAACTTGGCACGCGTCGGGTTACGTATTATACGAATGAGGTGAAAGACGCAGGATTTACGTTTGCGTCACTCATTACATCTGTGGAATACAATTAAGCGACTGGAAAATGATCGCAAATGTGTCAACTAGTGTACAGGCCACCATTTGTGATCATTTCCGGTCGATTTACAGCGATAATCAGTGACGCAAACCTGCGTTTTTCGCTCTCATTTGTCTGAAACGCAGAGAGACTTGGACGTGGGCCAAATTAACATGTGACCCTATCGTTAGTTTATACCGCACTCGTACAAAAAATCCTTAGACCATTGACTTCCATAATGTCCTCCAAGTTTTACATGATGTACGTTATTAAAAACGGGAGGTATTTCGAGGGGGTTAATTCAAGGAAATACAGTATATACATTTGATCCCAAATATTACCTAATCAATATTTATAAATATTTATGTCTCCTAACCAGGGTTGGTTTTATAAAAATCATTTGTATACAAATTGTAAAAAAATTGTATAAAAATGTATTTTATTTTAATTTTATTCTTGTTTCGTTTTATTTTATTTTATTTTATTCCAAAATAATAATAAAATAATAAAATGGACCATTTTACAAAAATTTTACAAAAATTTTACAGAAATTTTACAAAAAATCAGAATCTCGCATGCAAGGTCAGAAAAATGTGATAATTAGACCTAAACATGAAAAACGTGTGACAAATTTTTCCATTACTTTGCAAAATTTGCATGCAGTGGGTATTGTGAGCTAGTTGCAAGTGTTAAGTTACAATTATAGATAAGACTGGTTTGCATTTTCAGTAGAAGGATTACTGGAGTGTGCTGGGCGCATTTGTAAAACATCACGCAAAGTGTCAATTGTCATGACAAATGTAGTAAAGAGTCAATTGGCATCTCAAATGTCAAGCAAAGTATAATTGTCATGACAAATGTCATGCAAAGTGTAAATTGTGTATCTGAATCTTGTGTTTTGGTATCCAAACCTTATATTTTGGTATCCAAATCTTATGTTTTGTATCCAAGTGTTCACAAAAACTTTGGTTACAAAAACAACAAGATTTGGATACAAAAGATCAGATTTGGATACAATTTGCTTAACAGTTTCCACTTTAATTTATATTTGTCATGACAATTGACACTTTACTGATCATTTTCATGAAAATTGACACTTTCTATTCCATTTCATATGACATTTTGACACTTTACATGGCTTGGGACTAGTGATGGAAAAAGCGCCAGACTTTTAGCGCCAAGCGCCAAAAGCGCCATGGCGCTTTTCCGGTCCACGGCGCCAAGCGCCAATGGCGCCAGAGCGTTTTAGCGTCAAGCGCCAAAAGCGCCATGGCGCTTTTCTGGACCACGGCGCCAAGCGCCAATGGCGCCAGGAAGCTATAGCGCCAAGCGCCAATGGCGCCAGCGCCAAAGTGAAAACACTTCGAAATACCCCCCGTCTCGAAATACCCCCCCCCCCTCAAAATGGACACTATGAAATTATTACCCACCCCCTCGAAATACCCCCCTAATTGTATGTAAAGGGAACATACATGACTAAAACTGCGGTCTATGACCCGGCCAATGCAGAACAGACATTAAAAAAACCACATTGTTACGTTAGAACCTTTTTATACCATCTACATACTTATGTAAGTGTATAGACTCTATTACATGGTGTTTATTGGTGTATTTTTCGACGTCTGCGTACGTTACAAACGACAAATTTGTACCGGGATTTCAAAAAATTTCTGGCGAAACAAAAGCCCCCCCCTCGTTTAACCCCCCTCAAAATTCTCACTCTGAAACAATCACCCCCCGGGGGTATTTCGAGGAAATACGGTATCTACCCAACCTCCGCGAGAGTTAAAATAAAGGGGGTTAGATTGGGTAGATACACTCATTTTCGGTGGGTGCATCTCAAGGGGAGAGTATTATTTCTACAGCTCACCCAGACCTGGGTGAATTTCAAGGGGTAAATACGAGGTGGTAAATTTCGAGGGGGTAAATTGAAAAAAACCAACCTTGAATAACACCCACTCGAATAACACCCCCTTGAGTAACTTCCCCTCCAAAACTTACTGACAAAATGATAACTCACTGGGGTCTTATTCGAGGATATACGGTAGCTAGAATTGTGAGTAAATGAGGAGCAATTTTGGACAACCTACCTATGCAACATTTCGATGTTTTGAGGGTACTCACAGTGATTAAATGCAAATTTAACAGGGCTTGGGAACAAAAATTTGTCAGGTGCAAGAAATCGTTAAGTCCACTTGTTTACTCGACTTCTTTTTGGATTTTGTTTAATCATGGTTGGCGCTTTTTTGGCGCCATTTAAAATGCTGGCGCCAAGCGCCAATAGCGCCACCAGAAAATGGCGCCAAGCGCCAAAAGCGCCATGGCGCTTTCTCAGATCCCGGCGCCAAGCGCCAATGGCGCCAGAGCATTTTAGCGCCAAGCGCCAAAAGCGCCATGGCGCTTTTTGCTTTGGCGCTAGCGCCAGGCGCCAGCGCCATGGCGCTTTTCCATCACTACTTGGGACTGCCCCAGCTCCGCGAATGAACAGGTTGAACTATAAACAACATAAAAAAATTTTACAAATAATATGAATTTTTATACAATTTTGACAAAAATATGAATTTGTATACAATTTTACAAAATTTTTACAAAAATTCGAATTTGTATACAATTTTTATTTTTATTTTGAAATTTTCCATTTTATTTTATTTTATTTTATTCTTCAATTTTCCATTTTATTTTAATTTTATTTTTATTCTTTTCTGAGATTTTGCCAACCCTGCTCCTAACACCCTTACCTATATTTATCAATATTTATTCAGTTGTACTCAAAATTGATCAACTGGATTGTACATTTTCACAGTATTATAACCATTTTTCTAATCACGGTTGGCGCTTTTTTGGCGACATTCAAAATGCCAGCGCTAGGCGCCGATAGCGCCACCAGAAAATGGCGCCAAGCGCCAAAAGCGCCATGGCGCTTTCTCAGATCCCGGCGCCAAGCGCCAATGGCGCCAGAGCGTTTTAGCGCCAAGCGCCAAAAGCGCCATGGCGCTTTTTGTTTTGGCGCTAGCGCCAGGCGCCAGCGCCATGGCGCTTTTCCATCACTACTCATGAGTAAACGTGCGTAAACGTGAGTAAACGTAGTTTTGCTCCCAGAAAACGTAAATGTGAGTACTTTTGAGAAATGTAACCCCAATTTTCGCTCAAAATCACAATTTTTGACTGTTTTAAGCAATTTCTGGATATGTATGTGCATATATACACATTTTCGACTATATTCCCCTATTTTTAGCATATTCTTTACATTTTTCCCTTCTATTCCTTCAAATAGTTGATATAAACAACTATCTGAAAAACGTTTTTTGTACTCGAGTACTTTCAAAAAGTATACGTAAAAGCGAGTACAGGAACTTTTTTCAGAGGAAACGTAAGCGTATTTAATTTGTACTCGAGTATACGTATTTATCGAGTAAAAGTGAATAAGTTTTCACAACTATGAAGTAGAGGCCTCAGTTGTGTACTGCAATGAATTCAAGCCTAAGATGTCAATGAGTTCAAGCATAATCATGCATAAAAAAATATTCTGTCACGAAAATGCCATAATTATTATTTTTTTAATGATAAATACCATAGAAAATCCGAATTATGAGCCACACTGGAAAGTTGTGACAAATGATCTGCGGTTCGAAGACCAACACATCCTCAGCGAGCTCGCTGGCATCCCCAATGCAAAAGTGTGCGGATTTTTCTGCAAAAGGCGCGCAGACTGTGCCAGCATCGCCTACAACCCTTCATCTAAGGTTATACACTTTGAATCTTTGAAATCTTTGAAAATTCAAAAAAATTTGCGACAAAACGTCAACCGACAAAAATTGGTGCCCAGGAATGTCGGCTGCAGCGTTTCGAGTTCAGCGAGTCTGGCCGTGAAAGCTCCCACTCTGCTGCAATCAACCCCAGTGTGCACAAGGTCGCCGCCCCGGGATTCATTTGGTACGAGGACGCCAACTGATATGAGCCCTTACAATGATATATGTATAGATGATAATATATGAGGCCCTTACGGATATTTCTGCATGCATTTTCATTCACTCGATTAGCAGCAACGATGGAAAAAACACAGGAATTGAACACAGAAACTCATTGAGTTTCTGTGTTTTTGTTTTACACAGAAACACGGAAACTCATAAATTTTGAAAAACTCAAAACTCAAATGAGTTTTTTTTTGGAGAACACAGAAACACAGAAACACAGAAAAGTTTTTTTTTGAGTTTTTGTGTTTTTTTCAGCGAAGTGGTTGAATGCACATTAATTCAGTTAAACTAAACAAGATAAGGTAAGCATGCATAGTATGTAAATATGTAGATAACTAGCAGGATTCTCTCCGACCTTCGGTCGGGTTTTGTGGTTCTCTACAATTAATACCATTGGAGAAAATATGATACTTTAGTTAAGTTTGCCCACATGCTAGGCATGTGTTTTGAAATGCGGTATGTAATCTACCAACAATAACAAGACCAATACCAAAGATGCAATGTTTTGGAATGGATTTTTGTAAACTTCTGTAAAATGGTTGGGCATGAAACTCGGTAGTAAAATGTAGACAGTTTGCGATTTGGTATGATGGTGTGCAGTGTGCAATCTGTGTGGTATAGGTTTTGTGATATGATAGTGTGGTTTTTGCAAGGTGTCAAACTTTGTTGTAATCTTCAATTGGTTACATTTGTGCTTTGCTGTTCTTTTTGTGTTTGTAAATCCTTGTGGTATAAATTGTAGAGAACCACAAAACCCAACTGAAGGTTGGAGAGAATCCTGCTATAGGTACCCACTACTCAGAGGCTTGCAAAAACTGACACCCCAATGGGGACCCCCCTCCAAATGGCACCCCCTGGGGAACCTCCCAAAAGTGGCACCCCCTGGGAACCGCCCAAAAATGGGACCCCCTAGGGCCCCACAAATATGGCACCCCCTGAGGACCACCAGAAAATGGCACCCCTTAGGGCCCCCCCAAAAATGGCACCCCCTTGGGACCCCATAAAAATAGCACCCCCTGGGGACCCCCCAAACATGGCACCCCCTAGGAACCCCCACAAAAATGGCACCCCCTGGGGACCCACCCAAAGTTGGCTCCCCCTGGGGACTCTCCAAAAATGGCACCCCCCTGGGGACCCTGTGCATTCTGTGTGGTATAGGTTTTGTGATATGATAGTGTGGTTTTTGCAAGGTGTCAAACTTTGTTGTAATCTTCAATTGGTTACATTTGTGCTTTGCTGTTCTTTTTGTGTTTGTAAATCCTTGTGGTATAAATTGTAGAGAACCACAAAACCCAACTGAAGGTTGGAGAGAATCCTGCTATAGGTACCCACTACTCAGAGGCTTGCAAAAACTGACACCCCAATGGGGACCCCCCTCCAAATGGCACCCCCTGGGGAACCTCCCAAAAGTGGCACCCCCTGGGAACCGCCCAAAAATGGGACCCCCTAGGGCCCCACAAATATGGCACCCCCTGAGGACCAGCAAAAAATGGCACCCCTTAGGGACCCCCCAAAAATGGCACCCCTTAGGGACCCCCCAAAAATAGCACCCCTGGGGACCCCCCAAACATGGCACCCCCTAGGAACCCCCACAAAAATGGCACCCCCTGGGAACCCACCCAAAGTTGGCTCCCCCTGGTGACTCTACAAAACCCAACTGAAGGTTGGAGAGAATCCTGCTTTAGGTACCCACTTCTCAGAGGCTTGCAAAAACTGACACCCCAATGGGGACCCCCCTCCAAATGGCACCCCCTGGGGAACCCCCCAAAAGTGGCACCCCCTGGGAACCGCCCAAAAATGGGACCCCCTAGGGCCCCACAAATATGGCACCCCCTGAGGACCACCAGAAAATGGCACCCCTTAGGGACCCCCTAAAAATGGCACCCCCTTGGGACCCCCCAAAAATAGCACCCCCTGGGGACCCCCCAAACATGGCACCCCCTAGGAACCCCCACAAAAATGGCACCCCCTGGGGACCCACCCAAAGTTGGCTCCCCCTGGGGACTCTCCAAAAATGGCACCCCCCTGGGGACTCCCCAAGAAATGGCACCCCATATGGACCCCCCCCCCCCCCGCAAAAAAAAATATAGCACCCCCCTGAGGACCACCAAAAAATGGCACCCCTGGGGACCACCCAAAAAATGGCATCCCATGTGGACCCCCTTGAAATGGCACCCCCATATGTACCTCCAGAAAATGGCACCCCCTGGAGACCCCCCAAAAATGGCACCCCATGGGGACCCCCTCTAAATCCTGTAAACACAGCCCCTAGTTTGGAAACTCCTGTAAACTCAGCCCCTAATTTGGAAAATGGTATGAATATTTCAAAAAATCACTATCATCAATCCACAAATGCATCAATTCACAATTTTCAATTTTTTAGCCCCAGGGGTTAGACTTAAAAAGTTATGGTAATGTAGAGTAGAAATGGAGTGCACATCTCAAATCAGTGCAATAAAAAACCCACAAATGCATCATTTCACAAATTGAAAGTTTTTGTGCCCAGGGGTTCATTATCAGCGTTTTAGTAATGTGGTGTCAAAATGGAGTGCATATATGAAATCGCTACAATCAGAAACCCACAAACACATCATTTTATGATTTGAAAATTTTTGGCCCTGGGGGTTCATTTTCAGGGTTATGGTAATGTAGTGTCAAAATGAAGTGCATATTTCAAATCAAGGCAATCAAAAAGCCACAAATGCATCATTTCACAATTTCTAATTTATTAGCCCCATGGGTTCAATTAAAGGCTTACAGTAATGTAGAGTTGAAATTGAGTCATTTCAAATCAGTGCAATTAGAAACCTGCAAAATGCATCATTTCACAATAAGAAATTTTTGGGTCTAGGGGTTCAATTTCAGGGTTTTAGTAATGTAGTGTCAAAATGGAGTGCATATTTGAAATCGCTACAATCAGAAACCCACAAATGCATCATTTTATGATTTGAAAGTTTTTGGCTTAGGGGGTTCATTTTTATGGTTATGGTAATGTAGTGTGAAAATGAAGTGCATATTTCAAATGAGTGAAATCAGAAACCTGAAAATTTATGATTTCACAAATTGAAAGTTTTTGGCTCCAGAGGTTCATTTTCAGGGTTATGGTTATGTAGTTTTCAGGGTTTTGTAGTGTCAAAATGGATTGCATATTTCAAATCAGTGCAATTAGAAACCCACATCAAATCATTTCACAATTTCTAATTTTTTAAGCCCTGGGCATATTTGAAATTGCTACACTCAGAAACCCACAAATCCATCATTTTATGGTTTGAAAGTTTTTGGCCCAGGGGGTTCATTTTTAGGGTTATGGTAATGTAGTGTCAAAATGAAGTGCATATTTCAAATGAGTGCTTTCAGAAACCTGAAAATGCATCATTTCTCAAATTGAAAGTATTTGGCCCCATGGGTTCATTTTTAGGGTTATGGTAATGTAGTGTCAAAATGGAGTGCATATATCAAATTGGTGCAATCAGAGACCCAAATTTGAAATCAGTGCAATCAGAAACCCAAAAATGAATGATTTCACAAATTGAAAGTTTTTGGCTCCAGAGCTTCATTTTCAGGGTTATGGTTATGTAGTTTTCAGGGTTATGTAGTGTCAAAACAGAGTGCATATTTCAAATCAGTGCAATTAGAAACCCACATTGAATCATTTCACAATTTCTAATTTTTTAAGCCCTGGGCATATTTGAAATCGCTACACTCAGAAACCCACAAATCCATCATTTTATGGTTTGAAAGTTTTTGGCCCAGGGGGTTCATTTTAGGGTTATGGTAATGTAGTGTCAAAATGAAGTGCATATTTCAAATGAGTGCTATCAGAAACCCAAAAATGCATCATTTCTCAAATTGAAAGTATTTGGCCCCATGGGTTCATTTTTAGGGTTATGGTAATGTAGTGTCAAAATGGAGTGCGTATATCAAATTGGTGCAATCAGAGACCCAAATTTGAAATCAGTGCAATCAGAAACCCAAAAATGAATGATTTCACAAATTGAAAGTTTTTGGCTCCAGAGGTTCATTTTCAGGGTTATGGTTATGTAGTTTTCAGGGTTATGTAGTGTCAAAACAGAGTGCATATTTCAAATCAGTGCAATTAGAAACCCACATTGAATCATTTCACAATTTCTAATTTTTTAAGCCCTGGGCATATTTGAAATCGCTACACTCAGAAACCCACAAATCCATCATTTTATGGTTTGAAAGTTTTTGGCCCAGGGGGTTCATTTTAGGGTTATGGTTATGTAGTGTCAAAATGAAGTGCATATTTCAAATGAGTGCAATCAGAAACCCGAAAATGCATCATTTCTCAAATTGAAAGTATTTAACCCCATGGGTCCATTTTGAGGGTTATGGTAATGTAGTGTCAAAATGGAGTGCATGTATCAAATCAGTGCAATCAGAAACCCAAATTTGAAATCAGTGCAATCAGAAACCCAAAAATGCATCATTTCACAAATTGAAAGTTTTTGGCCCCAGTGGTTCATTTTCAGGGTTATGGTAATGTAGTGTCAAAATGAAGTGCATATTTCAAATGAGTGCAATCAGAAACCCAAAAATGCATCATTTCTCAAATTGAAAGTATTTGGCCCCATGGGTTCATTAACGGGTTATGGTAATGTAGTGTCAATGGAGTGCATATATCAAATCAGTGCAATCAGAAACCTAAATTTGAAATCAGTGCAATCAGAAACCCAAAATTGCATCATTTCACAAATTGAAAGTTTTTGGCCCCAGTGGTTCATTTTCAGGGTTATGGTAATGTAGTGTCAAAATGGAGTGCATTATATATCAAATCAGTGCAATTAGAAACCCACAATGCATCATTTCACAATTTGAAAGTTTTGGCCCCATTTTGGGTTCAATTTCAGGGTTATTGTAATGTACTGTCAGAATGGAGTGCATATTTCAAATCATTGTAATCAGTAACCCACAAATGCATTATATCACAATTTATATTTTTTAGCCCCGGGGGCCTCACTTAAGGATTATGGTAATGTTATTGTTAACTCCCATAAACTCAGCCCCTAATTTGGCAAACACCCATCAACTCAACTCCCATAAACTCGGCCTCTAATTTGTGAACTTGTGTCAACAGCCCCTTATTTTTAAACTTCTGTCAACTCAACCCTAATTTATAAACACCCATCAACTCAACCCTGAATTGTAAACTCAGCCCCTAAAAACTCAAGTCAACCCCCTATACATGTGCAATTGCATTCTTGGGAAGCAACTTTGCCATCTACTAACCCTGTTTGTCAAGATTGTGGATCGTGTTTGTAAAGGTCATTTGTACTAATAAATAGTGACTGCATTGTGTGCAAAAACACACACGAATTGGGCACAATGAGGCCTGTGATTGTGCGTCCTATCTTTTACATTAGGCATACCTAGCACGCAATTCTTTCACAATTGTATATGTTTTGATGTATTCAGATTTTATAATGGTACAAAAAAGAAATTCAAGATGGCATGCATATCTCATGGTGGATTTGACAATTTAAGTTTCGACATTTAAGTATACCTTATTACCTCAAATTTACCCCCCTTGAATTAACCCCCCTCAAAATGGACTGGTGAAATAATAAGCCCCCCTCGAAATAGCCCCCTCCAGGATGATGTCCATCATGTATCCAATGTACCGTATTACCTCGAAATACCCCCAGGGGGTTTATTATTTCGCCAGCAAAATTTGAGGGGGGATAATTCGAGGGGGGGTTTATTCGAGGGGGGGTCTATTATTTCGCCAGAAATTTTCAGAAATTCCGCATACTCAGACGTAGAAAAATCAAACGTTTACATTGACGTATATGTGTTTTTAGGCATATATTACTGTATATACACATAAACCCTTCACTAACATCACTCAATCATCAGTCTTAACGTGTGTTCTGACTTGAACAGATCACAAACTGCGATATTTGTCATGTACGTTCTCTTTACACTCAATTTTAGGGGGGGGGGGTATTTCGAGGGGGGGTTTATTATTTCCTCAGCCGAAATTTAGGGGGGTATTTTGAGGGGGGGGGGGTTAATTCAAGGGGGGGGGGATAATTCGAGGTAATACGGTACATGATGTATTTATTACTGCTAATTTGCATTGCAGCTACACATAGACTGTACTAGGTTGTGTAGCTATCTACATGTTTATTTCAAATATTTCCTGTTTGTACGCATTATAACCTGTTTTAGGTACGTAAATGCCTACTATTTTCTATGATCCTTACAAAACTTTCTGAAACATCCTTACAAAACTTCGAGGTAAATGGTAGTTGTAGTTCAAATCAATTCCGTAGTCTTCCATACAATGCACCAGAGTTGGAAAAACGTATTTACGTTTACCCGAAATACCCGGTTATTCGGGTATTTATACTTACGTTTACGTTTACGTTTTCCAAAAATACCGTTACGTTTTGTTACGTTTTCCTGACCAAAGTACCCGGGTACTAGTGAAAACGTAAAAAAAACTTGTGATCGTTCATACGTGCACATGTTCAAATGGGCCGCACCACCTGCAGTCAACAATATTCTTATGTTTTTGCATAAACGTAACTTGTATAGGTAGCAGAGTTGGAAAAACGTATTTACGTTTACCCGAAATACCCGGTTATTCTGGTATTTATACTTACGTTTACGTTTACGTTTTCCAAAAATACCATTACGTTTTGTTACGTTTTCCTGACCAAAGTACCCGGGTACTAGTGAAAACGTAAAAAAAACTTGTGATCATTCATACGTGCACATGTTCAAATGGGCCGCACCACCTGCAGTCAACAATATTCTTATGTTTTTGCATAAACGTAACTTGTATAGGTAGGTACATACAAAAAGCGGTGTATAAAAAAAGTGAATCACGCTTGCAACTAATACACATGGAATACTTGGTACATATTCATGAATGTGTTCAAATGCTGAACACAGAACCCTTTTTGTTCATTTGTGGAGTCCTGCGTTTATAATTTTTTTGTGATGAATTCCGATGACGCCACTTGCAACAACTATGAGTAGCACACGTTTTGAAACTGGCAGGGCGAGTGCAGCTCTGGTGCCAATCCCAGACTCTGTAGGATGCCCTGTAAAATGTAAAATTTCATGCAAATGTCAATACTCATGTTATATGCCCAGCAAAATGGCATAGATTTGCCACCTTCCAGGGCATTTTGCATGACTTTAGACACTTTGCATGCCATTTGACATTTTTAAGGCATTTCACAGGGTCTGGGACTCCCCTAGAATCACCAGCGTAGTTGGACTTGGCCACACTTACAACGGAAAGTGGTGCAGATGGAGCGATTGACCCATCTAAAGGTGAAAATAATGGTATTTCCCAAATCACAATGGCAAATACTGTATGTAAAAATTTTTACGTTTACGTTTTTTTTACGTATTCCTTGGTATTTTAAAAATACCTTACGTTTTAGTATTTATACTTTTGATTTGGAAAAGGTATTTACGTTTACGTTTACGTTTTCCAAAAATACCAGTATTTGCACAACTCTGCAATGCACATCCATTGAAGAATTTTGGAGTACTGCGTAAATTGTCGTTTCTGGGCATTTTGTTGCTGGTGTTGTGATGTTGATGTCCTCATTGTGGACATTTTTATGGACTTTTTTGACACTTGAATGAATACACAAATGTTATGTGGGGTTAAAACATGTGTAAAACCAATATTTTATAAGAAAACCACTGTTTCCAGATCGAAATGCTGTAAATATAAATTTTTGGGGGAAAACTCGAATTTTTTGGAAAAAAACTCAAGTTTTTTAGAAAAAAACCCTCAAAAAACTCGTGTTTTTACAAAAAACACAGAAATAAAAACAGAGTTACTCAAGTTTTTTTCCAGAAAAAAACTCAAAACACAGGTATTCATTTTTGAAAAACTCAAAACACAGAAAGTGTTTTTTTGGGAGAACTTACCCATCGTTGATTAGCAGTCATGGCCAGGGTTGGCAAAATCTCAGAATCAAGTAACAATAAAATAAAAATAAAATAGGAAATTTCAAAATAAAATAAAACGGAAAATTTCAAAATAAAAATTGTATAAGAATTTCAATTTTTGTAAAAAAAATTGTTTAATTATATACAAAAAATTTGTATTTTTTGTAAAATTGTATAAAAATTCATATTTTTTCTCAAAATTTTTTCTTTTACTTTATTAATCTTTTAGCACTACCGTATTTCCTCGACTTACCCCCCCTTGAATTAACCACCCCCCCCCTCGAAATACCCCCAGGTGTTTTCGAGCTGGGGAAAAAATAACCGCCCCCCTCGAAATACCCCCCATCTGGAAAAAGGTATAGGTATAATGCATATAAGGTAAACTCGGCGGACATTATGGAAGTCAATGGTCTAAGGAATTTTTGTACGAGTGCGGTATAAACAAACGATAGGGTCACATGTGAATTTGGCCCACGTCCAAGTCGCTCTGCGTTTCAGACAAATCAGAGCAAAAAACGTGTTTGTTTCATGTTTGCGTCACTGATTATCGCTGCCGAATGCAATAAATCGACCGGAAATGATCACAAGTACACTAGCTGACACATTTGCGATCGTTTCCAGTGGCTTAATTGTATTCCACAGATGTAATGAGTAACGCAATAGTAAATCCTGCGTCTTTCACCTCATTTGTAAAATACGTAACCCGACATGTGCCAAGTTAACATACCGGATATCTATCACATTCGTCCTTTTTAGGAATTCGTTACTCGTTTCATGTCTGCCGAGTTTACATGATGTATTTATTGATGTAAATTTGCATCGCAGCGACACATAGACTAGTCTATGAGTTGTGTACCTATCTACGTTGATATGTATGGAAATATCTTATGAAGTCACCTTTATCACTGTTTTGGGTTGGGTAAGTCAAGCCCATTCTTTGCTACCACCCTTTACGAAAATTTCTGGCGAAATAAAAAACCCCCCCTCTAAATACCCCCTCAAAATTTCCACTCTGAAAAATAAACCCCCTGGGGCTATTTCGACGAAATACGGTAACTCTCATTCACATGTTTCCGATCCCAAATGGATACTTTTACAAAAATTTAGCTTTAGCCATAATTTAGCCAAATACTTTAGCCATAATTTGTAATCACTCTAATCAAGGGACCGCCGCATTCTGATAAGTGCTCATCAAAATCCATCCAAATCGGTAAGTGCTCAACCACCAATTCATGGAAATATGCAGTTCCGTCTGGGGGCGCGCCCACTAAGAAACTACTAAATATCAGAATTTTTATATTTTCAATAGTTTTTGGGTATTTGGATCAGGAAAACATAACAAAATGTAATGTTATTTTCAAATATGTAAATGTAAACATAGGTATAAATACCAAAATACCCGGGTATTTTAGGTAAAGGTAAATACGTTTTTGCAACACTGGCACAGTATTACAGTGATCATTTTTATATACTGTATATACTGTATATCCTTGTCATGAGTCCACCACGCTGGGTCTAAAACAGGTCGATTAAACGATATGGTAGGCAGGCGTCGAGGATTCCAGGTTATTTTCCCATCATGGACATCTTCCCCCCTGGGGGAAAAAGTCCGCGAGGACTAGGGTTGGGAATTTCAAAATTTTCAGGTATCGAGTATCGGGTCCTAAAAATTTCGGGTCGGGTATCGGGTATCGGTTCCAAAAATTTTGTGGGTATCGGGTTCGGGTTCGGGTATTGAGGTCGGGTATCGGGTCGGGTTTTCAGGTCAAAATGTCGGGTATCAGGTAATAAAATTGTCAGGGAATCAGGTAATAGATTGTGGGTATTGGGTAATAAAATCATCTGGTATTGGATTGAACAACAAAAATACAGCATGGTGTAGTGTATCTATCACAAGGTGTATAACTAATGCAAATAAACATTGAGACACAGCAGTTTTCAGCACAACCGTTGAATTTGATATAAAACATAGCTCCAGTTGTTGCGGGATATCATGTTGGCTGAGGCCCCTAAAAATGGTGAAACATATTCAGATTCATTTTGGTGGATTCAGATTGGCCCAGTGTTATCTCAACATGCTTGGGTAATGACTGCTGAAGCTTGTGAACCTAAAAGAAACGTGTTTCAATGATTCTTAGTAATCATTTCCAGTTGTAGCAATGGAGCTTAATGGATCTGTTTTTGGAGAGTGGGTGATGGTTGCACCTGTTGGGCATAGTGTCATGCCATGGCTGCTGAGGCCACAAGAATGGTGTAACATATTTTTTGCAGGTTTCATTTTGGCCCACAGTTTTTACCTCAGTATGCTTGGGTAAAAACTAATGGCAAACTAGAATACCTATACATAAATACTAAACCCACCAAAAAATTGAACAGTGCTTAAACCTCTTAGTTAATGGTGGCAGTATTCCAGTGTCCTTCACAGGATGCCATTAAAGTGCAACCATTGGCACACTCAGGTTATGAATTCTCATTGCAAAGTAAACTGTGGACATTCTACAGTTGAGCAAACAACTTTTTCTGATACCCTCTGCCATCGTGCCTGGCACTGCAACTAGTCAGCTTGTCTACCTCACTGAACCAGTGCAACTGAACACACTTAGAGGAGAAAACTGGGATCAAGTTCACCCAGATATATGGCACCATTTTGGCCAATGGAAAGGCAGCTATCTAAATTGTCTTCAATTGAATCAAATATGAATGAAAACATGCAGTACTTAATAAAATCAGATATGAATTATATGAAACAAACCAATTAGAAGTGTTTAAATTACAACATCACCAAACAACTGGAAGTTGTTAAGCGACGTACATACATACATAGGTTAACAAAAGCGACGTACATACATAATAAATATTTACAAAAGTTTATTTTGGAGGGAAAGGCAAAGGGGAAGTGAAACGGCAAGTGAATTGGCAAAAGCGACGTACATATTTACATACATACAAAAGTTTATTTTGGAGCGAGATAGCAATGTGGTTTACACGTCTCAATGCATATTTCTGCACATGACAATAAAATCACTTTCTATCTCTGTGGCTAAAATTATTGTCTCATGCCGCTCCCGGGACATTTGACGCCTGAAATTAACGAACGGGTCATTTGTCGCATGAAATTAACGAACCGAAAAATGTAATGTGTGTGAACAACTATATATTTCGCGTACATGCGTACAAATTCGTGATTTCCCCTCATTACTTTAAGTGTTTGTAATAAATTTTCAAGAATTATCCTCTTTTTGAGATAGGTACATAAAACTTTTTTTCCGTATCGCGATGTCATTCTATATACAAGTCATCATGACCGAAAGATTTCTTTTGACTCTCGTATATTCCGGAACAAGTCCGGTTCTTGACACAGTTGCCATCAAGTTTGGCTTAAAAAAAGCTACATTTACGCTATCCTTGTGAGCGATATGGCCGGGCACTATTCATTTAGAACACATGGCTTGTCTGTTCATAAATACAACTCCGTCTATAATTTGAATCATGCATCATCAATTAATGTCGTACGTAATTTCTATGCAGCGCGCAGCCGATTATACGCACCACCATCGGAACGTACACGTAAAAAAAAACAAAAATAAAAAGTAATTTCTCTTCGCTTTTCCCATTTCACTTCGCCATTGCGCTTTTACTTCGCCTTTGCCGTTTCACTTCTCACTTATCATTTTGCGGAAGTGGCACCAGCGCAATTTGCGTTACATTGAAAATTTTTAAGAATTTTCAAAAGCGGCCAAAACGGGTGTCAACCGCAGCAAGCTACCCCAGAATATTTTTTACCTATTTATCGCTCGGAAAGGACCGATTACTATCGATCTTGGGTCAATACTGCAGGTGGAGAAGTAAAAAAAAACATTTGAGAAGTGAGGAGAAGTAGAATGATAAGTGAGAAGTGAAATAGCAAGTAAAAATTTGAAAGCAAAATGAAATGAGAAGTAAAAAGTGAAATGAAGTAAACGTTTCATTTCTCACTTCGAAAATTAACTTCGCTCACTTTTCCTTCTCACTTCTCATTTTACTCAGCTTTCAACTTTTTACGTCTCATTTAATTTCTCACTTCTCAAATCGTTTTTTTTACTTCCCCAGTTGCGGAATTGGCACCTGATTAGTGATGTAAAAATCGCCAGACTTTTGGCGCCAAGCGCCAATGGCGCCACAGCAAAATAGCGCCAAGCGCCAAAATCGCCGTGGCGCTTTTCTAGACCACGGCGCCAAGCGCCAATGGCGCCAGAGGATGTTGGCGCCAAGCGCCAAAAAAATGTGCTGCTCATATAGTGCACTAGTTAACAACGACAGCCAATGTCAACTAGTTCCCATCCCAATCCAATGGTTGCTAATTAGTAAGTCTACCCACTGTTGTACACACATATATTTGCTTCATTCCGGCCTAGTACATTGCACATACCAGCAATACAACATCATTTTCAACATAATGCAACACTATGTATTTGAACATCGCTCATGAGCTAGCTTTGAATTGGGATGGGAACCATTAGGCCCATTGTTTGGGAATTTTTTTTGAATATCCTTGCAATTGCATGGACATAGTTTACAAAATTAGTAAATAGAGGGTTTGTTCTTCCTGGAATACACTTACAGTAACACATTTTCTTATGTAAAAAGACCTTGTGTGCATAATTTACATAAAATAATGATAAATTTTTTGAACTTCTTGGCGCTTTTTTGGCGCTTTTTTGGCGCTTTTTAAAACGCTAGCGCCAAGCGCCAATGGCGCCACGGCATCATAGCGCCAAGCGCCAAAAGCGCCATGGCGCTTTACCGTAGCACAGCGCCAAGCGCCAATGGCGCCACAGCAAAAAGGCGCCAAGCGCCAAAAGCGCCATGGCGCTTTTTGCTTTGGCGCTAGCGCCAGGCGCCAGCGCCATGGCGCTTTTACATCACTACACCTGATGAACCCCACAAGGCTCAACATAAATAGGTAGGTATTCAAGACCACCGCATCTGTATAAAGTCGACAATTCACGAGCATGTAAACATTCATTGTCTACAATGCGAATAATCCGTGAATGCGATCAATCAATCAAATAATTAACAGGCTTCCAAAAAGCTCTCGGTTGTAAGGCAACGAACGCGCCCGTATTCCGCGTCTCAGTCGTTCAGATTAGTTAACGGCATCACACAGTTGTCTGCGGTGACCAACGAAGGAAAAACATAGAAATTGAACATAGTAGTATAGTATGTAAATACCGTATTTTCTCGAATTACCCCCCCCCCACCTCGAAATACCCCCCCCCCCATCAAAATGGGCACTATGAATTCATAGACCTCCCCCTCGAAATACCCCCCCCCCCACAAATTGAGTGTAAACAGAACGTACACCACAAAAGCTGCCGTTTGTTATTCAGGTAATGCAGAACACACGTTAAAACAATGACTGTGTGACGTTAGAACAGTGTTTATACCATCTACATACTTACCGTATTTCCTCGAAATACCCCCCGGGGGGTGATTGTTTCATAGTGGTCCCGAGAGGGGGGGGGGGTTAAACGACGGGGGGGGTATTTCGAGGGGGGGGGGGGGTTATTATTTCACAAGAAAATTTTTGAAAACCAAGTACGAAATTGTCGTCTGAAACGTACGCAGACGTCGAAAAATGCAACAAAAACCGCCATTTATAAGGTTCTGTAGACTAATATTAGTACGTAGATGGTATAAAAACTGTTCTAACATGATTCCGACATTGTTTTAACGTGTGTTCTGCACTACGCAGAACACAAACTGCAGTATTTGTCATGTACGTTCTCTTTACACTCAATTTGGGGGGGGGGGTATTTCGAGGGGGGGGGTGATTGTTTCATAGTGGTCTCGAGAGGGGGGGGGGGGGTCAAACGAGGGGGGGGGTATTTCAAGGGGGGGGGGTATTTCGAGGAAATACGGTATATAAGTATAGAAACACTTATTCTTGTCGATTATCGTTGCATTTTTATACGTCTGCGTACCTTACAAACAACGAATGAGTACTGGGATTTCAAAAAATTTCTTGCGAAAAAATTAATCCCCGCTCGAATTCACCCCCCCCCCCCCCCTCCGTATGTGGGACTGGGAGTGAAATTGGCTGATGTATGTGAAATTGCGTGCTTGAACACAAAAATTGCAAAATAATCTAGAGAATACGTACAACATTTTTTGGCTGAGGTTTTTAAAACAGTTTCGATGCTTGCAAATTTTAAAAACACAATTAAAAAACTTTGGAGAAAACTATAGACATCCCCACAGGCTACATCTATCTGTTCGAATTCCGAATTGAAAAATTAAATAAAACACTGTATATACTCAAATAATTCCCCCGCCTTGAATAATTCCCCTCTGAATAATGCCCCCTCTTAGACGAGTGAGGAAAAAATAGTTCCCCCCTCGAATAACACCCCCTTTTAGGCATAGGATAAAGTTGCATCTAATTTGAACAAAAATTACATGATTTAGTAAATACTGTAAACTCTCTAATAATGCGACACGTCTCCAATAACGCAACCCCCTGAGAAAAAAAACACATAAAGAACGGCGTAACAATGTCGCAATCTGCGGAAGCCGCGGATTCGGCGCTTTCGGACAAGGCGCGGGCAGTTCGCAAGAGCGCCAGACGAGTCACTACCGCCACTATTCACTGTTTATTGCTTTACAATGTCATGCCCACACCATAGCAGAGTTGCAAAAGTGTATTTACACTTACCCGAAATACCCGGTAAATGGGTATTTATATTTACACTTACACTTACACTTTCATAAAATACCCATACACTTTTTTACACTTTCCTGGGCAAAATACCCGGGTACAGAAAGTGTATTTTTTCTTTCAGATGGCCCTGTTTTATGCTTTTGAGAAAGCATAAAATAGGGTCATGTACAAAAAATGCATTGAATGTAAAAAATATGGCAAATGTACAAACTAGCATTGGATCTACAACCTTTGATCAGTACTCATGGTATTCTACAGTTTCATCATACTTTTGTAAAAATGACAAGATAAATGGAAATTCACCAGCTGGACACAAAGTCAACTTATGCATTAACATTTGCTGCATGTCCATTCTTGCATTTAAACAGTGTGTATCGCATTGCCTTATCAGTAAAATATCAACACTGAAAAAGTGCCATTATTAGGGAACTCCATACCACTAAAGTATATGTTACAGTCTGAAATGTTTCATAAAAGGCTGTAAAATGTGAAATAATGCATGAAAATGATAAATAAATTGATCTAAAGGTGAGAACAGTGGTGCTTTCTAATGTTCAACAGTGAGAGCTCTTTCTAAAAATTTTTTTACACTTACACTTTTTTTACACTTTCCTAGGTATTTTTAAAATACCTTACACTTTTGGTATCCATACTCAAAATTTAGAAAGTGTATTTACACTTACACTTACACTTTCCAAAATACCAGTATTTTAACAACTCTGCACCATAGTTGTTGAAATGTATTTACTTTTACTCAAAAAGTATGTATACTCGAGTACTGAGTAAATATGTTTACATATACTTTGAAAAAAGAACCTGTACTCGCTTTTATGTATATATCTTGAAAGTACTCAAGTACAGAAAACGTATTTTAGATTGGCTTTTTATAGGCTTTTTCATGGCATAGATGGAAAAAAGGTAGAAAAACTGCAAAAAATGAGAGAAAATTGTAAAAATGGCTGAAAATAGGCACATGATACATGAAGTAGTGAATTTGAAGGTTAAAATCGCCAAAAAAATGTCACAAAAAGGGGAAAAATTCCTAAAAATACTCACTTTTACATTCTCCGGAGGAAAAGTAATTGACTCACGTTTACTCATGAGTAAAAGTAAAAAAAAAATTACTTTACGTTTTCTGTACTCAGAGGGTGAGTAAAAAATAAATACTTAACATTTACATATACTTTGAAAAAAGTTCTGTACTTTTAACAACTCTGGCCCACACTTGAGTTATGCGGACTGTGGAGTTGTTGACTTGAGGCAAATAAAATGCGACACTCTCCAATAGCGTGACCCCTAAAAATGTGCTGAAAAGAATAGTACGACTGTCGTATTATTAGAGAATTTACGGTAAAGCTTATTTCATAAAATCAGTTCATAGAAACATGCTTAAATTTTTTGCCCAAATAATAATTCTCCCTTGAATACCCCCCCCCCCCTCGAATAGCTCTCTCCTCAAAAAAGTCTGATGAAAAACAGTTCCCCGGGGGGATTATTCGAGTATATACGGTATATACGTATTACACTAAATGATTGCTTTGGTTGATAAATGACAACAGCACAAAAAATGGCTGGCATTGTCATTTTCACGGGCACACTAGTTTTGGCAACATCAGCAGTGCAACCGATTTCGTTATCTGGCAAGTATATCCATTCAGTTTGTAATTGCGAAAAATGAGTAAAACTATTCACCTTTCAACAGAGCTAAAAGGACAGCTGAAAGCGGAGTGCGATAACCTACACTCTGGTGAAACTTGCAAATGATTTCCCATCGGTGCTTTCGAATTGCCTCTGAAGCAGCATGCCGCATTCAAACTAGTTTGCACATAACGGGATTCCTCCACGAAACCGGGAAATCCCTCATTTTAAATTAGAGTTTTCCACCCTCACCAAAAAGTGAAATCAATTGCAAGTGACCTCAGATGCGAACGCATTGCTGCTTCTGGACACAGGCAGTTGCTACTACAACACGATGGACAAAGATGACAACTGGTATTTTGCGTTTTGTAAAAGTTTTTTATTGGCAAAAAAATTGACCCATCAAGCACGTGCATTGTAGGCTGAGCGCTTGGGACCAGTGCGCGGCGCTGGTGCCTGGGGGACGGCTCGCACACGCCTACAGCACCGATGTCCTCCGCGAGATGGATAGGAACGCGCTTTTTGGCCCATCTCACATCCTCACTGTATGTTAGGCGGTGTTTACAGTCAATGACAATGTGACAACAAATTTTTTTGAACATTTCTGGGCTGAGAATGAAACATATGATATGCTCGATCAATAGGTATTTGATCAGTCCACAACCTAAGAAATACATCAACCCACATATTTTACAATCATGCACACTAGATTGTACCTTTTTCCTGTTATCACAGACTGTCACAGAAATTTGTTCTAGGAGCCTGGTTAAGAAGGCTGCATAGAACAAACTTTGGTGACAACCCACGACAACATGTGACCACAATAAAAAAATATGATCTAGTATTCATGATTATGAAATGTTTGACATTTGACATTTTTCCTAGGTTATGAGGCTGATCAAATCATTTTTGATCAAGCCATCACACATGTCAAACATTTCATTCTCATCCCAAAAAATGTTTAAAAGATCAAGTCATGGTCGTCACATTGTCATTGACTGTAAACACTGCCTAAGGTCTAACCTTTGGTTCCATATTCATAACTTGGCAGACACGATACTCTACAAACAGAAAGGAGTTATGTACCTTTTTTCAAAGTCAACTATCTGTGTCAAACTGAAAACGTTAATGACCGATTTTTCACAAAAGAATTAAGATAATAATATATTTCTTCTAATAGAAGAGCGCCGTTCTATTTTTTTCGTCAACTTTTTTACCTGCCATTCTATTAGAGGTGCCGTTCTATTCGAGGCTGCCATTCTATTTTGTCCACCAATTTTTTTCACAGATTTCTCATTTCAACGTATCATTATTTCTAAACAACTTGAGCAATATTTTAACATTAGAGCATTAATGAAACACCCATTGGAATGCTTTGAATGTTCTCATCATCACATTACAATTTATTTTTGTGTTTTGGATCATTCCCAACATTATTCTACATGCCGTTCTATTGGAGGTGCCGTTCACTTGGAGGCTGCCATTCTATTGTTTTTGTGAGCGCAAAAAGGTGCCAAAACCTGCTGTTCTATTGGATGTGCCGTTCTATTGGAGGTATGCCATTCTATTAGAAGAACGTTCTTCTAATAGAATGGCACCTCCAATAGAACGGCAGGTTTTGACACATATTTGCGCGGTGATATGATGACTTTGGAGTCATGGGATAGCATTATAATTTGTGATTTCTGTCAAAATATCCATTTTACATTGACTTATTACATATATCGCCTTTTGTTGAACGTTCGTGACTACAAGTTCAGCATGGAATAGTGCTTAAATAAGGTCGTAAGAGAAGGCTAATCCATTGACAGTGATGTTACACACTGTAGAAGTATGTTGGAGCACATTTGTTGCCATCTTGGCAATAAAAAGAGAGTGATTTATTTGTGAAAATTTAAGTATATTTATCTAATAATTATTCTAAGTATCAGTGTCACTACATGTGGTAGTATTTAAGCAGTAGTGAATATTTACATGGGAGCTAATACATATTGTACGCTTACTCGTGAATGTTCAGCCACACATGCAGTTAGTGTGTGGGCAGGTGTGTTACGTGCTTGTTCTAATTTTAGTCATGTACTTAATGTCATGCCTCTTGGGTGGACTAAAGGTCTTGGCACATGGCCATAATGTTGATGTCATTTGTTTGGCACATGGCCAAGTTTTGGCACATAGCCATTTGCACAGATGGTTTTCTGTTTAGGGAGCAATGGTGACATCATTTGATTTAGGCACGATGCTGATTGGTTGAAGCTACCCAAGGGTTGAGTATAAAAGTAGCCGCTTGAGGGCTATTCGGGGTAGTCTACCAGAGTTGTGAGGAAGCTATAAAATTGGTGAAATATTCACAACTTTACTCTAAGAAAAGAATACATCCATCTCTGAACCTGGACACCTGAACTCTCAAACCAAGCCAACCACTTCAGTCTTCACACAACAACAGAGAGCAACCTCAAACACAACCTTCAATCAATAAGCCAAGCTGACTTCCATGAACTAGGGAGAAAAATACCCACCACTGACCACACAATCATTCACATGGCGCAGCCTGCAACTGGAATCATGGCACAGTCAGGGAATGGCACTGCAGTTCCACAGTTAGTTGGTTCTGGATCAATTAGAAGGGTTTTGGGACAACAGAGGAAACATGCAAAGACTCTGTTGTCAGAGGTGGCACCAGTTTTCACACATGTGAAAGAGAGTGCCACTCATGCAATGTCTCAAATGCCAAACAGACCAGAGTGGTTATGGCTAATCTGAGAGACAAGTGTGAAGCAAGTAGACAGAAATTAACAGAGAGAGACATAGAATGGAGAAATGTTCTGACAAATTTAGAGGCTCTTTCAAATCAAGGCATGAAAGAATCCCAAGTCATTCTGAGTGAAGAAGAACAGAAATACACAGAACACTTGGAAAGTGCAGAAAACCTGATTCAACAGCTAGAAGACAAAATCATTGAATTGAACATTGGTATTCAGTCACTGGAAGAATACCTGCAAAAAGTCACTGGCACAGGGACTAGCTTATTCTCTCAGCAACAGAACCCCAACCCAGCAACAACCACAGTTAGCCACGGTCAACCAAATACAACTCAGAGAACAACACCAAGGTTGGTGGAGGCCAAGTTGCCTAAGTTAGAGTTGAGGGACTTTACTGGTGATGTCATAAATCATATGAGCAAGTGATACACAAAAGGACAGATATGGCAGTGATCACAAAGTTCCAGTACCTGCTGAAATATGTGACTGGGGAGTAGTGATGGAAAAAGCGCCAGGCTTTTGGCGCCAAGCGCCAAAAGCGCCATGGCGCTTTTCTAACCACGGCGCCAAGCGCCAATGGCGCCAGAGCAAAATGGCGCCAAGCGCCAAAAGCGCCATGGCGCTTTTCTGAACCTCAGCGCCAAGCGCCAATGGCGCCAGAGGGTAATGGCGCCAAGCGCCAATAGCGCCAGCGCCAAAAAATTTGTTCTGCAATTTGATAGTACAAGATGAGTGCTAGTTGTGGACGACGTACCGCCGAGTTCGTAGTCGGCCATTGTACTTTTGCCAGTTAAACAACACCTACAATTTTTATAAATTGTTTAAATCCCCAGAGATGTATTTTTCACTCAAACATCATGACTGGAAAGCTTTCAATGGGGAGTTCATTGTTTCTCACGCGACTAAAAGGTGGAGTTATTAAAGGACATACCGTATTTCCTCGAAATACCCCCCCCCCTCGAAATACCCCCCCCCCTCGAAATACCCCCCTCGTTTGACCCCCCCCCCCTCTCGAGACCACTATGAAACAATCACCCCCCCTCGAAATACCCCCCCCCCAAACTGAGTGTAAAGGGAACGTACATGACAATAAATGTGGTTTGTGTTCTGTGTACTGCAGAACACACGTTAAAACAATGTCGGTGTCACGTTAGAACAGTGTAAATACATACCACCTACATACTAATATTAGTCTACAGAACCTTATAAATGGCGGTTTTTGTTGCATTTTTCGACGTCTGCGTACGTTTCAGACGACAATTTCGTACTTGGTTTAAAAAAATTTTCTTGTGAAATAATAACCCCCCCCTCGAAATACCCCCCCCCTCTCGGGACCACTACGAAACAATCACCCCCCGGGGGGTATTTCGAGGAAATACGGTATATAGGTAGCCATAGACGGTTGAAAACAGGTGATAATTCACATGAACGATGGTGATTTTGAAGGTGAAAAACTAAAAAAGTATGAAAATCGGTCATTTTCTTTGTGAAAATCAGGGCAAAATTTCTATAAAAAATCGCTCTGGATAGATACAAAGCTGGTCGATTGGATGGGGGGCGGGGGGTCGAGGGATAGTACCTAGCATAAAATTTTGCCTCAGGATAGATAGATAACTGAGCGGCCCCGGGGACAGATGGATAGCTGGAGCATTGGGGGTTGGGGGGGCGTGGTTAATCCTGATTTAGACTACAAGAAAGAATTCGAAGCAAAGTATAAAATGCCATTTTCTTTCAATCGTAGTTTGAGCGTACAAAAACATATCAGTTGTCCTCAAATTGATCAACTTGAGTGTGGATTTAGCTGCATCAACACAATTTTGTATTTTCATGGTTGGCGCTTTTTTGGCGCCATTTAAAATGCTAGCGCCAGGCGCCAATAGCGCCACCAGAAAATGGCGCCAAGCGCCAAAAGCGCCATGGCGCTTTCTCGAACCTCAGCGCCAAGCGCCAATGGCGCCAGAGCGTTTTAGCGCCAAGCGCCAAAAGCGCCATGGCGCTTTTTGCTTTGGCGCTAGCGCCAGGCGCCAGCGCCAGGCGCCAGCGCCACGGCGCTTTTCCATCACTACTGGGGAGGCATTTGATGCCATTTGATATGGCAATTGAAATCCTGCAAAAGCAATATGGAAAAACAAGAGACATTAAAAGAAGATTGTATGTGTAGGTAGGAATATGGCTAGGCAACCATGCAAAAAAACGTAATGAACCTTTGGTGCAGACAACCTGATGACTCGAAAATGACCATGTGCGACCGAATGAAGACTCACAGTGCACAGGGAAGTCACAGTGAACACAAAGTTCGCTGTGCACTGCCACTACGCCAACGAGGCTGCAGCCCCCAGGACGGTATGCCCGAATGGAACTTGCTGCAGCCATGAAACATAATTTTTATTTTTCCGTTAATTACATGTTTATAACCCCCACGTATTTTGTCTTCTCAGTTTAATTAGACTAGTTTCACATGCGTTGACTTAGGTAGAGTAAATTGAATAAGTCATTTTTCATTTTGTGTGTCGACAGTTATTTTTGAGTTTCATTTTTGATTACTTTGCATTTTTCAAAAGTGTAGTGTCTAAAAATGGGCTAGTAAGGTTTTGAAAATTCTTGCTAAGTAAAAAAGGTGTGCACTTTGTTAAAACACTTTAGCGCCCCAAGAGATAACATTTGGAAATTTCCCCCGACCAGGTGCATTTTACTTAGGACTAGGTAATGGGCGGGAAAGTGGCTCTAAACCAACTTTATTAGGAAGTGCGCACCCCTGACACATGCAGAGCACAGCATGAAGTGAAGAGCACAGTGGTGCCAATTAAAATTCCCATCACCTAGGGTGATCTGGTGAAATCGAAAGTGCTAGTGTTGTTGTAGAGCATGCTCATGCCCTGAGTTCCCACCCATTACCCGGCAATGAAGTGACCTTGAACGAACCCCTGAGAAACATATTTTCAACGACCTTGGTCGGGCGGGCTATGAAAATATTTTACCTAAGCAGCTTGAGGTGATAACATAGTGACACACCACCTGTTCTAATTGTACCGTAACTAGTGAATAGAAGCCCAATTTGTGACACTCTCAACAGTGGTAATTAGTGCAGTACATTAATTACATTTACGCCTTAATTTTAGTTAATTGTTTCATTTCATTACCATTTACCTAATGATTGTTTACTTATGAGTTTTATTTTATGTCAATTTATTGCTTTCACATGATCAAATTTTTGCCTTATATTGTTTTATTTACGGTCATTTGTTTTGTCTTGAAAATTAGTATTCATTCGTATTATGGTAAGATTTCAATGATTATAAAACGCGCTGATTTTGCAATTTTTGCACGCACTAGAGGTTTACAACTCATTTGTGCTATTATGAATTGACTCTGACTTTTGCTAAATAAAGTTCCCGTGAAACCAACTTGGTCCCCCTGAAGCATTACTAACTGCTTTTAAATTTAACTGGATTATTTACGATTTAATTTTGGGCTTAATTAACAAATTAACTGAAATGAAACACCAGCTGCAATTACAAAAAGGGTTGGTAAGTTGATGTGTCCGTCCTCAGGAACTTGCCAGGACCTCAAGGGGTACTGGTGCTGTTCCTGAAATGCGTGTAAAATCCCCGTACCACAAAAACAACCAATTAACTAATTAACACACATTTAGCGCATTATGACTGGAAACTCCAATTCTCTGCTGCAGCGATCCGACAAGTGGTGTGATTAGAGAAAGAAAAACGGAAACTAGTAAATACGTAAAAACGTAAAATATCTGACATATGCAAAACTCCAGCAAGTACCAGAGCCAAAAGGACATTACAAAAGCATGCAGAGTTTTCACAGAGAAGTGCAGTCATTGGTGTACCAACTCAGATCTCAGAATGAAGACATGAACAATTATGCAACAGTTGAGATGATCAGATCCAAAATTCCTGGCAACATCAGACTTGAAATTGTCAAAATAAGGGGTGAAGAGGAAGAATGGTCAGTTGCAAACATCTTGAGCAGTTTGGAAAAAATCATTGAACAGAGGAAGGAGGCTGATACAGAAACATCAGATAAACAAGAGTCCAACTTCAATAAGAACATGCATCAGAAAAGAGATCAGAAACCAGTAACAACCACCAGTGCATTCTCAGCTTCAACAAACAACAACCCATATTGCATCTTTTGTGAAGGGAATCACTTCAGCTCAGAGTGCAGGCAACATGCAACAACTCAAGACTGAATGCAGAATTTGATGCAATCAAAAGACAGATGTACCAAGTACACCCGAAAGGGACATTACAAGAGGGACTGCAGAACCAACCTCAGATGTTTCTACTGCAAAATCAGAAATCAACATGCTTCAGCACTTTGTCCAGAACAGTTCAGTAATGGGAATAAACAGCCTAGTAAAGGCAGTGGTGGGCATAAATCCACCAACCAGGGCAACAAGCCGCAGACAATGACTGCCATGGCGATGGCAGGTCAACCAATGGCAGCTACAAAATTGGATGCCACAGACAGACTGCATCAACCAACAGAAGAACCAATGAATTCAACAATTGATGTGGATGTCACAAATGCAACAATGAACAAAATGCAAACAGAAACAGGGACATTTCAATACAGGCCAGTCAGAATGCAAACTGCCAAAGCAATGGCATACAACCCAGAGGATCAGTCAGAACCTTGACAAAGTGCCAAGATCTTCTTGGATTCAGGGGCACAGAGGACATTTGTGTCAAAGGAGTTCATGAAGAAGTTGAAGCTTCAACCCAAAACTGCAGTAACTATTGGGCTGGGCACCTTTGGAACAAAAAAGAAAATGAATGTCAATGCTGAGATTGTGAAGCTGGACTTGCAATTGAAGGATGGCTCCAGACAGACAATCACAGCAAATGCAATTGAAACACTGGCTACAATCCAACCCCACCATAACCTGTCAGAGGATGATTTGGAATTCATCCAACAGAAGTGGGGCCAACAGGCAAACAAGTTGTTTGCAGAACCAATCAACTCCAATGGAGAACAGAGCATCCCTGATATAGTCCTTGGTTTGGATGTGTATTGGGATTTCATGACCAAACAGGACATAATCAAATTGCCATCTGGAATGCATGTGGTCAAAAGCAAACTTGGGCTGATGATCAATGGTCAGGATGGCACAACAAATAATGACACACAGAGCAATAGTGCCTTCACAATGCATCAAGCCACTGAGCAGAATTCTGAGCTGGCTGTCAACAATGGAAATAGCAGCAGTTCAATTCAAATTTCAAACCCAAGAGTTGAAGAATTCTGGGAATTAGAGACAATTGGAATAAAAGATTGTCCAATCATCAATGATGATGAAAAAGCAACACAGCAATTCCATGCAACAACTGAGTACAAGGATCTCAGATACCATGTCAAATGGCCTTACAAGGACTGCATTGACAAATTGCAAGACAATAACACAATGTCATTACAAAGGCACAAAGCACTGACAAACAGATTTGCCAAAGATGACAGAGGGAAGGATTTACTCCAGAGATACAATAAAGTGATTGAAGAACAACTCCAAAAGGGCATCATTGAAAAAGTTTATGGTCAACCAACAGATAACAGAAAGATCCACTACCTGGCACACCTGGAACAGAGGGCCAGTGATCTCACCAGAGCTTGCTGGGCTTTTACTCAGATTCAGAGCTAACAGCATTGTCATCCTTGCAGACATAGAAAAGGCATTCTTGCAAGTGGTGTTACAAGAGCCAGACAGAGATCTGACCAGATGGTGGTGGTACAAAGATCCAACCAAACCAGTCATGGAGAACAATCTGCAACTGTACAGATTTGTCAGGATGCCATTTGGAGTGATTTTAAGCCCATGGTTGTTGGGTGCTGTCATCACACACCACCTACAAGTCCTTGTGGAGAATGAGAGTTTGGCAAATGCACATTTGCTAGAGGGCATCAATGATGGAATTTATGTGGACAATTTGATCTTCAGTGTGGATTCAGTGGATCTGGCCAAACAGAAATATGATGTCATCAAAGCAGCATTCAATTTGGCATCAATGAACATGAGAGATTGGACCACAAATAGTGCAGAATTGAGAAAGTTCTTCAATACAGAGGACCAGAGTGAAACAAAAGAAGTCACTGTGCTTGGTCTGCATTGGGATACAGAGACAGACACACTCAATATCAGCAAACCAAAGGGTGCAGACAATCCACTTCCACAGAAATTGACAAAAAGAGTTCTGGTTCAGCTTATTTCAGCCATTTTTGACCCAATGGGCATGCTGTGCCCGGTGACAGTAACTCTGAAAGCCCTGATGCAGCAAATCTGGGCAGAAATCAAGTCAAAAGGTCAATTAGAATGGGAAACAGAAGTACCAGAGCACTACAATCAGAAGTTTGCAGAAATAAAAGAATTGCAGAAACAAGTCAATCAGATCAAGTGGTCAAGGACATTAGAGCCCATCAAACCCTCAGAAGCAATGGAATTGCATGTATTCACAGATGCATCAAAACAGGCATATGCAGCATCAGCATACCTCAGACAGCAGTTACAAAATGGAGAATTTGCAATGAAACTGATTTTTGCAAAATCCAGAGTTTCACCAAACAAACAGCAAGGCAAACCAATCACAATTCCAAGGCTGGAGTTGTTGGGTTTGACAATTGGAGCTAGAATGGTTAAATTCTTGCTGGGACAAGTGGCAGAGTGGAACTGTGATGAAGCCACCGAAGTCAGCATTTTCTACCACCGAATCTGGCAACTCCAAGACCGTAGTGAGAAACAACCTTTAGAGTGGTTGATTTCCTGTTGTAGCCGAACGTCCACTTGCCGACAGCCAAGTCGAGTTTATTTCGTAGTTGCGTGTTGAAAAGGGGTTTCAAGATTGTTTCAGGTACTTTATTTCGATCAGATACAGCGTGTTACAAAAGCGCAAAGCCTAGCGAGCTTCCTAGTCGAAGTTTCTATCACTAGCTTATTTTCGTTCACTTGGGGTAGGTCCGCAGACTGAAGTAAAAACTTCCAAAGTTGCTAAGACACGGAAAATAATGTATAAAACACAGCTACAGTAAATTCCTAAATTCAAATGCACAAATAAGACACAAATGCAATAATAGGACACATTTAGCCGAGACAGTTGGCTTATTTTATGCGTGCAAACATTCAAATACTTATGGTAAAGAAATACCAGGTACAAATTGGGCTAATAGAAAAACTATTAATCTTACGAGGCGCGAAGTCGGCAAACTCGGCCGATTTACTAATCTGTTCCAATTTGTCAGAAAACATTGACGCACATTGGAACTAATATAATAGGGTTTGGAAATTGTAGATAGTGGTGTAAATGTTCCTAATGACGTAAATAGAACAGGGTATATTCAACATAATAATAATCACTTCCTGGAAACGTATGTTAAATAATCTAGCAAATTGGGACTTATTCAAGGTAAATGGGTATTGTAATTGAGCAGGGTCTATAATATATTCAGCTTGAGCAGGGTATTATAAATATCAATATAATATGAGTAGTGAGCAGGGTTATGCTAATTATGCCTATGCGAAGGGCTTCGTAAATATGTACAGTAAATGCTAGTTACGCGCAGGGCGCTAATTCTCTATTAGGACGCTGGCCAAAGTAAATACGTAGCACATAATATAATTACAAGATTTGAGTTTGTCAACTTGCAAGTAAACCATGTAAATGTATATATAATAATGATCAGAAAATTACGGCGAGTTGAATGAGCCTAATTTCATATTAATACACCTAATAATAACTTATTTGATCTTTTAACTTAAATATTCCATATAAACATATCAAATACTTAAAATACACTTTCCTAATTGAATATTCTCCATGGATAAATAATATGGTGCAGGAAATATGAATTACGCGGTAAATTAATATAGTGCATGAAATGTAAAATTAGTGCAAATAGGTAAATGGACAAATATGAGCCTAATTATCAGTTCTCTGTATTTCTTTATCCATCCACTTTGCCACGGTCAGCACAGGAACATTGTCAAAAGTTATTTATGGACAGACAGCATTTGTTGCTTGTGGTGGCTCCACTCAAACAAAACAATGGCATGCTTTGTCAAAAACAGGATTTTGGAGATTCAAGCCATCCAAGCTGAGACAAATGTGCAGGTCAACAAAATTGACACAGCAGACAACCCAGCTGACATTGCTTTCAGAGGATGTGATCTGCAAGAGCTTCGACAAAAAGAGATTTGGTGGACGGGACCAATGGGTTTCAAAATAGAGTTGCCACCAGATTTTCAACCAGAGAGTGAATTAGTGCCACCAGATTTGAAACCAGAGACTGAACACGAGTTCATCATGCCAAAATCATCAATCTGGGTTGGAATGACAACACAACAAGAGTCAGAAACAAAGGATTTCATAGCAGAAACAGAGAATCACTACCAGGTTGATCCAAAGAGGTTCTCAAAATGGGACAAGTTACTCAGGGCCACAATTAGAGTGATGAGATTTGTGGCATATCTGAAAAATCAGAAGAAATCAGCATGTCAAGGTATCACTCTGAACACCAAGAAGGCACCATTCATGGAAAGTGAATGGCATGCAGCTACTGAGTACTGGGTCAAAGTTGCACAACAAATGCAATTGGCAGATCAGATAAAACAGATCAAGGAGGCAAAAAAGCTGAATGTGCCCTTGCATTTGGGCATCACTGGCAAGGAACTGAAATTTGACAGTGTCAAAGGGATTGTCAAAGTGATGATTAGGATTCCTGACATGGATTGCAATCAGGAATTATATCTGCTGCCACAGAAAGGATGCATCACAAAGTTGATCATTTTTGCAGATGATCGCTTGGGGTCAAGGGTGAATTGAGCTTATCCCAAGCAGTGCATTGACGTGGCGAGGGTTTTATGTTCAACGTTCATTCAAGCTCTCATTGCATCGTAATACATTGTTAAATAACAACACAATGACCAAATAAACTCAACGTGCACTTCCATACAACAACAAATTCCCCCCTCAACTCGAAGGGGTATCACTTGTGAATAGGAGAAGTGTGGGGGGTTTTCAACAGGGGTTGCGTATCGACGCTATCAACTTCATTATCACTACCCACCCCCTCCTCAATGTTTTCAGCACCAAATACAGACTCGACCATGGGAATGAATTTTTTTGCAACGGGCTGTTCCACCTTAGGCTCTAAAGTGCCATGCATTTCCCAAAACGTCAATTTTTCCTCCAAAACTTTCACGTTATCTTTTAAAGCTACAATTTCAGCGCGCGCCTCCATTAAATCACTAGAAATATCACTAGCAGCCTTGGTGGACTCTTTGAGCCCCTTGAATCGACCTTTAATGCGACTGTACTTGGCACAATGAGCCTCGAGGATATCCAAGTCAGCTTGATGAGCGGCTTTGACCTCAACGATTTTCTCTTTCAGACGTAGCTTGTCGCTCTTGAGGGCAGAAATGGACTTGCTGCACGCCTCCAGATGTTCGCGCAGCGTGTGAATCTTCTGCGACAGCGCGATGAATAACGCAAAAAACAAGGAATTACATTTGTCAACTCCTATGTCAACTCGAAAATTTGCAATATAGAAAACTCCTGAAAATGGACAATCCCACAACCGCCCAAACTAGTATCGATTCGCACGAACAACACATGAAAAAAATTGGGTCACCAAGTCAACTAGTAAAATATCTACGTCAACTGAAAAAACGAGTTCATTGTCAACTGAGAAAGAAACACATAACACACGTCTTGGTCATGTTTCCTATCCTCCTTCAGTTGATAAAATTTCGTCGCGTAGTCAACTGGAGTGGAATAAACTGGCGGCGCGTGAACTGCTGTGACCATGTGTCCACCATATCGAACGGGTGGAATAAACGGTGTGTTGTGGACTGATTGGTTCAACGATTCGCAGGATAGAGGGTTCATTTTGTCACGCTTTGACGCAACTTGGAATTCCTCTAAACCATTCTACACGTTGCCTGGCACGCTGCCACGAGTAGCAGAAAAAACAACACCGGAAGTCAACGCGTGCATCTTTGAATATCCACGCAATTTCGAAACGATTGCGAAACATTACTAGAAATTGGCTGTTGTCTACTCAAAAGTGAATAAAAAGATTACTATTAATTGAACTGCGTTGTGTTGATATCAAATTGAGGCATCCTGCTGAGGGAGTTTCCATACAAAACGTTGAGCAGCAGTAAATGTACCCCCAGCATGATCAATCAACAATAATTTCGACTCAAAGACATCTGAAACCACATATGGCCCCTTGAACTTCGGGACATTCTTTTCCGATGAAAATACCTTCACCATCACCCTGTCCCCTGGGAAAAAGGTAACATTATGGCGTGAATCGAATTGTTGTTTGTATATTGCGCAATTTTGATCACTTTGGGTTTGTGCAATTACTCTCGCCGCCTGTGGATCAATGTTGCGCGCGGCAGAGAAAACCAAATTCCAATGGGGCAAATACCCAAAAACAATGTAAAATGGGCAACACCCTGTAATCCTGTTCATTGCCATGTTACATCTCAACGTTGCCAAAGGAACCAAATCCCACCATTTCTGTGTAGGATACTCGCGGGAGCAAAACAATAAAGTCTCTTGTAAAGAACGATTTGCACGCTCAACCAAACCGTTTGCTGACGGGTTTCGAGCCAAAATTGTGTGGTGATTGACCCCAAATGTTTGACAAAGAGTGCGCACATGTGAATTGATGAATTCTGTCCCCCTGTCGGAGACCATAACCCGCGGGGCACCACAAAACATGAAAATGCTGGTGTAAATAATTTTGGAAACAGAAAACGCTGTCAATGACCTTACT
Source organism: Sphaerolaimus hirsutus (assembly GCA_964036195.1). NCBI lineage: Eukaryota > Metazoa > Nematoda > Chromadorea > Monhysterida > Sphaerolaimidae > Sphaerolaimus > Sphaerolaimus hirsutus. Next base: position 19,297,685 of record OZ038455.1, read on the forward strand.
ACAGCAGTTATCATATACCTGGAAAGCGCGTCAACCGCTACGAAAATCTTACGACTTGACCCCTTGTCATAATGCATAGTGTCAACATGGAAGACATCAAATGGCTGTGAAGGTGTGATAGTATTTCCTAAAGGACTTGAGTTCACCCGATGCGATTTTATGGTCAAACACTCTGAACACTTATGACAAAACGTCAAAATATCTTGCTTCATGCCTGGCCAAGCAAAATATTGGCACAAAAGATCCAAAGTTCTGGACTGACTCCCATGGCTGGCATACATGCCTAAATGTGCTTGCACAAGACATGCATGTTGCCAAGACTTAGGTGGCCAAATTGCCAAATGCTGAGAGTGCACAGGAGCACGGAAATACAGAATACCATCGATCAAATATGCGTCTTTCACAGAATCCTCATCTTTTAATAATGTGGAAATGACATTATTCAATTCTTTATCAGATTTTTGAATTTCCTTCCAATCCATTTCGGCATGGATTGAAAGAACAGGATCGCCACGTGCACACACAGCAGAAGCCAAACCACTCACTAATTCTGCAGGCCAAACCACTTCAACTCATCTGGCCCAAACTCCGTTTCCGAAATGGGGTTGCGAGATAAAGCATCGGCAACCATGTTTTGTGCACCAGGGCAATGCACAAATGTGGTAATTTTATCTTGGACGAAGACAGCCCAGCGCGATAACTTAGAATGATGTGGGCTGCGTAACACCTGTTGTATCCCACTATTGTCCGTGATATCGGTGACTTTCTGCCCCTCCAAGTAATCTGCAAAACGCCTCAATGCCCAGCATATGCACAATGCTTCGAGTGAAGCGGCGGAATAAGTCGTGTGTGGATGAGATAATCTTTTTGAAATGTAAGAAATGGGATGAATTTTCCCGTCATCACCATATTGTGACAAAACTGCTCCCAGTCCAAACCCACTGGCATCTGTTTCCAGTATGAAACCCCTAGGATCATCAAAGACTGGATGAGCCAAAACTGGTGAAGTTGATAACAGGTATTTGAATGTGTCCCATGCTGTAAGCATTTCCTCGCTCCACTCAAAAGGCGTGGCACCATTTTTAGGCACATGTCCTTTGAGGACTGTGTACAACGGGGCAGAAATGCGCGAAAAATTCGGTATGAAATGTGAATAATAAATACACTTTCCCAGAAAACGCCGCAAATCTTGTTTAGTGTGAACCTTGGGTTGCTCGATGACAGCACGGTATCTCACAGGTGCGGGGGTGCCTGTCGCACTGATTTGATGGCCCAGATATTTCAATTCCGATGCAAAAAATTTACATTTAGCTGGTTGAATTTTAAGGTTTGCCCATCTGAGTCTTTCGAATAATCTGCGCAAATGGCCAAAATGATCCTCAATGGTGTAACTGCTGCACAAAATGTCATCTATGTATGCCGGCACCCACGGGGACGCTGGGTCGTCATTCAGACCTGACAAAATTAATGTCATGAGACGGGAAAAAGTCGCGCCTGCATTCACTGTACCAAACGGCATTCTGGTATATCTGAATTGCCCGAGGCTGCATACAAAAGAAGTACGCTCCCGGGTATCATCATTGGCCAACGGGACATTGTAATACCCATGGCGTATGTCCAATGCAGAAAATACCTTGCGCCCAGAAAATTCAGACAACAACTCAGCAATGCTTGGTAGGGGGTAAGAATCAATTTTCGTAATCAAATTAACGAGTTTAAAATCCACGCAAAACCGGAAATCCGAGGTTCCTTTGGGTGCGATAGTGATTGGAGATGCCCAAGCGCCATTAGATGTTTCGATTATCCCTTCTTTCAACATGGACGCAATGGCTTTGTGTATAAAAGGTCTTTTATGCCGAGCTTCGTATCGAGCAGCTTGTTTGATTGGGGGTTGAGATGGATCGGTAATTATTTTATGCGTTAACAATGGGGTTTTTCCCACATCATAATCAGCGCAACTGAAAACATCATGAAAATCCAAAATCAACTGGAAAAAACAGTCTAGATGTGCTTTAGACAACGGGATCTGGATATCATCTTTCAACTTATCCCAGACATATTGTGACCTTTCCTGAGGCGTAACAGGGCCAGTTTCCAGAGGATAAGCCGACTTATTCTCGGCATCACACGGTGGAGAGGGCAGGACAATTGACGACCCTGCAATAACGCCAAATGCTGCGGCATACTCATTCTGCCCGAAAATAGCAGAAAATCTGGCTCCGGGAGAATAAAAGTCTGAATTGCAGTATACGTCAAAACGCGCTAATGATTCTCCTTCTGTCACATGAATCGGATATGGGTTACTGTTAAACAAACATAACGCAAATTTTTGCCTCCCCCTGACTGTCACGCGAGTGTTATACATGGAAATGCCATTATAAGGAAGATCGGTGTTGGACACAATTAACTCAGAGTCCAGCCAGAGTGATGGTTCAATTCCCGACGGCCTGCAAGGAATTGCCATAGAATGTGAAACCATGCCGTGAGCAGGAACAAAAATTGATTTAGTCGATTTTACCACATCCGAGTAAATCGCGTTGAAATTCTTTTCATTGTCTTCAACCTGTGCAACAACGTCTGGGTGGTCAATTGGTATTTTGGCATCACATCGTTGATCCAAAATAACTGGCATGGGCCATGTAAGCTTGAGGAATGGCATGATGTCGGTGCCAAGTAAAATTTCAGATAGTGCCGACGGATTGTTGTTTATCAGAAAAGTGGCCATGACCTTCCTTCTCACACGATCGATGGGGCTAACATGATCAACAAAAAGATCGATTTCAGACAATTCACCATCCTTAGTTTGCCCATTGACCGTGTCAAGACTGATTGTAGATTTCCTGATACTTTTTGTATAATCAAGATTGGCTTGTAGAGCGATTTTTTTGAATAATGAAAAAGGCAACAACGAGCGGGTGCAACCGCTATCCAAAAGTACCCTACATGGAACCCCCTCAATGTTAATTGTAGCATAAACGAGTGGTCCATTGCATGATTTAATTGTGATGCAAAGAAGCTGATTACATCCAACTGAACTTTTGGCAGACACCCCATTTTCCACAGTAAACGTGCCATATTCATGTTGAGAACAAAACTGATTTGAACACAAAGATCCCGCAATCAAGTCATCACCAGTAAAAGAACAAAAAGTTTTCAGAAAATCTGCCGGCTCTGTCACTGGAGAATCACTCATTCTCGTTGGGGCAGTCAAAGTCCCTCTCAAATGCGTTGACGAAAAATTCTCCAATCTTGGAGTCACAGAGTTCTGAGAGGAAATAATTGGTAATGCATGAACCAAGTTGGAACTCCAGCGCGAAAACCGACCAGGATTTTCATTGTAAAGTTGAGCTACACGGTGATGAAATTCCGCCACATACGCAGCACAGGGATCATTAGAGAGTGTTTCACCAGTGTTCTCAAAATCAACAACATTTGTATTGATTGAATTATCATCTTTCTCGGGTGAATTGAAATCAATCTCATTTGCTGCCTTGGCAGTTGGAACAGCTGAATGCGGCAGGTTAGCATCGTGTGTTTGTTGGGGTCCATAGCAGCGAACCTGTCCATACCCCTCTGACTTGGCAGTGGGTGTAAATGCTGGCATTTGATTAGTTGATGGTGGTTGGAACACTTTGTCAGCCCGGCACTGGCTCTTCCGATGTCCAATATGACCAGGCCTTGGACACCACAGATCATTATTGGACGTCCGCAATAACTGTTTGAATGAGCTTCTTGGCGAACTGACATTGCAGTTAACATTTGTGGTGTTCACGGTAGGTGCAGTTTTCATGAATTGCGAAAAATATTCCTCAATGTCGCGTATTGCCCGAGCCATAGGGATGGCCTGACTCAAAAACTGCTTCTTGAAACTGGCCATGACATACTTGTCGAACCGAGACACATCATAACAGGACCAGAATGTGACCGAAACTATCCCCTCGATTAATTTGCGCGAATGGTTAACTGTAGTTTTCAAGTCAGTTGGGATCTTTGCCAAGAGACGAATGTAAAATTCGGAAAGTGTTTCGCTGCGACTCATGGCAGCGTTATCCCACTCAATCATGGTGTAGCTGGACGATTTATCTTTGAAAACATCAGACAATGAAGACAAAACCTCTGCAAAATTGGGTGACGTCTCTGGGGTAAACAGTGTCACAAATACCTTATATGCTTCACCCGACAATTTCGTGGCAAAGATATCCCTCCAATAATGTGACAACAGTTGCGGGTCGGTAATTGAACTTGCAGTAGTCAAAACATGATGTTGCCATTTGGTGAATTTGACAACATCATTCTTATCTTTGAACACCGGTATTTTGTCCAAAAGGTGCGATTTTAACAACATCCACTGGTGCATGACATCATAATCTGTGAGTTTTGACATGGCTTGTGGTGCCTTTGATAAATCGTGCAAATGCCAGGGATCCGTGGACTTCACCGCCGTGCCGTCGGAACTTTTCACGTCAGAGCTTTTCACAGCAGTTTCAACAAATTCAGGCACTTCGGTTACAGGCAATTTACTTGCATTTATGGTTTCAGCATCAACACCAGCCAATTTTTCTGTCACAGAATCCTTCAAAGACAAAACGCGGACTTCCTGAATAGCTTTTTCAAACAAACTTTCCACGCGAGAAATCCGGCTGTCGAAACTGTCAACCACTCTCTGAATGGAAGCGGACAAAACATCATCTTTGCCATCTTTGCCATCTTTGCCATCTTCATCAGATGGCAACAATGGATCCTTCATCACGTAGTGGTTGAGGGACAAATGATCCACAAAATCTACTTCGCTCAAATAATGTCCGGCCGGAAAACGATCACTGTCGACCAAAAATGCCATCCTTGGCTGAGGGGTCAACACTGCCACGTCAGGTATGAAAGAAGTTGAATGCAATTTACCTGGCTGGCGACAATTTTTGAACATGTCAATAGTTAGAAACGATGGCTGTCTGCCAGGAACAGTTGGCAGTGGTGACGAAAAATCAATGGACAATGGAGTTCCTGAGCGGCCAATTCGAATGGCGGGAAGAACAAACTGTGGCAATGGCAACCTAGAATGCGGATGAGAATAACTAGCTCCCTCAATGGACGCAGATGACACATCCTGAAGGACCTCTACGGCGGGTCGCCAAAACTCCCTGCTGTGGGATGGCATAGAATGTGGCCCCGTGATGGCCCGTCTCAAAGCTTCCTCCTGAAACTGTCTCTCCTGAGCTGAATCCTGACGGAACTGGGAAACCGGATTCACTGGATGTGAACGAGTGTGACGGCGCTGTACCAACTCAGAAAACGACATCCTTGGAAAGTTTCCTCCTGACCTTGCCTCCCTGGGCAGCGACTTGGCAGAAGCTGAGTCCCCAGGTCGTCCACCACTTTTGCAGATGATGGCTTGGGGTTGAGGGTGAATTGAGCTTATCCCAAGCAGTGCATTGACGTGGCGAGGGTTTTATGTTCAACGTTCATTCAAGCTCTCGTTGCATCGTAATACATCATTAAATAACAACACAATGACCAAATAAACTCAACGTGCACTTCCATACAACAACAATCATTGAACATTACCACAGAAGTGTGATGCATGCTGGAGTAGCACACACATTAGCAGAGCTCCGGGAAAATTTTTGGATCCACAGAGGCAGAGTCATGACACACAACATAATCAAACATTGTGTGGTGTGCAGAAAAGTCACTGGAGGGCCATACAAACAACCTGTGTATGGAACACTGCCACAGGAAAGGGCAGAGTTGCATAGGCCATTTCACCATGTAGGCATGGATTACTTTGGCCCATTATGGTATCAAGTAGTGAATGATGCAGGGCAGAAAGCAAGCAAAAAGGCATATGTCCTCCTGATGACATGCCTCAGCACAAGAGCTGCACACTTGGAGCTTGTGCCAAATATGACAGTGGCAGAAACTCAGATGGCATTCTCCAGATTTGAAAGCAGAAGGAATACACCACACAAAATCTGGTTGGACAATGCACCACAATTCAGACAATTGTCCAGGAATCTGCCAAACATACAATGGAACTTCATAACTCCATTTGCACCATGGCAAGGTGGAGTGTATGAGAGAATTGTGGGGATTATCAAACAACTCATGAGGAAAGCCCAGGCAGCAAATTACAACCCACTGTTGGATGGAACTCAGCACGATGGTCTTAGAGGTGGAAAAGGTGTCAAACTGAAGACCACTGACATATGTGGGTGATACAATGGACACGCTTCAAGTCCTGAGGCTAATGGATTTTCTGCTGGGGGACCACACAGGATCAAATCCTGTGGAAAAAGTACTGACAGAAAATAAACATAATCAAAGCAACGATCCTGATCCAGAATACACACCAGCCAAAAATGAAAAACAAAAAATGACAGAACCTTGGGATGCAATTCAACAGAAGAAGGAGAAATTATGGCAGTTATGGCAGAAGCTGTATCTGGATATGCTCAGACATAGATACAACTTTGGGAAACAAAGCAATAGAGATGTCACAGCAGAACCCAAAGTTGGTGCAGTGGTACTGATCAAAGAGCAGAATTTACCAAGAGGTGCATGGAAACTGGGAAGGATTCAGAAATTGAACAGAAGCAAGGATGGATGGATCAGAAGTGCAGAAGTACAACTGAAAAGTGGAAAACACATTGAGAGACCAATTGTCCACCTGTGTCTATTAGAAGTGCAAGACTATGATGGACAATGGCCAGAAAAAGTTAAAACAGTTGAACATGGTGATCCACAGAATCCATCAAACAAACCAGCACCACAAGACATAAGAAAGAATCCACACAGGGCAACCAGGAGACAGCAGACATATGCAGATTTCTTCATTGTAGGATTGCAGGTGTTGACAATCATATCAGTGATTATGTCTGGTGCATAAGCAACAACCAATTGGCAGCAAAAATACAGCAAACAGTTCAACCTGTGCACAAAGGCAAAAAATGGGCATGCAATTGCAATACCAGCCAAGATACACTGCAAATTTCCTGTCACAGACAAAGTGATGAAACAGGAAGTCAATTTATGGGCACAAAGGCTAGAGCCTCAGAAAGCAGTAGCATACAGATGCTACATTGATCATCACATCATCACAACCAATATGGGAATTTTTGGCAGCAAGGGCATAATTGAAGACATTCACCAGTTTGAAAGAGTCAACACCAATGAATGCTGGAATGCAGTCAAAACTCAGAAATGGAAAGAGCAACCAATGATGCAACTCAATGATGACTTATGGTCAACCAATCAAACACTTGTAATAAATTACAAGTGGTGCTGCATTGACAAAGAGAATAAAGCAATCAACTTTGTCATTGAGAAAGGACAAGTGGCCACACTGGATGGGCACAGATTGGTATCAGACTTACAAGACTTGTCGGCATGCTCTCCACTGGCTGGATATTGTCATGATGTCATGCATGCTGTGACAGTCTGGAATGGAACCAAATTCAAACACCAATGTGCCTATGAATTCCAAGGAAGATATGCTGGCAGCATCCGTAAACAAAGTGTCATCATAGAAGAAATTCAGAGTGCATATTCTGTGACACATAAAAATAAATGGCCAGCAAATGCAGAATGTGTACCACAGGATGCATTCCATGTTGATCAAGGAGCAGTATTCTTACAATTCAGGACAGAGATGACAAACTTCACAGTTTTCAACACAAAAACAGATAACAAAGATATCAGTCAGATCTTTGATGCGCCAATTGAAGCTATAGAATTGGGGAAAATTCATTATGCAGCTCAAAAGATTTTTGAAATGGAGAAAAAAAGAATTTGGCTTAGTGTGGCAACAAATGTGCACAATGAAACAGAGTCAATTAAATTTGATCAGGCAATTCTTCAGACTGAATCCAACAATGGGCATCAGAGCTTTGATGAGCAGAGAAGATGTTTATGCAGAATGGGCAGGAGAAGCTGTGATATTTTGGGAATGCAAGAAAGTAAAGCCAAAAATAGTGCACTTTGCTGGAAAATATGAAGGGACTTGTTACAAGTACACTCCAGTGCAAATTGAGCCAGGTGGACAACTGTACTTCATCAGTCCAGGCAGCTCAGACCTCCTGCAGCATTCACCAACAGAGGATTGCAGACATGCCACACCACACTATTTCCAACTAGATGATGGGGGATGATGGGGACAACAGCAAATGGACCAGGACATGTACATGTATCAACTTTGCCAATTGAATTGACATGGAAAGGCAAATGGCCTTCATACTCAATGCATCAAGCATATTCCACATCAGCCTGGCCAACATCAACTTTAATTTGTGGGAAGCAAATTACCACTTTCAAAACCTTCAGCTGCTCGAACACATGACAAGGAAATTGACAGATTACACAGCCAGCTGGGCACTGGATCCAGCTGTCATCAAGAATTCAATAGCTGGAGTTGGTCAAGGAATTGGAGGATTTTATGAGGGAGTCCGCAAGGAGATTGGTCACATTGTCAAAGGGACACTGAGTGGCAGCCATTCAATGTGCAATGGAATCTTAAAAGGACCAGTGCAGTTCATGCTGAACTTACTGATCATTGGAGGGACAATATTTCTAATTGGATATGGACTGTACATGTATGGGACATACAGAGTGAGCAAGGGACTTCCACTGTTACCAATTAAAGCATTTGGAACATGCTTCAGGGCAATCATCAAGCTATTTGGATTTTGTATCAACATGACAACAAGGACAGTTAGAGCAAAGCCAAAACAGAGTCAGAGGTCAATGGATAATGGTTCTCAGAGGGAACTCAGCAAACTGGGACCTACAGTTCATTATAATGTGCAGAGGGTGAGGCTACATTGGTGCAAAGTGGTCAGAATGTGTCTGGACAACAACTGGTCAACTATCAACAGCATTGTGTTATCCAGGGAGATGACATTCTGTGATAAACACTGGGTGAATCACTGGTGGCTTCACACTTTTGGCCTCTGGGGAGTGTTGCCATATTGGCAATAAAAAGAGAGTGATTTATTTGTTAATTTAAATTTAATTAAATAATAAATTAAATAAAATTAATTATTTAAATTTAAGTATATTTATCTAATAATTATTCTAAGTATCAGTGTCACTACATGTGGTAATATTTAAGCAGTAGTGAATATGTACATGGGAGCTAATACATATTGTATGCTTACTTGTGAATGTTCAGCCACACATGCAGTTAGTGTGTGGGTGGGTGTGTTGCGTGCTTGTTCTAATTTTAGTCATGTACTAAATGTCATGCCTCTTGGGTGGACTAAAGTTCTTGGCACATAGCCATAATGTTGATGTCATTTGTTTGGCACATGGCCAGGTTTTGGCACAAAGCCATTTGCACGGATGGTTTTCTGTTAAGGGAGCAATGGTGACATCATTTGATTTAGGCATGATGCTGATTGGTTGAAGCTACCCAAGGGTTGAGTATAAAAGTAGCCGCTTGAGGGCTATTCGGGGTAGTCTACCAGAGTTGTGAGGAAGCTATAAAATTGGTGAAATATTCACAACTTTACTCTAATAAAAGAATACATCCATCTCTGAACCTGGACACCTGAACTCTCAAACCAAGCCAACCACTTCAGTCTTCACACAACAACAGAGAGCAACCCCAAACACAACCTTCAATCAATAAGCCGAGCTGACTTCCATGAACTAGGAAGAAAAATACCCACCACTGACCACACAATCACAACAACATTGGTTAGATATCATATACTACACTAGCATATCACGGCTTTTTAATGCACTGTACGTAACATGAATAAATGGAAGATTTTACACTAAAAATGCCCCAAAACCAATGAAAACACCACAAATGGTAACATGTATGAGAAATTGCGTGCTTGCATGCAAAAAAATGCAAAATACCTAGTGCAAGTCTACCAGAAATTTTGACTTTTGATTTTTTATAATTAACATCAGTTTCCACCCTTTGATTTAAAAAAATATCAGATTTAAAAAAATCAGTTAATAAAAACAAGTGCCAACCCTAGTTGGGAGTGTGCCAAAAACCCAAAATTGTGCCTACACACACTAGTTTTCACCGTGACTTCATGCGAAAACTGAAATTTTTTCAAATGCAAATTAATGAACATGGTTGAATGATTTAATTTTAATTAAGTTTGAATTTTAATTAATGAAAGTGAAAGTTTGAAAATTTGAAAACTAAAACACATATAGCATACGATAAGAGTAGGCTGAATGTCGCCATGTCGCCATTTCAGTTTTCACACAAGTCACAGTGAAAACTAGTGTGTGTAGGGCCAATAAGTAAAAATGGATAATGAGAATGTTCAAAGCAGTCAAATAGGTGTTAAATTTCATATTGATGCTCTGATCTGATACTAAAATATTGCTCAAGATGCATTGAAAATAAGGCTATGTTGTAATGAGAAATCTGTGAAAAAAAATTGGTGAAAAAATAGAACAGCAGCCTCCAATAGAACGGCACCTCCAATAGAATGGCAGGTAAAAAAGTTGATGAAAAAAATAGAACGGCGTCCTCTATTAGAAGAAATACGGTAAGCACCAGTCACCAAAACTGAGTTTCACGGGTTAGATACAGTGTGCATGATATGACGTCATGCGACTGTTTGTAGTGTGATTAGTGATGTAAAGGCACCGGGGCACCGGGGCACCGGTGCCCCGGTGCTGGGCACCGAAGGGCACCAGCACCGGTGCTGGTGCGGTGCCATTGCAATGTTCATGGGTGCCCTGCCGGTGCTGGTGCCATTTTTTGAGAATACCACCGGTGCCAGTGCGATGCGGTGCCATTTTTTTGCCGGTGCCAAAGGTGCTAGCACCAGGGCCAAAGTAAAAGGCACCGGGAAAGGCACCGGACAAGGCTTCATGTGCTGTGCAATTTTGTCAATGGTAAGTGCTTATTCATATTTAAAAAAAAACAGCGATATATTTACCCAACCGTTTTCCCTATCTTGTAAACTTCCCATAAAATCAATATACCTACTGTGAAATCTATTGTTATACCGGATACGTGATCTGATGAGCGAATCTAAAATTTTGTTGAATTTTAAATCATATTTATATATTATATTTATCTTACTTTTTTGTTCAAAATTTGTTGACAGTGTAAGGCAGAGTATAGTTCCATTCTCTGATCAGTAGACAATAGTGGCTATGGTAGTGTATTAAATATTTTAGCTTTCATTTGTAATCATTGTAATTGCTTCATAAAAGTGATCGCCACATCATTCTGATCATTTTAAGTGCTCAACCGTCAAAATCGGTAGAAAATTCATGGAGATATGGACTTCTGAAGGTGTCGCCAATGAGAAACTGCCCGATATTTACTTCGGAAATTCCAGCCCGGTGCGGTGCCTTTCGGTGCTAGCACCGGCAACGCGCCGGTGCCCTTCGGTGCCGGTGCCATTTTTTCCGAATGGCACCGGTGCTGGTGCGGTGCGGTGCCATTTTGTGGCCGGTGGCCCAGGGTGCCATGCCAGGTGCCCTTTTCATGCGTTGGCAAAGGTGCCGGTGCGGTGCGGTGCCATTTTTCCCGGTGCCTTTTACATCACTAAGTGTGATACGTCCGCCGACTATACCAGTCTAAACTTTCTGAGAAACTAGTTTGCAGTACTTTTTAAGAAATACGGCTCTTCTGAATGCACAACAATTAGCTTTGAAACGTATAACGGTCAATAAATTTTGAAACAGTGCCGGAAAATAATCGGTGCGAAAAGAATGTTACCTTATCTACTATACTCAGCGGACATCACACCCCACTTGAGCAATGATCAAAAAATTAAAATAAAAAAAACAGTTTTAATCGTAATACCGTATTTCCTCGAAATACCCCCCGGGGGGTGATTGTTTCATAGTGGTCCCGAGAGGGGGGGGGTTAAACGAGGGGGGGGGTATTTCGAGGGGGGGGGGGTTATTGTTTCACAAGAAAATTTTTGAAAACCAAGTACGAAATTGTCGTCTGAAACGTACGCAGACGTCGAAAAATGCAACAAAAACCGCCATTTATAACGTTCTGTAGACTAATATTAGTATGTAAATGGTATGTACACTGTTCTAACGTGACACCGACATTGTTTCGGGTGGGCGCGCCAGCGCCATCCCTCGCTGCCGAGGGAGGGCGCAAGCGACCCACCCATAATATGGTCCGACACACCAAAATGCGGAAATCGCAAAATTGAAATCGCAATAACTTCGGAGCGCGACAAGCTACGGCAAAACAAATTATACCATTGAATAGCCCGTGTCGAAAAGTACCCCCATGCAAATTTTCAGATCAAATGGTCGAGTTGGGAGGAAGTTATTGCACATTTTCTTTTCTAGACAGTGTTGTTGTCGTTGTTCTTGTTCTTGTTCTTCTTGTTCTCCCGACAATCTTCAAACTGCAATAACTTCCTTGAAACACGACCGATTTTCATGGTTGATGGCTCATATGAAAGAGCATATGATGCCATTTCTTATTTTCGAAAAATTTTTTCACAGGCTCCGCCCACTTTGGTACGGTATCTGTTTGAAATTTTCAAACCTCAATAAATTTAAAATTTGAATACAAACGGGGCAATAAAAAAAATTTGTTGATGTGTGCCATGACTAGAGCTTTCAAATGAGCCAATTTTTGGCAATTTTGGTACAGATTTACAAAAGTTATTCAAGTTTGCTTATTTTGTGTAAAATGCGCAAACATGCCTGAACTACTGCTTGATGTGATACTGAGCATGTGACCTTGCATGCTGATTACTTTCAGTCATAAAGTTGTAGTGGTTAATGTCAAGTCAAATGTCAAGTGAAAAATCAAGTCAAATGTCAAGTTGTCTGTCAACTCATAAATGACAAGCAGTAATACAAAGTCAGAAATGCGATTGAGGCACCTATTTCGTTCCGAATTGAGGCATCTAGTTCTAGCATCTATTTTTTTAAATTTGTTCAATTTTTTTAAATTTTTTATTAAATTAAAAAAATTTTTTTAAATTTTTTCAAAACAAAATACATTTTTTAAATTAAAATTTTTTTAAAAGTTTTTTTTATAAATTTTTTTATATATATTTTTTATTTTTTAAAAAAATAAAAAAAGTGATTAAATTTTTCTTTTAAGATTAAAAAAATTGAGGCAATTGAGGCACCTAGTTCTGAATTGAGGCATCTAATTCTAGCATCTATTTTTTCAAATTTGTTCAATTTTTTCAAAAAATTTATTAAATTTTTATTTATTTTTTATTTATTTATTTTTTTAAATTTTTTTTTAAATTTTTTAAATTAAACAAACATTTTTTAAGTTTTTTTTAAAAAGTTTTTTTATTTTTTTATTTTTTATTTTTTTTACTTTTTTTTAAATTAATGAAAAAAATTATAAATTATTTATAAAAAAACTTTGAATAAATTTGAATGAAACATTTGAAGAAAAAAATTTGAAAAAAATAATTAAAAAATTTAATTAAAAAATTTGAAAAACTATTTTGAAATAAAAATAAAAATATACATAAGATGGTGCCACTTTGGAGTCTATGGCACCACTCATAAAAATGGTGCCATATTGGACTCCATGGTGCCACTCGATAAAAACAGCATAAAAAAGCACTATTAACAGGGAGATAGTGATAGTGGAGATGAAGTGGAGATACCAACATTTAAGTGAAAATCCAGTCAAATGACAAGTAAAAGTCATTTTTGGTGTCAAGTGATAGTTCAATTCAAATGTCAAATTTTTGGTGTCAACTGATAATTTTCAGGTGATAATTTTCAGGTGTCAAGTCATAAATGTCAAGTGAAAACTATCAGGTGAAAATATAGCAGGTGGTTCATGTCAAGTCATTGTCAAGTGGGTAATGTCAAGTCAGAAATGTCAAGTGATAACTATAGGTTCTAAATGTCAAGTTCTTAATGTCAGTTCAAATGTCAAGTGGCAACTTTCAGGTGAACAATTTCAGATAAAAATCAAGTAATTATACTAATACAAACGAGAAATTTGTGACATTCAAGTTGAAAATATTTTGAATATTAGTATTTGGCTTCTTCTTGACTATAGATTGTCTTTCTCAGTGCCAAATTTGGCATTTGCTTGATTTGCAATAACTTATAAATTTTTTGTGCCTGTGGCCCCCAAAAAGAAGTACATCCAATAAAAAATGGCTAAAGCCAACAAAAAGTGGACGCTGCAGCCAAACATCTGTATGCTTTTGAATGCACAAAAGTGATATATCATATACCATGCCATTTTCTAATTGAGCTATCAAAAGATGTATATCAAGGCAAATGTATACAAATCTAATAATATAGGCTATCAACACAGCAAACTGCATCACAAGAAACAGTTTCACCAAACTTTTGCATGGCAGCGTGAGCTTTTTGTATCTTTAATGTTTGCAGCACTTTGACACAGCTCACACTGCCATGCAAAAGTTTGGTGAAACTGTTTCTTGTGATGCAGTTTGCTGTGTTGATAGCCTATATTATTAGATTTGTATACATTTGCCTTGATATACATCTTTTGATAGCTCAATTAGAAAATGGCATGGTATATGATATATCACTTTTGTGCATTCAAAAGCATACAGATGTTTGGCTGCAGCGTCCACTTTTTGTTGGTTAACATGTGTTCTGCTATACACTGAACATAAACTACAGTTATTGTCATGTACGTTCCCTTTACACTCAATTTGGGGGGGGGGGGTATTTCGAGGGGGGGGGGTGATTGTTTCATAGTGGTCTCGAGAGGGGGGGGGGGGTCAAACGAGGGGGGGGGTATTTCAAGGGGGGGGGTATTTCGAGGAAATACGGTATATGGAAGAATTGATTTCTCGAAATTTATCACATTTTATTCATAAAATTATGGTAAAAGTCTGCGAATACTTTGCGGTCCGCCGAGTTTTAGAGCATTTACCGACAACCGCCAGTTTCCTGAGTAATCATTGCCCAACATTCAATTGCAACCAGAATTATAATTGGATGGGGTGGACGTCGACGCCGCTCGGCGCGCACTCTAGCGACATTCTGAGCTGCGCCGAGGGCGTGTGCGGCGTGTGGCGCCACAGCAGGGACAACATCTCTCAACACGACATACCAGTGCACGTTGACATGTCCGTCTCATTGACAACATTGAACCCACACACACTAGTTGACATCAAAATTCGAGTCAACTAAATTTTGGTAAAGCGGCGTTTACACTGACACGTGTGACGACAAAAACTTTTTGGGCTTTCAACTTTCTTTATGTGACGAAAATTGAATATTTGTTGTGTCAGATACCTAGATCTCGATCACTCTTTTTGCCTAGGACAAACATAAATTTTTATATATGACGTTATCATACACAATAAAACGAAACAAAATTTTTGTCGTCACAGGTTGTCGGTTCGAGTTGTTCCCGGGAGCCTCGTTAACGAGGCTCCCG
>OZ038455.1:19313242-19383818 GCA_964036195.1 Sphaerolaimus hirsutus
TTCCGCCTTATGCATAGAAATGTGCTTTTCGGCCCACTTGCCATCTTTAGTGTATGTTAGATGCAAACTTCGGTAATTAATTTTTAAAAAAAACAATTTTAATATTCACACCTTTCTGAGAAACTAGAGTTAAGAAACAAGAGATGCATCCAGGATTTTTGAACAGGGGGGGGGGGCTGTTTGTTTACTGAACCAGGCGAAAGGGGCGGGGGGTCAGCCCCCCCCCCTATCACATTTTACCTACACAGTGACGGAATGGCTCCATAGCGCGATAAGCATTGGTACTGGTGCTGAGAACAGCTGTTTGTGTATTTTACAGCGACATGCAGACGATAACGTGCATTCTCAGGGGTAGTGATGGAAAAGCGCCATGGCGCTGGCGCCTGGCGCTAGCGCCACAGCAAAAAGCGCCATGGCGCTTTTGGCGCTTGGCGCTAAAACGCTCTGGCGCCATTGGCGCTTGGCGCCGGGATCTGGGAAAGCGCCATGGCGCTTTTGGCGCTTGGCGCCATTTTCTGCTGGCGCTATTGGCGCCTGGCGCTGGCATTTTAAATGGCGCCAAAAAAGCGCCAACCATGATGATAAAAATTGTTAAAATACAATGAAAATCCACAATCCAGTTGATCGATTTTGAGAACAACTGAATAAATATTGAAAAATATAGGTAAGGGTGTTAGGGGACATAAATATTTATTAAATATTGATTAGGTAAAATTTGGTGCCAAATGCATATACAGTATTTCCTCGAATTATCCCCACCTTAAATTAACCCCCCTCGAAATACCTCCCGTCTTTTATGACGTATGGTGTAAAAATTTTGGCGCTGGCGCTATTGGCGCTTGGCGCCATTACCCTCTGGCGCCATTGGCGCTTGGCGCTAAGGTTCAGAAAAGCGCCATGACGCTTTTGGCGCTTGGCGCTATTTTGCTCTGGCGCCATTGGCGCTTGGCGCTGGGGGTTCGAAAAGCGCCATGGCGCCAAAAGTTTGGCGCTTTTTCCATCACTACTCAGGGGTTCTATCCACGGGCACCAAACTGCTGTTAGTGCTGAGTGCAGAGCGGCTAAATGCAGCAATTTTTTCGCACACGCCTTAAAACATTTGTAGGAAAAGTCACATCTTCTGGGACTTTTCAGATCTCACCCTGGGAATGGGGGGGGGGGGGGTGCAGATCCATCACACAGGGGCTGCAGCTCCCCCCCCCTGTCCCGGGGTGAGACCAGAAAAATCCTGGGAAATACAACTTTTCCTGTATTTGTTTCAAGGTATGTGGAAAAATTTACCACTGTGCACTCAGTATTGTCAGCATATTGGCGTCCATTGACACAAATCCTTCAAAATTCACTTTATCATGTTCATGTCGCTGTATTTTTATGTATATATACCGTATTTCTTCGATTTTATTGACTGCTCATTTACATTGCCTTGCTCGTTTACATTGTCGGGTCTGCGGGGCATCCGAAAAATACATTGCCATGTTCAAATACATTGGCGTATGAAAACATAGATGTTGCGTTATCATATTCATCACTTAATGTTTGCCGCTCTAAGGTGTCTAACAACTCTACTACTGGAAAATTTACCTAATTTATGATAAACACAAAGTGTAGTTTTCATTAAACTTATTCCACATTCATATCTAATTAAGAAATGCACATGGAAAATACTATGTGGGATATACATTGCCATGTTCATACACTTTGCCGTGCTCGTTTACATTGCCCCCCAAAATGGCTTATGAAACAATACATTGGCGGTCAATAAAATCGAAGAAATACGGTATATACATACATAAACAGCGGTACTGGCGCCAGTGCCAACACCAATGACGCCATGGCGTGGAAAGTTAAAAAATGATGCCAGCACCATGGCGTCATGTGATCAACGATGGAAAAAACACAGAAATTGAACACAGAAACTCATTGAGTTTCTGTGTTTTTGTTTTACACAGAAACACGGAAACTCACAATTTTTGAAAAACTCAAAACTCAAATGAGTTTTTTTTGGAGAACACATAAACACAGAAACACAGAAAAGTTTTTTGAGTTTTTGAGTTTTTTTCAGTGAAGTGGTTGAACACATTTTCAGAACGCACATGAATTCAGTTAAAGTAAACAAAATAAGATATGCATGTATAGCATGTAAATATGTACATAATATTCTTATTTTATGATGGAACAAAAATAAATTAAAGATGGCATGCACATCTCCTGGTGGACATGTTTAAATATAGGTAGTTGTAGTTCAAATCAATTCTGTAATCCTCCATACAGTGCACATCCATTGAAGAATTTTGGAGTACTGTGTAAATTGTTGTTTGTGAGCATTTTGTTGATGCTGGTGTTGTGATGTGGGTGGATGTCCTCATTGAGGACATATTTATGGACTTTTTCGACACTTGAATGTGGGGTTAAAACATGTGCAAAACCAATGTTTTATAAGAAAACCACTGTTTCCACATCAAAATGCTGTAAATCAGAATTTGTTGGGGGAAAACTCAAATTTTTTGGACAAAAACTCAAGTTTTTTAGAAAAAAAACTCAAAAAACTCAAGTTTTAACAAAAAACACAGAAATGAAAACAGAGTTAGTCAAGTTTTTACGATAAAAAAACTCAAAACACAGGTATTCATTTTTGAAAAACTCAAAACACAGAAAGTGTTTTTTTTGGAGAACTTACCCATCGTTGCATGTGATGGGTTTACATGCGTAAAGCTGTGATTACAGCTCAGTGTAAAATGATGTCGTCAAATGAAGATGTAAAATTAATTAAAATTAGTGTGGATGATGCCACAGGTCTCCAATGTTTCTTGATAATATATGTATCAATACCTTAATTGTGACCAATACTGAGTGGTATTTATCAGTCACATCCAGATCAAATTGAAAAATTGAATTTTTCCATTTTTTGTCACGATTTCATCCAACCATTGACATAAAATGTAAATTAAGTTCCCTGGTGTAAAATTATGACAGAATGAAAACAATTGAATTTTCAATTTGCTCTAGCTGTTGCTGATCACTCAGTATTGGTAACAATAAAGGTATATATACATATAAACACCTTCACAGTCACGTCCGGCAGCCATTTTTTTATTTTACTTCTTATATCCTATCCCCAGTTCTACAGCGCCCCAGAGGCTGAAACTTGGGGGAGATACTGGCGCAACCCCCCTCTACTTCGCATGAATTGGGGGGGTCGCCGCGACCCCCCCCCCCCCAATTCATGCGAAGTAGAGGGGGGTTGCGCCAATATCTCCCCCAAGTTTCAGCCTCGGGGGCGCCCTAGAACTGGGGATAGGATAAAAGAAGTAAAATCAAAAAATGGCTGCCGGACATGACCGGGAGGGAAGGTGTTTATTATCCATAAAAAATTGGAGACCCATAGCATAATCCACACTCATTTAAATTAATTTTATGACTTCATTTTATGTTGTCATCTTACATCACATTCACGCTGAGCTGTAATCTCGGCTTTATGCTGCGATTACAGCTCGGGCGTAAAATTGACCAGCATAAAATTGATTTTTGGAATGACAATGCAATGACATAGCGTAGACTTGATTTTTCTTCAGCTGGCGTAAAATTGCAGCGTAAAATCAAAATTTTTGAATTTTCAGAATCAAATAAAAGTGAACATGGATGATGACCCTTGGTCACAATGAAGGTATCGATAAACATATTGTCCATAAAAATTGCAGACCTGTATCATCATCCACTTTCATGTAATTAATTATGCGATGGAATTTTATGCTGGAATTTTACGTCCGAACTGTAATCACAGCATAATAGCACATAATTGACAAAATTGTGCTAAAATTCATAACTCCCAGTACGATTAAAATAAACTCATGAGCTTTGGACACAAGAAACGTCTGCATCTATCATTTCTTTGACTGAAATAAAGATGTCCTATCTTTATCCATTCATCTGTAATTAATTTTATGCCCAAAATCAATTTTACGCCTGGTCAATTTTATGCTTGAGCTGTAATCTCGGCTTTTTAGGCATGAGTCGTTAAGAAATACAGCTCCCTTCTGTATGGATTTAAATGATAAGCAATGAAACCTATACCAGTGACAAAATTTTTTTGAAACGGTGCCGGAAATAGACGCTACGAAAAAGTGTTTTCTACTAGGTAAGTGCATTCCGACAATCCGCCATTTACCTGAGTAATCATTGCCCAACATTCAATTGCAACCAGAATTGGTATTGGATGGGGTGGACGTCGACGCCGCTCGGGGCGCACTCTAGCGACATTCTGAGCTGCGCCGAGGGCGTGTGCGGCGTGTGGCGCCACAGCAGGGACAACATCTCTCAACACGACATACCAGTGCACATTGACATGTCCGTCTCATTGACAACATTGAACCCACACACACTAGTTGACATCAAAATTCGTGTCAACTAAATTTTGGTTAATTATATGATTTCACATTTCTTATGTGCAGGTGTTTTGTAGATTTGGACCCCTGCGGACCACATTTCCTATGGTTATATAGATAGTAGATCGCTCCTCTGGAGGTATAGATAGATGCAAAAAATATATTATTTTCAAATTATATATTTTTGGGGGGGGGGGGTTGGAGGGCGGTTTTGGGGGGGGGGGTTCACGGGGGTTGAATATATAGGTTTTTCCAAGGTATAGAAGAAAAAAAAGATAAAAAATTGCTAAAAGTGAAAAATAGGTATATAAGCATACAGATGAAATAGCGATTTTGAAGGTGAAAAACTATAACATAGAATGAAAATCACCTGGTGATTTTGAGTGAAAATTGTGGCAAAATTTTTCAAAAATCGCTCCAGATAGGTAGATAACTGGCTGATTTTGGAAATAGATAGCCAAAACATTTGCCTCCGGGATAAATGGAGAGCTGGCGGATTTGGGGGGAGGTAACACCCCCCCAAACCCCCCCCCCACTAAACCCCTGCCAACGTGATAGAGTATAGTTCATTTTATATCATGATACTAAATTTTCATTGTTTCTGCTATGTGTGATGCTTTAAAAAATTTCTGTTTTTAGTTGACATTTATTTGCGATCTCAACTAATATGTGGGGGCGCATTGAAACTGATGTTAAAAATGCATGATTAGAATTTTCAACTCACTGCATAAAATCTCGTTTCTCTTAAAAGATATGGTATATTTACATCATCAAATTGAAAACTCGCAACACGCAGGGCTGCATTTCACAAAGTCTTGAGAGGCGCGATTGAGAATACAGCAGTTACTGTGATTATCAGACACTCTGAATACCGTGAATTCTTTTATATGGCATATCAACAGGAAGGACTGTCGAGCAAATCGATCTGCGAAAAAAGTGAGTATCGATTCTGCAATAAACAGCCACGGTTCGAACGACACACCCTGTCGAAAAGTTCACGCGCCGCCATCTTTTTCCGGTTTTGCAAGAATTTTTGTTTAGTGGGGAAGGACACGGGGGTTGCCATTGGGTATGACGAAATGTGCACAGCGAGAAAGTCAGTGCGCATGTAGACCTGGTGTACCAGTGACATATCAAGGATTTTTGAGCGGGGGGGGGGCTGTTTGCATACTGAGCCCGGTTAACCGGAGGTGATTTAGCTCCCTCCCACCTACATGGTGATGGAATGGCGTATACATATTAAGCGACGGGCACCTAATTCGATGTATTTTGTACAGAATTGACAGTACAAGAACCGATTTACTTATAAAATATCAGTGTGATGGAAAAATGTGGGAAATTTGGCTTACATGTGCACCGGGTTTACATGCGCACTGGCACAGACCCATTGTGCACATGGGTGCCAAATTTCAGCCCCCTTCACACGCACATGTGACCAGTGGAAAAATCATGCCACCTTCCAGGGGAAGCAGTGTTTGGAAGATAAGTACAGATGAAAAACTTTTGTTTCTGTTTTTGTTTTTGAACCTGCTGTCGGTGAACACATTTTACAACAATGCTTCCGGCTCACGCAAAACTGCAAAACCGCAGCCGCGCCTGGCAAAACCTACAAACTGCACGCGAAAAATGAGCACGCAACGAACGGTGAACTGCTATCCGAACATTCGAAATCGTCAGTCAGACATTGCGCACACGAATGCTTGACTGATAAGCGATGTTTCGTCTTTGATTTCGATCTGCAGTCGGGGAAGTGCAGACTGTTCGAGAACATGTCCGGCACCGCCCAGAAAATGGGAACGAATGTCTATGTCAGACCGATCATGGAAGCATCCGGTAAGTCACGCGTTTTGTTTCCACAAACAACCCATAATCAATCGAGAATAATCGTTGTGTGTCGAAAATGGCACAGAGTTCCATACAAGATGCAGGGAGGGGGCAGCTAGCACCGCCTCCAGCACAATCATCCACCAGGTGCCAGTCCCAGACCTTGGAAAATGCCCTGTCAAATGTCATGCAATTTTTCAAAAGTCATGTAACACGAGTAACCATTTTGCAGGACATTTAACACGACTTTTCACATTTTGCATAACACTTGACATTAC
Source organism: Sphaerolaimus hirsutus (assembly GCA_964036195.1). Lineage (NCBI taxonomy): Eukaryota > Metazoa > Nematoda > Chromadorea > Monhysterida > Sphaerolaimidae > Sphaerolaimus > Sphaerolaimus hirsutus. Next base: position 19,319,727 of record OZ038455.1, read on the forward strand.
ATTTACATGACATTTTACAGGGTCATGGACTGCCACAGGGAAGTTGCTACGCCCTGTTCTTTTTCAGCACAGGCGCCACAATAGAAACCAAAATCAACCATTGCAAGAGCCTCGGCGGGAGGCTGGCCTACATTAGAAGCAAATCCATGTTCGACCGACTCAAATACATCGAGGTAAATGATTATCACCTATATTTTTTGCATTTCCCGAATCACAAACCGCAGGTTTTGTCATTAACATTCTCTTTACACTCAATTTGGGTGGTATTTAGAGGAAATACGGTAAACACATTCCCAGCCAAGTTTGCCATCATTTTTTGACCGTGCTCCAAAGAAGTTTACAACCCACTTGATTTCTCCACTTGTGGACTGGATATAAGGCTGAAAGTTTGGGGAAACATTGTCAACCCTTCACCCAGGGGTAGGAAATGAGCGGTTGGGTGGGGGGTTGCCGCCCCCCCCCCAAACCGCCCCGCTATCTATCCATCCCGGAGGCTGCCCAGCTATCTATCTAGCCTAGAGGGCAAATTTTGGGCTACTATCCCTTAAACCCCCCCTCCCAAATCGGCCAGCAATCTACCTATCTGGAGCAATTTTTGAGAAACTATACCCCAATTTTCAGTCAAAATCACTACTTATCATACCTTTTTTAGATTTTAAACTCCAAAATCACTAGTTCATGTGTCTAACTAACTATTTTCAGCTTTTTAAGTACGATATGTGCTTATATACCCATTTTTAGCCATTTTTCACTTACTTTTGTAAAGTTATGTTTAAGAGAAGACAACTATTTACTCTCTATATTTGTGATGGGTCTCAAGAAAAAGCGTATGATACGTTCTGGTCAGTGTTTAATTACTACTAAGCATGTTCATTATTCACATGGTGTTGTGTTTAATAAATCTCAGGTAAACAAGTTCAAAGTGTTGTTGATTAGTTTATTACTGCAGTTTCGGCCATATCAAAATAAATGCATACTTAAATATGTAAACACTATCCTAAGTGCGAGGTATTCTCATATTCACAGTATGTCATGCTTTTCAACCTTCATCTTTTCACAATATCTCAGCAATTCTATGCAGGAACATAATCTGACACAATTATCTCCACTGATGTCAGTAACACATGTGACATGAATACCAGAGTTGTTAAAATACCGGTATTTTTGGAAAGTGTAAGTGTAAGCGTAAATACACTTTCCAAATTTTGAGTATGGATACTGTAAGTGTAAGGTATTTTTAAAATACCTAGGAAAGTGTAAAAAAAAGTGTAAGTGTAAAAATTTTTTTAGAAAGAGCTCCCACTGTTGAGCATAAGAAAACACCACTGTTTTCACCTTTAGATCAATTTATTAATCATTTTTGTGCATCTGTTCACATTTTACTGCTGTATGAACAGCCGTATGAAACATTTCAGACTGTAACAAATTTAGTGGTATGAAGTTGCGTAATAATGGCACGTTTTCAGTGTTGATATTTTACTGATTAAGCTATGTGATACACACTGTTTAAATACAAGAATGGACATACAGCAATAATGTCAGTGCAAAAGCCAGTGTCAAGCAGGTGATATTGATCTTGTCGTTTTTACAAAGTATGATGAAACTGTAGAATACCATGAGTACTGATCAAAGGTTGGAGCTGGTGCACGTTTGTACATTTGCTATATTTTCTACGCCTCCTCAAATGCTTCAAACAGGGCCATCTGAAAGAAAAAAATACACTTTCTGTATCCGGGTATTTTGCCCAGGAAAGTGTAAAAAAAGTGTACGGGTATTTTATGAAAGTGTAAGTGTAAGGATAAATATAAATACCCATTTACCCGGGTATTTCGGGTAAGTGTAAATACACTTTCGCAACTCTGATGAATACTAGCTAGAACTTATTATGTAAACCTCTTGACCATATTTCTACAAGCCTCATTCTACACATGTGACCTCTTGCCATTGTGCCTACATGGTTATCCCTTTTTAGCAATCTCATCGAGGTGTCATATCACGACTGGACCCACATACAGTTCTCACTTAAGTGGGACATTCTCTCATAATTGCAAAAAGTGCTTGAAGTGCAAAATTGTAAATGCTTGACTTTATTGACTCGCTGACTGATCCCAAACAGACTCTGTTCCAGAGTTGCAAAAACGTATTTACGTTTACCTGAAATACCCGTTAGGTTATTCGGGTATTTATACTTATGTTTACGTTTACGCTTTCCAAAAATACCATTACGCTTTGTTACGTTTTCCTGGCACAATTACCCAGGTACCAGAGAAAACGTAAAAATATGCTACACGGAACTGTATTGTTTGACAAATGTAGTGTATTATGATGAGCTCAACATGTTCTAATGTTGAGGAGTTCTAATTCCACAATTGGAGAACTCAAACACAAATTTGTAAGTGAAAAGTAAAAAGTTGAAGGAAAGTATTTTTTGTGAGGGAGAACTGAAATGCAAATAAAAAGTCAAAGACATTTTTAGTGTTTGCTCATGATGGCCATTTGTCTTTTAACTTGCCATTTCACTTACAAATTTACTTTTCTTTCAATTTTGACTTGCCATTCAACTTGCCATTACTTCTCACTCATAAGTTTTTTTAGTTCTCCTGTTACGGAATTGGCACCTTATAGTTGACACCCACTAGTTGACAACGACGCAAAATGTGAACTCAAATCCCAATTCAATATCCCAATCCCATCATTCTGAATATATAACAAATACAGGTAAGCAGAAAATGTCAATGGACATCATATGAACATCAATAATGTTGTTAAAAAACCCATTGTGTTTTTGTATTCTCTGATAGTGTGAGCACTTAATATAATTTATATGTTTACATTTTATTTTACGCTTTCCCCAGTATTTTAAAAATACCTTATGTTTTAGTATTTATACTTTTGATTTCACAAAGGCATTTACATTTACGTTTATGTTTTCCAAAAATACTAGTATTTGTACAACTCTGCACTGTTCCAAACTAGCACTTTAGCTAGTGGCAGAGATTTTTAGGCAAATATGTCACTAATCAATCATCATAAATCATGTGCCAGTGAAATCAAGACTGTTTGACAATTCTGTTTCTAAATCAGTAAAATGCATAACATTTCTTCAAAGTAGATTCAGGCATTAAGGAATGTAATAAATTCAGATAAATTTGAGGGTTTCAAAAGTATTTAAAATATTCAAAAGGTTGTTTCAAAATAATTGAAAAGTTCCAAAGAATGGTTTCAAAAGTTTTTCAAGAGTTTCAAAAATGTATAGAGACTTGTTAGAAATAAATACTCAAAAAGTTGTACATTTTTTTACCTTACACTTTAAGCGATTTTTTTTCTTTTCTTCCTTATAATTACACCCTGAAAAACCCTATATATTGAACCCCCGCAACCCCCCACCCCAATTTGTTCCAGCTATCTAGGTATCTATTTTGGAGGCCACTCATCTATCTATCCAACCCCTCAGAGGGTCAAAATCTGTTTCTAGGTCAGTAAATTGCATGACATGTCTTCAAGTAGATTCAGGCCTTAACTAATGTAATAAATTCAGTTAAATTTGAGGGTTTCAAAAGTATTGAAAATATTCAAAAGGTTGTTTCAAAATAATCGAAAAGTTCCAAAAACGAGTAAAATTGTTTTCACAAGTTTTTCAAGAGTTTCAAAAATGTAAAAAGACTTGTTAGAAACAAATAGGTACTCAAAAAGTTGTACACATTTTTACCTTACACTTTCAGCGATTTTTCTCACCTTTTCTTCCTTATACACCCCGAAAAAGCCTATATATCGAACCCCGCAACCCCCCCCCCTAATTTTTTTCCAGCTATCTATCTATTTCGGAGGCCACTCATCTATCTATCCAACCCCTCAGTGAGGCAAAATCTTGAATACCCTTTCAACTACTATGCACCAGCAGGGCGGTGCCAGAACTGCCAACTTGTTTGACAATGCTGAACTCGTTTAGTACTCCCATACTCAGACTTTGTCCCAACATGGCAGGATAACATTCACTTTTGGCAAAAAAAAATTTTTAGAGACTTGAAAGGCTGATCTACAATGCTCTACAAGAGAGGGTTTAAAGTTAAAAATTAGGTAAAAAAACTTTACCTCTCAATGCGGCCTCCATAAGAAAAATTACTTGGGATGAATTTTATGATGTTATAATGTCATTGTGGGAACAAAAACTGGAAAAACTTTACACTTTTAAATTCACGTCCAGTATATTTTATTATGGAGGCATTAAAAGGTAACTTTTTGGTACATAACTTGCAACATTTTGCCCTATAGAGCATTGTAAACCAGCGTTTCAAGTGTCAAAAAATTGAATTAGAATTGAATAAGGAGTAATTGAATAATTGAAAAAGTGAATTTTTGCAGCTATTTACATAGGCCCTGGTTGGGGACCGGTCCCTGGCAAATTATAAAAAATTGAAAAAGTCAATGATTGGTGTGTATGGTTTGTTTGCATGTTAATTAGGTGAATTATCACCAAATTTGCATGCACAAAATTTCGGCAAGAATGTTACACGCACTGATGCATTTTCTTTGGGGGGGGGGTATAATTTTTTCTTCAATATGTCTCATATTTGGCATGCGTGTACTCCTTCGTTTAGTGAGTACGCATGCCAAATTTCAGCTCAGAGTGGTCGGTGATTCTTATTTGTTGCACACTGTTAGTTTTGTTGCTCACTATATTTTTGTATAGTGAACGAAATCCCACCGGGGACCGGTCCCCGGTGGCAAATGGCCCCAACTGGGGCCAAACGTCCCCAGTGAGAAATTTTTTTTTCATAAACAAAGAATTTTTGTCCCCGACGGAATATTTTTTTGTCCCCTGTCAGGGACGAACGTCCCCAGTCGGGGACAAAAATTCTTTGTTTACAGAAAAAAATTTTCTCACTGGGGACGTTTGGCCCCGGTTGGGGCCATTTCTATTGCCGCCAGGGACCGGTCCCTGGTGATATTTTGTTCACTATACATAAGTACAGTGAGCAACAAAAATAAAAGCGTTAAAAATAAAAATCGCTAACCGCTCTGAGCTGAAATTTGGCATGCGTACTCACTAAACGAAGGAGTACAAGCATGCCAAAATTGAGACAAATCGAAAATAAAATTTTACACCCTCCTAAGAAAATGCATCAGCCCGTGTAACTATCTTGCCGAAATTTGACGATACAATTTGGTGATGATTCAACTGTTAACATGCAAACAACCACTATACACCAATTATTGACTTTTGAAAAAAAAAATTTGCAGGGTACCGGTCCCCGACCAAGGCCTATGTAAATAGCCAATTTTTGCCTGCCACTTACGGGGTACAAAATGTGAGTATGACAGTAGTAAACGAGTTCGGAAGTGTGAGGCGCTGTCTGGGACACCAAAAAAATTGAAGATGAATTGAAAAAGTGAATTTGTTTGGGACACCAAAAAAGCCAAAAAAATTGTTGCACATAGTTGCATATAATTTTTACATGTCACTCGCTATTGATGCAAGTAGGGGGGTGTCTACCATATACCCACCAAGTATCAGCTTTCTACCAGACTACCATTCCCACAGCCACAGATATTGCATCCAAAGTGAGATAAAAATGGGTGGCGGGCGAACTTGGAAGGCAAGGTTTTTAGATAAAAACGGCTGAGCTTTGCTATACAAAAAATGAAACAGTTATCATTTGCAGAAAAATAAATGTGCAAAAATCAATTTGCACGCAAAACCGGGTACTCAACAATTTCACTACCAAGATGAAGGTGGTAACTACCACGCAACTTATGTATCGCCCAGCATCTGGTTCAGCTATTATGAGCCAAACGGTGATGGCTACAGGTACCAGCCTGGCTGGCTGTGTACAATTAATCATGTTTATGAGGGAATTATAGACCATATCAATGGCGATGATTATGGATCACTATGCGAATTTGGTTGGACCCACCATTTACAACCATTTACGTTTACTCGATAAATACATATACTCGCGTACTGCGTAAACACGTTTACGTTTCCCCCGAAAAAATACCAGTACTCACATACTCGCGTACTTTTTGAAAGTACGCGAGTACAGAAAACAGAGGGAATCCCGATCGGTAACCTTCCCGATCGGTAAGCTCTCGATCGGTAAGCCAAAGTATGGCGATCGGTAAGCCAAAGTATGTCGATGGGTAAGCCGCAGGCAATTTTTATTTTTGACTCGATCGGTAAGCCACAGTGTATCGATTGTTAACCCGACTATCTCGATTGGTAAGCCGCGAGCGTACATACGTGTAATACATGGAATAATTACTGAGGTAAATATGTACAAACAATACATGAGGCAATTATGACTGGGTGCCTTTCATCAAATGTACAAACTGCGAAGAAAGAAGTAAAAATATGCGGCGCCAATGTGTACATAAGCATTATTAATAATCATGCGTGCGCAAATATACTAAAAAAAGTTTATAAATATGTAGATGTAGTGTAAAAATGATAAATTTATACCTGTAAAATGTCCTGCAAAGTGTCAAAGTCATGTAAAAAGCCCTGTAAAATGTAAAATGTATGCGTGTGGTATGTTTGTATTGCGGCTTACCGATCGAGACATTGGCTTTACAATCGATATACCATGGGTTACCAATCGAGATACTTTGTTAGACTTTGTGTGGCTTACGCATCGACACTAGGGCTCGAAACTCGATTTTTTTCAAACTCGAGTTCGAGTCTCAACCCCAAAATTTTTCCGGTCGAGTCGGCGAGTCGAGTCGGGCGAGTCAGTGAAAAGTCGAGTCGAGTCAGGCAAAAATCTCGAGTCTCGAGTCGAGTCGGATGCGTTACTTTTTCACATGATACTTGCAGAAATTTCAGATACTCAGGGACGTATCCAGGATTTTGGAGCGGGGGGGCTGTTTGTTTACGGAGCCCCGCGAACAGGGGGGCTCAGCCCCCCCCCTAAAAATTTCCCTCAGACTAAAGAAATAGCGCTAGGCGCTGGTGCCATTTGTTGGTGCCACGCCATGGCGCCATTTGTAGGCGCCACGCCATGGCGCCATTGGCGTTGGCACTAGCGCCAAAAACTGCCATATTTGTAGGTAAATACTCATACATTACACAGCGACAGGCAGAAAATTGAGGGTATTGACATAGGTTTGCCTATACGGGAGGTATCCAGAGAAAAGACCTTCTGAGTGGCAATTGCGTGCTTGCGCGCAATTTTTTTTACAAAACTTTGGAAATTTGTAGTGAAAGTGACATTTTCCTGAACATTTCTTGTCTCACCCCGGGAATGGGGACCCCCGCACTGGTTCAGTTTCTTCAACCAATGTTTCCACACACACTCTAATGCCATCGGTTGATTTTAATATCAAGCAAAAATATAACATTTTGTCACACATGTTCACTTTCTTGATGTTGCCACAAACAAAAATGAAGCCAGCCTGGAGATGGAAAACAACACCTTTAAATGACCTGATTTTTTAATGGCAGAGATTTTTCCAGTTATACTTATTTTAATGGGAGTGTTTGTTTACAGAGGCTGGTGGCCCCGACTCGAAATATGTTTAAAAGGCTAACAAAATATGTTTAAAAGTCATATTAAAATTTATATTTTTGATATGATTCAATGGGAAACCCCGACTCGAAATTTGCTGAATTTTCGAGTTGAGTCGGGCAAAAACCTCGAGTCTCGAGTCTGGGCCATAATTTTCCGGTCGAGTCAGTCGAGTCAAGTCAGCACCCCATTTTACCCTCGAGTCACGAGTCGAGTCGAGTCGAGTCGAGTTCGAGCCCTAATCGACACACTTTGGCTTACCCATCAACATACTTTGGCTTACCGATCGAGAGCTTACCGATCGGGAAGGTTACCGATCGCTATACTCTCCAGTAAACATATTTTAAGGGGACAGAAAATGTGATTTTGCCTGACAGAAAGGTACAAACATAGAACATTTTCCTAACGAATACTTATCCGGGAGGAAAACACATCTTCAATGTATTTCAGAGTAAAAATTGGATAAAGCACTAATTTTTCCGGGGGTTTTTTGTGAGAAAAATACTCACTTTTACGTTTTCTGTGAGCAAAACAAACCCATGTTTACGTGTTACCTGGAAAAATACTCATTTTTACGTTTCCTCTGGAAGAAAAGTATTTTATCGCAAATCCTCGAAAAAAAACCCCTCGAATAACCCCCCCCCCCCCCCTGTTGGCGAGGCGAGGAAAAAAATAACTCCCCCCTCGAATAACTCCCCCCTCATGAATAACTCCCCTCTTTGGATGAAAACAATACAATACAAAAGAATATGAGCCGACAGCAGCGAAAGCAAATACACAATGTGTAAATATGCAATGTATACACTCTTTTTGTTGTGTTGGACAGTTCAATACATGAATTACATGAGTTACAGACTACATCCATGCAATGAATAAAGTCCAAGTTTTCTGAGGAAAGAATAACTCCCCCTCGAATAACTCCTCCCCTTGAATAACCCCCCCTCCAAAACGGTTGAGGAAAAAAAACTCCCCTGGGGTCTTATTCGAGGATTTACTTCGAGGATTCGAGGGTACTCACTTTTTACGCAGTGTAAAAGTAAAAATAAAATACTTTACGTTTTCTGTACTCATTTGTGAATAAAATAAAAAACTTTACGTTTGCGTTTACTTTTAAAAAATTTCGGTACTTTTAACAACTCTGCAGTTACAACAATTCATTGTTTCTTTTTTTATACTTTTTTTTGGCGGTGTCCTACTTTGCCATCGACTCACGGACAGACTCATGGACAACATTTTAGTTTGACTCACTGATATTCCTTCGCCATCAATAAAAACCTTTCAAAAGTCTTAATAGTTATTTACTGCAATTCAAGCCAAAAACTTCACAGTAATTATGTATAAAAAAGATTGTGACAAAAATAATATACCTAATTATAAAAAATACCGTAGAAAATCCGAATTATGACCCGCACTGGAAAGTTGTGACAAATAATCTGCGATACGAAGACCAACACATACTCAGTGAGCTCGCTGGCATCCCCAATGCAAAAGTGTGCGGATTTTTCTGCAAAAAGCGCACAGATTGTGCCAGTATCGCCTACAACCCTTCATCTAAGGTAATACACTTTGAATCTTTGAAATCTTTGAAAATTCAAAAAATTTTGCGACAAAACGTCAACCGACATAAATTGGTGCCCAGGAATGTTGGCTGCAGCGGTTCGAATTCAGCGAGTCTGGCCGTGAAAGCTCCCACTCGGCTGCAATCAACCCCAGTGTGCACAAGGTCGACGCCCCGGGATTCATTTGGTACGAGGACGCCAACTGATTAATATTAGGGTGTAAACTAATTAGTGATGATTTTTTTGTAAATTCATACATATGTACATTCATGAGCCCCATTCATTCTGTCATACATTGGCCGATCTTGATGCCGTTCGAGTATGTTGGGGTTTGGGGTCTGGGCTATGACGGATATTTGTGGTTTGGTTAAATTATCCCCCAGTCCTGAGACAAGGGGGGGTCTATAAAAATGTGGTAATTTTGCACGGATGATCTGCACATTGACTTTGAAGCTTAATAACTCGGCCATTTCTGGGCCGATTCAGATCGTTCAACACTTAAAATGATCAGGACAACCTGCATATTCAATTTTTGTGGTTGGATTAGTGATGTCTAAGTTCCGTATTCCATTTGACCCAGTTTCTGAAAATTTCACAAAAAAACGAATCTTGGATGCAAGGAAGTAAAACAATGTGCACGCTAGAAGCATGCAGATGAATACAAAAAAAATTTAATGTAGACATATGACATGGGTTGCGACATAGGTATCTTGAATTTTGACCGTCACAGGGCCGGATACGTGTAGCTAATTGCTCCTCCCGAGGGAAAGATAGGTAGCTAAAATTTTGTCATTTTTCAGGGGGGGTGGGCGGGGGCTTGCGGTGTTCAATATATAAGCTTTTTCAAGGTGAATGGTAAAAAATTACATAAATTAGAGATTTTTTAAGGTGAAAATATATTAAAAGATGTGAAAATTTGCAATTTTGAGCAAAAAAATATTTCAGTCACAACAATGAAAGCAACAACAAGGCACCAGTTCTGCGAATAGGCAACTAGGATCTTAAGCAACATAATAGAAAACTTTTTATAGAATTTTACAGACACCTGGTTTTTGTAAAACTTTACAAAATTTTTACTAGAATTTGAATTTTTTTACAAATTTACAAAAAAAATTATTTATTAATTTTCCATTTTGTTTTTTATTTATTTTATAATTCAATTTTCCATTTTTTATTATTTTTTTCTGAGATTTTGCCAACCCTGGTCACGGCACAGTGTTATATTTATCATTTTTGTACAGACTTTTTCACGTCATCTATTTTTTCTATCAGATTTCCCTAGTCCGTTTGTACATATATAAAGTTCGCATCGCATAAACCAGAGGCTCAAAGTTAGAGGGATTGAACTAAGCCGTGTTTTCGCTAATCATTCCATGCAATTTAGCACATCCAAGAATCAGTTTTTGCATTAGCGACATCTAGATTTAAAATTTAGATTTCCAAGGCACAACGGGCCATTTCGCATTTTTATTTTATTAATAATGGCATCATTAATCATGATGATTAATGGAGTTTGTTGTTCAGAAAAATAGATACCGTATTACCTCGAAATACCCCCATGGGGGTTTATTATTTCGCCAGCAAAATTTGAGGGGGGGGGGGGTTAATTCGAGGGGGGTTTATTCGAGGGGGGGAGTTATTATTTCGTCAGAAATTTTCGTAAGGATCGTAGTAAATAGTAGGCATTTGCGTACCCAAAATAGGTAATAAATGTGTCCAAACAGGATGTATTTGGACATAAAAACGTAGATAGCTACACAAACTACTCTATGTGTAGCTGCAATGCAAATTAACAGTAATATACATCATGTACATTGTGTACATGACGTATTTATTATGTACATGACGTACATCATCCCGAAGGGGGGGGGGTATTTCGAGGGGGGGGTTTATTATTTCCCCAGCCCATTTTGAGGGGGGGTTAATTCGAGGGGGGGGTTAATTCAAGGGGGGGGGGGATAATTCGAGGTAATACGGTAGCATGCGGTTCGCGCAGAAAACCATTTTTATGAGTAGGTTTTAACTTTAACAGGTAATCATAACCAGGGTTGGCAAACTCTCAGAAGAAAAAAAATAAAATTAAAATAAAATGGAAAATTTAAGAATGACATAAAATAAAATGGAACATTTCAAAATAAAAATAAAAATTGTATAAAAATTTGACTTTTTGTAAAGATATTGTAAAATTGTATACAAATTCATATTTTTGTAAAAATTGTATAAAAATTCATCTTTTTTGTAAAAAAATTTTTTGTGTTGCTTGGGGTTCAACCTGTTTATTTGCAGAACTGGGGCAGTTCCAAGCCTTATGTGTCAAATGTCAAAGTGTCAAATGTCATATGAAATGTCATGCAAGTGTCAATTGTCATGACAAATATAAATTAAAGTGGCAACTGTCAGGCAAATCATATCCAAATCTTATGTTTTGTTTTTGTATCCAAATCTTGATGTTGTTGTTGTATCAAATCTTATGTGAACGTTTGGATACAAAAACGTAATATTTGGATTCCAAAACATAAGATTTGGATACACAATTTATACTTTGCATGACATTTGTCATGACAATTGACACTTTGCTTGACATTTGAGATGTCAATTGACTCAACTTTACATTTGTCATGACAATTAACACCTTGCATGTTATTTTTACAAATGTGCCAGCACACTAGTAGCACTTCCACTGACAATGCAAACCATTCATATCAATAATTGTAACTTAACAACTTGCAATTACCTCGAAATACCCCCAGGGGGTTTATTATTTAGCCAGCAAAATTTGAGGGGGGGATAATTCGAGGGGGGTTTATTCGAGGGGGGGGGTCTATTATTTCGCCAGAAATTTTCGGAAATTCCCCATACTTGGACGTAGAAAAATCGAACAATTACATAGATGTATATGTATTTATAGGTATATATAACTGTATATACACATAAACCCTTCCCTAACGTTACTCAATCATCAGTTTTAACGTGTGTTCTGCATTGTACAGATGACAAACTGCGGTATTTGTCATGTACGTTCTCTTTACACTCAATGTTAGGGAGGTATTTCGATGGGGGGTTAATTCAAGGGGGGGGGGGGGGATTATTCGAGGTAATACGGTAGCTAACAATACCTACTGCATGCAGCTTCTGCAAAGTAATGGAAAAATTTGTCACACGTTTTTCACGTTTAGGTGTAATTAAAACATTTTTCTGGCATTGCATGCAACATTTGGATTTTTTTGTAAAATTTGTGTAAAATTTTTGTAAAATGGGCCATTTTATTTTTTTATTAACATTTTGGAATAAAATAAAATAAAATGAAACAAGAATAAAATTAAAATAAAATACATTTTTATACAATTTGTATAAAAATGATTTTTATAAAACCAACCCTGATCATAACTATGAATAAAATAGCCATACGCAGTTGACAACCGAAATGTCCAAAGCTGATAAATCTGTTTGAAACACGTTTCAGTTAACCAAGAACGAAAAATACTTTTACATTTACGTTTACATTACATTAAATACATTTACGTTTACTTTGAAAAAAGTTCTATACTTTTAACAACTCTGCTCAATTCAAGCATGGTACTGTATCGTTTCATAACGTGGTTACCCTTTCACTCAATTTAGCGAGGACTCGATGGGACATGAGCATGGGACTCAAAACAAGCCAAAACAGTACTACACTAAGATTTCATGGCTTATTATTACTTGGTTGTGTAGAGGAATAGAAGCAATGACACTGAAAATGTCAAAAACCAATGAAAGCATCCACCAATGTTAATTTCTGTGAAATTTCACAAAATACTTGTGAATAGGTACTAAAATTTCAGCTTCACGTATTAAGGTACTGAATAGGTACGCAAAGTCTCCATACTTTCATTTTTTTATTAAAAAAACCTTTGAAAATGACCCCTGACCACCCATACACCAGGGACCAGTCCCCAGTCCCACAAATGGACAAGCATTTACTCCATACTTTTAACTTTGCTCTTGACCGAACTCTTAACTTTTCTCTTGACCCTTGAACTAACTCTCAACCTTCAATTTGTGATTTTGCTTTAGTCTTAACTTTGGCTCTTTGCTTGTCAATGTGCAGGATTGGTACCAGAAACCTATCGGTTATGTATTCTTTTCTATAGTGTTTCCAACTCTTATGCTTTTTTGCATCCAAAGCTCAGGGTTTTTTTGTATCCAAATGTTGTCCTAGCAAGTGCTTTTGTTATTTGAAAGCTACTGTTGTACGATTGCAGTTTCTTCTTATGATATGCCCCTGTAGCAACCCACCCCAGAATTTTTTTTAGCTATTTACCAGAGTTGGAAAAACGTCTTTACGTTTACCCGAAATACCCGGTTATTCGGGTATTTATACTTACGTTTACATTTTCCAAAAATACCATTACATTTTGTTATGTTTTCCTGACCAAAATACCCGGGTACTAGGGAAAACGTAAAAAACTCGTGATTGTTCTCACGTGCACCTGTTCAAATGGGCCGCATCACCTGCAGCCAACAATATTCTCATGTTTTTGCATAAATGTAACATGTTTACAGGGACGTAGCCAGGATTTTTGAGCGGGGGGGGCGGATTGTATACAGAGCCCGGCGAACGGGGGGGGGCGGCGCCCCCCCCCCTAAAATTTTACCCCGGTTGTAGGGGAATGGCGCCATGGCGCTGGCGCCATTCGTAGGCGCCACGCCATGGCGCCACTGGCATTGGCATTGGCGCCAAAACAGCAGTATACGTCTGTATTTTACAGGCATATACAGCGAAACAGACAGAAATTGAGTCCATTTTCACTGGCTTTTAGGCCGCGGATACTGGTCAGCCAAAAATATATGTTGTGAAGGGAGAATGCGCGCTTGCGCGCAAAAATTTTTCAAACTGTCCACAAAATCGTCGTCTGAAAGTGCCATTTCTGGCACATTTTTTGGTCCGGCCCGGGAAGGGGGGGGCGGCCGCCCCCCCCGCCCCCCCCCTGGCTACGTCCTTGCATGTTTATGTATAAAAAAGCGGTGTATGTAAAAAGTGACTGCATGCTTGCACATACACATGGAATTTCGGATACATATTCAAAAATGTGTTCAAATGCTGAACACAGAAACCTTGTTGTTTGTTTGTAGAGAATTGCGTTTATAAATTTTTTTGTGATGAATTCCGACGACGCCACTTGCAACAATTGTGAGTAGCACACGTTTTGAACCTGGAGGGGCGAGTGCAAGCTCTGGTGCCAATCTCAGACTCTGTAGGATGCCCTGTAAAATGTAAAATTTCATGCAAATGTCAAAACTTATGTAAAATGCCCAGCAAAATGGCAAAAATTGGCCACCTTCCGGGGCATTTTGCATGACTTTAGACACTTTGCATGCCATTTGACATTTTACAAAGCATTTTACAGGGTCTGGGAGTCCCCCAGAATCACCAGCGTAGTTGGATTTGGCCACACTTACAACAGAAAGTGGTGCAGATGGAGCGATTTACCCATCCAAAGGTGAAAATAATGGTATTTTCCAAAGCACAATGGCAAATACTGTGATAAATTTTTACGTTTACGTTTTTTTTTACGTATTCCTTGGTATTTTAAAATTACCTTACGTTTTAGTATTTATACTTTTGATTTGGAAAAGGTATTTACGTTTACGTTTACGTTTTCCAAAAATACCAGTATTTGCACAACTCTGCTATTTACCTATCTACCTTGGGTCAATTCTGCAAGTGGAGAAGTAAAAATAAACATTTCAGAAATGAGAAGTAAAAAGAGAAGTGAAATAGCAAGTGAAAAGTTAAAATCAAAGTGAAATGAGAAGTAAAAAGTTAATAGTTACATAAACTTTTCACTTCTCACTTCTAAAATTATTTCGCTTACTTTTTTCTTCCCACTTTCTCATTTTAAAACTTCGGTTAAAACTTTTAAATTCTCATTTCACTTCTAACTTCTCAAATGGTTTTTTACTCCCCCAGTTGTGGAATTGGCAGCTGAACCCTACAAAGGCTTAACACTTTCAAGACACCCACATCTGCACAAAGTTGAGAATTGATGGCATAACATAATACCTAGACATAATAGATAGGTAATGAAACATAATAGATATTGTCCTCATCTTCAATACGATTTATCCGTGAAAGCGAGTGAATGCGATCAATCAGTCAAATGACGTACAGGTTTTCAAAAAGCTTTCGGTTGTCAGGCAACCAGAGTTAAAAGTACTGAACTTTTTCAAAGTAAACGTAAAGTATTTTTATTTTACTCACAGCTGAGTAAAGAAAACAAAGTAATTTTTTTATAATTTGACACTGCGTAAAACGTTAGTAAAATACTTTTCCCGGGAAAACGTAAAGCGAGTAATTTTCTCACGGAAAACGTAAAATTGCGTATTTTCTCTCACAAAAAACTTAACAGTCACTATTTTTTCCTTCAATTTTTACTCTGGAATACATCAAATATGTGTTATTTCTCCTGATAAGTAGAGACTCATGCTATGCTACCGTATTACCTCGAATTATCCCCCCTTGAATTAACCCCTTCTCGAATTATCCCCCCCTTGAATTAACCCCTCCTCGAATTAACCCCCCCTCAAAATGGGCTGGAGAAATAATAAACCCCCCCTCGAAATACCCCCCCCCCTTTGGAATGATGTACGTCATGTACATAATAAATACGTCATGTATGCAATGTACATGATGTATATTACTGTTAATTTGCATTGCAGCTACACATAGACTAGTTTGGGTAGCTATCTACGTTTTTATGTCCAAATATATCCTGTTTGGACACATTTATTACCTGTTTTGGGTATGCAAATGCCTACTATTTACTACGATCCTTATGAAAATTTCTGACGAAATAATGAAACCCCCCTCGAATAACCCCCCCCCCCCCCTTGAATTACCCCCCCCCCCTCAAATTTTGCTGGCGAAATAATAAACCCCCATGGGGGTATTTCGAGGTAATACGGTATTTACATATATTTACAAAAATAGCATGACTAGTATGTGCAAATAATAGATACACATGCATTTATGTGTCGTGTTGAGCGCTTTCTCTGAATTGTCAAATATTTGTGGGAAATTGATCAAATTTTTACATTTTCTGGTACCTGAGTATTTTCAGTAGGAATACATAACAAAACGTAAAGGTATTTTTGAAAAACGTTAGCTAAACGTAAATAAAAATACCGAAATACCCAGGTATTTCGGGTAAACATAAATACGGTTTTGCAACACTGCTTTCTATGTCAACTTAAAATAAATTATCGGTACTAAAGTACGCGAGTAAGCGAGTGCTGGTATTTTTTTGGGAGGAAACGTAAACATATTTATGCAGTACTCGAGTATACGTATTTATCGAATCAAATCAAATAAAGTTTACTCGGCTCGGACCTCTAGAGTCAAATGCAAGTAAATGTCACAAATAACATTGTACATCCATCGGCTACCCCTATTTGCGATCTTAATAGGTGAGTTTTTGTATGACGCTGTAACGTTTGGATACCTATAGCAAAACCGTGGAGTAAGTATTAAAAGATAAAATTCTAAAAAGGAACGCGGCAGACAACATTGCCAGTAACACCGAAAAGAAAACACTCTAAAACCCCACGACACGGTTTCGACTGCTTGTTAAAAAGCGTTGAGCAAAACAACGATTGCATATTTGAGAGAAGAAAAAGAAAGAAATAAGACACTACTCAGTATCACCAATCCACTCATTTTAATCAACCCTATTTTGATACGTTTCCATGTATTTCCGAATTTTGTTTTGTTAAATGTCCAGAGTGAAAAGACGTTTGTCCAAAAATCTCTCATAAACTCCGCCTTTTTGCATGTTTCCTGTTTTGATTGTAACAAAATGCCAAAAACATCACTTCATTTTATTACATCTTTGTACATTTTTGTCACTGTGGCTGAGACCTGATAGAATCCCTACACTAGTGAAGTGTCCCGCTCACTAATGATAAACCATCGCAGCATTCTGCCTCACCAGTGAGTATTCTAGTCAGTATCTCCAAGTATTCCGATGTGTGAATATGCATTTTGTGGCACTGCGGCATCAAACACCTTACTAGGAATCTGTCTCTCAATGTTATGGAAATTTTGTCGTAAATGTATTGCCGCCGCTGCCTCCGGTGTGTAGAGCATAGCTCCACACCATCGGCTGCAGCAGTCCTCACTAATCGATACCACCCAAGATTTCCACCAGAGCATCACCATTGGATGCTGGCACTGTCCCATATAATGAGACAGCGTCATCCAGAATGACCACCCTAGCACCTCACATAATGGACAGTTATTCCATTGCCTCAGTTTATTGTGCCTATAGAGTAAACGATTATCAAGTAAACGTAAATACCGTATTACCTCGAAATACCCCCAGGGGGTTTATTATTTCGCCAGCAAAATTTTAGGGGGGGATAATTCGAGGGGGGGTTTATTCGAGGGGGGGGGGTCTATTATTTCGCCAGAAATTTTCGGAAATTCCCCATACGCAGACGTAGAAAAATCGAACAATTACATAGATGTATATGTGTTTATAGGCATATATAACTGTATATACACAAAAACCCTTCCCTAACGTCACTTAACCATCAGTTTTAACGTGTGTTCTGCATTGTACAGATCACAAACTGCGGTATTTGTCATGTACGTTCACGTTACACCCAATTTTAGGGGGGGTATTTCGAGGGGGGGGGTTTATTATTTCCTCAGCCGAAATTTAGGGGGGGTATTTCGAGGGGGGGGTTAATTCAAGGGGGGGGGGTTAATTCGAGGTAATACGGTATGTTTTCACAACTATGCAGGCAATGAGTGTTTAGCCTGCGCCTCATTCATTTTAATTTATTTTATCAAAACGGGATCATATGGTTGCCTGCAGTGACACACACACACACGGACGCTAGACATCTATCTATTAGTGATGGAATGGCGCCATGGCGCTGGCACCCTTTAATGGCGCCAACGGGCGCCATCGCCATGGGGCCATTGACGCTTGGCACCCTTTTTGTGGCGCCTGGTGCATTTATTTCGAATGGCGCCATGGCGCCTTTAGCGCTTGGTGCCATTTTCGCTGGCGCCAATTTGGCGCCATTGCTTTGGATGCGCTGAAAATGGCGCCAAGAGGCAGGATGAATGGTTATTTTTTTCCATGTTCTACTTCCTTATCTGCTAGATGATATAATTTTGGTGATGCTTGACACATTCACCTTTGTAATTTTGTTGCTAGCATTGCAAGTCGGGGTTCATGTTGATGGTTTTATACCACAAACTCCAAATCTTCAGATATGACCCACAATTAGAACAATGTCAAAAAAATTTTCCAGGCCCTTACATCATCCATCACCTAGGTACATATTTACAGTGCACTGTATTTCCTTCAAATGCTCTCAGGGGTTTATTATTTCCCCAGCTCGCTCAAACCTGGGGGTATTTTGAGGGGGGTTTATCAGAGTGTCGTAGTTGAGTGAACTTACAGTAGTAAGTTACTCAACTACTACAAGAGGAAACACGGTAGTCACCTTAGAAAGGGATGGGATATTTTCTAAAGGTATTTGCTTTTAAATACCGTATTTGCTTGAATAATTTCCATCGGGGATAATTTTTTAATCAAAAAATTTTGAGGGAGTACTATGCAAGAGGCGGAATTATTCAAGCAAATGCAGTATGCCTATAGACACTTGTGCACATTCGGAAAGGCGCCATGGCGACCTTTCTCTGTGGCGTCCTTGACGCCCTGCTTTAAAGGGCACCAAAAAGGCGCCAGCATGGTTTCAAGGCGAGTGCTGTGTAAATGAAAAAATGAAAAACGCATCGGTGGATGATCTAAATTTGCCAGAAAAATGGACGAAGTGAAGTGACTGGGTGAAAATCTTTCTTCCAACAGTTCATCAGACGTAACTGACGGATCAGAAGACAAGAATGATGGATCGCTGAATTTGCAAAATCATGAATCAACGGATTCAAATCGTCTCAATTCCATTTTTGTCCATTTAAATGAAACATTGATTGGAAGTGAGTGGATGGTTGTCACATGACAATTTTCATTGTGTTAGAATTTGTCACGTGGCTTTATTAATTTTTTTTTGTTGCTTGTCTTGTTTTTGTTCATTGCATCCTGGATAACACGAATTAAGAAGTGAATGTGTGTACTACAGTGCTGTACAGGGACGTATCCAGGATTTTTGAGCGGGGTGGCTGCTTGTTTACGGAGGCCGGCGAAGGGGGGGGGGGGGCTCAGCCCCCCCCCTAAAATTTTAGCTACATAGTGGCGGAATGGCGCCATGGCGCTGGCACCACTCGTAGGCGCCACGCCATGGCGCCATTGGAGTTGGCGTCAGCGCCATGGAACGCTGTATATGTACCGTATTTCATCGAAATACCCCCCCCCCTCGAGATACCCCCCTCAAAATGGGCACTATGAATTTGTGGTCCGGGAAATGCATAACAGACGTTCAAAACACTTACTGTGTTTCGTTAGAACATCGTTTATACCATCTACATCCTTATATAAGGCGGTAAAAACTTATAAATTGTGGTTATTGTTGCATTTTTCACGTTTTTCTCTCAAAATTTTCACTCTGAAAAAATAAACCCCCGGGGGGTAATTCAAGGAAATACGGTATGTAAATATACATACAAAACAGCAAAAAGCACAACATTGAGTGTATAGCGATATAGCAATTTAGTTATAACGATTTGTGGCCACATGGAGCAAATCTGATGAAAATATTTACCGTATGTCTGGTGAAGAATGCACGCTTGCGCGCAAAAATTTTTACGCTGACGTTGAAAAAGTCGCATTTTCCGGTCACTTTCTGATCCCACCCCGGGAGGGGAGGTGGCTGCAGCCCCCCCGCCCCCCCCCCTGGATACGGCCCTGGTGCTGTCAACATTTTTAGCATACGCAGGGTGCTTATGCACTTATTTATATTTGGCGCCTGATTTTTCAAATTGTGCCATGGCGCGATCTTTCCGTGGCACCCCTGGGGCCCACTCTCTGAATGGCGCCTGGCGCCTTTTTTTCTGGCACTTTTCCATCATTAGTGTCAAGTAGTGTTTGGGTCGCCATTAGTGACCATCCATTTTAAGTGTCACATTTGATTAGCAAGCATGACATGATTGAATGGTGGCATACAACGTGTAGCTAGTTGTCCTGTCAAGCGATGCCTTACAGCATCCAAGTGAGCTTTTTGGCAGCATACCAAACGACTAGCATCCTAAGTGGTCTGGCCTCATTTGCGGTCACTTAATTACTTTCTGCAGCCATTATTAGTGACCGGAACGGAAATACTGCGTTTCACTCGTTCGTATAATATGCAACCTTAACGGACACGGGTAAACTTCTTTTTCATTCCCTTTTTGGAGGAATTTGAAAGGGCTGCGGCCATAAGTTATCTTAATATCTGATTCCGTATGACGATGTTTGTCAAATTATCGCATAACAATCAGATTTAAAACAATCTGCCTTGAACCGAATAGAATCCAGCTAAAAAATGACAACAGCACAAAAAATGGCTGGCATTGTAATTTTCGTGGGCACTCAACTTTTGGCAACATCTGCAGTGCAACCGATTTCGCTATTTGGCAAGTTTATAAATTCAGTTGGTAATCGCGAAAAATGTTCATTATAAAACTTTTCACCTTTCAACAGAGCTAAAAGGACAGCTGAAAGCGGAGTGCGATAACTTACCCTCTGGTGAATCTTGCAAATGATTTTCCGTCTGTGCTTCTGAAGCGACATGCCGCATTCAAACTAGTTTGCACATAACAGGATTCCTTCACGAAACTGGAAAAATCCCTTAAAAAAATGAGAATCTTCAAAAACACAAAAGTGAAATCAATTGCAAGTGACCTCAGATGCGAACGCATTGCTGCTTCTGGACACAGGCAGTTGCTACTACAACACGATGAACTACGATGACAACTGGTATTTTGCATTTTTTTTCAACTTTTTGTACAAATTCACCGATCAAGCACGTGCATTGTAGGCTGAGCGCTTGGGACCAGTGCGCGGCGCTGGTGCCTGGGGGACGGCTCGCACACGCCTACAGCACCGATGTCCTCCGCCTGTTGCATAGAAATGTGCTTTTCGGCCCACTTGCCATCTTGAGTGTATGTTAGATGCAAACTTCGGTAGTTAATTAAAAAACTATTTTAATATTCACACCATTCTGAGAAACTATTTAGAGTTAAGAAACAAGAGATGCATCCAGGATTTTTGAACAGGGGGGGGCGGGCTGTTTGTTTACTGAACCAGGCGAAATGGGGCGAAAGGGCGAAAGGGAATGGCTCCATAGCGCGATAAGCATTGGTACTGGTGCTGAGAACAGCTGTTTGTGTATTTTACAGCGACATGCAGACGATAACGTGCATTCTCAGGGGTTCTATCCACGGCAGAGTTGTACAAATACGGGTATTTTTGGAAAACGTAAAAGTAAACGTAAATACCTTTTCGAAATCAAAACTATAAATACTAAAACGTAAGGTATTTTTAAAATACCAAGGAATACGTATAAAAAAACGTAAATGTAAAATTTTTATACATGTAGTACTTGTCATTTTGCTTTGGAAAATACCATTATTTTCAGCTTTATATGGGTCAATTGCTGATTTCCATACAATATTTTTATGTTTTTAGCACTACATGCTCACCATAATGAACTACATCGAGTCAGACAACTATAACAAATCATAATCTAACACAAACAATGGTGATATAAACATCAAAAATGAGCAAAAGTTACACCTTTTTATCATTCAATCTGATAAATAACTCGCTCAAATGTTTCCATATATTTACCAAATGGATCCTTTTACCTAATTTCAAAAGCCCATCATGGCTAAATGGACGCTCTACAGTACTGTTTCAGTTCATTGCAACTTTTAAAACTGTTTGTTTAGCCTATTTTGGAAAAATGTCCCATAAAATATAAATACTATTATATCTGCCATACCTATATGAAGACAGAACCTAAAATCGTGTTGAATTTTTCATCATAAATATTACATTTCTTTCACTATTTTGTTCATAATTTGTTGTCAGTTATGACAAAATACAGTTACATTTTTATGTGTAACATTGACTCCAGTCAGTAAACAATAGTAAAGTCAGCAGACGTATCGCCCTACAAAAATTTGCGTCAGTCTCTCCAGTGGAGAGTGCATGACGGCATTAGGTATTGTGACGCAATATTTTAACGATTGGAAACGATTGGAATAGATCGGGACACGTATGAAAACTTGGCCCTTATCCCAGTTACCAGTTGCGTATTATACAAATGAGAGTGAAAACTGAAAGTTAGCTAAAAATCGTTAAAATTTGCTTCGCTTTGCCAATACCACCTTCATAATCGCTATTTTTGTTTATATACATGGTTATATAGCTATTGTGAGCCTATTTTATTAATATTAATATCGGATTTCGAATTTTTGGCCGGCTGCCAAGTTCTCTTCTGTTGGAACGGAGCCAACAAATGAAAAATAAACAAAAACGGTAGTTTGAACGGTAAAACGGTAGTTTGAACGGTCAAATTCTTTACGAGCAACGTTGAAAATGTAGATAACTAGGGCGTGGCACGCATGGATGCAGCGAAACATCCATTTTCCTTTTAATATGATTTTTTTTTTCAATTTCTAGCGTCCGCGTGGGACACAAGTTTCGTTGTTCGCTTTATTCACGAGCAAATTCTAACTCTCCGATTTTGTAGGGTGAAATGTCCGCCGACTTTAGCTATGTATTGGACTGTATTAAATATTTGAGGTATTGTTTGTAATCATTCTGGGGCCAGTTCCGCAAGTGGAAAAGTTAAGAGTTAAAAGTTAAGAGTTGAGTAAAATGACAAATGATAAGTTATGAGTAAAGTTAAGAGTTGAGTAAAACGGCAAATGAATTTACTCAACTCTTAACTTTTAACTTTACTCTTAACTTATCATTTTACTCAACTCTCAACTTTTAACTCTTAATTTTCCCACTTGCGGAACCGGCACCAGATCGCTGCTCTAAAGCAATCGCCACATCATTCTGATCATTTTAAGTGCTCAAGCATCATAATCAGTAGAGAATTCATGGAAATATGCAGTTCCGTCAGAAGGCACGGCCACTAAGAAACTAGGTTATATCAGAATTTTTATGTTTTCTCAAGTACCCGGGTATTCCGGTCAGGAAAACGTAACAAAACGTAATGGTATTTTTGGAAAACGTAAGTGTAAACGTAAATATAAATACCCGAATAACCAGGTACTTCAGGCAAACGTTAATACGTTTTTCCAACTCTAATCCACGGGCACCAAACTGCTGATAGTGCTGAGTGCAGGGCGGCTAAATGCAGCAATTTTTTTGCACATGACTTGAAAAATTTGTAGGAAAAGTCACATTTTCTGGGATTTTTCAGATCTCACCCTGGGAATGGGGGGGGGGTGCAGATCCATCACACAGGGGCTGCAGCTCCCCCCCCCCCTGTCCCGGGGTGAGACCTGAAAAATCCTGGGAAATACAACTTTTCCTGTATTTGTTTCAAGGTATGTGGAAAAAATTTACCACTGTGCACTCAGTATTGTCAGCATATTGGCGTCCATTGAGACAAATCCTTCAAAATTCACTCTATCATGTTCATGTTGCTGTATTTTTATGTATATTTACATACATAAACAGCGGTACTGGCGCCAGTGCCAACACCAATGACGCCATGGCGTGGAAAGCTAAGAATGATACCAGCACCGGTTAAATATACATAAAAATTTAAGGAGGGCTGTACCCCCCCCCCCGTTCACCGGGCTCCGTAAACAAACAGCCTCAAAATCCTGAATACATCCCTGTAGCAGGTACTACACGCATGACGGGCCTACATGTGTGATGGGTTTACATGTGTCAAGCTGTGATTACAGCTCAGCGTAAAATGATGACGTCAAATGAAGATGTAAAATTAATTAAAATTAGTGTGGATGATGCCACAGGTCTCCAATGTTTCTTGATAATATATGTATCAAAACCTTAATTGTGACCAATACTGAGTGGTATTTATCAGTCACATCTAGATCGAATTGAAAATTTCAATTTTTTTCATTTTATGTCACGATTTCATCCAACCATTGACGTAAAATGTAAAATAAGTTCCCTGACCCCAGATTTAATTGGGCAGACAAATTTTTGCCCTCCCTGCCCGACGCCTGACACGCCCGTCATGCCTGCCAAGCGCCTGACACGACCGAGTGACTGCCGGACGTGCCTTCACTGTGCCAGATTTGTCTGAAAAATGGCTAGCAAGATTTAATTGTGAGGCCAATTGCACATCTGCCGGGCAGAATAAAAAAGAAAACGGATATGCTGCCCTGCAGCCCCAGAGGTTGTCAGATGTAATGAAAAACGTCGAAAATTGCAAAAAGCGTGACCACAAACATTGATTTTTATTGTCCACATTTAAAAAATACAGTGTTTGAATATGATGGTTGCTAAGACAGAATGAGCAACTTGTCCTGTGGTCGTTGTGTATGTGTTTCTGCTGGGAGTTCACAGGTCCTGTGTTCAAACATGGCTTAAGGTGCCACAATTTTTTGGCACTTTTTTAAACAACTGATAATTTAGCATGTTAAATTTCTTGCAAAAATACATTAATTTTTATTGTACAATAATTTTTGCACCAGTCATTGGCTGAAATTTTAACCTTAACATGCATAATTACCAGTTGTAAAAAAATAAAAAAATAAAAAAGTGCAAAAAATTTGGCGCTTGAAGACGCGTTTGAACACGTGTTTGAAGACAGTACCTGTGAACTCCGAGCAGAAACACATACACCTGGACCACAGGACATGTTGCTCACCTGGTCTTAGCAACCATCATATTTGTGCACAGTATTTTTGAAATTTGGACAAAAAAATAAATGTTTGTGGCGACAATTTTGGCGATTTTAACCTGTTCCATTACATCAGACATTTTACAGTGTCTTATACATGACATTTGACATTTTACAGGGACATTTACACAACACATGACAGTTTACAGGGAATTGTACTCTTTACAGGGCTTTTATACAGGTTCTGGGACAGCCCCCAGACGCCGCTCAGCTATCATTCTATCCTGAGGCTAAAATTTTCGCTACCATCTCCTGCCCCCCCCCCACCAAACCATAAATATAAAAATAGGTATATAACCGTGTATAAAGATGAAAATGGCAATTACGTAGGTCAAAGTTTTCAAAATGGAGTGAATCTTAGCGGTTCTGGGCAAAAAAGGGGCGGGCGGGCGGGCGAGGGCATGCCTGTCCAATTAAATCTCGAATTGCCAGACACACCCGTCATGTCCTCCCTCTCAGGGATAATCTGCCCAATTAAATCTGGGGCCTGGTGTAAAATTATGACAGAATGAAAAAAATTGAATTTTCAATTTGCTCTAGCTGTGGCTGATCACTCAGTATTGGTAACAATAAAGGTATAGATACATAAAATATCCATAAAAAATTGGAGACCCATAGCATCATCCACACTCATTGAAATTAATTTTATGACTTCATTTTATGTTATCATTTTAAATCACATTCACGCTGAGCTGTAATCTCGGCTTTATAGGCATGAGTCGTTAAGAAATACAGCTCCCTTCTGTATGGATTTAAATGATAAGCTTTGAAACCTATACCAGTGAAAAAGTTTTTTTGAAACGGTGCCGGAAATAAACGCTGCGAAAAAGTGTTTT
This sequence comes from Sphaerolaimus hirsutus, assembly GCA_964036195.1. Lineage (NCBI taxonomy): Eukaryota > Metazoa > Nematoda > Chromadorea > Monhysterida > Sphaerolaimidae > Sphaerolaimus > Sphaerolaimus hirsutus. Next base: position 19,345,458 of record OZ038455.1, read on the forward strand.
CTACTGGGTAAGTGCATACCGACAATCCGCCATTTACCTGAGTAATCATTGCCCAACATTCAATTGCAACCAGAATTGGTATTGGATGGGGTGGACGTCGACGCCGCTCGGGGCGCACTCTAGCGACATTCTGAGCTGCGCCGAGGGCGTGTGCGGCGTGTGGCGCCACAGCAGGGACAACGTCTCTCAACACGACATACCAGTGCACGTTGACATGTCCGTCTCATTGACAACATTGAACCCACACACACTAGTTGACATCAAAATTCGTGTCAACTAAATTTTGGTTAATTATATGATTTCACATTTCCTATGTGCAGGTGTTTTGTAGATTTGGACCCCTGCGGACCACATTTCCTATGGTTATATAGATCGCTCCTCTAAAGGGATAGGTAGATGCAAAAAAAAATATTTTTTTTTTTGGGGGGGGGGTTGGAGGGCGGTTTTTTTTTGGGGGGGGGTCGCGGGGGTTGAATATATAGGTTTTTCCAAGGTATAGAAGAAAAAAGATAAAAAAATTGCTAAAAGTGAAAAATAGGTATATAAGCATACAGATGAAATAGCGATTTTGAAGGTGAAAAACTATAACAGAATGAAAATCACCCAGTGATTTTGAGTGAAAATTGGGGCAAAATTTCCCAAAAATCGCTCCAGGTAGGTATATGACTGGCTGATTTTGGAAATAGATAGCCAAAACTTTTGCCTCTGGGATAAATGGAGAGCTAGCGGATTTGGGGGGAGGTAACACCCCCCCAACCCCTACTAAACCCCTGGCTACGTGATAAAGTATAGTTAATTTTTTATCATGATACAAAATTTTCATTGTTTCTGCTAGGTGTGAGTCTTTAAAAAATTTCTGTTTTTAGTTGACATTTATTCGCGATGTCAACTAGTGTGTGGGGGCGCATTGAAACTGAAGTTTAAAATGCATGATTAGAATTTTCAACTCACTGCTTTCAGATAGGGTATATTTACATCATCAAATTGAAAACTCGCAACACGCAGGGCTGCATTTCACAAAGTGTTGAGAGGCGCGATTGAGAATACAGCAGTAACTGTGATTATCAGACACGCTCTGGAATCTGAATTCAAATACACAGCATATCAACAGGAAGGACCGTTGAGCAAATCGATCTGCGAAAAAGGTGAGTATAGATTCTGCAATAAACAGCCACGGTTCGAACGACACACGCTGTCGAAACGTACACGCGCCGCCATCTTTTTCCGGTTTTGCAAGAATTTTTCTTTAGTGGGGAAGGACACGGGGGTTGCCATTGGGTATGACGAAATGTGCACAGCGAGAAAGTCAGTGCGCATGTAAACCCGGTGCACATGTAGACCTGGTAATCAGGGTACCAGGGACATATCAAGGATTTTTGAGCGGGGGGCTGTTTGCTTACTGCAAAGTTGTTAAAAGGTACATATGTTTACTCGAAAAATACGCGTACGCGAGTACGCGGTAAATACATTTACATATACTTAAAAAAAAGTACTTGCACGCATACATTTTCAAAGCATACGAGTACGGAAAATGTATTTCAGAAATTTCAATGTGGCACATTTACTGCTCAAACCGCAAGCTTTAAACAAAATGACACCATAATTTGATGAATAAACTCAGGTAAAATGGTCTGTTGTCTACTCCACGTAAAAATTATCCCATATTACCAACTTTATTTCCATTGTGGCAGAAATATAACCAATTTTTCATTCATTATTCAGTTGGCACATGGTAGATTTCCGTGCAAAGTGTGTTGTCGATAAGCTATATTTATAAAGTCATCATATTTATCTATCATTTTTTTACAGAAAACATACGTTGTGCTGTAGACGTATGAAAACGTGCCCAATTTTACATACTCTATGAAGGAAAGTACTCCTTTCTCATCTCACAAGAAAAGTACCCACATTTACGCGTAAGTACGAGTAAAATAAAAGTATTTTACGTTTTCTATACTTTGTGGTGAGTAGAAAAAAATACTGTACGTTTACATATACTTTTGAAAAAGTTCTGTAATTCTAAAAACTCTGGCTTACTGAGCCCGGTTAACGGGAGGAGATTTAGCCCCCTCCCCCTAAAGTTTTACCAACATGGTGATGGAATGGCGTAAACATATTAAGCGACAGGTATTCAGTGTATTTTGTACAGAATTGACAGTACAAGAACCGATTTACTTATAAAATATCAGTGTGATGGAAAAATGTGGGAAATTTGGCTTACATATGCACCGGATTTACATGCGCACTGGCACAGACCCATTGTGCACATGGGTGCCAAATTTCAGCCCTCTTCACACGCACATGTGACCAGTGAAAAAATCATGCCACCTTCCAGGGGAAGCAGTGTTTGAAAGATAAGTAAAGATGAAAAACTTTTGTATGGGGATTGAGATCTGTCACCCTCAGGGGTATCTTGAATTATGACCCTCTGAGTGGTTGGATAGATAGCAAATCGCTCCTCTGGAGGGATAGATAGCTGAAGAAATTTCTGGGGAGGGGGTTGGGGGGGTTGGGGAGGGGTTGTGGTGGTTCGATATATAGGCTTCCTCGGGGCATAGAAGGAAGAAAAGGGAGAAAAATCGCTAAAAGTAGGTGTAAAATGACTCAAAATGGGTAAACAAGAGCATATAGTACTGAATGTAGCTGAAGATAGGCAAATAGGAACCAGAACCATGATTTTGGAAGTGAAAATCTATAAAAAGGTATGAAAAATAGTGATTTTGAGCAAAAATTGGGGTATAGCTTCGCAAAAATCGCTCCAGATAGGTAGATAGCTGGACGATTTGGGGGGGGTTTAGGGGGTACTAGCCCAAAATGTAGCCTCCGGGATAGATAGATAGCTGAGCGGCCTCCAGGATAGATAGATAGCTGGGCGGTTTGGGAGGGGGGGGGGTAACCCCCCCCCCCATTCGAGACCCCTGGTCAACTCTTGTAGACACCAAAAATTCATGTTGTTCAAACCTGATGTCGGTGGACACATTCTCCAACAACGCAACCACCTCCCGCAAAACTGCAAAACCGCAGCTGCGCCTGGCAAATCCTACAAACTGCACGCGAAAAATGAGCACGCAACCAACGGTGACCTGCTATCGGAACATTGGAAATCGTCAGTCAGACATTGTGCACACGAATGCTTGACTGATAAGCGATGTTTCGTTTTTGATTTCGATCCGCAGTCGGGGAAGTGCAGACTGTTCGAGAACATGTCCGGCACCGCCCAGAAAATGGGAACGAATGTCTATGTCAGACCGATCACGGAAGCATCCGGTGAGTTACGGGGTTAACGTTTCCACAACATCCTTTAATTGAGCGCGAATAATCTGCACAGAATTCCATACAAGATGCAGGGAGGGGGCGGCCAGCACCGCCTCCAGCACAATCATCCACCAGGTGCCAGTCCCAGACCCTGGAAAATGTCATGCAATTTGTCAAAAGTCATGCAAAGTGTCAACAGTCATGAAAAATGAGTAACCATTTTGCATGACATTTGACATTACATTTACATGGCATTTTACAGGGTCATGGACTGCCCCAGGGAAGTTGCTACGCCCTGTTCTTCTTCAGCACAGACGCCACTATAGAAACCAAAATCAACCATTGCAAGAGCCTCGGCGGAAGGCTGGCCTACATTAGAAGCAAATCCATGTTCGACCGACTCAAATACATCGAGGTAAATGATTATCACCTTAAAATGGTCGACAAAAAAATAGAACGTTTATCACTTGCAGGAGAAAAAATGTGTAAAAATCAATTTGCACCGTCCGTCAAGTGCTGAACAATTTCACTATCAAGATGAACGTGGTAACTACCACGCAACTTATGTATCGCCGAGCATCTGGTTCAGCACTGATCCAAACGAATATGTCCAGCCTGGCTGGCTGTGCACAATTAACACTGTTTTTGAGGGAATTATAGACCATGGCAATGACTACACTTTTGGATCACTATGCGAATTTGGTTGGACCGACCCACCACTGACAATTGAGGCGTCCAATTCTAAAAGTCGAGAAGTCCAAAATATGAAAATTTCGAGTGAGGCCCAGAAACCTGGGGCTACTTCCGCACATTTTTCATCATTTTCCACAAATTTTTTGACCTCACACGCCCATATGGCATAGTGCCAAATTTGACATTTTTTGGGAAAAATGCAAAAAATTTGAGCAAGAAATCGACAAGTCCACTTAGTTTTGGGCTAAAAGTCGACAAGTCCATCTTCCGCATTCTTTTCCGCAGTCTGAAACTTAAAATGCGATTTACTCAAAATCACATAATGTGGACTTGTCGACTTTTAGAATTAGACGCCTCAATTCATTGTTTTTCTCTCATAAGTATGAGTCTGTGCGCGTGCCGATTGGCCGCCCAAGTAATTAAAAAAAGGCAGGGGTAAAACACAGGGCTCAAAACTCGATTTTCTTAAACTCGAGTTCGAGTTATGACCCAAAAATTTGTCCGGTTGGGTTGGCGAGTCGAGTCAGTGAAAATGGAGTCTGGAGTCAGGCAAAAATCTCGAGTCTCAAGTAAAGTGCGATGCGTTACTTTTTGGTGTGGCCCCTGCAGAAATTTTAGATACTGGTTTCTCTACCAATGTTTACAGACACACTTATTGAAGTCTAAAAGCCAAAAGTTCATTTAAATATCAAAATAAAGCAAAAATACTTTTTATCACACATGTTCACATTCTTGATGTTGCCACAGCTAAAATTCAGCAAAAAATCAGCCTAGGGATGGAAAACAACATATTTTAATGGTCTGGTTTTTATTATTAATAACCAATAATTTTTAGAAAAACAATTGAAAAATGACATCCCCAAACCGGCCAGCAAATTACATGAAAAGCCAATTTCAGGTGAGGAATGGAAAGCAACTTCCCTTGCCAGAACCAAGTATTTTTTTGAATTTTCACAAAAAAAGACAGGGGCACTTTTCATATGAAGATCATCAGCTACAAAAAGAGTTGTTAAAATACCAGTATTTTTGGAAAGTGTAAGTGTAAGTGTAAATACACTTTCCAAATTTTGAGTATGGATACCAAAAGTAAGGTATTTTAAAAATACCTAGGAAAGTGTAAAAAAAAGTGTAAGTGTAAAAATTTTTTTAGAAAGAGCTCTCACTGTTGAGCATTAGAATACACCACTGTTTTCACCTTTAGATCAATATATTTGTCATTTTTATGCATCATTTCACATTTTACTGCCTTTTATGAAATATTTCAGACTGTAGCAAATACTTTAGTGGTATGAAGTTCACTAATAATGGCACTTTTTCAGTGTTGATATTTACTGAATAAGCAATGCGATACACACTGCTTAAATGCAAGAATGGACATGCAGCAAATGTCAATGCAAAAGCCAGTTGACTTTGTGTCCAGCTGGTGAATTTCCATTGATCTTGTCCTTTTTACAAAAGTATGATGAAACTGTAGAATACCATGAGTACTGACCAAAGGTTGGAGATCAAAGGCCAGTTTGTACATTTGCCATATTTTCTACATTCAATGCATAACTGCATGTGTGCACTGTGCAGTTATTTTTTGTATATGACCCTATTTTATGCTTTCCCAAAAGCATATAACAGGGCCATCTGAAAGAAAAAAATACACTTTCTGTACCCGGGTATTTTGCTCAGGAAAGTGTAAAAAAAGTGTATGGGTATTTTATGAAAGTGTAGGTGTAAATATAAATACCCATTTACCTGGGTATTTCGGGTAAGTGTAAATACACTTTCACTACTCTGGCTACAACCAGGGATTTATCCAGTTTTTTTTGAATGGAAGTGTTTGTTCACTGGGAGGCTGGTGAGTGGTGGGGGCTTGCCCACCGAGCACAAAGTTTCCTTAAGCAATCACACTGGCTTCATCATCGTCACAACAACATGGCACTATTGGCATTGGTGCCAATATAGTGCAATGTTATGTGCAGAACCACTGTTTATATATGTAAATATACATACTTATAGAGCAACAGGCACACCTGTATACATGCATGTATCTTACAGGAATTTGAGATTCCTGGGACTAAAATGCTGATAGCTGATAATCTGCTAATCTGCATATTTATTGCCTATTTTCGGCTATTTTGTGCACTATATATGTTTATATACATATTTTGAGCTGTTTTCACCTACTTTTAGCGATTTTTTTCCCTTTTCATCCTTCTATACCTTGAAAAAATATTGACCCCCCCCCCCCAAAAAAATTTTTTTTTTTGCTATCCCTCTGGAGGAGCCATTTACTATCTATCTGAACCCCCAGAGGGGTCCAAATCCACAAAACCCCTGACTGGGAGCCATACAGTATGTAGAATTGTATAGCAATAAGAAACTTCAGTTTTAACATCATTCAATACATATGCCAAGCCAATAAATGATATATCATGCATGTGGTGTGGAAATGCGCGCTGGCATGCAACATTTTTGAAATATGTTAAAAAATTCATACCAACATTGATATTATTGAACATTATTCAATGGGAAACCTGGCTCGAAATTTACCAAAATTTCAATTCAATGGGAGCCCTCCCCATTCCCCAAGCTCCAAAAACACACCCCCACTCAAAAATCCTGGATATGGCGCTGGTCTAACTCACTGACATTCCTTTGCCACCAAAAACCTTTCACAAATGTCGATAGTTGCATAATGAATTGAGTTCAAGCCATTAATTACCCGGTAATCATGCATAAAAATATTCTGTGATGAAATACCATAATTATGATAAATACTGTAGAAAATCCAAAGTATGAGCCACACTGGAAAATTGTGACAAACGATCTGCGATATGAAGACCAACACATCCTCAGCGAGCTCGCTGGCATCCCCAATGAAAAAGTGTGCGGATTTTTCTGCAAAAAGCGCGCAGACTGTGCCAGCATCGCCTACAACCCTTCATCTAAGGTTATACATGCCTTCTAAATTTTTGAAAAAAAATTTTTTTTGGCGACAAAACGGACGCAAATGCCCAGGAATGTCGGCTGCAGCGTTTCGAGTTCAGCGAGTCTGGACGTGAAAGCTCCCACTCGGCTGCAATCAACCCCAGTGTGGACAAGGTCGACGCCCCGGGATTCATTTGGTACGAGGACGCTAACTGATATATGATGCGTCTAATTCTAATAGTCGACAAGTCCATAAAATGCGATTTTTAGTAAATCACATTTTAAGTTTCAGACCCAATACCAGGCCCATCGTGCGTGTCCAATTTGGCTCTCTCATGCTTTTCATTAAGTTCCATATGTTGACAATAAAGTGTCAAATTTTCAGCCCCTGCTCTCAACCTATATGTGAAAAATTGGGTGTCCATAAAATTCCATTTTGTCAGAACAAAACTGTTTTGGGGAGGGAAATGGACTTGTCGACTTCTTGCATGCGAGAACATTTTTGTTCCCGGCTACATGGAGGCTGCCTTATGGGCAGGGCCGTATCCAGGGGGGGGGGGGCGGGGGGGCTGCAGCCCCCCCCTCCCGGGGCGAGACCAGAAAGTGACCGGAAAATTCGACTTTTTCAACGTCAGCGTAAAAAATTTTGCGCGCAAGCGCGCATTCTTCACCAGAAGTACTGTAATATCATTAGATTTGCTCCATGTGGCCGCAAATCGTTGTAAGTACACTCAATGTTGTGTTTTTGCTGTTTTGTATGTATATTTACATACATATACAGCATTCCATGGCGCTGACGCCAGCGCCATGGCGCCATTCCGCCACTATGTAGCTAAAATTTTAGGGGGGGGGGCTGAGCTTATGGGCAATTTTTGGACTTGTCAACTTTTGGAACTCAACTTTCCACAGTGGACTTATCACATTTCTTGCTTGTTTCGAAACAAAAGAAGCTGAGGAAGGTGGACTTGTCAACTTTTAGCCCAAAACTACATGGATTTGTCGACTTCTTGCCCAAATTTTTTTGCATTTTACCCCAAAAATATCAAATTTGGCACTATCATATATAGGCATGTGAGGTCAAACAATTTCTAGAAAATAATGGTAAATGTGCGTTAGTAGCCCAGATGACGTATTTTTCTGATGTAATTTTTGTATTTCTGATGGCGCTTGATGTATTTTTCTGTGTAAATGTGGTTAAATTAGTTCAATAAATCATAAGTTCGAGTACAAATTCTGTAGTACATGTTACTCGAGGGGGACTTATTCGAGGATATATGGTAGACTTGTCTCGTTATCTATTTTCTCTATCAGGTTTTCCCCCAATTTGTTATGTACATTCGCCATTTTGTACATTAATAAAATGTGCGAAGCCCACAAAACGAGGCTTTATTAATCATCCTTCGGAAAAATGTATAGCATGCGGTCCGCGCAGTATATCATTTGTATGAATGGATTTTACCGGGTACAATAGCAAGTAATTATAGCTGTGAAATTAATGGCCCTACCCATATTTACTAGTGGACAATCGAAATTTTTAAGGCTAATAATTTGAAACGCATTTGACTTTACCAAGATGAGGCGCCACGTATCATTTTTTGGCATCATATGGCGATATGAAACGTCACATGCACTGAGCCGTGTCTCATATATTTCACTCACGGTCATGATACATTTGGAAGTTTTGAAAAAATCCTTTTATTTAGAGAAACGTGGTTTTTTCGTCAAAAAACGGGGTCGTTTCATTTCTAGTTACAGCATGGGTTATCTCCTCCAGTCACGTGCAGGGCTGGCGATAGAACCACAGAGCCTGGGGCAAAAACGCATGTGAAATACCAGATCTGGAATCTGAACACAACAATGGGCCACACTCAAGGACGTACGCAGAGGGGCGGAGGGGGGACGCACAGACGTACGCATTTGTAGGCACTTTGAAAAACAAAATTACGCGAAAATGCCCACAACGAAATTGGTCAAACACAATTTATTCTAAATTTCTGCTGCGCGTCGACGCTGAGTGGGAAGCACGCGGTCCTGGGGGCAGTCCCGGACCCTGTAAAAATGCCCTGTAAAGTGTAAAATACCCTGTAATCTGTCAAATGTCATGTAAAAGACCCTGTAAAGTGTCATGTGCATCGAAATCTTATTTTATAGTATCCAAATCTTATGTTCTTGTATCCAAATCTTAATCTTTGACATAAGATTTGGATACGATAAAATAAGATTTGGATACGCATGACACATTACAGGGTCTTTTACATGACACATTACAGGGTCTTTGAAACTTCACAGGGTCTGGGAGTGCCCCCTGGCCACACTGGAGCGAGGATGACAGTGGGGGTGATCGGCTTTTGTGTTTATTAACCCGTGTCGCGAGTTGCGTCCAAACGGATCGGGGTTCACACTCTACCACCATACTACCATAGCCGACCGAATGTGCGAAATTCATTCACTGAAGGGTTCAACCCGCACCTCTCGTATAGAACACGAGCGCCCTAACCATATTAGGGCTGACATGCTGCGACGACAATGCCCTTAACGTTAAGCTAAGGATTCATTATCCAGGGTACACGCGGGTACAAAGGAAGTTGTGAAGGGCGAATAACCGCTAGGCAACAAACACCGCATGGCAACAGCGCTCATAGCGCAACTGCGTGTGCTCATTGGGCAACAATCACCGCATGGCAACCGCGACACGCGCGCATGCATGCCGCTGCCGCTGTGTGCCCGCCCAGCCGGCGCCAATGGCGCAGCGCATGTCTACATTCTGCCGCGCCGCCGCCCAAAGTTGCGGTAGACGAATAGACGCCAGCCGTACTGCGGCGCGGGGGGCGTTTTTTGCGGGTGCAAAAATGCCGCAAAATAAATTGCGCTGCACGTATGCAGTGGATATCGGATTATCGCGACACGCATACAAATTTGCCCGCACATGCATTGTTCTGCTGTTGCCATGCGGTGTTTGTTGCCTACAGCTGCTGGGTCGTTGTGAAGTGCCAAACCGAAAATGAACCTTGTCCCGCATGACTACTTAATACGAGCGATGCAGGGCCGTATCCAGGGGGGGGCGGAGGGGGCGGGGGGGGGCTGCAGCCCCCCCCCCCCCTCCCGGGGCGAGACTAGAAAGTGACCGGAAAATGCGACTTTTTTCAACGTCAGCGTAAAAATTTTTGCGCGCGAGCGCGCATTCTTCACCAGACTAGGGTTGGCCGATGTTTTTTTTAAACGTTTTTTATTTAAAAAAACGTTTAAAAAAAAAAATCGACCGAAATTTTTAGTACTAAGCACTAGGTATTTTGCAAGTTTTTTGCGCACCAGCGCGCAATTTCACACACAAATTGACATTGGTGGTTGTTTTCATTGGTTTTGTGGCATTTTTAGTATCAAAGTATCCCTTTATATATGCTACCATGGGTTAATAAGCCGTCATATGTCGGTGTAGTATATAATATTGAGGTAATGTGCTTCCATGTACCTCCACAGTGTGTAACATCACTCCCAAAGTAACAACCTCCTTTTATAACCTTGATTGATCACTATTCCGTGCCAAACTTTACGTGAAGTCACGAACATTTGACTATAAGGCGATATACGAACAATATGTCGACGAAAAATGGATATTTTTGACACAAATCACCACTTATAATGCTATCCCATGGCTCAACAGACATTATATGATCATATATAACATCACAGAGTATTGCCACTGTCTGATATACCTATATATGTTGACACAAGGTCATATCTGGGAGCTTTTAAAAAAAACGTTTTTTATTTAAAAAAACGTTTTTTATTAAAAAAAACGTTTTTTATTGAAAAAAACGTTTTTTATTAAAAAAAACGTTTTTTTTATTAAAAAAACGTTTTTTATATAAAAAACATCGAGTTAAAAAAAAACGTTTTTTTTCAACCCTACACCAGACATATGGTATTATTGTCAGATTTGCTCCATGTGGCCGCAAATCGTTATAAATACACTCGATGTCATGCTTTTTGCAGTTTTGTATGTATATCTACATACAAATACAGTGTTCCATGGCGCTGGCGCCAACGCCAATGGCCCCATGGCGTGGCGCCTACTAATGGCGCCAGCGCCATGGCGCCATTCCGCCACTATGTAGCTAAGATTTTAGGGGGGGGGGGGGGGGGGCTGAGCCCCCCCCTCGCCGGCCTCCGTAAACAAGCAGCCCCCCCCCCCGCTCAAAAATCCTGGATACGTCCCTGGAGCGATGGACACCTGGCAAAACGTATCGAATAAAATATTCACCATTTTTCATTGCGACTGCGCATATTTACTAAAACGAATTCGTTCAAAAAGCCGGATATTAGACGGTATCAAAGCGACGTTCACAAAAACGGCTCGCTCACCGTGATTCGAGTAGTGGCTCGTCTCTGATTCACCTCAACAACCACCTGTTGTCGTTGTTGTTGTGCCGCGTCGGGATGCAACTGCCCAATACGATGTCCCTGTGCGTCTCCGGCGAGCTGTCGCTCCTGTTGTTGCTGTTGTTGCTGCAGCGGATTGCAATACAGTTCGGTGGGCGACCGGACCGGCTGCAGTTGGTAGCCGGGGCGGACGGCCGCGTCCGCGCTGCGGCTGCTCGTCGGCGTGCCCGCCATGGTGACGGCGGGCGTGATGGGAGACACAGAGCTGCCCGAGGCGGATACGACGAACACCTGAGCGGTTTTGGAATACCTATTTGAGCGCAGTATTGAACACATCTGTCACTCCGCATCACCAAAAGAATACGATTAGAGTATCGTAACATCCGACCGACAGACATAAGTGCTAACGACAGACATAACGATTGTGCAAGTATGCTCGATCTGCAGGTATGCACCCAGTTAGCATTAAAAATGAGTGATCTTTAGAAAATATCAATTAAGATAAACTCAAAAAATTCCGGTAATGAAAACGTTGTTAAAACTCTCTGAAGTATTGGGTTTAGCATTGAAATTTTTTTTTCGAGATTCACATTTTTAAAATATAAAAAATCTTGGATTTACTTACATTTTCTACAGTTTTTTTTCCACTAAGATAACCAAAAAATATCTCAATCATATCTGCATTTTTAGACGGATTTAATTGAGATTTTGTAAAATTATATTATATCTTTCTCAAAATCACCCACTTTTGAAAGCTAGCTGCCGGCATACTTGCAAGGTGAGCGCAGTTCCAGAGTGGGAATATTTAGTAAGCAGGCGTTACTATTTGCAGTGGGAGTTTACATGCAGAGAAGTACACCATCGACATAAGTTTCCAAAGATTTTCCAAAAATCCCCTCAATACCCACCTGCTGCACAGAGCTATTAGGGCCCTGAATAACGACAGTGTTGCCGTCGTTGGCGCGGCCGCGCACCTGGCCCAGCTGCGGCCTAATCACATTCTCCGCCGCCACAGTACGGGGACTGGGCGCCACCCGGCCCACCGGCTTGGCGCAGCCCATAGGATTCTGCTGCGCGTCGACGCTGCACTGCGCCTGTTGTTGAGACTGAGTGGGAAGCACGCGGCCCTGGGGCAGTCCCAGACACTGCCCTGTAAAGTGTAAAATACCATGTGAAGTGTCATGTGTTCCCAAATATTATGTTTTGTATCCACATTTTGTCCGAAAGTAAGATTTGGGTACAAAACATAAGATTTGGGTACGATACCATGAGATTTGGATACATATGGGACATTACAGGGTCTTTTACATGACATTTGACACTTCACATGGTCTTTTTCACGACACCCGACATTTTACCGGGTCTTTTAAACTTTACAGGACATTTTACAGTGTCTGGGACTGGCACCTGGTGCACGACGACGGCGGGGTACGACTGCGAGTTGAATGCGGTAGCGCCGGCCGACGACTTGGCTGGACTGCCGACGACCACCGTGCGCGGTTGCTTGCTGCCGCCCGCGGTGGCGACTACTGGCGTCAGGTTCTGCGAGCGTTTTGCGGGTAGAAAGGGTCCACACACGCTAGTTGACAGCAAAATTCATGTCAACTAGATTTTGGTTAATTACGGGATCACAACTGTCCTATGTGATAGGGCCTAGTTGATTTTTTTATCGTGACACTTCAAGACACTTAATTTCCTTAATTTTCATTGTTATTAAGTGACATTTCAAAATTTTTGGGTTATTTAATTGACTTTCAGTTGACATCAATTTGCGATGTCGACTATTTAGTGCAGGGGTTTAGTGGATTTGGACCCCTCCGGGTGTTCATATAGATAGTAGATCGGTTTAGGGGGGGGGGGTTGGGGGGTTTAATTAATTAGGGTTAAAAATTAGCCTCAGGAAAGATAGATAATAGCAGCTGAGCGGCCCCGGGGATAGATAGATAGCTGGAGCGTTTGGGGGGGGGAACCCCCCCCCCCGTACTGAACCCCTGATTTAGTGTGTGTGAGCTAATTCTGATGAAGACATGAACCATTTCTACCCTTATCAAGTGATGACGTAATGAGTTGATAAAGTGGAGAAAAGTATTGCGCCCAACTAAGTAAATTTGGAATTTCAATCAATATTCTCGCACATTTCTTGCTACTCATTTCATAACTAGGGTGTCAATAAAAAATTTTACGGAAAACGGAAACGGAAAATTTTTCGCACTCGCGGAAACGGAAAACGGAAAAAAATTGTCTGCGGAAAACGGAAATTTGACACCCTATTCATAACACTATAACACACCACTTCACCGTTCACCAAACATTTCCGCAACATCGAACCCAAACCCCCAAACCCCTGCAAAACCCACCATCCTAGCCGCAGCAGCAGGTTGAACCCTGACAATCCTAGCCGCCCCCGAACCCGACGTGTTCAACGCGCCCGCACCGGTCATCTGCACCAAGGGCGCCTGCAGTCGGTCGCCGGTCAAAGTGGACACGAGCGGCGGCGACCCGTAGGCCAGGTGGACCCGCGAACTGGTGGAATGGTTGGGAGAGCTGATGGAGGGACTTTGAGTCGACTGGGCGCGTTTCCTCCTGCGGGATGAGGTTGCGGTGGGCTCGAGGTGGGACCGAATGTTCGAATGACGGAGTCTCCGTAGACATGTTAACCCGCTCGACATGTAGACCCGTAGCAGAGGTGTTAAAATATGTGGCAAATTTTGAGCGATTTTCCCCAATATCTACGCAAAATCGCTAAATTTTGCTCATACTCTTTGTCAGTTCTCACATTCAAAATCGCCATTTTCGGTTTTCTGCCTTCTATACTTTGAAAAAGCCTGTATATTTTTGCCCCCGCAAGCCCCCAGAAATATTTTCAGCTATCTATCCCCCTTAGAAGCGATTTGCCGTCTATCCAGCCCCCACGGGGCCAAACCCCCCGACCCGTCGTTTACATGTCGAGCGGGTTTACATGTCTACAGGCACAGTTTCGTCCAAATGAGGGACTCACTTGAGTTCGCCGATCCTGGCGGCGAGGGAGCGCTGGTCAAGTCGCTCGAGCACGGTGAACTCGCCCGGCTTTACGCGCGACGGCTGCACCAGGTACACGCCGTCGTTGTATACTAGAATCTGTGGACGAATTTGAATGTGAAAGTAGGAAAAGGCAAACGTAATCAGCACAAGCAACATTTGGATACGTGTTTACAACCAGTCCAAGTAGGGATGGCACTTGATGTTTGAACCGATTTAAAAAATCACGGTGGAAACTGACTGCACTATGATCATTTACACTTTTCAATGACAGTTACAATCTCACTTCCAGATTGACAGTGATGGTTATTCCCATAGAAATCGCACCAACCGAATCTTGTCCATTGAGATTGTACAGTTGGTTGCCGGGCAGGTCGGAGGGCATGGCGAGCAGCTGCTGCACCAACTGCTCCATGGTCGCCTGCGGCTCGGGCTCGGATGCCACAGGTCTGGGTGGCTGCGTAAAGATTTCAGCGGATAAGGTGGCAAAAGTGTATCAGAACAATGTGCTAAAGAATCCTAAATGGTACTGAAGGGAGACTGAACGGCTGTCCCAGACAATGTAGTGCCAAATGTCATGTAAAGTGTCAGTACAAAATTACAAATAAATTATCACCGAACCTTGTACGACAATTGACACTTTAATGTACATTTGTCATGACAACTGACACTTTGCATGACATTTTACATGACATTTGACACTTACTTTACTCTTCACAGTGCCAGGATAAGCGCCTGACATTGAACACAGCTCAATCACCTCAGGGACGTATCCAGGATTTTTGAGAGGGGGGGGCTGCTTGTTTACGAGGGTTGGCGAACGGGGGGGGCTCAGCCCCCCCCCCTAAATTTTTTCCCTATATAGGTACGAAAAAGCGGTTTGGCGCTAGCGCCATACAAAGGCGCCACGCCATGGCGCTATTGGCGTTGGCGCCAGCGCCGGCAACCGCTTGATATGTATGTAATTACGCATACATATACAGCGAAAAGTTGTAAAAATGTGTTCATATCTAAGGATATTGGTTTAAAGGGACCAATCCGCTGAAAATACAATGCATGGGGACGAAATTGCGCGCTTGCGCGCAAAATTTTTAAGAAACATCAAAAATTATATGGGAAAAGTCGCATTTTCCGGGACTTTTTAGGTTTCACCCCGGGAAGGGGGGGGGGGCTGCAGCCCCCCCCGCCCCCCCCCTGGATACGTCCTTGAATCACCTCAATCACACGCTCACCTGAATATACGCACCACCAACATATTGCTGGCTTATCTGTACACCACTAGGCTGCTGCACGGACATTTGACCCAGCCCCTGCGGCGCGAACGGACTGAGCTGATCTTGACGCGGCAGCTGCGGCGCGGCCGGCGTCGCCACCGGCATGGGCATGGGCGCCAAGTCTTGCGATGGTGTGTGCTGAGTGGTGGATGAGGTGCCTTGCCGTTGAGATTCGTCGCGGCTTTCAAGTCTGCGCGAAATTTTTACTTTCAAGTTTTAATTTTTTTAATTTTAATGAAAAATTTGGAAAAATTTTTTTTGTAATTTTTACTTCATTTTTACTGGTAAACTAGTGTTCCAAAACTTTTAGTTTTCAGCCATAAATACTCAGTTTATGGTGGTAGCCATAAATACTCACTTTATGGTGGTAATTCTCCTGGGAAGGAAATTGGTTATGTCGCGCTTGATCTGCGGCCAAATTTGATCGACCAGGTGCTTTGCGGCCGGCCGGCCATTGGCGTCGATGAAGGAGAAAAGCCGTTCTAAATTGTCCGGTCCGCGCGCCATATAAACCTGGGGCAGTCCCAGACCCTGTAAAATGTCAAATATAATGCAAAGTGTCAAAAGTCATGTATAATTCCCTGCAAAATGGCGACCCAACAATCGCACTCTGGTCATACTGCAGGCCCTGTGGCCGTCTGGATCCATCCAGTGTATAGTGTCCATCGCCAATGGCCGCAGCGTGGACTCGGCCATTTTGCAGGGCATTTTACATTTTGCATTTTACACTTTGACATGACATTTGACATGTTACAGGGTCTGGGACTGGCACCTGCTTGTCAGGTTGAGCGATGGCTGGGGGTCTGGCCGCCGGGCGCGTTCTAGCTGGCGCACGAATTGGCGCATTCATAAACGTTGTGGGTTGCTGCGGCGGCGGCCTGCGATCATTCATGTTTTTAATTTTTGTTCTCATCCATTATATGTAGTTGGATAAAATCACAACTAGGGGTTGAAAAAGACGACTTTAGAGACACTAGGTAGTCTTTTTTAGAAAAGACGCGTTCTGAATGGACGAAGGCAATAGCCATGGCCCGCTTTTTCAAAAGTTTTTGTTTGAAAACGGTTGTAACGCCAGCATAGAAAACGTTATTTTAAATAAAACCAATTAAGCCAAAATACATTTACACAAATTCACAAAAGCGACTTACAAAAGTATATTCAAATATTCACGCATTTATAAGTATATTCAAAAGTCAAACATCTCAAAAAACACATCTTCAAATCCGCAAACAAAACCCAAACCCCACCCACCTAGTCTGCGGCAGTCTCTGTTTGCTAGTGTAGGTCTTCCTGACTCTGTGCACGTTGACCAGACTGTGGAAGTCGGACCTGGTGCGGGCGCACACCTCGCTGTTGTCGGAGTGCAGAGACGAGTTCGACTGAGCGCTCGAAGCGTTGAATGCGTTGCTGAGGGGATGGGGTGGGATTGGAAGACAGCAGGGAGAGCAGGGTACTAGTTTGGGGGGAGGCTTGGGCAGGCTAATTTACTTTTGCCAAGATGATTAACATTTTGCACGACAATTGACACTTTACACGACATTTTACATGACATTTGACACTTTACTTTACATGGAATGAGACTGGCACAAAATTTGGAACAATTTTCCCACAATTTGGAACAATCTTCAGTTGTAACGTTTTGACCATTGGTATCATTGAATGCTGAATATGTACATGTTATTTGCCAAAAAAGTTACTGCACCATTAAGATGGACAGATATAAGACTGATGTATTGATAAAAAAACAATTATAAGGTATTTTTGACTAGGGTTGGAAAAAAAACGTTTTTTTTTAACTCGATGTTTTTTTAAAAAAAACGTTTTTTTTAAAAAGCTCCCAGATATGACCTAGTGTCAACATATATAGGTATATCAGACACTGGCAATACTCTGTGATGTTAAATATGACCATATAATGGCTGTGGAGCCATGGGATAGCATTATAAGTGGTGATTTGTGTCAAAAATATCCATTTTTCGTCAACATATCGTTCGTATATCGCCTTATAGTCGAATGTTCGTGACTTCAGGTAAAGTTTGGCACGGAATGGTGATCAAACAAGGTTATAAAAGGAGGTTGTTACTTTGGGAGTGAAGTTACACACTGTGGAGGTACATGGAAGCACATTACCTCAATATTATATATTACAGCAACATATGTCGGCTTATTCACCCATGGTAGCACATAGAAATGGATGTTTTGATACTAAAAATGCAACAAAACCAATGAAAACAATCACCAATGTCAATTTGTGTGTGAAATTGCGCGCTTGCGCGCAAAAATTTTGCAAAATACCTAGTGCTTAGTACTAAAAATTTCGGCCGATGTTTTTTTAAAAAAAAAAACATTTCGGACGTCATGTTTTTTGTTTTTTTTTAAACGTTTTTTTTTTTTTAAACGTTTAAAAAAAAACATCGGCCAACCCTATTTTTGACACCTTTCTTACAAAATTCAATTTTGACTAAAAAATCAGGGTATAGCGAAAAATGATGTCTTTTTTAGGCAGCACAAGCAACATAACAAGTTTTGGCGGGATGTCGTATACTGGGGCAAAAACCTACCTGTAGAAAAGGAAACAAATCGATTGTTGGCATCACTAACCGATTGTTGGCATTCTGCATGCGGCTGGCCGTACTACGCTGAACCAAATTGTCACGCAGCGTGTCGATCAAACTCGGCGCAAGCGGTCTGTTTGGGTGGGAGTCGGGGGTATCAATGAAACACATGAATTAAGGATTTTGAAAATGAGATAAATAAACAGGTATGAAAATTAGCGATTATGAGCAAAAATTGCCAAAAATGAAAAATAAATAGATAACTCAGCAGCCCCCTCCCCCCAACGGGCCAGGACCAGTGCACAAGTAAACCCGGTGCACAAGTTCTAATACCCTGTGCACAAGTCGACCCAGTGCAAATATGGCCCCCGTACTTGTGCACCGGGCAGGTGTAAGCGCCCCGTCTGGTACACAAGAATGGGGGCCATGGCATTTTCACATCACATGTCAGCCAAGAAGGCAACTATGCACTCTGCCCCGAAACACACCTGGAACCAATTGGCCTGTGCGTGTCTTGAGCACTGCTCAGATCAGTCCGGTCGATATACGGCTTGTACGCGCCAACTCCGCTACTCTGTTTCTTATCGCCCAACCTCAAACTACTTTTTCCGCCGCCGCCGTTAAAATTCCCGCCCTGATCATCAGGAACATAATCAACATCGTCAACGTAATTTGGACGGGCGCGTTTCCGCTGCGAACTGCCGGTTGGTAGCGAGGGTGATTGACTTCCGTGTTGGGATCGCTGGGAAGTTTTGGGGAGCAGGGAAATTTGCATGGTTGTAGATGTGATGGGTTCTCAAGGGGTGTTGAATGGCCGCAGCCGCAAATTACCAGCCAGGGTTACCCACCCCCCCTGATCAAAAAAAAATCCTTGATACCATCTATATAACCCAGACCATGCTCACCTATTAATTTATTCTGGGGTGCCAGCTGAGGGGGTATCAGCTGAGGTCACACCCATAGGAGTGGAAAAACCCGTTTCGTCAGCAACCCCATTGTTAAAATTTAAACCGTTTTTTCAACAAAAAATTCAAATTTCTTTTCAGTTTTCACGCTATCCACCGGAGGCCCGATTTACTATATGTACATTTACCAGAACTCCCGCGAGGGTAAAAATTCCGGCGACCCCCCCCCCCCCAAAAAAAAACAAACAAACAACAACAACAACAAACAAACACACACCTTCTTTCTATCCCTGCCGCCAGTAGCGGCACCCCTAGTCATTTGATTGACCTCCCTTTCCAATATCCCCAACATTTCAATACACGCGAGGGCCTCCCTTTGAGCGCGGCCGCTGTGCCTTGCTTCACTGGCGGGAAAATAACGCTGCCAAGATTTGATAAAGGACCTTTCCAAACGCAAAGCTGTTCGAGTGATTTCTACGGAGGGTGGGTTGAGAAGTGAAATGGTTTTTTGATGGGCCGTCAATCGGAGTATTGTATACCGAGAGGAGCGAATACATTGCCTAGAATACTACCATAACTTAATGAATAAAATCTTGTGACAAATTTCGTAATTCATTATTCCACAGTAAAAGCGAAATATTATGATAAAAGCTGTATTATTTTTGGCTCATTATTCAGATGGGTTATGGTAGGTTTCCATACTCAGTGTGATATCCGCCGAGTATAGATGAAATCTATGTTTCTCATTAATACTGCATCTTGTTAAACTGTTTCACTGTTCAGATCGCTCACAGGATTTGATCGATTTGACAGAATTTGATCGCTACAGACTTAAAGACCCAAAACAAAACCAGTTTTAAAAAAGTCATTTGAATCGAACAAAAACTCACCATGATTAGGCCCATTAAACTTCAAACAATTCAAGAAAATCTTGTTCATATCCTCAATAAATTCAAATTTGTTTTTAAAATCCCTCTCCAGCAATTTTGTCTCCAAAGTGCTCAAATCCATAGGTTCCTTTATGAGATCTTCATAACCTGGGGCCTCTTCATTTGTAACCGGCTGCATAAAAGGGTGCGCATCTTCGACGTTTTGCACTCGGTCGAGAACTGAAAAATGTTGCGAATGTTATTTGCGTAGAGTGAAAATGTTATTGATACAAATATAAGACTGGCTTATCGAATATCATCACCAGTGGAGAGTCGATTATCGACATATGTTGATTAGTAATGAAGTCAGGGGTTTCGAATGGGGTTTGGGGCGGGGGTAACCCCGTACGCGCACGCCATACACTTTTGTCTACCCCCCCCCAACTATCTATCTATCCCGGAGGCCGCTCAGCTATCTATCTGCCCTGGACGCATAATTTTTGGCTACGATCAGGGACGTACGCAGGATTTTTGAGCGGGGGGCGGATTGTTTACGGAGCCGGGCGAACGGGGGGGCGGCGCCCCCCCCCCCCTAAAATTTGACCCTACAGTAAAGGAATGGAGCCATGGCGCTGGCGCCATTTGTAGGCACCAGCGCCATGGCAGTATTGGCGTTGG
Organism: Sphaerolaimus hirsutus; assembly: GCA_964036195.1. NCBI lineage: Eukaryota > Metazoa > Nematoda > Chromadorea > Monhysterida > Sphaerolaimidae > Sphaerolaimus > Sphaerolaimus hirsutus. Next base: position 19,366,004 of record OZ038455.1, read on the forward strand.
CGCTGGCGCCAACGTATACTCTATAGGTACCGATTTACACCTATATATAGGACTAAGACCATGTTGGACACTTTTATTATGTTTTATAGGCTCCTGAAAATACACATTAAACAATGGGGTGAGGGTTTGCGCGACCCCCCCCCATTGGCCCACCTATAAAGCTATTTGAAGCGATATTTTAGAATTTTTTTAATTTTTTCCTACTACACCTTGAAAAAGCCTATATATTAAACCCCGCGAACAGAAATCCAGTACACAAAACCCAACACCCACAAGCCCCGCCCACCCTTCTCAAGCATATCATACATCCGCTCAAACTCCGCCTCCACATCTTCATCACTCTCCACGCCCAGATCGTCGAACTCATCGTTGGTCGCCTGCAACAGCTCGTCGGGCACGCTCAGGCCCGAGTCCACGTAGGCGGCGCGCTGCTTGCGCAACTCCAGGCGGCGGGAACGTTCTGGGTTTTGGAACGATCGTTGGATGAGCGGAGATGGAAATGGGTGACACGAAAACACGATTTTGAACACAACGACGGTGGCATACGATTTTCGTATGCATAAGATATTTACTTAAAGGGCCGATAGGAGAATCCATCTATGACACTTTATAAAAAGACCATTTAAAAAACTGTTCATCCCTAGACAGGTGGCGTGAAACATTCTGTCTACAAATCGCATCATCGCAGCCTAAAAATGGTATGTTGATAAGACTGAACGCTATGCAAACCATGATACCGTACTTGAATGATTAAGGTTGTCAAATGTAAAAAGTTGTACACCACTACTTTAAATTGAAAGTGATAGTATTTATGTATAACTTTTTGTATTTTATCCGTATCGGATACGGTAGATCCCATTGTAGGGTGCTCGAACCCTCAAAACCCTCAAACCCTACCACACGAACCTTCGCTAGCCCTCAATTTCAACCTATCCTGCCTCTCCTTGTCGCGTTCCCTCTGTTTGGCCCGGCGCTCCCTCATAGCCGCCTCGGCTTTGCGTTTCGATTCTTCACGCGCTTGCGCCCGTCGTTCGATTTCTTCTTGCTCGCGCAGATGACGCTGTTCGTCCTGGGGGGGGGGGGGGGTGTTGAAAATGTGAATTGATTTTCTGGTTTCGAGAGAGATCGATGGGATCGAGATTTTTGTTTATGCGCGCGTTTTTGCATTTTTTGGTATGGATGGGCGCGGCGCGACCTTTAATAAAATAAATTGTTCCAAAAAAAGAAAACATTTCAGGAACATTTGGCTTTTTGTTTACACGCGACTCCGCCTTTTAACAAATTTCTTTTTTGTGAAAGTGCGCGCAATTTTTGACGCACACTATGCCGAGTACAAGTCCTTTTAAGTTTGTAATTACATGCACTAGCCAACAGAACAAAACATACCTCAAGCTGCTTCTCCAAGCGCTGCTTTTCCAGGCGCTCCGAGCCTCGGCGTTCGTGTTCCGTCTTTTCGCGCACTTTTTCCTGATAAAAAGCAATGAATAAGACGTAAATATATTAATAAAAGCGTTTGGAATTTTTCCACGAAGTGAAGTGCACGCAGGCAACGATGTACCCAGAAAATTCAAAGGTCCATTGTAAAAAACGAATTTGTGTTAATTTTGAATAATTTGTGTTAATTTGGAATAAAAATGTCCCGTTTGGCTTATAAAGATAATAGCCATAATTCATCCACAATGATGACAAATGGTAACTTTTGCACATGGTAACCCCTTTACCCCTCATTAGACCCTGCGAAACCCCCGCCAACCCTTTCAATCATCATTTCTTCAATACTTGGCAAAAATTCCTCGGCGACAGTTTTATACAATCTCCGCCCATGTTTGCCCTTGCACGCTTTCAACGTTTCCACCAATTTTTTCCAATCATCCACACTATCAGCGACGAGGGACCATCTCCTGAGTCTGTCAGTGTCAGCTGTGAGAAACTCCTGGGGGCAGTCCCAGACCCTGTAAAATGCCCTGGAAAATGTCAAATGTCAAGACAAGTGTCAAAAGTCATGGAAAATGCCCTGTAAAATGTCAAATGTCAAGACAAGTGTCAAAAGTCATGGAAAATGCCCTGTAAAATGGCAACCGAGTTGCCATTTAGCAGGGCATTTTCCATGACTTTTGATATTTTGCTTGGCATTTGACATTTCACAGGGAATTTTACAGGGTCTGAGACTGGCACCTGTTCCCACGGTTTTTGAGTAATGTCTGCTGGTGTTTCTTGGGCTTTAGGGGTTTCAAGTTGAGGCTTTTCATCCGCGCCTGCGACAGTTGTATCCTTCGCGTGGGTGTGTTCCTCGCTCGTTTCCGGTGCTATTTGAGGCTTAGAATCTTCGCAGATAGCTTCTTGTTTCATGTCAGGTTGGGCCTGCAAAAGTTGCAAAATGATGCAGTAAATGGTCGAATAAGTCCCCAGGGGAGAGATGTTTTCGTCAGACTTTTTATATTGGGAGTTATTCGAGGAAGGAGCAATTTTTCCGTCAGAATTTTTTCTTCAAAAATCCTTGATCAATTTGCTGTGCAAATCAGGTAAAAGTTCAAGGCCCGAATCATATGTCGGAATACAAATTCCACAATTGAAGCAATAACCTCATATTAGTAAGCACCATTGCTTGTATTAGTTGGCAGAAAACATTTTCCATACACGTGACTAGGGTTGGAAAAAAACGTTTTTTTTAACTCGATGTTTTTTAAAAAAAAAAAACGTTTTTTTTTAAAAGCTCCCAGTTATGACCTAGTGTCAACATATATAGGTATATCAGACACTGGCAATACTCTGTGATGTTAAATATGACCATATAATGGCTGTGGAGCCATGGGATAGCATTATAAGTAGTGATTTGTGTCAAAAATATCCATTTTTTGTCGACATATCGTTCGTATATCGCCTTATAGTTGAATGTTCGTGACTTCAGGTAAAGTTTGGCACGGAATGGTGATCAAACAAGGTTATAAAAGGAGGTTGTTACTTTGGGAGTGAAGTTACACACTGTGGAGGTACATGGAAGCACATTACCTCAATATTATATATTACAGCAACATATGTCGGCTTATTCACCCATGGTAGCACATAGAAATGGATGTTTTGATACTAAAAATGCAACAAAACCAATGAAAACAACCACCAATGTCAATTTGTGTGTGAAATTGCGCGCTTGCGCGCAAAAATTTTGCAAAATACCTAGTGCTTAGTACTAAAAATTTCGGCCGATGTTTTTTTTTAAAAAAAAACATTTCGGACGTCATGTTTTTTTTTATTTAAAAAACGTTGTTTTTTTTTTAAAAAACGTTTTAAAAAAACATCGGCCAACCCTACACGTGACATCTTTGCTATGGGTGGTGTTATTCGAGGGGTGGAATTATTTTTTCCTCACTTGCCTAACAGGGGAGAGTTATTCGAAGGGAGTTTCGAGGGGGCGGCGGCTTTTTCGATGGGGACTTATTCGAGTATATACGGTAAATACATTTTTACCGAAAAATCAACACTGACACAAAATCACCTCTCGATTAGAATCGCACTCGGCTTCACGTTTTACCGCGCCCGCGCTGGCTTCCCTCTCAATTTTCGGAGTCGCGCCGTTGATGAACGCATCAGAATCGTCCGCGTCGCCGCGGTAAATGTTTTTCACGAGATCCTTGAAGGAAAAAAATCAAACATAAGTTTAAGGATTTATAAATATATGAAAACAAAAATAAATAGGTGACATTTCCCACCGCCAGGCTAGATTTGTTCGCTTCCGTTCCCTCCGGCTCGCCTAACGAGACTGCAAAACTGTCATTTTCTGGCATTCTGCTCGCGGGCCGGCTATCCGTACCTGCAAAGGGGAGTAAGTTTGGACTACCAGATACCCTTGATTAACTCCCCATGTTGGCGAGGTGAGCAAAAATAACTCCCCCCTTGACCCCCCCCGGGTATTTGATATGTGTATCCATCCTAAAAGTGTATTTGAATGATTCGAATGCCGATGAACACTAATCTGAGCATGGATACCATGTTTTTGTTGTTGTTGAACCCTTCAATTCCTGGATTACATGAGTTGACGGAATGCATTCATATTTACAACGAATAAAGTTTTCCTGAATATTATGGGCAAAAAAATAACTCACATGGGCTCTTAATCGAATATATAAAGTACTCGGCGCCAAGCACAACAGTTAGCGCGAGCTTAGGTCATCCAGAAAATTTAGAAAGTTACAGTTTAGTCAACCTGAAACGCTTCCATTGCGCATCGCCTCATCTCTGCTCACACTGGACGCGCGGGTGCTCAAACCGTCATCCAAAAAACTGCCTTCCCTCTGCATGCTTGAAGCTCTGCTGATATCCGTGGCTCCGCCTTTATTTGGAACCTTTTTCTTTTTCTTGGACGCAAATGGGTGATTGGAGCGTTTCCGAGGCTTAGCCGGTGTAGTTTGACTGGATGAAACATTTGGTGAATTGGCGCCAAGTTGGCTCCGTTCCAAGTGCCGCTGCCAAGAAACCGGTGCGCAGAGAAATTGACTGGGGTCGGGGGTCGGGTCTGGAATTTTTGCATGATAATTAGTAATTCAACAAATAAGTAATTCAATTTAGTTGGCTACATGCTTCAAGAAAAATGGGAATGAAAAGTAACCTTCCGTTTCCACATCGTCAACCGCTGACAATTTTCGCTTTCTTGACTTCGACTTTTTGCGAGTAGATTTCCCTTTACCTTTTTTCCCCGCTTTTGAAGATTTCGGCTCAGCTGAAATCGTATCCTCGCTGGAAATACACAGTATCATTGCGCAACAGTTCAAATTGTATTTACTTAATAAATACTCACATAAAAAACGTATGGATGAAAAAAACGTTTTTTCTTTTAACAGTTATGAAGCTGCCAAATATAGTTACCAGTCAACATTACAGGTATACCGGGGGCCAGTTCCGCAAATTGAGAAGTACGAAGTAAAATGGCAAAAGCGAAGTGAAATGGCAAAATCGATTTGAATTGAAACGTAAAATGGAAAAAGCGACGAGAAATTAATTTTAAGTTTTTGCCAATTTACTTGCCATTTCACTCCACTTTGGCCGTTTTACTTCGCTTTCGACATTTTACTTCTCACTTCTCAATTTGCGGATCTGGCACCAGACAAATGGTACTACTTTGTGATGATTTATATAATCTAACAATGGCTGTTGAGCCATTCTGGCCACAAAAATTCCACATCGCAATTGACAACCTTGTCAAAACAGACAAACCTGTGCTGTTCGGTATGTGGTGGTTGTATGGTGATTTTCACCGGTTCAGGGGCTTCCTTGTACAGACGGACGCCGTAAAAATACCAGTAGACGTGGCCAGAATCGTCGCGACCCAGCGATAATACACGCAGGCTGTCGCTGGCGAAGTTCTGAAAGTGAACACACATTCAGTTTGAATTAACCCCCTCCCCCTCGAAATACTCCCCCGTCTGGAATAATGTGCATCATGTATGGAATGCACATAATGTTACAATTGCTGCCAATTTTCATCGCAGCTACACACCGACTACCGTATTACCTCGAAATACCCCCATGGGGGTTTATTATTTCGCCAGCAAAATTTGAGGGGGGTTATATCGAGGGGGGGTTATTCGAGGGGTTTTTTTATTATTTCGTCAGAAATTTTCGTAAGGATCGTAATAAATAGTAGGCATTTGCATAAAACAGGTAATAAATGTGTCCAAACAGGATATATTTGGACATAAAAACGTAGATAGCTACACAAACTAGTCTATGTGTACCTGCAATGCAAATTAAAAGTAATATACATCATGTACATGGTCGGGCTGAAAAGTCCCCGGGCAGTGCTCGCCATTCGCGCTAGGGGTAAGCTACGGTCATAAAATTTTGACACGTTAATATATCAGGTGTTTTGAGTTTTTACCCAAAATTTCACCCCTCTAGCTCCACCCACTGCGGAACTGTGGGGGTTACAATTTCGGTCATTTTGTACTGATGTACAAATGGTGCTCTAGCTCAACACTGCTTTAAGTTGTGATCATGAAACTTTGGCTAGTGTAAGCCACCAGTGTTGGCAATGTGCTAGCACTAACAAACATTAGCTATGATATCATAAGCCTAGTCCATATTGCCATTACTGTCACTACTCTCACTACCAAATTCATCATTCTGCCTCTATGGTTGGTCAATACAGGTTAATACAGGAGGCGTTTTTCATACACACTGCTGTTGAACACATGTAATGTGTCCACTACAGATTAGTAATGAAACACAAATGAAATTTAATTGACATAATAATTAACTGCACATTTCAAAACAACATTAAAATCACTGCAATGCAACATGATCTCAGATGATCACCAAAAACATCCATCACAGTTCCCACGTTTCTTGCACATTACCCTGATCTGCATATTTATTTTACCTTAATAGCAATGATGTTGATGAATGTGTTGAATACTATCAGCACATTGCCAACACACTGGCTTACACTAGCCAAAGTTTCATGATCACAACTTAAAGCAGCATTGAGCTAGAGCACCATTTGTACATCAGTACAAAATGACCGAAATTGTAACCCCCACAGTTCTGCAGTGGATGGAGCTAGAGGGGTAAAATTTGGGTGAAAACTCGAAACACCTGATATATTAACGTGTTAAAATTTCATAACCGTAGCTTACCCCTAGCGTGAATGGCGGGCACTGCCCGGGGACTTTTCAGCCCGACCATGTACATTGCATACATGACGTATTTTTAATGAACATGACGTACATCATTCCGAAGGGGGGGGGGGGTATTTCGAGGGGGGTTTATTATTTCCTCAGCCCATTTTGAGGGGGGTTAATTAGAGGGGGGGGTTAATTCAAGGGGGGATAATTCGAGGTAATACGGTAGTTAGATACCTATATCTGTGTATATGTCAAAATATATCCCGTTTTGTCACATTTATTTCCAGTTTTGGGTATGTAAAACCTATTATTTACTGATCCTTCACGAAAATTTCTGGCGAAAGAATGAAGCCCCTTGAATAACTCCCGTCAAAAATTGCTGGCGAAATAATAAACCCCCCTATTGGTTTTTCGAGGAAATACGGTAAATACATTAGTGAGAATGTCATAAAAATACCTTGGTCAATGTTTCTACATCAGGTTTATCCAGACGCCAATCGCAAAATATCTGCAGAAGCATCACTTTGGCGCCAATGGGCAGTGAGTGAAAACTCGCTGTTTCTCTGTCAGTCCCGAGGGGATTTGGCCCCAAGCCAAAGAGGGACCATCTGTACTCCAGCATGTCCCATAGAATTTGGTTGTAGCTTAGAAGACTGAAATGGTAATATGGTAAATATATCAGGTATTATATTTTATCCATTTTTGTTTAAAAAAATCACAAAGATTTTTCCCTGTATAGGGGTCTCCAATAGGGGCTGCCCCCCAAATCGGCCAAATCCCAGAAGCAACTCAGCTATCTAAAGCGAAGCAAAAAAATTCCCTATCAAATTTATCTTTTTCCTTCTACCAATTGAAAAATTCTACATATTGAACCCCCGAAAACCCCCTCCCAATTTTCCAACTATCTATCCCTCCGCTGGAGCGATTTGCTATCCATCTAACCTCCCCGGGGTCAGAATTCCAGATACCCCCGAGACCAACGTAATGTCTTTCCTGTTGGTAATACCCTTGAGTAGCGATATGACCAGATCAACGATCAGTGTACTTCGAACTGTGCCGCCGACGCTGTCAATGACCAAAGCTTCTTCCAAATCCTGCGAGTTGACATTTCGAAGTATCATTCAGAGTTGTTAAAAGTACTGTACTTTTTGAAAGTAAACGCAAGCGTTAAGTATTTATTTTTACTCACTGCTGAGTACAGAAAACGTAAAGTAATTTCTTTACTTTTACTCATGAGTAAACGTGAGTAAATTACTTAACGTAAGTGGGAAAAGTTCCCGGAAAACGTAAGTGGGTATTTTTATAATTTTTCCCCCGTTTATGCCAATGAAATAGCTGAATAAAAGCAAAATAAATCTGAAATACGTCTTCTGTACTCGCGTACTTTCCAAAAGTACGCGAGTAAGTTAGAGATGGGCGAGTTTGTTTACCGTTGTTTTTTTTTAAACGGAGGCATCGAAACCGTTTTTTTTAAACGACAGGCAAAGTTTTTAGTACTAAGCACTAGGTATTTTGAAATTTTTTTGCGCTTAAGCGCTCAATTTCACATGCCCATTAGCATTGGTGGTTGTTTTCAATGGTTTTAAGGCATTTTTAGTGTGAAACCTTCCATTTGTTCATGCTATTGTGTCATAATAAGCTGTGATATGTTAGTGTAGTACATAATATTCAGCCAATGCACCCCCATATAGCTGAACAGTGTGATACATCACTGCCAATGTATTTGCCTGCTCTTATAACCTTATTTAAGCACTTTTCCATGCCCAACTTCACTTGAAGTCACGAACATTCAACAAAAGGCGATATACGCAAGAAGTCGACATAAAATGGATATTTTTGACATAAATACCCACTTATAATGCTATCCCATGGCTCCACAGCCATTCTGTGGCTATATATAACATCACAAAGTAGGGTTGGGACGATATATCGTATCGAATATCGAATATCGGATATCGACCATTTTTTCATATCGAATATCGAATATCGATATCGAAAATTTTGAAAAAATATCGAATATCGATATCGAATATCGACCATTTTTCGATATTCTGGTATTCTTTTTGAGGTATTTGTGATCCCATAAAAAATGGCTGAAGCCAACAAAAAGTGGATGCTGCAGCCAAACACGTATGCTTATGAATGCACAAAGTAATATATCATATATAAATGCCATGTTATTTTCACATTGGGCTATCAAAAGTAAGATATCAAGGGTAATGTATAAACATCCTTACAAAATGTATGATATTAACACAGCAAACTGCATCACAAGGAAACCATTTCACCAAACCTTTCATGGCAGCATGGCTCAAAAATTTGGCTGTATATTTTAAAATACCAACCTTTTAAAAATGTAAAAAGCCGGCCACCCCTAGTCACAAGTATGGCCTGAAGTGTTTGCTGAATAATTTTTCACCTTATATAATTTGATTCATCTGTTTTTATTTCATTACCTCATTTCAACTGTTGTGAGCCTCATTTAAAAAGATTATCAACCATGTTTGTGTCCAAATGGAAATACAATATGCCCCGCTGTACTAAAATATCGAAATATCGAAAATATCGAAATATCGATATCGAATATCGAGCATATTTTCATATCGAATATCGATATCGAATATCGAGGGTCCATATCGTATCGATATCGAATATCGACTTTCAGAAAAAAATATCGAATATCGAATATCGATATCGAAAAGTCATATCGTCCCAACCCTATCACAAAGTACTGCACGTTGTCTAATGTACATGTATATGTTGACCCATAACCATAACTGGGAGCTTTTGGGAAAAAAACGTTTTAAATTTTAAAAAAACGTTTGTTTGTTTTAAAACAAGGCCGTTAAAAAACGTTTTTTGGCCATCCCTAGAGTAAGTGGGTACCGGTATTTTTTCACTAGGAAACATAAGCGTATTTACGCAGTACTCGAGTATCCGTATTTATCTAGTTAACGTAAATCATTACGTTTTACGTTTAACACGTTACGTTACGTGTTTACAACTATGCAATCATTACTGTACCAAGATGTGCAGCTAGACCTATCTAAAGTACAGAAAAATTCAGAAAAAGTTGACCCAATCAATTAATTTTTGAGTTGGCAAGCTAACCACTGTACAGATTCGCTAAATAAATTAAATGGAAATGGGCCTAAAAAGATGCACCGCGTTGGGAAAGTTCTGCCAAAAAATTGACATTCTCACCTCAATATCATAATCCTGGACCAAATTAAAAATGTCCCTAAAAAGGGAGCAGAAATGCGCCACAGCGGGCACTTCCCAATATTGCCGGATGACATCTTTTGGCTCAGTTGGGGGCTCATAGGGGGGCTCTGGTGTCTCCGATGTTGGAACACTGCCAGCCAAAATTGAATCGTCTTGTTCATTTTCGTCGCTGTCAACATTTTCATCGTGTGAAAAATGTTCTCGCTCCGATTTGGACGTATTTACAAATTCGATTTCATTGTCGGATTGACCAGAAAGTTCGCAGCTTTCGTTTACTATTGTAGTGGCCTGCGATGAATTTTTATTGAAGTGATTACGGTAGTTGATGTTCCACTTTTGACAGGAACACATTCCGAAATGAATAGATTGCGAGTAGGCCCTGGAAAACTTGCGAACAGATTTGCAATAATTTATTTTGTTTTTCAAGTATTTACGCTGGCGTGAATGCCGTATTTCCTCGAAATACCCTCCCTCAAAATGGTCGCTATGAATTTATTAATTCCCCCCCCCCTCGAAAGACCCCCCAAATTGATATAAAGGGAACGTAAATGACAACAGATGCAGTTTGCGATCCAGGCAATGCAGAACACGTTAAAATCAATGACTGTCTTACGTCAGAACCTGTTTTATACAATCCACATACTTATATAAGTCTATAGTCTCTTATACATAGTGATTATTGTTGCATTTTTCTACGTCTGCGTACATTACAAACTAATTAGTACTGAGAGTAAAAAAAGTTCTGGCGAAAGCCCCCCTCGTTTAACCCCCCCCCCCTTCAAAATTCTCACTCTGAACCACGCTCCTTCCTAGGAAATACGGTATAAGTTAGGAACTGGGAAATCCAGCACCAAACAACAAAATTTCAAGATAAATCCCTCAATTTATTCACCTTTGCCTGAGGTCTCCTGTGCCGTCTGCTGCACCTTTTACTGGCTTCAGCCGGCTTCTCAGTTTCCTCTGTTTTGCTGTGCCCGCTATCCGCGCTCTGATCGGTCCTGGCCTCATTTTGGCTCTCATCCAAATCCACCGTTCTTTTCGCACTCAATCGCGAACTGCGCCTGGACATTGTCTCCTGGTGACAAGTTCAAACCTACCCCCGCCTGATTGGCAAGGCGCCAAGTGATCGGGGGCGTTACGGTAATCCGCCGAATGAGTGGACCGTCTGTTGAAGTTAGGAATGTTTGTTGCAAGTGGTTGATGCAATAAGAACTTTTTACATCGTGCAAAGTTGCGCAAACTCACTTGTTAGTAGGCAGCTTGTGATTGGTGAGTGTTAAAGGAATGTTTATAATCGTTGGTATACGGTAGCACGCCGGCCCGATTAGAAGGCGAACGTGCGGTCGCCGTAAACAAATTTCTGTGTTCGACACAATTAGTCAGAGAATAGATGGGTCAAAACATGTGGACAACGCTAGAGCACCGGTTATTTACGGTTTGGCGAAAATAAGCATTTGACCCAAAATACTTGGCACGTGATCAAGAGAGTTACGTTTTTGCTCCTTCAACGGAATTTATTTCTTGGATCTTTGCCAGTATCTATCACAACCGCTCAAAATGCTTTCTGCCACAATTTTCAGTAAAAAAAGAAAATAAACAAAAAAGAAATAATAGGCCTGTGTGACGTTTCTGGCCACAACGGCCGTTAATCGGTGCAAGTTTGTGCTGGTATCGCCATGCAGGCGATCAAATGCGTCGTAGTTGGCGATGGGTTCGTTTTCTGTTCCATCCTGTATGCATTTTATTGTTATTTTTGTTAGTTATTTAAGCGATATACTTTTGGCACTGGTCCAACGCTGACGCATCGACTTGTTGTGAGTGTTCATCTGGTGTAACCTGATAAAATCATGTTTTCTTCGCAGAGCGGTGGGTAAAACGTGTCTACTGATCAGCTACACGACGAATGCATTTCCAGGGGAATACATTCCCACTGTGTAAGTTTTGTGTTTATTGCTGATGTTATGATACGTTGCATTGCTTAATAATTATAAGTTTGTCTCTGTATAGCCTGTATTGAATATGACTCAAGTACAATGGATGGATTTAAATTTTAAAACATTTTAATGAATTTCTTTTTTGCAAAGAATTCGGTTATACTGAACTTCAAGTCGTCTAGTTGTACAAATTGCGCAACTAATCCATGCCCACAAAAATATATGCACAGACCGATGTTTGAATTATCACTTTTCTCAATCTCAGGTTTGATAACTACTCTGCAAATGTGATGGTCGATGGTCGACCGATCAATTTAGGTTTGTGGGACACAGCCGGGCAGGAGGATTATGACAGACTGCGGCCACTCAGTTACCCACAGACTGTGAGTTTATGCCCATTCTGGGTGGTACGGTGGTCACCATTGCGATTTGGTTTACTTTAGGATAATTTCAATTCGGGAATTCGGGATTAAATTTAGTCCATGAAGCTGTCGGCAGAGTTGTGAAAATGCTGGTATTTTCGAAAAATGAAAATGTTTGTAAAACTGCTAAATTCTAAGAATTTATAATAAAAGCTTATGTATTTTCAAAATACCATGCAAATACAGTTTAAAATTGGGTCAAATTTAGGTCAGGTATATTTTAAGTTTCGTCACCATTTAGGTGACATTTTAGGGTGTGGGCGGAGCCTGGCAAACAGCCAACAATAACAATTTCCATCCACCACGCAGGATGTCTTCCTAATCTGTTTCTCTCTAGTGAACCACGCGTCATTCGAAAATGTGCGCGCTAAATGGTACCCAGAGGTGTCGCACCACTGTCCGAACACTCCCATAATTTTGGTGGGCACAAAATTGGATTTGAGAGACGATCCGGAGACGATTGAACGATTGAGGGAGAGAAGAATGGCGCCAATTAGTCATCAGCTTGGAAGTGCGATGGCTAAAGAAATAGGTTTGTGGGCACTTTGCCAAATTTTTTTCGTGGTTTGAAGTTGATGCTTGGGCTTAGATAGATATGTCGATGCTTGGCTTGTTAGATCAAGATCCTTGCCCCTTGAGACAATTTGTGATCTGCTATCTTAAGTTGTCATTTATTACAAAGATTTTACAGTTGGGAGCACCGATGCGATGAAAAGAAGCTTTTAAAACATGTTCATGCAATCTTTTAGCTGAGCGTGCGGCATATAAAAATAGGTAGCTGGCCGATTTGCAGAAGAACAATTCCAGAGAAAAACGTGACATCTAGTGCCAACACCGAAATTTGAATAGATTCTATAGCATATTAAGCAAATAAAAAACGCCCACAGCTACCACGGGTTTCCTCTAAAATCAACCGTTAAATTTCCGAGCCAAAAATTAACCCCCACAAAATTGACAGGCGCCGTCAAATATCTCGAGTGTTCAGCGCTGACCCAGAAAGGTCTCAAGCAAGTATTCGACGACGCAATTCGAGCGGTGCTGTGTCCCCCGCCCAAACCCAAGCGGAGAACGAAATGCGATTTGCTGTAACATTGCCTTTGTCGTTGCGCGCTTGAACTTTTGAACTCTTCGAAATTCTGGCTGGTTTACTTTTGTTTGGCGCTTCTGGAAGATTTTGATTCCCTCGTTGTGGCCGCGTACACTAGTGCACCACCGAAAGTTGGGAAACTCATAAGTGTGTTTTCAACGCATTTGAGTTCACCACAATCGATTATTTTTGATCGCTGTCAACTAGTTAACAGATTCCCCTTTGTGGCAAACTCAAATGTGTACAAAACAGACTTGTGAGGTTCCCAACTTTCGGTGGTGTACTTGTGTGCGCAGCGCCAATGGTCACGAGCGAGTTTCTGAAAAAGTTTAAATAATTTATTCCGTTTCTTCCGAAATTAGCAAGGCAGTGAACTTTTTGGTGATTTGTGACTCGATCCCGAACCTGTTTCAATTTACAATTTGTATAAATTACAATTTGTTCGATCGAAATAATGTAAAAAATTTTTGCCATAACTCATACAAAGTCAAGAATTAAGAAACACTACATGATCGTAGAAATGAAAATGTACCCATCACTTTAATGGGATCAGAGGCCCCACACACGCTAGTTGACATCGACCCAAATGTCAACTGTTTCCGATCCCAATTCCAAGCTTGCACTTGAAGGTCGTTCGTTGGCTCCCCAGCAAGCTTTGAATTGGGATCGGAACCAGTTGACATTTGTGTCGATGTCAACTAGCGTGTTTGGGGCCAGAATGTCTTCTTATCATACCAATGAAACTTCTAGTCTGCGTTAATTTCGGGAAAAAACAGTACACATAATAGTTAATATATTTATGAATGTAAAAATCGTTCCAAACGAGCTCATCGAATTTTTTTGCAAGTTATGGTGCATTGAAACATTGGAATTATTTACGTCAAGTGAAGAATCTATTGTATTATGGGATGTAGCTGTTATTATTAATAATTAACAGCGCCGTAGTCACAAATTTTGATAGTTTTATTGTTCGCCGATTTGAAACGACGCGAGCTTGCTATTTACTGACAAATTCGATCGATACATCATTTAGGACAACTATTAGAACTCCGTGCCTGGTGGCCCAACTATTTATTTTTAAAGAGCTTCGTATTGCGTTTCAACTGAGACATTTTGCTAGGTTTTAAACGAGGTCGACGTTTCGGGATCGGGATTGTTTTTTTCGGAATCTGGATTTTGGACAATGTTTTTATCTAATTTGCTACAAAAAAATGTCTAACAGAACATGCTTAGATTCCAGAAAAGTGCATAAAATGCACAACCTTGTTTTCCGTTCGCATTTCATGGTCCAAAAAATAATGCCAATTTTTCTGGATTAGGCTGGATCGGGATTAGGCTTCGGGATTGGGATCATAATCGCAAAAATCCCGAAAATTGTCGTATTCGGGATCGGGATCCCATTTGAACATATACGTATTTAGCTGGGCTAGTTCGCACAAGATTTTAGAAGGTAATATTTCAACCGGTCATTTCGTGCCAAGCATTGTTTTTTTCTGAATAAGGTGTTTTTCGTTGACTGATCGCGGTTCGCTAGTAATTTGGGAGTAGCTTTGCATTTTAGGAAAGGATTTATGATCACAAATGGTGAAAAGTACAAAAATGCATAGCTGTTAAAACGTATTTACGTTTTCTCGATTAATACGTATACTCGAGTACTGCGTAAATACGTTAACGTTTCCTCCCGAAAAAAATACCGGTACTCGCTTACGCTCGTACTTTTTGAAAGTACGCGAGTACAGAAAACGTAATTTATGACAAATTTATTAGTGCATAAAGCAAAAGCAAAAACCAGTCAAACGAATTAAACGGCTGCAAAAATGGCAGCGGAAATGATAGAAGTTGGGATGGGTAAAGAAAGCGACGACTATCGGATTCACTTTACTCATTTTTACATTTTCCTAGGTACAAAATCCAATTTTTATCACTTTACGTTTTCCCTGAGTAAAATACGGCTATTTACGCTTACTCACCTTTTACGCAGCGTAAAAGTAAAAAAAAATACTTTACGTTTTCTGTACTCAGGGGTGAGTAAAAATAAAATACTTTACGTTTACTTTGAAAAAAGTTCAGTACTTTCAACAACTCTGCAAAAATGTCACACTGGGCTTTACGGGTGTGTCGTAGAATCACTTGTATTTATTATGACTTGTACTTCCAAAATATTAGTGACAGCGATCGGACAAATTGTTCTAAGCGTAGTCTACGCAAATTCTGATTGTATTTATAATGGAACAACAGACAGAGACAAATTTACGGAATTTTACGCCACGAAGTTTTACGCCACTCATAATTCGCAGGGGTTTGCACTATTTTGCAGGGGTCGCCAGGATTTGTCCTTGCGGGGTTCAGGTATATAGCAAATGTGTCCATAAGGATAGGTAGATAGCTGATAATTTTTCGGCGGCTGGTTTCCCTGGTTTCATTGTACCATATTTTCTCGAATCGACCCTCCCATAGAAATACCGCAGGTCCCATGTCAAATAAACCTGGTGGTATTTCTAGGAAATAGTGCGGGAAGTTTTCAAAAGAGAAGATTTTGTGAAAGTGGAAGATTTTTAGTGCAAATTCGGTTAAATCGCTCAAAATGGTAGCATCGAAAATGTATTTTTTCCTTGAAATTGACAACTGAGTGGTAGGGTGGCAGACGGTACGGCCTTGCGGTAAACCGTACAGTACGGTAAATTTTCTCTTTTGCGGTAAACGGTACGGTACGGTAAATCTTCATTTTGCTGTAAACGTTACGGTACGGTAAATCTGAAAAGTGTGGTACGGTACGGTACGGTAAATTTTCGCTTGTCAGAAATGTACCAGTGCCGGACTACAGACAACTTTTATTTCATGGATTGACAGAAAATTGAATTATGCAATGTGTTAATGGACTTCGAACAATAACACTGTGATAACATAGAATTACATTAACCACAATGCAGTGGCTCAATATATAGGCTTTTTTAAGGTTTAGAAGGAAGAAATGGAGAAAAATTGCTAAAAGTGGGTGAAAAATTGCTAAGTGGGTGAAAATGGTAAAAAGTATATAAGTGCATACATATGTACCTACAACAAATAAGCTCAAAACATTGTAGATGATGTAAAACAACTACTGTGCGATTTGAAGCACATGGCTTGATTTTAAAAACACATTATACTAATGTAAATGAAGAGTTACAGCAATATTGCATGTGGAAATGGAAGGGTTTCAAATCAGTCAAAAACAATGGTGTCAAATTTGCGCGCTTGCGCGCAAAAAAATTTGCAGAACACCACATCTTAAAGTCAATTTTAAGGTGAGTTTTTAGGGTCAGTCTGAGTGAAATTTACCGCATTTTCTGCGGTAAATGAGTGCGGTACGCGGTACGGTACAGTAAATTTTGGAAAATGCGGTACGCGGTGCGGTACGGTAAATTTCTAAAAGTGCGGTAAACGGTACGGTACGGTAAATTTTCCAAAAATGCGGTACGGTACGGTACGGTAAATTCTGCCACCCTACTGAGTGGTGCCAGGGATAGATAGATAACTGGAACGTTTTTGGTGGTTAACCCGAACCCCTGGAGACCCCTGGCAGCGGCATTTGTCTGTGTGATTGTAACGTATTTTTTTATACAAAACTTGTCGCATCTGCGGATGAAGGCTTTATATTGCCATTTGAGCGCTTGCTTGGTAATGTTTTTAGCATTTAAAAAAACTTCAAATCAAGAGTTCATTGCGATAAAATTGTTGTAATAGGTGGCAGCTTACCCCTTTTCTTAGTTTTTCATGGTGTAAATATATGCATTTTGTTAGCGGCCTTCTTTTTTGCAGTCCCGTACGGTGTCATCACAATGTTTGACATGATTTTTTCTGCTTGCCAATAGGGTTCAAACGGGACCGAGTTTTTCCCGAACATTTGGCCATCTGTTTGACCCCAACATTTGTTTTCCTGAACTGGGTTAGAGATGTCAAACGGACCGTTCAAACATCGGTCGCAAAACAGATCACGATTTTCACTGGTGTTTCACTTGAAAATTTTGTATTTTTCCTTTTTTGACCTAGGAAATGGGCTGGGAAAAGGACTCTGAAAATGTCGGAACCTAACCGCTGTCCCGTTTGATCCTTACTTGCCAGCTGGCAGTATGTTTGAGGCAATTGTTGATAGTGAAAAAATTCTTACCTGTTAAATACAATAAATACTTATGTTTCTCTTAAAACGAGCAAAGCCAGCAGTCAAATAGAAACAGGGGTATCGTGAAGGGTATTTTGGGTTTTGACAACGAGGGGTTGGATAGGTAACAGATCACTCCCCGGGGGGTTACATAGCTGGGAAAAATGGGGGGGTGTGTTCAATTACCCATATCTGCTTGAATAATCCCTTTGGGGAATTAGTATGTGATCAGACTTTAACAGAATTAGTATTAACACAATTATGTGCCATTTTTTTGTTAAAATTGGGTACAAAAATTTTCACAAATCTCTTAAGGGGGGAATTATTCAAGTTCGGATTATTATTTCCTCACTCGTCTTACAGGGGGGGGGATTTTCAAGAAAATATGGTAC
>OZ038455.1:19384018-19436034 GCA_964036195.1 Sphaerolaimus hirsutus
TGCTCAATGATGTCATTCAGGTTATATTTAACACAGTCTCCGTTGCAATTTTTTGCCGGCATTGCAAATTTGGGTTTGGCAAAACTGCAAATTATATATTATAACAATTAGAAAATGTTCATCTAAAATGATTTTGTTCACAGCCCTTACATAATTGATTAGGTACCTATTTACAATGCACAGTATTTCCATGAAATAAATACTATCTTTGTTTGAATAATTCCACTTTAGTGAAATAGTGAATTTTTTGTTGGCGCCATTTTGGCGCCCGGCGCCATTGTTTCTGGCGCCCTACGCCATTTTTTCAGATGGCGCCATGGCGCCATTTTCTGTGGCGCCCTTAGGCGCCCGGCGCCATATTTTTGAATGACGCCATGGCGCCATTGGCGCCTGGCGCCATTTTTCCTGGCGCTTTTCCATCACTAGTCAAAACACAAAGAAATATCAAAACATGGCTGGGGGGAATGTCCAAAGCATTCAAATACCTAAGTATAAAATTTCAAATTAATGCACTGATATTAAAATAAGACTAAAATTATGTGAAAAAATAGAACGGCAGCTAAAAAGTTGTGAAAAAATAGAACGGCCCTCTTCTATTAGAAGAAATACGGTAGTGCCAAAAATAAAAACAAACCAGTATGCGGATACAGAGACGCCTGCCGCCCTGCCCCTGCTGACGGTGCTCGTCTGCGAGGCGGTGCGGGTACGCATCCCACCTGCCAACGGGGTCCCTGACGTTTTAGATTACGTTTGACTATAAAAGGCGGTATGTACTTTCGACCTCTCCTTTTTTGGAAACTAAGATCCAGGAGCCAAACCTCTACTCTCTTGGAGGTTTACCGAACTTTTTCAAAAGTACGCGTACGGTTAAATACTTTGATTTTTACAGTTTACTCGGTAGAATAAATGTAAAAATACTCACTCTTACGTTTTCCCTAAATAAAAATACTGTATTTTTATTTACTCACCCTTTACGTAAAAGTAAAAATGTATACTTTACGTTTTCTGTACTCAGGAGTGGGTAAAAATACTTTAAATTTACATTTACTTTGAAAAAACGCTCAGTACTTTCAACAACCCCAGAAAACACCAATCTAACTCACAATCGCTATTCAGTCTGGCCTGCGCACCTCCAGCACCGCCCGCGCGGCATCGGCACCCCCTGCGGCACCCCCCGGTGCATTGGTGTACGTACTGGCGGCGGCGACAGATTGACTCTTCCGCCGCGCTTGACTCCTTCCAAGGGCCCCGGAGTAGATGTACAATTGGCTGCAGAGTAAATATAAAAGCCATGCGTTTCCCAGGCCGCCGACAATCGCCAGACACGTGTAAATAAGCCCCACTGCTTGGAGCATTTTTTGGAAGTTTGTAGTTTTTTTGAGTGTGGTACTTTTGGGTGGATGTTGATAAGTTTGGGTAATTTGAATGGAATGAAATTATTGATAGATAGATCTGGAATTGTCGTGCGGTGGGTTATTGTAATATTAGATGATTGAATGTGTTTTTGTAGTCATCTTGTGCAAAAACTTACAGTTCGTTCACCAATTCCTGGTGGACCATTGCGTGGGAAAAGCGTCAGAAAAAATGGCGGCAATTGGTGTGCAAAAAGCGCAATGACGCTTTTTGACCTTGGCGCCATTTTGCCATAGTGACAACTAGTGATGTGAAAAAGCGCCAGAACTTTGGCGCTTGGCGCTATTCATCCGTGGCGCCATTGGCGCCTGGCGCTAGCATTTTAAAAAGCGCCAAAAAAGCGCCACCGCCAGACAGTAAAAAAGCGCAGAATTTACATATGAGACATATACAGGTATAAAATCAGACAAGTGGCAGTGCTTTGTGATGTTACATATAGCAATGGAATCACTGTTGAGCCATAGGGTAGGATAATAAGCAGTAATTGCTTCCAAAACGTTTGTTTTTATGTTGACCCATTGCGTATACCATTTGAATAGCTTTTTGTCACACATTTGTGATTTCAAGTGAATTTGGGCAAGGTTATAAGAGAGGGCTAATAGATCATTGAAGGTGAGATTTCACACTGCATGTATGCATGATTTTGACCCCCCCTGCGACAGCTGAAAACTAATTTTTCGGGGTTGGGGGTCTGAGAGAATTTGCAGGGGGAAAGGTATTCAGGGGAAGCCAAACATTTGCCTCTGGGATAAACGGATAAATGAGTGGCAACTGGAATTTATAGCTGGGCGATTAGGGGTTCCCCATACCACTCATTGAAGATATAACCCAAACGGAATGATAATACGGAATAAATATATCTAAATACGATACCGTGAACTGCGTCTGTACCATAAAATAGCAAAATCATTTTGGCGCTGGCGCCATTGGCGCTTGGCGCTATTGCTCCCTGGCGCCATTGGCGCTTGGCGCCGTGGTCCAGAAAAGCGCCATGGCGCTTTTGGCGCTTGGCGCTAAAACGCCCTGGCGCCATTGGCGCTTGGCGCCGTGGTCCGGAAAAGCGCCATGGCGCTTTTGGCGCTTGGCGCTAAATCCTGGCGCTTTTTCCATCACTAGCCATGGCCCATGGCGCTTCTGGCGCTTCTGGCTATTTTCTTCTGGCACCATTGGCGCTTGGCGCTGTGGTGCAGAAAAGCACCATGGCATGTGTAGAATGCCAATAGCCTTGTCTGTGTAGAATACTGCGGTCTGCGAGACCAAACCAAATGTCTGCAGTGAATCGCACTAGTTTTGTTCGCTTTAACTGGCCACTCCGAGCTTTCGTTAAGCTTCTTTGCATAAATTTTTGTAGCATCTTGGCAATTTTTTAGATAGTGACTTTTCAAAGAGCAATGCAGAAAATTAAGATGAATGGTGAAAAAAACAGAAATGTGTGTTCACAGTTGACAGTACAGGGTAAAGGAAACATCGTTTGAGTGTGATCTGTTATCGCATCGTGAATGAAAAAGAAAAATACCGTGTTTCCTCGAAATACCCCCCTCGAAATCCCCCCCCCTAAAAATGGCCACTATGCATTTATACACCCCCCTCTCGAAATACCTCCCCTCTCCAAATCGAGTGTAAATGACAAAGCTACGGTTTGTGGTCCGGGCAACGCAGAACACACGTTAAAAACAATGACCGTGTTTTTTAGAACAGGGTTTATACCATCTAAATACATACTTACGTATGTAAGTCTATAGACTCTTGTACATGGTGCATGGTGCATGGTTTTGTTCCATTTTTCTATGTCTGTGAACGTTAAGCCGGAATTACAGCTCAGCGGCGTTTGATGTGAACTGATGACGTCGTAAAATTGATTACATTAATATAGACAAAGGTACAGCATTGAAATTTCAGAATTAGATAGTTCTAGTAATTGTGTGTAATGTCCCAAAAATGTTTTTTCAAATAATCATTATTTAAGTAGTTATTAATTTAACGTCAACATTTTTTGGTGACGTAAAATGTTTGATGTGAAATGTTGACGTAGAATGTGTAAATTTTGATGTAAAATTAATAACTTATTAAATAATAATTAGTTTCTTAATTTTTATAAGGAAATTACACACAATTACCCGAACTATCAAATTCTGAAATTTCAACGCTGTACTTATGTCTATTTTGATGTAATCAATTTTACGACGTCATCATTTCACGTCAAACGCCGCTGAGCTGTAATTCCGGCTTTACAAAGAACCAAATAGTACTGGCAGTTCAAAAAATTTCCGGGAAAATAATAACCCCCCTCAAAATACCCCCCTCTTTTAACCCCCCTCAAAATTATCACTCTTAAAAATAAACCCCCTGGGGGTATTTCGAGGAAATACGGTAGTCATTTCAATCTTTTTATGCGCATGGAAGCGTTGAAAGCAAAAATATGAATGAGTGATGAAATTTTACCACATTTTGCCAACATGTTTTATTGCTTTACTGCTGATGTTTGATGATCTCTCATAGATGTAAATATGGTCTCCGGCCTCCAACTGTTTACTAATAAGGTAAATCCACCAGTATCTCATACAAAGTTAACAGGCACCGCGCTGGCCCATTTTACCAGAGTTGTTCAGATATGATTTATTCACGGTTTCCTTATTTTAGCAACAAAAAATACATTTTATGTACACATGTACTTTTCCAAAGTACGCGTACAGTTGAGTACAGGACTTTTTTTAAGTATATGCTTATGTAAATATTTACCCAGTTAATGTATTTTTGTATTTGTGTGTATTTGCTCGAGTATGTGCATTTTTCGGGTAAAAGTCAAATACATTTTAACAACTGTGCATTTTACATGCAGATTTCAAGCAGAGTTGCAATCTAATTTTACATGCTCATGTACCTACTTGGTATGTTAATTTTTACGAGCAAAGTGCAATGCACGTGTAGGTGTTTGCTTTACGTGGTTTTCTGCCATAAATATGGATAATTACATTGCATTATTCATTATTTGAAACAATACGTCATCCGCTTGCAAACCAGACATATAAATAAATAAATATAAATATACGTTTTATATGAGTGCAGTTGATCGTGAAGATTTGTTTGTTGATGCTGATAATGATTGTTCAGTCAAGACAGTAACAGACCACACACTGCGTATTTATGGCAGCTGTTATAAATACTCGGGTCGTATATTTGGGGCGGTGTGGAACTATTTATGTGCCTGCGCACTAGTGATGGAATGACGCCATGGCGCTGGCGCCCTTTAATGGCGCCAAAGGGCGCCAGCGCGATGGCGCCATTGGCGCTTGACGCCCTATTTCTGTGGCGCCATCTGACGCCTGGCGCCATTTTTTTGAATGGCGCCATGGCGCCATTTTCGCTGGCGCCAATTTGGCGCCCGGCGCCATTGTTTTCGATGGCGCCGGAAGTATATAGCGCCAAGATGCCGGGATGAACGGTCATATTTTCCATATTAAATTGTCGAATTCACTTACTAACCTGCTGAATGATACCATTTATGCTGTATTTAACACATTCACCTTTGTATTGCAATATTGCAAGCAATTCAAGCATTACAAGTTTGGGTTCTTGTTGATGGTTTTATACCACATAAATTGCGAATCTTCAAATATGACCCACAATTAGAAAAATGTCCATCAAAAATAATTTTATTCCAGCCCTTACATCATTGATTACCTAATTACAATGCACTTTATTTCCTCGAAATATCCTCAGGGGCGGGGCTTATTATTTCTCCAGCTCGCTCAGACCAGGCTGTAGTTTGAGGGAGTTTTATCTGAGGAAATACGGTAGACCTCTTTGAGGGGGAACTATTCAAGGGGGGGGGGGGATTGTTCAAGCAAGTAAAATATGTCTGATAGACACCTGTGCATCTGTGTTATTGTTGAATTTTTCTGCATATTTTAGATTTATACCCCTCCCACAGCTCAGAAATCAGCGGGTGCCGGACCTGCTGTGGGACACCAAAAAAGCCACAAAAAAATTTGCACTTAGGGCGACCCACCCTGAGAGGGGTCGCCGCGACCCCCCCCAATTCATGCGAAGTAGAGGGGGGTTGCGCCAATACCTCCCCCAAGTTACAACCTCGGGGGCGCCCTAGAACTGGGGATAGGATATAAGAAGTAGAATCAAAAAAAGCTGCCGGACGTGACCGGGAAGGTGTTTATGAGTATGTTTTAACTCGGCGGACATGAAACGAATCAGGTATTCGGCCCTTGGTTCCCAATGACGTATGTTTTTTTAATTCGAACTTGAATGGACGGATTCCATTTGGTTCACGATACATTTTATTCAATCTTTTCTCAATTTTATCTTTTATAAGAGAATGATATGAATTTGATAGACATATCGTTACATAAAGTCAGATTGTAAGGCATTAGGTCCGATCTTATCGTCGCGGCCCAGAAAGATTCCTCCGAAAAAGTACGTATGAAATTTGGCACACATCCAAATTCCTTGCGTTTCATACCAAAAAGATTTAAGACGCCCTATTTCTGTTCGCGTCCCGATAATGGCCGCGGAATGTGATTATGTAAACACAAGTTTCAACTAGTACGTTTGTCGCCATTTGCGGTCAGTTGCTTCATTGCATTCCGCGGCCATTATTGGCGACGTGAACAAAAATCGTGCATCTTTAAACTTGTTTGCATGAAACGCGAAAACTTGGACATATGCCAAGTTTAATTAGTCACACTTGTACAAAAATCCCGTAGAACAATGACTTCCAAAAAGTCCGCCGAGTTTACAAGCAATGAATGGTGAAATAATAGACCAGTTGTGGCGAAATACTAGACCCCTCATAAATATAAGCCCGCTTGAATTAACCCCTTCAATCATAACCCCTGGGTGTATTCCAAGGAACTATGGTAAATAATATTGATGATAAGATGAGTTTTATTGCTTGAGTCACCGTCAGAAAAGTGGTATAGCATATTGCTTTACTATAAATGCTTCCATGATGATATACAGGCTGAAATAGGGAATATTTTTCTTGGCGCCATTTTGCCAACATACTTTTTAATTTGGCGCCTGGCGCCTGGCGCCACTATAAAAACATAACGTTTCCCTATAACGTCACTCAGTCATCGGTTTTAACGTGTGTTCTGCATTGTACAGATCAGAAACTGAAGTATTTGTTATGTACGTTCTGTTTACATTCAATTTTTGGGGGGTATTTCGAGGGGGGGGGGTATTTTGCCTCAGTCAAATTTTAGGGGGTATTTCGAGGGGTTTTAATTCAAGGGGGGTTAATTTGAGGTAATACAGTAGGAATTTTCCAAATTTCGTTTGAAACTAGTGTGCGCAGGGCCGATATACAAACACCAGTGTTTCTGTATCCTTTCACGCCTAGCGCCATTTCTTCCTGTTAACCTCAGTGCTCTCAAGTTCTCAAAGCGCTTGAAATAATCACTGGCATGTCATGAATGTTTCGTCAAACAAGAAGCAGTTGAGCTATGAATCTAAATATATTCCAACGTTATCAACATGATTAACGATGAGCGATGATTAACTGCACTAACGACAGCATGATTAACGATTAGGTCATGAGCTGCACTGACTCAGATGAGTGATGGAAATAGCATAGCGAATTAGCGGTGACTAGTGATGGTAAAAGCACCATGGCGCTTGCGCCAAAGTAAAAAGCGCCATGGCGCTTTTCCATCACTACTAGAGATGACTTGGGGTTTAATATGGCAAGTTCAAGTGCAAAGTTTGCCGCTATCAACAAACAGACCAGGTGCTACTCCCAGATCCTGTAAAATGTCAACCTTTTATTTTTTCAAATGGCCGTTCCAGATTTTGCAGGGTATTTTGTTCGACTTTTGACATATCGCATCAGATTTGACATTTTACAGGGTTTAAGAGTGGCCCCTGAAGGATATTCTTACAGACCTTCAGTCCGTTATCGCAGTAGGATTTTTCATCGCAAAAACGCAAAATACAAAACGGCAAAACGAATGCAAAAACAACGCAAGTGTGCCGGAGATATGCTGCCTTCATCCCAATTATTTATTTTTTATTACATCGATTATGGTCATCAAGACACCTCGAGACAGGTTTTGTATCGCTGAACCCTTGCATTATCCATTCATGATACCCCCTATTTATAGCAAAGTGGAGTACCATATTTACTGAAATAATCCCCCAGGGGAATTATTTTCTCGTCAGACTTTTTTGAGGGCACGGGGCTATTTGAGGGGGAATTCTTTTTTCCTCACTCGTCTAACAGGGGGTTATTAGTCAAGTGTAATTTAATTATTCGAGTAAATATGGTAGTTGAAGGAATAGAAGCTAAAAATTATTATTATTTTATGATGTCACATAGGATTGGAACCTTGTAATCTTTTCAGGCGTTTGAAAATGCTCCCAAGTAGGACAAAATGTGATAAAAAACACGATTTTCGACGCGGTGGCGCTTTGCCCATCACTAATGTGCACTTGACAAACGCGCGCGCACTAGGCGAGAAAGTCGATCGGCAATTAGCATTTCTCTTCAGCTAACCTTGATCGTCAAACGAATCACCACGTGTTTGGAGAATGGAAGTTAAATATTTTCCTTGAAATGCTTGACACTTTGACTGGTAAATACATGTAAAATACCGTATTTGCTTGAATACCCCCGCTCTTAAATAATTCGCCCCGTTAAGATGAGTGAGGGAAAAATAATTCCTTCCCTTGAATAATCCCCTCTTAAGGCATATGATCAATTTGTTATATCCAGTTTGAACAACAAATAGCGTGTTATTGTATTAATAATGATATTTTGTGAAATTAATTCATAGAAACGTGCTTGAAAATTTTCGGCGAAATAATAATCCCCCCCCCCCTCCTTGAATAATTCGAATAGTAACCCCTCAAAAAAGGCTGACGAAAAAATAATTCAAGGGAAAATTATTCGCTGATACGAGCATTATGAGCAAATACGGTATTTCGTTTTGTTTCTCATACCCACAGTTGTTAAAATAAACCCCTGATCACCATAGTTGGCAGCTTTGCATTTTTTTCATTCAAAAATCGCTACCCCCCGAATGTTGGCACTTAGCCAGATATTGAAGTATACAAAATATACTTCAAAGTGTCCCTCAGCTTACTCATATGTCACCGTTGGCAAAGTTCCAATGTGGGTCGTATAAACATCCCTCACATTTGTTGATATAATTTTTGCCTGATCACCATGGTTGGCAAATCGGTCTTTATCGATGTATAACTCTGCCAATCTAGGCGGGATCGTGCCTCAAAGGCCAGAATTTGTCAGAATTGGCACCCAACTAGCTCTGAGTGCAGTGGCAAAGTTTCAATAACTTTTGTAGGGCTACAGTCATTCTTTTTCTGGCGAATGACCAAATTAGGCAAAAAATAGTTGGTTTAACCATTCTGAGACTTTTCAGCAGCAGAAAAGGCTCAGAATGGTTAAACCAACAATTTTTTGCCTGATTTGGTCATTCACCAGAAAAGAACGACTGTAGCCCTACAAAAGTTATTCAAACATTGCCACTGCACTCAGAGCTGGATGGGTGCCAATTCTGACCAATTCTGGCATTTCAGGCACAATCCCGCCTTGATTGGCAGAGTTATGCATCGATAAAGATCGATTTGCCAACCATGGTGATCAGGTAAAAATTATATTAACAAATGTGTGGGCCGTTTATATGACCCACATTGGAACTTTGCCAATGGTGACATATGAGTAAGCTAAGGGACACTTTGAAGTATAATTTGTATACTTTAATTTCTGGCTAAGTGCCAACGTTCGGGGGGTAGCGATTTTTGAATGAAAAAAATGCAAAGCTGCCAACTATGGTGATCAGGGGTTTACATGTGTGTTTGGAAAGCGCTAGTGTAGGCATAGATACACTACTAAACATTTTCGAAATTTATACTGAAGACTAAGGTATTTTTCAAATACTTAGGAACGTATAAATAAAAAAGCATAGGCATAATTTTTTTAGAAAGTGCAGTTTAGCATCACCCAAAAAAACAACCTTTAGTTAGACCAATTAGGTAAAGAAAGAGTTCAAAATTGCAGTTGCCTCGGGCTGGAATCGAACCCTTTATTGAACGCAAGCGCCCTAACCGCTAGACAAAATAGGTGGCTGGACTATAGTCACTAGAAGGCAGAGTTGTTCAAATACTGGTATTTTTGGAAAACGTAAACGTAAACGTAAAAACGTTTTCAAATTTTGGAGTATTAATACTAAAACGTAAGGTATTTTTAAAATACCTGGGAATACGTAAAATAAAACGTAAACGTAAAAAAATTTATCAAGTCCTACCACTATCAGTTAATATAAAAACAACATTTTCCCAACATTGTCTATTTACGTTCCTATTATCTTCATTGACATTGATATTACCTATATTTTAAACAGAATGATGGGATCAGGATATTGAGTTGGATCGGAACCGGTTGACATTTGGCGTCGTTGTCAACTAGTGGGTGTAGTTAAGTGTGAACTAGTGTGTCAATTCCTTAAGTGGGGAACTAAAACAAACAAACAATTTATAAGT
The DNA here is from genome assembly GCA_964036195.1 of Sphaerolaimus hirsutus. Taxonomy (NCBI): domain Eukaryota; kingdom Metazoa; phylum Nematoda; class Chromadorea; order Monhysterida; family Sphaerolaimidae; genus Sphaerolaimus; species Sphaerolaimus hirsutus. Next base: position 19,393,946 of record OZ038455.1, read on the forward strand.
GAGAGGTAATGGCAAGTTGAATGGCAAAAACCGTAAATTTATAAGTGGCAAGTGGCAAGGAAAACACTAAAAACGTTTTTGTCTTTTTTCCTGCATTTCACTTCTCACTAATAAATTGACATCTCTCTCAACTTTGACTTCTCACTGATAAATTGTTCTAGTTCTCCACTTGCGGAATTGGCAACATCTTAACGTTTAAGCATGTTGAACTGACCATATAACACTACATTTGTCAAATAATAAGGTTCCGTTCACATATTTTTTACGTTTTCGCTGGTACCCAGGTAATTGTGCCAGGAAAACGTAACAAAACGTAATGGTATTTTTGGAAAGCGTAAACGTAAGCATAAATACCCGAATAACCGGGTATTTCGGGTAAACATAAATACGTTTTCGCAACTCTGTAGAAGGGGCTAACATTCTGCGGCGGCAAAGCCCTTAACAGTAAATAAATCATTTAAATGCATCATTTTACAGTTTTATCATCAACAAGATCTTCATGTAAGCAACCATGCATAGTGATGGTCGGTGTTTTTTTAAGGCGTTTTTAAACGTTTTTCGTCACGACAAAATTTTTAATTTTGTCAACCATTTTTGGGATGAAAATCAACTATTAGACAGGTGGGATGTCTCGATATAGCATGATAAAATCAGCCTCACTGCACAGAACAATCACCAAATTCCATATACCACGCAAAAATGCACATTAGACAACACAGTTTTTTTTTGTCGGAGGTTGTCGGAGGATCTGTTACACGCGGCCTCGTTAACGGTGGAATTTTGCATGTATTTTCATAGTATTCATTCATGCAATATTTTGCATGAAAATGTAAATGCAACTGCACCCAGCTCAGTGAATGTTCAAGCTCAAACTAATTAGCTTAATGTACATTGTAGCTAGCTTGTAGGGTGTGCAAAAACACTGACGCTGGGTAAAATGATACTGTAATTGCTGGCATTACTTGATTTACAGTGCACGCTGATTTACACCAGAGTTGTTAAAATACCGGTATTTTTGTAAAAGGTGAATGTAAATGTAAACCCGATCAAGTCCCCTGCTCGAAAAACTGCCCCCTTCAAATAACTGCCCCCTGTTAGCTGACTGTGGAAGAAATGACTCCCCCTTGAAACCCCCCCCCCATCTTTGATGGGTGGCAAAGACGCCCAGGTATAAAAACTTTTTTATTTATGTGTTCTACATATAAAAACATGTATTCTTTTGCAGCTGATGTTCACTAACATAGATTTCATTGTATGAATAATGGAATTTATATTCTGACTTGCACATTTTTGTAACTAATTTAACCCAATTCAAACATATTGATCATGCATATTATCTTATTTTCCATTAAAAAATAACTCAAATAACTTTCCCATTTACTAAAATGGGGGTATTTTTAAAATACCTGTGAAATGAAAAAAACAAAGGTAAACATAAAATATTTTTCAAGCTATGGATGAAAAAAAACGTGAAAACATTCGGAAATAACATTGCTTCCACAATTTCTATATGGTTTCCATTGGCGATTCTGCATTATAGCAAACAATTAAATGGCTAATGCTAAGCTGTAAAAATCTACACATAGATCGCTATTCTGCAATTTGTCAGCGAATTTTGATTGAAGTGTACTCCTGCTCTGGCATAAGAAAAAATTTACAACTGGAAAATTTGTAACATTAGACAGATATGACATTGCACCCACTGCTGATGTCACTGTGTGTAAAAGTACATTTTTTCAAAATACACTCAGGGTTATTTTTGTTATGCAGAAACATTTGAAGGGGGAATTCCACTTCATTATCATCGTTTCATTAAAAATTTTTTTTGAAAGTTCATGAAATTTCATCAGCATAGTCAACAATGGTAACATATAATAAATAGTTTCAACTGAAACAGCTACACAAACTGGTGTATGTCAATGCAAATTTGCTGCCGCACATCATCATGTAATGTACATAGTGTACACCATATTAACATTTTCTATGGGGCTATTTCGAGGGTGTATTTTGAGGCATGTTTATTCAAAAGGATCAATTCGAGGAAATGCAATATGTGCATGAAGGCATGCTGTATTTGCTCTTGTCATATCTATTTACATGTGAGTAAGTACATTTTTACGTTTTCATACAAGGGTATGTTGGCCAGGAAAGTGCAATAAAGCATAATTTTAATATAACTATGAATGTAAATGTAGTTACCGTATTTCTGCTAATAGAAGAGCGCCGTTCTATTTTTTTCATCAACTTTTTTACCTGCCGTTCTATTGGAGGTGACGTTATATTGGAGGTATGCCGTTCTATTAGAATAAATACAATATAAACATCCATAAACATGTAAACTACGAATATCCAGAATACCTACATCCGGCAAAACGTAAATACGTTTTTGCAACTAGGTACATTTTAAACAACACCTGTAAAAGAATTAAAATTCAAAAGAAAAACAGAAATATGACTTTTGCCATCTTTTCCTTTTTTTCCCATGAATATTTGTTGTGTCGGACGCCTAGATCTCGATCACTCTTCTTGCCTAGGACAAACATAATTTTCATGTATGACGTAATCAAACACAATAAAATAACGTTTGTTCTTGTCGTCACAGGTTGTCGGTTCCACTTCTTCTATGCGGCCTCGTTAAAGAGACCGCATAGAAGAAGTGAAATAAATAGGTGGAACCGACAACTTGTGACGACAAGAAAAAAACATATTATTGTGTATTTATTATGATTATGTCAGATATGAAAATATATGTTTGTCCTAAGCAAAAAAGTTGATCGAGATCTAGGTGTCCGACACAACGAATATTCTATTTTCATGACGTGAAAGCCAAAAAATCTTAACGTGACAGTGTAAACGCAGGTTTAGGGGTTTGAATCCGCGTCCTGGGCACATCCTTGGCACACAATAAAATGAACTTCAAACAGATTGTTGACACTCGAAAAGATTCACCAAGTCACCAACGTCATTCAATCTACCCACATAATTATTTAGCTCCCCACTAACGATGGCCAAAAAAAATTCGAAAATTCGAAAACATTTTCGAATTTTCGAATTTTTTCGGAATTTTCGAATTTTTATTTCACCCCTAGAAAAAACACTTAAAAATCGATTTATTTTTCAAAAAATTCGAAAATTCGAAAATTCAAAAATTCGAAAATAGTTTTCGAATTTTTCAGGCAATTCAAGGCAACAAAATGCATTCATAAGTTCAACGTGCCAAATAAAGCGACAATTGATATGCGGCGCGTATGAAAAAGTGAAACGTAACAAAAAAATTGAAATGTCATCCGCAGCGGAAGAGGCGGACTTCGACACATCCGTTTTTATACCGTATTTCATTGAAATATCCCCTCCCCTCAAAATACCCCCTCAATATTTGCCCCATGAATTTATAACCCCCCCTCGAAATACCGCCCCCAAATTTGGTGTATAGAGAACGTGTGTGTGGTTTGTTATCTGGGAAACACGTTAAAAACAATGACTGTGTTGCGTTAGAACAGTGTTTGTATTATACCGTCTACGTACTTATATAAGTCTATAGAGTCTTATAAATGGCAGTTTTTGTTGCATTTTTTACATCTGTGTTACTAACAAAAAAACAAAACAATTTAGCACTGGGATTTCGAAAAATCTCTGGCAAAGTAATAGACCCCCAGGGGGGGGGGGGTTAATTCAAGGAAATACGGTATTCGATGCCAATATTTTATTTGATGCCAATATTCCATTTGATGCCAATATTTTATTTGACACCGATTTTTAAATTGTTGTTTTTATTGCCTTTGCTGCGTTGGTGAATTGAATGTGTCAATGTGTGAATTAAATGAAGAAGCAGGACACTGGTCTGTATAACTCCTTCCACCATTTTTAATGCTAAATTATGGTAAAAATAAAGTTATAAAAACTGAGGAGAATATGAAAACAGTCCAAATAATGTGTTTAAAGCTTCAGATTCAATACTTTTCCAAAAAAATTCAAAAATTATTTGAAAAAATTCGAAAACTGGCCAAAAAAATTCGAAAATTGCTAAAAAAGATTCGAAAATTCGAAAATTCGAAAATTAAATTCGAAATTCGAAAATTAATTTGGGGAAAAATTCGAAAATTCGAAAATTAATTTTAGAAAAAACACTTAAAAATTTAAATACTTTTTTCTCGGGGGTTTGCCATCGTTACTCCCCACAAACAGCCCAACTAGGAAAGTATGCACGCACACGAATAATTGTTAGATCAATCGCCAAAAACATCCTAGAACGCTGAGCACATAGCATGAACGTGCAATCAGCCATATGGCAAAATTCAATCATCTGCGCGTCAGCGCATCTACTTACCGTATTACCGCCAATATAAGGTAAACCTTATATTGTTTTCGACAACATTTTACTGACAATCCTTGTACCTTATATTAGGGGGTACCTTATATTAGGGGGTACATTATATTAGAGGATACTTTATATTAGAGGGCACTTTATATTAGAGGGTACCTTATATTAGAGGGTCTAGGGTTAGGAATTTCAAAATTTTCGGGTTCGGGTATCGGGTATCGGGTCCAAAAATTTTTGAGTCGGGTCTCGGGTATCGGTTCCAAAAATTTTGCGGGTATCGGGTTCGGGTTCGGGTATTGAGGTCGGGTATTGGGTCGGGTATTCTGGTCCAAATGTTGGGTATCGGGTAATAGAATTGTCGGGTATCGGGTAAAAAAAACATCTGGTATTGGATAAAACTGCAAAAATACAGCATGGTGTTATGTATCTATCACAAAGAGTATAACTAAGTGCAAATATGTAGGTGGAAATATGGCTAGCCAATCATGCGTAAAAACGTAACGACAATTCTGTGCAGACACCCCGACGACTCGAGAACGACCATGTGTGACCGAATGACGGCCCGCGGTGCACAGGGAAGTCACAGTGAACGTGCGGTTCGCTGTGCACTGCAAATCCGCCAATGAAGCCGCAGCCCCAGGACGGTACGCCCGAGTGGACACTACTGCGGCCATGAATTTATTAATTATTTCTTTTCCGTTAATTACGTAATTATTTCCCGTGTGATGATAATTTTTTCATTTCATGTTTCATTAATTAAGCTAATTAGGTTACCCGCATTTCTAGTTAATTAAGTGATTACTTTCATTTTCTTTGAAATGCATTTCCCAATATGTACTTTCGACTGTTATGATTTTAAGGTTTTATCAAATTTACATTTTAATCAAAAGGGTGCAGTGTCTGGGAATGGGTTAGAAAGGCTTTAATGTTTCTAGTTAAGCTAAAAGGTGTTGACGCTGTTAAACACTTAGACGCCCCGATAGATAACATTAAGAAAATTCCCCGACCAAGTGCATTTTTATTTAGGACTAGGTAATGGGTGGAAAAGTGGCAAACGGCAATTATTGTCGGCATGCGACTACAAGACACATGCAGAGCACAGTTTACAGTGAAGAGCACAGTAGTGCCAATTAATTATTCCCATCACCCAGGGTGATTGGTGAACTCACAAGTGCTAGTGTTTTGTGGCGTGTGTTTAGGCCCGAAGTTCCAACCGTTACCCGGCAATGCAGTAACCTTGAACAACCCCCGCAAATGAGCGTTCTTTCTGTGGCCTTGGTCGGGCGCGCTATAAAATATTTTTCACCTAAAGGGGCGCAGGTTGATAACACGTGTCACACCACCTGCTCTAGACTGTACCGTAACCGTTGAATAGAAACCCAGTTTATGACACTCACCGCTGGGATAATTTGCATTTTAATTACGTCATTGATAATCACAGTTACTTTACGCTTGATTTAATTTACGTTTGCACCAGTTTATTTAATTAGTTATTTTTTCTCGCATTTAATTAAATTACTTGTGCCTTGTACGCTATGTTAACAGTTTTCCAGTGATCATTGATTTCGCCTTATAATTCGCTTATTATGGTTAATTGTTGTGTCTCAGCTTTAGTATTCATTTCTCTTATGGTAGATTTTTGGTGATTATAAAACGCGCTGATTTTACATTTTTTCACCCACTAGAGGCTATACGACTCACTTGAGCTATTGTGAAATTGACTCTGATATATTGCTAAATAAAGTTCCCGTGAATCCAACTTGGTCCCCCTGAAGCATACTAACTGCTTAAATTTTAATTTTAATTTTATTAATTTCGGCTTTACTTTAATTACGGCTTATTAACAATTAATCGAAGTAAACCGCCGGCTGCAGTTACGAAAAGGGATTGGTAAGTTGCCGTGTCCGTCCTCAGGAACTGTCAGGACCCCAAGGGGTACTGGCGCCGTTCCTGATTTGCGTGTAAAATCCCCGTACCATAAAAACAATTATTTATTTAATTACGCACGCAATTAGAAGCGCAAAGGGACCGGAATTTACAATTCTCTGCCGCGGCAAAACTCGACGAGTGACGTATTTGTGTGGTAAAAACGGAAACTAGTAAAATTAGTAAAAACGTAAAATATCTGACAACTGGTAGCGTAGCGAGTGGTTTCCTAAGCAAGCCATAAAGTTTTCTGTCTGGGGCGCCTGATCAACGCCTCTACAAAAACGGCTTCACGGATAACGAATCACCCCAAAGGGAATTGAGATCGAGGGGGCCAGCAAGCTTACAAGGGGACACCATAGAACAAGTTTGGCACGCTGCGTTGGAGAAGCAAAAACAAGCACGAAGACGCGCGCGACAACAGAAGGCTGGGCAAGAAGTGGACGCACAACTTGCGGCAGCTGAGGGTCAAGCAGAAGACAGTGAGTCGAACGATTCGGTTAACCCTGAAACAGACGCGCCGGAAGCGCTAGAGGAGAGTGAAAGTCAACGCTGGTCTGGACAGACAGCTGAGGATACACCGGTAATCAGGTTATCAACGGTTGAAGGCGCAGGGCCTGCGCCAGACAGTTTTAGTCAGTGGAAGACGCCAGCTGTACCGGCAGCGGCACGGCAGCTAACGTCCAGCGCAGAAGCTGAAGAAGCGCCTGGGACAAGCAGACAAGTTGCAGGAAAGGAAGCAGGAAAGACAGGTAAGTGGTCTAAGCTTCGGAGGACACTGGGTTGGAGTGCGGGCAGCTCATCCATATCGCCTGGAGTGCGATCGTGTTCTGAAGTTGGTTCAGACGGATACGTTGGTGACAGCAAGCCTCTAGGGCAGCCGTCGATTCAACGTGATTACCCTTTGATTGCAGCTGAGCTTGGAGCTACTGCAGATCAATTTCCCGTGATTGAAAATACCGTAGCGGAACTGTTGGAGACAGCGACGCAGAGTGGAGACGCTTCCCCGGCGCTGCAGTTAAGCCCACCGAAGAGCACTTCGACGCCGAGGGACGTGTCAGGCAACAGCAGTCGGAACTTATCGAGCGACCAGTCAAGATCGCAGAGCGCAACCGCAAAGGCTAGACGCCAGCTAATTAAGACCGAAATTTCTAGTAATCCCCCCGTGATAATTATTAGCAGCCCCGCAAGCAGAATGACAAGCAATGGCGCGAACCAGACGGCGGCCCCGGCGCTGGAAGACAGATACGCAAATGTCACTAATGCGAATTTAATTTACCAAGCTACCATAATGGACCTGGACCCGGTGCAAACAACGCCATCCTGTGCACAATGGACACCCAAAAAGGCATGTGACGCTGCAAAGAAATGGGCAAACATGATGAGCCAGGCGAGACCGGTTGGTGCATTCTCACAGAATGGTGAAGCAGGGGACTTGCGTATGGTGGCACTAATTAAAATTGCTATGAATTTATGGGGAAGTGACCCAGTCACCGAGGTACCTAGGGTGGAACATTATTTGAGGGAATTCGAAGCGCACCACAGCTTACATGGTGATGATATAGTTGATCTGGCGACTGCGTACCAGCAGTATATTCAAGCCCCACCAAATCAGAACGCGACGCTGGGAGGAAATTCACCGGCCAGTGGCCAGCAGCCGATAGTGCTGACCAGTGGTCAAGCAGCGCCTTTACAGTCATCAACGGCACCAGCAGCGCCCCCGTCGGCAGCTGGAACAAACCAGGTGAGAACTGTTACGCAGCGACGCGCTCGATCCCGCTCGCCGGCGTCTTCAAGAAGCTCGTCAGCTACGTCCGAAGTGGCAAGGCCCACGGACCCGGGACAAAATTGGCAATTAGAACAAAGCAATGCGGCAGTCATTACAGCCCTAGCACAACAATGTGGATATTTTGAATAGTGTTGAATCATGCGGCACCAAACTATGGAAATCGGATCAGGATATAGTAGTGGCCCCATTTGAAAAGGCAGTAATTCGAAGCGTCAGACAAAAACGAGCGCAAGGTCGACCCACACTGGGAATAGTGAGCGCAGGCCAATTAGCAGCCAGCATGCAGGCGGTATACGAAACAGCAGAACAAACCATGCGTGCACAGGCCGTAGCCACATGCAAGAATGTGCAACACTTCCAAGAATTTGTGCGCCTGGCTATGAGTGAACACGCCACTACGACAGCCTGTTGGTACATGAATGACAATGAAATAATTGCCAAACCCGCGCCGGACGGATTTCTCGTTCATAAATGCTTCGCGGTAAAAACATACGAGATAATGAAAGAGGAAAAGTCTCCAGAATGCTATGAAACAGTACCTGTGCAAGTTAGTGTACACGGGCAAAATGTGACGTTGCACATGAATAGGTTGACAAACATTTTGCACTTTCAAGCGATCCCGGGATCATGCACTAATGCGCACAATCGGGTGGTAATGTTAAACAGACAATGGTACAAATACCTGCCGGAAGTAGGCGGCCTGGAACATTTACCTATGTATAACACACACAGCTTCCCGCAGAAATGGCAACAGGAAAAGGTTAAGGATGTGCATCATCAGATTTTTGCCGCCACGACCATGTACAACCTGTCAGAGCTATTGCCGACGACCACCCTAAATGACGTATGGCATGCATATTCAATCGTGCGGCAAATTACGCAGGGGGCGGAGCCGAAGGTGGAATCACACCTGCAAAGGCATCGAACCTTGGCAAAATCGGTATTGGCGCTGGGATGGTGGGATTTTGACACCTGGCGCACCTGGCTGCAAGTATGGATTTACCTGATATGTGCTCTAGTCACCATGCAATATTTACTAGCCGCGCTCATGGCCGCAGCGCCGGAAATGGCTGTGACTTTGGTGAACCGGGCAAAGGAAAAAATCAAAAGGCGACCAAAGACAGAAGAAAAGTCCAATATCATTGTCAAATTGGGTGAGGACCGCCCTAGCGAACAGGTAAAGGTAAGAACGGTAATTAACCCGTGCGTGGGAATGCCAAGTGGCATGCCCGCACTCACGGGCGCGCGTCGTTTTCCCGCTATACAATACAGTATCAATAGAAAATGCGATCTGGAAGAAGAATCGGTATGTATGATCACTTTCTCGATGGAAGAAAGAGATAACATACATCAAGTAGCCCATCGACGTGAAGAAATCGTGCATGTGTATTACAGCCCATCCATTACCATAACCATCGATGGGAGAGAATATCGAAGATGTCTACTGGACACAGGCGCCATGCGTTCATTATGCAACAGAGACGTGCTGATGCGACACAAGGAAAAGGCTACTAAGCATGATGAAGTTTCACCTATTGGAGCCCTCAGGTGTGCAGCAGACTCGAAACTTTTGGTACTGGGACAGATGGAAATACCGGTAACCATGGGAAACCACACCTTCAGGATTGTGTTTCAGGCAGTGAACGGATTAGCAGGTGAAATTTTAATTGGCGCAGACGTTCTGCGGCACATGGTAGTAGACCTACCTGCAAGGGAACTACGAATCCCTACGGCTAACGCGATAATTCCCTTTGATAACCCAGACCCGGAAGTGCAGCAGCGCAGAATTTATGCTATTGTGAATGAAAAAATAGAAATTCTGGCTAGACATGAAGCGCTAGTGACGGCAAAATTATCCGCCCCCATGGATGAAAAGTTATTTACGGTCATGGGATTGGATACGGTAGGCGAACGCTGTGGCGTTATGGCTGCTTCAGCGGCCTATGAAACTAGTGCCCCTGTGTTTCAGGTGAGATGTGCAAATGTACGAAATCAGCCCGTAGTGCTACAGGTAGGACAGCGCATTGCGGTGGTCGAACCAGTGGATTGCGTGCTGAAGGTGAAACCTGGAGACCCCCCCGCTGAGTGGGTGAAGCAGTGCTATGACAGAGATGTGTGTCGACAGGTTCAAGCGACTGAACCTCCCCCCAAGGTAGCCGAAGACAAATTAGGACCCCCACTGCAAGTTGCATGTCCAGATGGACACGTGATGGAATTCACCGTGCCAGAAACATTGACGGACGAACGCAGAGAGGAACTGAAAAAGGTGATTTTACAGTACAAAGAAGCTTTTGCCCGACATAAGTATGACATCGGCTACAGCGAATTAGTGGACTACCGGTTGCAATTAGTGGACAAAAAACCAATTGCATGCAGAATGTACCGGTTGAGTTTGGATGATCAGCAATACTTAGAAAATCATTTGAGATGTCTCATTGAGCACGACATCGTGGAACCCAGCACGAGCCCGTACTGTGCCCCCACATTGGTGGTATCCAAACCGGATGGATCGAAGCGGATGGTAATTGATTACAGACGCCTGAACGCTGTTTTGCACGCTCCCCAATTCCCATTACCCCGCTTAGATGAAACAGTTGAATCTTTATGTAGCTGCAAGTATTTTTAGCAGTGCCGACATAAATCAAGCTTTCTATACGCTGCCCGGACCCAGAAGAATTACAAGCTGACACTTTCGAAGGACCAGAAGAGCAGCGCGTTCGTCTGCTGGAGCAGGTGAATACGCAGACACAGCTGTTGAACCAGGCGACGCCCATGTCAGTGTTGAGCTTGGTGCTGGCCAGGCCAGACGAAGACAAAACAGCGGCGGGCAGCCCCAATCTATCAGTCAGAATTACCAGTGTGGAATCAGAGCCAACCACTACAATGCTGCGTGCAAAGCTGGACATGGCGGCGTCGCAGTCAGCACTGCCCCGTACTCTGGAGAGTGGAAGATACATGGTGCGCGGCTCAAACGACTCGCCCAATTATGACCGAACCATGCGGTCACTGCAAGCCGCCCTGAACAAAGCGCCGGTCGGCTGGGTGCCAAAAGTGGTTCAGGGGTCAAAAGTACTCACCCTGGAGGCGCAAATCCAATTAGCGGTGATATTGAATTTGCGTCTGCTGGATGACGAAACTGATTGGGCGCTAATTAGCCGCGAGGCTAATGAGTTGTACGAATCATTGTTCAGAGGAAAAAACGAACAAATGATTCAGGCCAAATTAGGTGAGTTTTTGCCGCAGCAGGGGCAGGTAGAAGTTTTAGGAGCTGTGATCACAGCCGTGCGAATGCGCAAACCCCTTTTGATTATGTGTGACTCGCCTTTCGGGTCCGGGAAGATGACCACACAAAATCAACTGGCGTATGTGTGTTCACGCGGCTATAATTATTATAACTCGAGACCCAGGGTGCGCGCGGGCTCCGACCTGCCATCGGACAAGCAGCCGAACGCCAAATACCATTCGACGCTCATCACATGCACGGTCAACTCGGCGGCCGACGAAGGCGCGCGCAGGGCCCTGACCAATCTGAATAAATTAGGGCAGCGGGATATTTTTGGGGCTTTGGAAGTTTTGTTGCGGGAGCGCGCGAAATGGACCGCTATGGCTGATACGCCATTTTCTGAAATGCAAAAACTGGAGGGTTTTGAAGAATTTTTGAAATTAAGAGCGGCCTTTCCGGTGCGCGTTTTGAGCCCCATGTGGGAAACTGATCCCACTTATAATACCACCCCCGCGACCCAATTGCCAACCCTGCACACCCTAGCACAGCGAACCGGCCACAACATCGTCCGCCTCAGCCCCGAATGGACGGCAGCGCTGGAAAAGTACGATGGCGCCAAGAAGGACTACGAGCTGGTGGACGGAATTATCAACAACTGCACGGACGACGCCGTTATACGCGCGCAGCTGACCAAACAGGTGCCCTTTCTCACCGCCGAAGATGGAGACGAGCAGCCATTCGATGACTTCGAGGCAGGCGTGGCGGGCGCCCGGGCTGGTGAGGCTAGTTTAGCTGACCAGGGATTTTGGGGTAAGGTGCTGCGTAGGGCGCTGTCTAAATATGTCAGGGCAACGGTCAGGCTGCACCGGGTGTTCTTGGAAGTGGTGCAGCCCGGTCAAATCCATGTCACTTTAGACTCCGCCCACGACGCCCGTATAAAAAGTGTGACTGCGTGTGCGGTAATTATTGACGAAGCGTCTCTGGCATCTGACGCTGCCGTAATTAGCGTGGTTCAGGCGGCTCAGCTCCCAGTGAACGGCATGCTACTTCTATTTGGAGACAGTAAACAACTGACGCGTATGATTCGCGTGCAAGACTGGGTGGAGCCTGTCCTGAAACCCGACCCCACCCTCATTGATAGGCTCACTCAATACCAACTATGTCCCGTGGTTCACTTGGAAACAGTGTTCCGCGGGCATCGCCAGCTCATTCAGGCTAACTCTGTGGCGGCGTACAATGGACTGCTACGCGCCTACAACGACACCGCAGCGCACGGCGCCACCATGTTGCCCGCACCTGGCGACTTCGAGGATGGCGTCATGCTGTCCTCAACGCTGGTGCACCAGGGCTGCGAATCGAAAGAAGGCATGTCCATTATCAACAAGAAGGAGCTGCGCATCATCCTGCACCTGTACGACTACCTAGTGGCCACGGTGAAGGAAGATCCCACCCTACCCTGGGCAGATCTCACAGATCCCGCTAGTTTGCTAATTGTGTGCTTCTATGCGGCGCAGGCGCGCGCCCTAATCAGCCGACTAGTAGCCCATACAGAACACGACGCGGCCTACTGGGCCACCCGCGTAATTACTGCAGACAAAGCACAGGCCCGCGAAGCGGAAGTGGTTATCATCTCCTGCGTGCGCGGCAGCCCGCCAACCGACTCCGCCCAGCTGGATGCCGATCCCAAGAAGGCGTACGGTAGAGTCGGATTTGTAGCAGAGTTGCCCCGGGGAAACGTAGCCACCTCCCGCGCCAAATGTGTGCGCATCGTGGTGGCCAATGCCGAGACCATGTTGTGGTCAACCTTTTTCCACCGGTTTCTGACGGTCGAGCACAAAGCCGACCGGATTTACTCTTACGAATCAGGCCAAATCTGGGGAAACGTGCTGGGATTTTGGCCACCGGAATGGCGCCCGCGGGCTGACTTGAAAGAACTAGTCGGACCGGATAGATACCCGGCCCTTGAAGAAGAACTGCAGGCGGAATGTTTATCCGATATTGAAACCGCCATCGCGGGCTCTGACTCCTCCGCAGACGCGCGGGAGGAAGGTGTGCCGGTGTTGGAGGAAGTGGTGCCCGTTGTCGAGCCAGTTTACCGCCCTAATGAAGAATATTCCCCCATTAGCAACGACATGGCGGCCATGGCACTGCAGAACGTAGCCGAGCCTCCCTCGCCGCCGCCCGAGCACCACGACGCGGTCGAGGCCATCCCACTGCCACCGGAGGAGGCTCCAGCGCAACAGGTAGAACACCACATGGAAAATGGTAATTGTGAAAATTGATACGAAACAATTTTTGGCCTAAACCAATTATAAAAATTTTAAGGTGTAATAATTTATGCACAACTTTCGTCATCAGGAGAAACAGACAACTCTGTAACAAAAAATCAGTAATTAAAAAACATACTTGTTAATATTCCATGAAAACAATTAGAAAATCTTGTCGACGATCAATTTTCACACGCACGGACTGCGACATGTCGGTCGAGCAGGTAACTTGAATGTTGATTCCAAACTGCCCATCCAACAGCGGCACGATGCTGTGAAATAACACAGATTAGTAGTCTGATTAATTAGTTTCAAGAAAGAAAATAAAACTTTTTCTCACATCGAGCCCTGAGCGGGAACCAAAATTTCGAAGTTTCGAGCACAAAAAGCCGGCACGGCAGAAAGCTGATGCCATAATTCAAATGAAGACGAGCCATATTTGCACCCCCAGGGCATGTGACTGCCACAGCCGTCCACCGAAAAATGCAGAGAAGGCATGATTTTTGAATAATCAAAAAACGGTGCAAAACACTTTTTCTGAACATGTCGTTTTTAGCCCGGAGGTAAAAAATTAATGGCTGGTGGGATTGTAGGTGGAAATATGGCTAGCCAATCATGCGTAAAAACGTAACGACAATTCTGTGCAGACACCCCGACGACTCGAGAACGACCATGTGTGACCGAATGACGGCCCGCGGTGCACAGGGAAGTCACAGTGAACGTGCGGTTCGCTGTGCACTGCAAATCCGCCAACGAAGCCGCAGCCCCAGGACGGTACGCCCGAATGGACACTACTGCGGCCATGAATTTATTAATTATTTCTTTTCCGTTAATTACGTAATTATTTCCCGTGTGATGATAATTTTTTCATTTCATGTTTCATTAATTAAGCTAATTAGGTTACCCGCATTTTTAGTTAATTAAGTGATTACTTTCGTTTTCTTTGAAATGCATTTCCCAATATGTACTTTCGACTGTTATGATTTTTAGGTTTTATCAAATTTACATTTTAATCAAAAGGGTGCAGTGTCTGGGAATGGGTTAGAAAGGCTTTAATGTTTCTAGTTAAGCTAAAAGGTGTTGACGCTGTTAAACACTTAGACGCCCCGATAGATAACATTCAGAAAATTCCCCGACCAAGTGCATTTTTATTTAGGACTAGGTAATGGGTGGAAAAGTGGCAAACGGCAATTATTGTCGGCATGCGACTACAAGACACATGCAGAGCACAGTTTACAGTGAAGAGCACAGTAGTGCCAATTAATTATTCCCATCACCCAGGGTGATTGGTGAACTCACAAGTGCTAGTGTTTTGTGGCGTGTGTTTAGGCCCGAAGTTCCAACCCTTACCCGGCAATGCAGTAACCTTGAACAACCCCCGCAAATGAGCGTTCTTTCTGTGGCCTTGGTCGGGCGCGCTATAAAATATTTTTCACCTAAAGGGGCGCAGGTTGATAACACGTGTCACACCACCTGCTCTAGACTGTACCGTAACCGTTGAATAGAAACCCAGTTTATGACACTCACCGCTGGGATAATTTGCATTTTAATTACGTCATTGATAATCACAGTTACTTTACGCTTGATTTAATTTACGTTTGCACCAGTTTATTTAATTAGTTATTTTTTCTCGCATTTAATTAAATTACTTGTGCCTTGTACGCTATGTTAACAGTTTTCCAGTGATCATTGATTTCGCCTTATAATTCGCTTATTATGGTTAATTGTTGTGTCTCAGCTTTAGTATTCATTTCTCTTATGGTAGATTTTTGGTGATTATAAAACGCGCTGATTTTACATTTTTTCACCCACTAGAGGCTATACGACTCACTTGAGCTATTGTGAAATTGACTCTGATATATTGCTAAATAAAGTTCCCGTGAATCCAACTTGGTCCCCCTGAAGCATACTAACTGCTTAAATTTTAATTTTAATTTTATTAATTTCGGCTTTACTTTAATTACGGCTTATTAACAATTAATCGAAGTAAACCGCCAGCTGCAGTTACGAAAAGGGATTGGTAAGTTGCCGTGTCCGTCCTCAGGAACTGTCAGGACCCCAAGGGGTACTGGCGCCGTTCCTGATTTGCGTGTAAAATCCCCGTACCATAAAAACAATTATTTATTTAATTACGCACGCAATTAGAAGCGCAAAGGGACCGGAATTTACAATTCTCTGCCGCGGCAAAACTCGACGAGTGGCGTATTTGTGTGGTAAAAACGGAAACTAGTAAAATTAGTAAAAACGTAAAATATCTGACAAATACACACATGGAAATGCAGCAGTTTTTCCAAAAAAAATCATGTTGCTTAAGAAAAAACATGACCATTGAATTGTGACATAAAACATAGTATCTGGAGAGACCTAGGAGGGGGTCAATCAGCCCGGGTCTAAGATTGTATCCTGGGACTTTATTTGACTGAACTGAGCTTACTTTATAAATGAGGCATTGTCACCAACCATTAAAACAACACCTTCACTGGTTTGCACAACCGAACTCACCTACCTCACCTACTCAACTATAGCTACATTTATTTGTTGGTGGATGCCATCACACCATGGTGACTCAGGCCCCCCAAAATAGTGAAAATTTTTGGGGAATTCAGATTAGTCCACAGAGTCTACCTCTGCATGCTTTGATAATAACTGCCCAAGCCATTGTACTGTAAACCTCACAACCAGTGCAACTGAACACCATTTCAGGGAAAAATGGAATGAAGTGCACCAAGATATCAAGGAGTCATTTTGACTAAGGAAAAGGCAACTATCTGCACCATGTTCAATTTGACCAAATCAATATTGAGCATCTTTATGCTAAATGGCAGCAAGCCAAATGTGATTTTTTAAATGTGAATGAAAATATGCACCATATAATAAAATAAGATCTTTAATAATTGAAACTAACCAATTAGATGAAAGTGTCTAAATTACAACTGCACAAAACTGAAAGTTGTATTCACAAAACTTCCAAGCTGCTTGAAAGATTGAACTGTGGAAAATGTTTGCGGGTATTTTTGGGTATTGAGTGCGGGTTTGGGTATTGAGGTCGGGTATCGGGTTCGGGTTCGAGTAGTAGTTTCGGGTTCGGGTGTCAGGTTTCGGTTCCATAAAACGTGCGGGTATCGAGTCGGGACGGGTCGGGTCGGGTTCCCAACCCCAGAGGGTACCTTATATTAGGGGGTACCTTCAATTATTTTCGCCGGATTTTGCAAAAATGCTACCAACAATGAACAACAACGCAATTCATTTTATCAAACTGGAATATAGCAAAATAGTGAACCAGTTGTAATGTAATTGAAGTTGTTACAAAGTTGTCTATTTTCATCGTTGTCCGTCTTGTTTGGCAACGGTTCTTACAATTTGGCGGTTTTGGCACACAGCCAGCTGTACCTTATATCTGAGGTATACCTTCTATTGGAGGTATGCCTGATATTTTTTTCATCACGTTCAAAAAAGCCAAAACTACCTATACCTTATATTAGAGGCTACCTTACATTGGAGGTGTTTTATAATACACATTCCCTTCATTGTAGATTGGAGGATCTATTTATAATATACATTCCCTTCCTTGTAGATAGTATTATGCAATCAGGTTGTTTGGGTACCGTAACCCAATTATTTGTAAAAAATCGGTCTCACTAATTTTTTAGCTATTCGGATCGGATATAAAAATGGATGTTTTAGGTGGCAATTTTTTTCTGTTTTTTTTTCTGGCTAATTTGCAAACATCCGAACAGTAGCCCTATTTCTAGCTTTTTTCTCTGTTTTACTTACCTTTACTTCTAAGGGGTGTCTCCAATAGAAGGTACACTTTTGACTTTCTTTGGGCCACGAAAATAAAAAAAGCGGTCGCCAGTAGAATAGTCAAAAACTGCTGGAATTGTGCTAAATGCATTTAAAAAATGAAAAATGTCAGCGGGTGTTGTTATTTAATGACTTTGATCCACTGATTTGGTGCTATTTTAGGGTTAAATGTTGAATAAATTCTCTCAATCATGGTTTGAATTGACACTCGATGAATCTGTGAAGTAACACTTTGAAAAACCTGGTGCAAAACTTGCTCAAATTGGCAGAAAATATGGCAAAAATATGGCGGCTTGGGTGTCTCCAATGTATTTGAAAGTTGGGTAATGGATAGTTGGGTGTCTCCAATGGATTTCGGGTAAAAATAAGCCACGCAGAAATAGAAGAACGCCCTTATTTTGAAAGAAATACAGTAAAAACACGCGATGTTGCTCACCGGTGTGAAAAACTACCCGATGGACGGTTGGTACCCATGTTGGCTGGGACGTTATGGCCGCGGACGTTATGGCCGCGGGACACGAAGTCCGTGGACACGATGGCCGCAAGCCCATGGTGGCCGCGGACACGATGGCCGCGCAGCGCTGGAAACATGGCATCTCGCTCCTCCCATGCTATGGCGTCTGTTTCTCTATGTACTCTGTACACATTACATTGTTAGCTTTGCCACCTACAACTGACCTCTTCAACTCTTCAAGTACAGCACATATTTATTTATGACACTTATATTCAACTGACCTATTCCACTCTCCAAGACCCAAGTATAATTTCGGTTCATTATTCAGGTGGGATATGATATTTTGCATACTAAATGTGATGTCGGCCGAGTATACCTATTTACATACTGATTTTTTTAAATCGTCGTTGCAACAGTTTCGGAATTTTATTTTTGATATTTATTTCTCATATACCTACCTTTTATAGTTTGAGGTGTCAGTTATTGACACCTCAAACTATAAAAGCGTCCCTTTTATTGCCCGCTATTTTGCTGCAGCATACTTGCCCGGAATTCATTGACACAACATAAATGATTTAATAATTTATCTGATTATGCTGGCGGGTAAAAGTAAGTACCTAGTCTCGGCGGCATAAAGGCAGCCGCCGACAGAAGGAGACACTAAATGTAATGTGTACAAAGTATAAGTCGGCAGACATGATACTATACAATGAGTCGCATGATGTCATATCATGCACGCTGTATCCAACCCGTAGAACTCTGTTTTGGTGACTCGTGCTTACGCATATACGGTATGAAACTATTCAATTGTGCCCGCACAATTCAAACCCCCGTCAAAGTGTAGTTGAGTTTTTTGGCATTATGCCATCCAAGCGTCGTCTGGATCTGAATAAATACAAAGCGGGAACGTTTTCTGAATTCAAAATTTTGAACGTAACAAGTTTTTGTCAAAATGAATCGATAGCGTGTAACTTTTCTAAATATGAATTAGATTAAACGTAGGTAAATGTATAATCAAAAATTTGCAGCACCTATCGGCACAAAAATTGGAGTAAACGAGTGCGTAAAGAACAGCAAATTTTTATTTTCCTTCTTACTATCTTTATACCGTAAATGCTCTAATAATACGACAGTCGTACTATTTTTTTCAGAACATTTTTAGGTGTCGTACTATTGGAGATGTCGCATTATTAGAGAGTGTCGCATTATTGTTTTCATCAAATCAACAACTTCATTGTCCACATAACTCAAACGTGAGCATGACTTAGTAAAGCAAGCAACATCAACAATCGCCCATTAAATCACCATTAAACATCAACATTAACAAAACAATTGTCCACGGCTTCCGCAGATTGCGAAATCATTACGCTGTTTTTTATTTTTTTCTCGGGTGTCGCACTATTGAAGAGTGTCGTATTATTTTCACACAACGTGCCCAAACCTGTTGCACTATTGGAGATGTCGTATTATTGGAGACCTGTTGTATTATTAGAGCATTTACGGTATTTTCTTTTTTACTAAATTCCTTTCTCGTTCGCTCTACAAGAACAAAATATAACTTTCCAATTTTGTAGAATGATATGTCTGTCGACTATACATATTGACATATTCACGACCCACTGTGCATAGCATTGAAAAAAACGACCGATTTTGAGAAAATATAATTAAATATTATCTCAGAAAATCTCTCAAGCAAAAAATATAATTAAATCTCTTGGGTCATTTTTGAAAATATAATTAAATCTCTGAGAAAATCTCTTGCAGTTCAAAAAAATCTCATAAAATCTCTCAACTTAAAGTATGATTTAATCAGTATTTCCAGGTGTTTGAACCATTGATAGTAAAATTAAGCACATTATGTGTTGTTTGACTTTTTCATTCACAATTTCATATGATCTTAGCATATTGTCTTCTGATGGCTAACTTTGTACTATCATGTATTTAGTATCTGAAAAATGAACAAAAATATGGTTTAGGCACATTTTTCCTCATAGTAGTGTAATGGCCGCTTGGTTGCGGTCATTGAGATTTTGCTTGGTGGGGTTTTGTATAGGAAACGGCGGCCCTAAATATACTCCAATTAATGAGTGGGCAAGTGCCAAATAAGTTCCAGGTCCAATTTCCAACCGGCGCTATTTATTTAAGCGATTTCGGTTCACAAAATATAGTAGAAATTGGGGGAAATCAATCAATTAAAAATAGGTAGTTTCTTAGGAAATATTTATGAGTCAAAAACGAAAAACATTGACTGCCAGCCGATGGAAAAAGTCGGCTGGCGAACGATGGAAAAAAGGGGAGGCACATAAATGCCTAAAAAAGCGCACACAACAATAAGAGATGCCCTTGTGCGCGGGCACTTATTTAAGTAACACGCAATGTTGCAATACTACGCGGCGCGTGTGAGACATAAGCGAGGGGGGGCATGAAACTAGAAATTCAAACCTACCATAGGAAATGAATCTAAATACACCTAAAACAAATGGCGCTGTTACCGCGGCATAACAGCCCCTCCCATGACAACAGTTACACTACCTATAAAAGAAACACTAGTGGAACTGGAAGTCAGACAAAAGCTTACATAAAGAAGCTACAAAAAAATTCAGCCACATAAAATTGCATGGAATTTTCAAGTTACCCAAATGGAACATAATCAGTAACTAAAAAAACATCCAGAATCACAAATGGATCAGATTGAGATATAGTTGTTGAAAAAAAACAATTTAGAAAGTTCATTTTCAAAATGGACACATGCACACCCTACAATCATGGCGGCACTCTTTAGCCTGGATTCCACTGGGTGCTGGAGCTAAGCCTTGCCTTGTGCTTGCGGCGCATGCAGGGCTCACCACGAGGGTTGGTCACCAGTTGACCATCGGATTTTCCAGGGTTCACCAACATGAACTTGGCATGTGGTGAAACGCGTTTGGCAGAATTGCGAAAACATTTGGTGGCAGATTTTTTGCGTGGGGGCCTGCCGTAGACCTTGCTGCCCTTGGCGCGTGGCAATGTAGTGGGTTTCGACAAGTGTGATTTCCGAATGCCAGCAATTGGCGCCAATTCATGATGTGATAGTTTAGTGACCACCGATTGTGTTAGCATTTCCCCCTTAGTCGGAGACCGGCAGGCGCAAATCGATTTGCCCATGGCTTTGGGCACGAAATTGGCCTCAAGTCGCTGAAGCTCAGAAATGGCGGTGCGATTCATTTTGAGTGTGCCATAGAGTGCCTCGTGGCCAAATAAAAGTGGGCTCGATGTGCGCGGGAAGTGTGGTTTCCGTTTAACCACAGCCCAGATGTCTGCCGATTGCTGTTGTCCACCGGGTGTGGTATGCAGCAAATGCATTTTGTAGAGTGCCAGGTGAAGCCCCGGAATTGGCTCGCCAGCAGTCCCCAAACCTGAATCAGGGTATGGCCGGTACTTCGCCTTTTCTGTGCTGGCATTGCACTGTGCGCGTTTCCATACATCCTCGAGCAGATGCTCCTCGATGATGATCCCCTCCTCACAGCCACTATCGAGTGTGCCTGTGAGCGTGCAGCCCATGAAATCCACTTTGGCCAGCGGGCGATCACAGCGGGCGTGTCGCATGCTTGGTGGGTTCATGGCGCAACCCATCTGCTTGTGAGCTGCATAGCCACTAGGGAACCACGTTTCAAAATCGGGCTCAGGCTCGGGATCAGATGACGGATTAGACACATTTTTAGTCAATTTTGTAGCAGGATTATTAGCAGATTCATTATCCGATTCCGGAGCGCTGTAAATTTGCTCATCAAATTTCAGGTTGAGCTTTTTACACTCAGTGCGCATCCTTTCCCGAGCATCATGCTTGGTTTTGCCAGCCTTTTCCAAAGATTCTCGGGCCTGTTCAGCCCGGTCCAGTTGGTAGGCAGGCGACGCCGGATTCAAAAAACATTTTGCCGGCTCATGCGGCATGGGTGCCTGATGCAAAAAATAGGTGCACCATGGACCCCGATGTGTCGTTGGGTCAAATTTAGACTGCCTATCCCAACCGCCTTTCTGGCCATCAGATCGGCCTGGGGCGCTTTGGGATGCAGCTTCAGCCGACAGAATATTGCCCCAGCCAGCATTTCTGCCCATTGACGACTTTGGCTTCCAATTAGTGTTGCGATTTTTATTCTGTTCAGCACGACGATGAGAGTTTTCCTCGCGGGCAATATCGAGGCGACTAACAGTGTCCGCTAACTCGATCTCACCATCCCGCCATTTGTCGCGCCACCGATACCAACACATCGTTGGCACCATGTCTTCGACTTCGAGGAATAATTTATCCCCGATCATTTTCTCGCGTTGTGAATCGTCGATTTGCTCGCTGATATAGTGGAACGAGCTGCACAGCTTGCGGTACAGGGAAGACACCGTATCAGAGGATTTAGCAGAAATTCTATACCACTCGGCTACCGAATGCGCCTTGCGGTCGAGACGATGCACACGCGCCAACTTGTCCAGAACGTAGAGAATTGAATTACGCTTGTCCAGGCGGATAGATGCATAGTGATCCTGGGCACTACCTTTTAGGCACTGTTGGAACACATTAGTCCAAAACAAGTGTTGGTATGCCGGCGGGACGTTCAGAGCCTGTAGCGCCACATTGTGAAGCCAAAATTTAAATGGCCCCGACGGCGCGCTCGAATCCCCATTGAACGGTGTTTGCTTGCTGGCTACATTGGCCACATGGCCACCACCCATGTGATCGCGAGACGACAATTGCCCCAGCGTATCCACAAGGGATGGAAAACCATCGGCCGGTACCATGACATATTGGTCAATGTAGGCAGCGATTTGACCGATCAAACCACCAGGTAACAATGAAATGGCCTGCAGCCTAGCTTCAGTTGAATCGACCAACTGGTCCGTAGAAGCGGAAGAGGTCCTCGATGGACAGCGATTGATTGTGCCAGGCGCCGGTATCGATTGCGTCCCCACCGGCACGTTTTGCACTGGTGCTGTGTGCGCCTGCACTGACGATGAAGTAAATTGTTGAACAAATGCCGGATTGCTAGATAGCAGTTGCTGGAGAACAGGCAAAAGGTTGTCCACAGTCAGCGCCACAGGTGGTTGGGAGACCGCAACGCCTTGAGGCGGCGTGGGGTCGTTCCCAATGCCTCTGGGCGGTACTTGATCTTCAAGGTCGAGGACCAATTCCACGACAGTATCTGGATCTGTGAAATACAGGTCCATGCACTTCCACACATGCTGGATCAATCGCCCAGTTCCTAGGCGGGGCGGATCGCTAATCGTGGGCCACTCGCCATCGTTAACGCAAAACTGCATTAGTACATTTAGCAGGCGCAACAATTTTGGCCGGTCCACGGGCTCGTCCATCCATGATTCAACTACCGGCTCCAGTTCCGCTCGCGTATATTGCGACATGTCGGAAAATGTGAGAAGTCACTAAATCTGCACAGGCACAATTCACGTGTGAAGATAGTGCAGGAGTGACTGAACACAACTGGAGTTGCAAAATAGCAGGTAGGTGCCAAAAATGACCCAGGATAGAAGTAAATACAAGCACGTGCAGCAATTGGCACTGCGCCAAAATTCCACACTGCGCGGCACCCTGCACAAATGGCGCCCCAGTGGCACCCTGCGCCCGTGTGTGGGTGTGCAGCACCTCACAGTGACTGCGTCACGCAGCAGGAAAAAGTGTGCACAGCCCCAGCAGCCAAATCCGCTGGCCCCAGTGGCTCAGCGGAAAGCGGACAGTTCCCAGTCAGCCCCAGTGGCTGATTGGGTAAACGTGTGGCGCGGCACCAAGCTGGACAATCGCTGGCCCCAGTGGCACAGCGACAGCAAAACCAGTTGGGTTCGATCAGCCCCAGTGGCTGATCGAGTCAAAAAAAAACGGCGCAAAGCTGCGCCACTATGTCGCTAGCCCCAGTGGCAAAGCGACTCAAAAAACGATTTCGATCAGCCCCAGTGGCTGATTGAAGCAAGTCGTCGGCCGGCCGTGCAGCCCCAGCAAGTCGATAAAGCGGCGCGAAGCTGCGCCGCTATGTCGCTAGCCCCCGTGGCAGAGCGACGCGAAAATCGATGAATTCCGGTCAGCCCCAGTGGCTGATCGGATTGAAAAGCGGCGCGAAGCGTTGCCGCTATGTCGCTAGCCCCAGTGGCAAAGCGACACGAAAAAAACGATTTCGATCAGCCCCAGTGGCTGATCGAAGCTGGCCGCGCAGCCCCAGTGGCTGATAAGCGGCCGGCCGGGCGGGAGCGACGCGTGTCGCTAAAGTTCCGCGGCACGAAAACGTGGCGGAATTTTTTCCGCACAGACGGGCGAACTGGAGGCCCGGGGTCGATTTATGGGAGCTAAATTAATAGCTCCCAGTACGATCACCATGTAATGGCCGCTTGGTTGCGGTCATTGAGATTTTGCTTGGTGGGGTTTTGTATAGGAAACGGCGGCCCTAAATATACTCCAATTAATGAGTGGGCAAGTGCCAAATAAGTTCCAGGTCCAATTTCCAACCGGCGCTATTTATTTAAGCGATTTCGGTTCACAAAATATAGTAGAAATTGGGGGAAATCAATCAATTAAAAATAGGTAGTTTCTTAGGAAATATTTATGAGTCAAAAACGAAAAACATTGACTGCCAGCCGATGGAAAAAGTCGGCTGGCGAACGATGGAAAAAAGGGGAGGCACATAAATGCCTAAAAAAGCGCACACAACAATAAGAGATGCCCTTGTGCGCGGGCACTTATTTAAGTAACACGCAATGTTGCAATACTACGCGGCGCGTGTGAGACATAAGCGAGGGGGGGCATGAAACTAGAAATTCAAACCTACCATAGGAAATGAATCTAAATACACCTAAAACAAATGGCGCTGTTACCGCGGCATAACAGTAGAATAAATTACTTTCACATGTGATGATCCCCACAGAATTTATCAGATGACTTTTTCACCAAAATTTGATAACTATATTTCCAAAACATGCTGTCAACTCTTTAGTCGTTAAAACAGCTAGAACTCAGTGCATAAGTTTACCCGTTGCACAAGTAGCAACACCCAGCGCCAATTCAGACTCAGCGCTTAAATACAGCCCCATACTTGAGCACTGGGTTTTCATGGGACTGCAGGGTTTCAGTATGGTCCAGGGGTTAAACATATTTACGTTTACCCAAAAATACAAATACTTGAGTACTAAGTAAATACATCTAAATTTCCTCTGAAAACGTACCAGTACTCTCTTCTATGTATACTTCCTGAAAGTACTTGAGTACAGAAAATGTATTTCAGATAACTTTTTTATTGGCTCTTTCATGCCATAGAACAGAATAAGGAAGGAAAAACTACAAATGGAGGGAAAATAGCCAAAAATTGGTATATGAGCAAATATATAAGTAGTTAAAAATAGATGAAAATTGGCAAAAAGCACATGAACTAGTGACTTTGAAGGTGAAAATGAGCAAATATAGAGAGATTTTCTCGAGAGATTTTCTCAATCAGGAGAAAATATAATTAAATCTCTCTGGAAAATCATGGAAAAAATATAAATCTCAGAAAATCTTATATTTTCTGAGATTTTTTAAATATAAATCTCCCAGAGATTTTTGCAATGCTAACTGTGCATCGTTTTTCTACCGTATTTAAGATGTATCGCACTTCGCTGTTCAGTAAGATGTTGAATTTCATTGATGCTCAGCGAAGGGAAACATAAGTGGACCAAACCTGTATAATATCATGTCTGCCGACTATACTTAGAGAAACAGACGCCATAGCATGGGAGGAGCGAGATGCCATGTTTCCAGCGCTGCGCGGCCATCGTGTCCGCGGCCACCATGGGCTTGCGGCCATCGTGTCCGGGGCCACCATGGGCGTGCAGCCATCGTGTCCACGGACTTCGTGTCCCGCGGCCACAACGTCCGCGGCCATAACGTCCCGGCCAACATGGGCTCATACCCCGATGGACACCGATTAACTTTTTGCCAATTGGTACATGTACACACAACTATGCCATTAAATTCCCCGCGTGAAATAGTTCAGAATAAATACATTTCCAGACTAATGCAAATCAGGTAAATACATCATTGGACTGACTGTTTACAACTAAAAAATATAGAATTTTACAATAAAATACTACTGCCCAAGTATTTACACAAGTAGTTTGCAAGCACATTCTCACGATCACTTGATAAGTTTATCTCAGAGTTGTTAAAAGTACTGAACTTTTAGCAAAGGAAATGTGTCAAAGTGAAAAGTACCTACCGTAGTTATTTTTTACTCACCCTAGTGTAGAGAAAATCAAAAGTAAATGTTTTAACTTTTACTCATGAGTAAGCATGTATAAAAGACTTTTTTGTTGGAAATATTAAAAATAGAGTATTTTTGAGAAATTTTACCACAATTTTCATTCAAAATCGCTTATTTTCATACTTTGGTAAGGATATGGTAATGCAGTGTCAAAATGAAGTGCATGGTAAAGTGGAAAGGAAAAAAATTTCCTTTAGAAAATGGAAAACAGAAAGTTGACATGCTAGCTCATAAAATACCCTGGTGAAATACTTTGTGTTTACACAGTATCAGTGAAATTAGGGGCAAAATCTCTAAAAATACTCACTTTTACATTTTAGGAAAAAGTATTTGATTCACATTAACTCAAGAGTAAAAGTAAAAAATTACTTTACGTTTTCTGTACTCAGGGTATCTGAGTACAGAAAACATAACGAAATTTTTGACGATCAGGGACCAATAAAAAATAAATACTTTTTGTTTACATATACTTTGAAAACAGTTTGATAATTTTAACAACTCTGGTATAGTGATACAGGGTCCATTGGACCGGACCAACGCACATTAGTTTGCGGCCGAAATTTCTGAAATGAAAAATCTAATTTTAACGCATTTGAGTTTGCCGCAATGCTGATTTATTAGTTTACGAAATATCGTCAGTTAAGTAGTGTGTAGAGCCAAAAGTATAAATTTAAAAATAGAATATGTGTAAGATTGGCCCATTTTCAATATCGTCAGTTAAGTAGTGTGTAGAGCCAAAAGTATAAATTTAAAAATAGAATATGTGTAAGAATTCAATTTTCTCTACGGTTAATTTACCCAACGGATTGGCGCTGAAAAGGCACATTTCAACGCGGCAAATCTGTTTGCTGATGCGAGCTGATGCGCGAACTAATTTTATCTGCAGTTTGATGTTGATAAAATCTGGCAGAGTGAAGCCCCGACAGCAGGAGGATTTGGTTCGAAAGTGAGAGGCAGCCAATCAAATCACGCGCAGAGTTGTTAGAATTACGGAACTTTTTTAAAAGTTTATGTAAATGTAAGTATTTCTTTTACTCGCCACAAAGTATAGAAATTGTAAAATATTTTTTTAGACAGTCTCATGCGTAAGTGTGAGTAAAACACTTCTTTCCCAGGAAAACGTAAAAGTGAGTACTTTCCCCGGAAAACGTAAAAGCTACCAATTTTTACACGTGAGAGTGAGTTTTACACTGGAAGACACAATGGATGTCGTTTTTGGTAATTATTTGGTATTTTTTAGAAAAAATGATCTGATTTCTTCAAAATTTTATTACTTTAGCAACATAAAATTGTGATATTAGCAACAAAAAATATATTATCTCTGTACGCGTGTACTTTAAAAATGTACGCGTAAAAGTGAGTACATTACTTTTTTCAAGTATATGTAAATGTATTTACCGCGTACTCGCGTGCGCGTATTTTTCGAGTAAATGTACGTACATTTTAACAACTGTGATCACGGGCGGCGCGGCTGAGGTGCACGCGCCTTGAATAAACCGTGGATGAAATGGGAAATGATAAATGTGGGCACTTTGCATCAAATGAGAAAGATTCGCGCCGCCGACAGGCATGAAAGTCGACTAGCTAAATATCACGTATATAGAGACAAGATAAGATAAAACTTTCCTCTAAAGAACACCCATATAGACGTGCTAATAGTGGCCAGAATGCAAGCTTTGTCCATGAATCTTACCATATTTGGATGAATAAAGTCATGTGATAATTTCTGTACCTGTATCTGTATGGTAATATAGGTACCCATTTTTGGCTATTTTTCTGTATTTTTAAGTTTATTGTCCCTTTTTCCCTTTCCCTGCCTTGAAAAAGCCTATCTGAAATACGCTTCTTGTACTCATATACTTTTAAAAAGTATACATAAAACTACATATAAGTACAGGTACTTTTTCAGAGGGAACCTAGACATATTTATCACTTTGTGTGGCCATGGCGCCATGTGAAAATACAAGTTTTGACTCACGTTTCTGCATTTTTTCATGCACATTAAACAAACAAAAAACATTTTCGAATTTAGAATTCCCGCAACAGTTTACTGATGAGTAAAAGTAAACAATTTACTTTACGTTTACGGTACTCAGGGACCAGGGGGTGGGCAAACAAGAAATACTTTACATCTACGTATACTTACGGAAAAAGTTTGGTACTTTTACACTTTTACAGTTTTACACTTTTTCTAGAAGGGTTCGAAATCGAAAATGTGATATGGAAAAACGTTGATCGAAGCGAAACTCGCTGCGAGATGCCTGTAAACACTTTTATAACGATGCTATAGTATCCAGAAAGCGGAAATAGTACGGAAGAATCATTAACGAATCATTAACCTTAACCATTAATGAAAGGGAACTTTTCAGATTTTACTGTAAATCGGTCAAAAATAAGAAAGATGCATTCTGATCACAAAAAATTTTAATTTTACCGTGTAAATTTCAGAGTTGGTCAAATACTGGTATTTTTGGAAAACGTAAACGTAAACGTAAATACCTTTTCCAAAATGAAAGTATAAATACTAAAACGTAAGGTATTTTTAAAATACCTGGGAAAACGTAAAATAAAGCGTAAACGTAAAAAAAATTTTTACCGTATTTCATCTAATAGAAGGGCTCCCTTCTATTTTCCACCAACTTTCTATTATGGAGACGCCGTCTTTTGGAAGCTGCCCTGCTTTTTTTCGCCGGTTTTTCAATCAATTTTTCACGTTTTTTCAACGTTTTCCAAAGTGTTATGTCACAAAAAAATTATATTACGGCGATTCATACAATTGATTCAACATTTGATCTTCAAATAGCAAAAAATCAATCCACGAAAGCCACTAAAAAACAGCATCCGCTGACTTTTTTATAAGCAATTGGCACAATTCGAGTTTGGGTAGTAATACATAATACTGCACTGAGGTGGGGTCGAACTATAGAACAATTTGAATATTGAATATACCTAGGTATTTTGAAAATATGGCTTCTGTGGAGGAAAAGTGTGCGCTGGCGCGCAAAATTTTCAAAGTTGTCGGAAATTTATGGCAGAAGTTGCATTTTGCCGAAAATTTTTGGGTCTCACAACGTTTTTTACGTTTTCTCTGGTACCCGGGTATTTCGGTCAGGAAAACGTAACAAAACGTAACGGTATTTTATGAAAACGTAAACGTAAACGTAAGTATAAATACCTGAATAACCAGGTATTTCGGGTAAACGTAAATACGTTTTTGCAACTCTGGTAAATTTACACAAGTGAGATAAAGTGACAAACTGAAGTGAACGTGCATTTTGTGATGATGATATTTATAGGCCACTTTTCGTTAACGAATGCGTGTATCGTATTTCCTCGAAATACCCCCAGGGGGGTTTATTTTTCACAGGGCAAATTTTGAGGGATGATTCAAGCATTTCAAAGTGTGTACATAAGTATCCTGCTGACGAGTTATCGAGTAAGACACAGTAATTTTAGGCGCATACTATGCGGTCCGCTGAGTATACACAGATCACAAACTGCAGTTTTTGGCAATTACATTCCCTTTACCGTCATTTCGGGTGGGGTATTTCTAGGGGTTTTTTTTCATCAGCTCGCTCACACCTGGGGTATTAGGTGGATAGAGGGTATTTCGAGGGGGTACTTCGAGGAAATACGGTACCTGGACCATCGTTAAACTGAGGATTCACCCATAAATGATTCATGGATACTTGAGTAGATGAATAACCGTGGCGCCGGGAGCGGCACGCACACTCAGGTTTGATAAAGGTACGCCCCATGCCTATTTATGTATTTAAGAAAGGGCACTCATTTGTCACTCATTTAGACTTTCCAACACTCACCTTAAAACTAAGTGGACTTGTTGACATTTTGACCAATTTTTTGACACTTTTTCCCAATATTTTCTAACCTGACACTATGAGAAAGGTGTAAATATGTGAGTGAGGTTAATAAAGTTATGGAAAAAATGGGAAATGGAATTTAATAATTTAATGAATAACATCTTGTGATAAATTTCGTAATTAATGATTCTATAGTAAAACGAAATATTATGATGAAAAACTGTATAATTTTTGGTTTATTATTCGGATGGGTTATGTTAGGTTTCCATACTGTGTGATATTCGCCGAATATAACCAGTTTAAAAATATTCAGAACAGCAACCGCATCATAGCAATCGATATTTTTCTATCAAATAAAATGAGTGTCGGTTGAACGTCGATTCCCGACAAAAAGTGCTCAACCCCAAGTAATCTATGGTATTTCATCACAGCTGGAAAATGTCGCTCACGTGCTTCCATCAACAGCTCAATTAGCACGTATTCAAATCGCAATGCGAACAGAATCTACCTACATTCAAGCCGGACAAAAACCCGTGATTGACTGTGGGAAAGCGACGAAAAATTCATTCAACGAGTTTTTGCAAGTGATCACGACAACAGGGTCACAGCTACGGGCTGAGATAAAGTGTTTACCAGGGTTAGCAAAATCTCAGAAAAAAATGAAAATCTGGTCCACAAAGTGATTTAAATGCGAAAAAAACTGAAAATTTTAAAATTTATCTGAACATGAAAGTTACCGAAATATTTTTCTAATACAGCATTTAAAGCTCTAATTCCAATTTTATTTACAAAAATTTTCAAAAACTATTTAAAAAGTTTAAAAACTACCCAAAACACTCGGGTTAAAAAATGCCTCTAGATTTATCTTTCAGACGGAAGCATCTTCAGTATGAGCAGATGTAGCATGAGCAGATAAAGTGATTACAATCACAGCTGATCGTGTAATGCTGTACAAAACAATACAAATTAAAAATATCCTTAACGCATTTCTACCTGTAGTAAGCGCTAAAATGGCATTTGGCACTTTGCCAGGACTCCATTCTGTCTTTTTGGCCGATTTCCAGTTTTGAAAGACATGAAAGCGTATAAACAAACGTATGCAGAGGAAGGTAATCAGTGCATTTTGGTATAAAAATGTGTGGGCCATTAACGGCCCACATGGCGTTACATTGTGCCTGCGCGTGCTCACACTAGTTTTCACACAACATTTCAAAAACTCACAAATCAGCTTAGAACGCATTTGAGTTTTCTACAATGCGGTGGCCGTCAACTACAGTTGACAGAGATCAAAAGTGACTCATTGTGGAAAACTCAGACACGTACAAAACTCATTTATGAGCTTTCGAAAGTTCGTGTGATATACTCGGGTTACTTTACACCTTGCACGCGTGGTTCCCGCTGGAAGTGTGCCAACGATGGTTAACGCGTGCGAGTTTCATAAAAAGATGACAAAAGTGATTGTTGTTATAATGTTATTCATTAACATATTCACATCGATGAAATTTTATCACATTTTTACGGAAATCGCATGATTTGGTAATCATTGGCACGCTTCCAACACGAGACATAAATCAGTGCGAGGGCAGAGTATCATGAAAGCCGAGTATAACTACCGCGCAGGGCCAATGGGGTGGCCCAATGGCCTTTTAAACAATACTTCTGGCTAACTTGTGTATGGGATGAAATTCACTGAAAAAGTTAAGTGAAGGGCGTGACAAAACTTTTAATAAAAATTTTGTGAAGGTACGGACGGAGGTAAACAGGGGTATAGTTTTATGTAACGGCAATCAATTTTACTCTTGAGTTTACGTCGAGCTGTAATCGCAGCTTACAGTCACTGGATATTCGGCTCAAAGTATGTAAGCGACTTGGATTCAAAGCCTTATCAAAATAACACTAACAACAACACAAACGACAATCAAATAACTCCAATGATAATCGGGATTAAAAAATCATCAACTTTTTTTGTAAATATCATCAAATAGGTAAAATATTTTATGTGAGCGAGCACTTGAAGTGAGCGACGGATGTATCCATGCCCATACTCGAAATTGGAAGAATGTCTACCGTATTTCCTAGAAATACCCCTCGAAATACCCCCATCTTGATTTATGTACATCACGTATGCAATGTGCATGATGTACTTATAGCTGCCAGTTTGAATCGCAACTACACATACCTATACCAGTTTGTGTAGCGATGTAAATATGAAAAAAACACGTTAAAATGTCCAAATACCGTATTACCTCGAATTATCCCCCCCCTTGAATTAACCCCCCCCTCGAATTAACCCCCCCTCAAAATGGGCTGGGGAAATAATAAACCCCCCCCCTCGAAATACCCCCCCCCCTTCGGAATGATGTACGTCATGTACATAATAAATACGTCATGTATGCAATGTACATGATGTATATTACTGTTTAATTGTATTGCAGCTACACATGGACATGTTTGTGTAGCTAATCTACGTTTTCATGTCCAAATATATCTTGTTTGGACACATTTATTACCTGTTTTGGGCATGCAAATGCCTACTTTTTACCACGATCCTTACGAAAATTTCTGACGAAATAATAAGACCCCCCCTCGAATAAACCCCCCCCTCGAATAAACCCCCCCTCAAATTTTGCTGGCGAAATAATAAACCCCCATGGGGGTATTTCGAGGTAATACGGTATGTCATATTTGGCCACATTTATTTCCGGTTTTGGGTACTTAAAAGCGTATTCTCTACTATGAATTTCATGAACATTTCTGACGCAATAATAAACCTCCCCCTCGAAATACCCCCTCGTTTAACCCAATCAAAATTTGCACTATGAAAAAATAACCCCCGGGGGCTATTTCAAAGAAATACGGTATTTATCTAAATCTGATACTTATTTATATAGAGTGGTAGGATGTCTATATTTGGCTAAAGTAATGACATTTGGATAAACAACTTTGTATTTATAAGACACGGATTATCGGCTCGAAGGACTAACGTTTTCAATAAACCGTACAAAGCTGTGTCATACAGTGAAACCACGCAATAAAGTTAAACGATATTGGCACCATGGCAACATCCTCTTTACGAAAAGCCATCTTGATTAAACAAAAACAAAGCCAAAAATACCCAGCGAATGTTTTTCCATGTCAGATTCACATTATTTTCAGTGTGCCGTGCCATGCGTGGCTGTGATAGGTAATTTCCACATTATGTAGACAGTATGTCAGAATGGACACACTTGTAATTTACCGTAAATATACTCGGATGACATTACGCCGTACATTTTTCCGGAGGAAACACTCCATCATGACGTGATCACGTTAGTCGCCATCACCATCTCTCGCCATCACGTCGTCTTCATGACGTCATCACTTTGTCATCACGCCTTCCATAAGTTCTCGGCTGGCCATCTGCCAGCCGAAGACATAACTCCTATCTGTTTGTAGAGTATCGTGTCTGCCGAGTATACCAAGGTGGAAATTTTCTGGTAAATGTGAACTTATACCGTATTTGCTCGAATAAATCCCCCTCTTGAAAAATAACCCGTTAGTGAAAACTAGTGATGTAAAAAGCGCCAGACTTTTGGCGCCAAGCGCCAAAGGCGTCACAGCAAAATGGCGCCAAGCGCCAAAAGCGCCATGGTGCTTTTCTGGACCTAAGCGCCAAGCGCCAAAGGCGCCAGGGGGCCATGGTGCCCAGCGCCAATGGCGCCAGCGCCACAATGATTTTGCTTTTAATGGCACAGGTGAGACACAGTACTAGTGATGGAATGGCGCCATGGCGCTGGCGCCCTTTAATGACGCAAAAGGGCGCCATCGCCATGGCGCCATTGGCGCTTGGCGCCCTTCTCTCTGGCGCCATCTGGCGCCTGGCGCCATTATTTCGAATGGCGCTATGGCGCCCTTGGCGCTTGGCGCCATTTTCGCTGGCGCCAATTCGGCGCCCGGCGCCATTGTTTTGGATGGCGCCAGAAATGGTGCATAAATTCCGCGATTAAATGTGACCAAATAGGACATTTTTGGAAATTTTATCGTAGATCGTTACACAAAGCAGTCAATTTACCGCATTTCCTCGAAACACCCCCATGTGTTTTCGAGCTGAGTAAAAAATACCCCCCCCCCCTCGAATTATTGCCATCTAGAATAAGGTACATCATGTACACAATGTACATGATGTATTAATCGATGCCAACATGCATCACAGCCACACATAAGACTAGTTTGTGTAGCCAACTATGTTGATTCATCTAAATATATCCTGTTTTGTCACTTTTATTACCATTTTTGGGGATGTAAAAGCCCATCTTTACTACGATACGATCTGTCTCGAAAATTTTGGGGGAAATAATACAACCACTCCTCGAAAAAACCCCAACCCCCCTCGAAATGCCCCTCCTCGAACTGTGACATCACTTTGCACTCTGAAAAATAAAGCCCTTTGGGCATTTCGAAAAATACGTTATAGCTGCGATGTAAATTGGCAGCCATTAAAACATCATGCTCATTGCAAACATGAGGTACCTTATTACAGATTGGGGGGTGTCCAGTTGGGGGGTTTTTTTCCCCAGCTCGCTCAGACCTGGGGGTATTTCGAAGCGGGGTTTATTCAAGG
Organism: Sphaerolaimus hirsutus; assembly: GCA_964036195.1. Taxonomy (NCBI): domain Eukaryota; kingdom Metazoa; phylum Nematoda; class Chromadorea; order Monhysterida; family Sphaerolaimidae; genus Sphaerolaimus; species Sphaerolaimus hirsutus. The sequence goes on from OZ038455.1 coordinate 19,428,418, forward strand.
GGTATTTGGAGGAAATACGGTAACATATTGCTCTTCTAAAAAAGCTTCTGTTATGATATACGTACTGAAATAGTGACTTTTATAGTTGGCGCCATTTTGGCGCCCGGCGCCATTTTCCCTGGCGCCCTTTGGCGCCCGGCGCCATTTTTTCAGATGGCGCCGTGGCTCCATTGGCGCTTGGCGCCATTTTCAAAGGCGCCCTTTGGCGCCTGGCGCCATTATTTTGAATGGCGCCATGGCGCCATTTTTCCTGGCGCTTTTCCATCACTACACAGTACTATTTTCTTCACTTTCAATAACTTGTATGGTCTTCAAAAACACAAAAATGGTCAAATAATTTAAATAAATAATGCTGAAAAGGGGCAATAAGGTACATGAATTAGTATTTTTGAAGGTGAAAATGGAAAAAAGGTATAAAAATTAGTAATTTTGACTGAAAATTGGGGCAAAAATTGAAAATTGGGGAAATTGAAAATTGCACAAATTACATTCCAATTAGACAGCTTGCCCATTTGTGGGGTGGAGTGGTTCAGGCAATAGTAGACAAACATTTTTTATATGGAAAATGTATGGAGCATCTGGGGGTTACCTCTTATTCAAAGAAATAAAGCAGGTAGGAAATAATGATGTTTCATTTTACATCACTCGTTATCGAACACTGTACAAAGTTTACACAGAGTACTTGGACTGGTCCTATGTTATGAACCCCCTCACAAGCGGGAATTTATTCAGAAAACAATCAAGAGTATGTTACGAGAGGGGATTATTGAACGCTCTGACGGACCTTGGGCATCCCCTATAACTATTGCGCCTAAGGGAGATGATAATTTTAGATTTTGCGTCGATTTCAAAATGGTGAATTTAATTACAAAAATTGACTCATATCCCTTGCCACGCATTGGCGAAATTCTTGCTGAGTTCTCAGGAAGGAAGATCTTTTCAGCTATCGACATTCGCCATGGATATTACAATGTACCACTCGCTGACGAGGACACCATGGAGAAAACCAGTTTCGTGTGCAGTCTTGGGCAGTTTCAATATACGAGAATGCCGTTTGGTTCTGTGAACTCTGGTGCAACTTTCCAGAGGCTCATCAGCCTCATGCTTGTCGACCTCAACGAGGACCTCACCAGGGCATGGATTCGAGCTTATATTGATGACATTTTGGTGTGCAGTGACACTGTTGAGGAACATTTGACACATTTAAGACGCTTGTTTGCTCAACTACGATGGGCACACTTGAAAATGCAGCCAGCGAAATGCAATTTCTTTGCCTCTACTTTGAAATACCTGGGCCATCAAATTTCTGCGACAGGTATTTCGCCAGCGCCATCACGCACTGCAGCGATGACAGATCAGCCAAAAGTGCATACCAAACAAGATTTGCGGCGTTTTTTGGGTAAATGTGTCTACTATTCGCATTTTATTCCCAGCTTCAGCCATATTGCAGCCCCGTTGTACTCAGCTTTGAAGGGTCATGTACCAAAACATGGTAACACCCGTTTTGAGTGGACTGAGGAAATGTTGGACTCATGGGGTACTTTGAAACATTGTTTGTCTACAGCGCCGGTGCTCATACACCCATACAGAGATGGCCGAGCATTTTATTTAGAAACCGATGCAAGTATTGTCGGGCTTGGCGCTGTTTTATCACAATATGGTGATGATAACATGTTGCATCCCATTTCGTTCATTTCAAAGAAGTTATTGCATCCACACAAAAATTTTTCAGCAGCAGAACTAGAAAGTTTGTGTATCGCCTGGGCGGTGAGGCGGTTAGCTGATTTTGTTGAGGGACAAAAATTGATTGTCATTACTGACAATAGTGGCATACAACAGGTAATGAAGTCAAAATTGCATAGTAAATTAGAAAGATGGGCTATATATATACAAAATCGCGTGACTCATTTTTTACATCGTTCTGGGAAATTTAATTATGTCGCTGACATGCTGTCGCGAAACCCTATTAACGAACCTGAGTTTGGTGACGATGAATTGGACAAACCGACGCAACTAATACGCGGGTGTGCTGGTATCCGTGTATCAGATGGGTATAATATTCCTAGTGAAATTCACAGCAAAAAACTTTTGTCGTTGCATAGTGAAATTGATTGGAAGCAAATACAGTTAAATGATCCTGAATTGTCCCGGGTCATTTCACAGTTGTTGGAGACACCAGACAGTGTACCGGGTGCTATTTTGATTGATGGTGTCCTATACTATTCGATCCCAGGCATGCAAAACTCGTTTGCCATTTGGCCTCCACAGCTCTGGCAACAAGCATGTTTAGAGCAAGCCCATATGGGCATATATGCCAGCCATGGGGGACAAGAAAAAACAATTAAATTGCTCTGTGAGTATTTTTCTTGGCCATCACTCAAAGGGGATGTGTTGTCATTTTGCCAACATTGCTCCGATTGTATGCATTTCAAGCGCCACAAGCTTCATCCAGGCCCATTGGGACAGGTCGAGACGCCTAGTCAACCATTTGATGTTTTGCATATAGACACCATGCAATTTGAACATTCAAATTTGAAATCAAAAGTTGTGGTCGTGGTGGACGCTTTGACCAGATACACCATTGCATTTCCAATTGCTTCCATGCGGGCAGATACGGTTGCGAAAGCTATATTGAAAAATGTATTTTTGATGTTTGGCGCGCCGCAGCTGATTATTACTGATCAGGGGACTGAATATGTGAATTCAGAATTTCGCACACTTTGTGAAAAGTTTGGTGTCAAACATTCCCCTGTCATGTCGCGAAACCCAGCGGCAAATGGTATGGTGGAACAAGTCAATGGCCGTATACGGGAAATTTATTCGTTTGTCAGGAAACAGCATCCCACTACAAATTGGAAGGAACTTTTGCCATTGGTAATTCTGAAACATAATATGTCATCTAATAAGAATACTGGATGTTGCCCCTTTTTTCTAGTTTTTGGGCATTTGCCACATTGGAATTTGTTTTTTGTGGCAGCAAAACATTTGGAGCCAAATCACGCAAGAATGATTGCTAAATCAAATAGCGATAGAAGTAGAGCAAAATACAAAAAATATTTAGATTCAAAACATAAAATCCTATTTATGGTTGGTGACAAAATAATGTTACGCAATTTCGCTGCGGATAAATCACTGCCGCGCTTTTCTGGCCCACATTTGGTGGCTGAGGTTTCTGGCGCGGAATTATATATAAAATTACATGATTCTATAGTCAAAGTGCCTTCACGCTATTGCTGGAAGGTCAACAAGTGAAATGTCGCACTGTGTTGCTCTTTTTAATCTTTTTAGGTAATCAACTTACTTGTCGCTGCATGCATCACACATACTTCACTTCCGCATTCCGTGTTTTCATTGTTTACATGGCACTGTGCCAGGGAGGAGTTTGATAAATAACTGCAAAACAGCGTTGCAAAGAAACGTCTGAAAACTTCCATTAAAAATGCAATTGAAGTTGTTTTATTTGCTAATTTTATTCGGCTGCATCGTTCACATTCATGCCGGCCGTTCCCGCCGCCATTCACGGCGTTCAAACAGCCGCACGACACCACCAAAAACGCCAAGTCAAGGCACGCCAACTCCGTCAACCCCAGACTATGCTGATGAAAATTCACCATCTCCTACAGAAGCTGCCATTGTTGAAGCTAATAATGCTACTCCTATGAACATTGATGATGGCACAGAAAACGTTTCTGAGTATGCAGCTAGTGAACATTCCGGGACTGCACCATTTGAAGAAAAATATAAGGCTGTCAAAGAAATTTGCGAGAAATTGAGCAAAAATTTTACTACCCTTGGCTCTAAATACTCTGATTTGAAAAACGATTTGGACAGCACTCAAAATCGACATGAAGATGCTCATCGCACTATTGTTGGATTTCGAGTTTGTTGCAATACTTTTTTCATGTCCCGATTACGTATTTACCACTTTTTTCCTTCTACTAGGTGGAGAACCGGCATTTGGGTGAGGCGCTGAATAAAAGCGATCGATTGGTCAAAAGTCATGCTAACACAATTTCACAACAAGCGACTACTATTTTGGAGTTGGAGGCAGCTCTGAAATCTACCCGTTTGTCAGACAACAGTGACGTCAACACGCAAACCAATACAACTTTTTTCCCGCCGGTTTGCAGTTATATATCACTTTCCATTTTATTTTTGGCAACAATTTGGGAAAATTATATTGTATTAGACATTGAGTTTCAAATTTACAAATTTTAATTATACCAAATATTTCAAATATTCACTACTTTGCTATCCAGTGTTCGGTGAAGTTGAATATAACTATGTTGTCTGAATTTTGCAAAATTGCAAAATTGTGCAAAATTATGCAAAATGATGTTGCAAAAATTTTTTGCACAGGTAACTGATGTCGACATCGACTCGTCGAAGTTCTATCGACGCACGGAATTTGGACCTACAGTGAATTTTAAGTCCACCTTGTCAGTGAACCCCAGGGAAATTCGTGAGACGCGTTTTTACATTCCGGAGCGTCTTTATGTACCATTGTCAAGGGATGCATCTGATAGGCCCAGTAGTAGTCGCCAGGCCGATCAAATGCAAAATAGAATGTCCTCCTGTGTGGTGTCAGTTCCAAATAGTGGACGCAATTTATCGGTTCGCGATAGGCATTTGACGCCAGCACCGCGCAGTTTCCACAATTATCAACGTCGACACCGCACGTCTAGGCGCAATGCACCGAAACGTAGGAAAAGTGCCCATTCTAGGTTATCCAAATACCCTAAGGACAAATATCATTATTCTAGGCGGTATTCGGATTCTGAATAATATGGATATTTACTGGATTTTTTAGTCATTTGATTTCTGGCTTTGTTCATTTTTTTGTTTGCCAGAGGAGAGTTGAAAGGTCAAAGTTGTCAAAGTTTTTCGATATGTGATTTTTGGAAAACTGTGGTTTTAAAGTTGTTTTGAACCCCATTTATGATAATATTATTGTTGTTTTATCCTTCTGTGAGAGGGGATCGATGTTGGATAGGAGCTTTGACGTGTCTTTCCCTTTAGTTTGATATTTAGTTGTGTAATTCCACTACTCGTGACTGCAGATTAATAAAGCATCAAAACATCTTCACTTCACATCTTTCAATTTTTTATATGGAAAATGTATGGAGCATCTGGGGGTTACCTCTTATTCAAAGAAATAAAGCAGGTAGGAAATAATGATGTTAAATATTACATCACTCGTTATCGAACACTGTACAAAGTTTACACAGAGTACTTGGACTGGTCCTAAGTTCACACAGCGTGTGAATCCGCCATGATGTTTTAATCATCAATAGTTAATCGTTGTCTTATGACATTTTTGTGCAATTCATCGTAAACCGGCCAGTGTTCAAGAAGGGTGGATCACATTTAACATACAAGCACATATCACAGTATGTATCCCTGCACATGCCGCAGTGCTCATATCACAGTTTGTCTCCCTGCACATGCCCGAGGGCACATATCACATGTCGTTGTGGTCATTGCACATACACGCGGGACTGTGTTGTCGAAATGCGTGTGCGCGCGTGAAGTACATGTATTTATCTCTATACATTATACAAAAATTCTATTGATTTCATTTTTTTATATTTGTAAATGGCCGTATATTTGTTTGGCTGTATATTTGTCAATGTGCTGTACATTTGTTAATGTGTCACATACTATCAAACTGCTACAACAAAATTTTTGTTGTTGTCATCACTTATCTGGAGTAAGGTGGACTTAACGTATCTCACATTAATATGGAGGTTGTTGATGTTTCAGGGACTGATAACAGACCATAATATATAAATACCTACATCGGTGGAGACCACTCGGTGGACATCACACTTAGTATGAAATCCTACCATAACGCATCTGAATAATGAACCAAAAATTATACAGTTTTTTCAATCATAATATTTCGTTTTTACTATGGAATAATCAATGACAAAATTTATCACAAGATTTTATTCATTCAATGATGGTAGGTTTTCATACTAGGTGTGCTGTCCGCCAAGTATACTTCACGCGCGCACACGCATTTCGACAACACCGCCCCGCGTGTATGTGCAATGAGCACAGCGACATGTGATCTGTGCCCTCGGGCATGTGTAGGGAGACAAACTGTGATATGAGCACTGCGGCATGTGCAGGGAGACATACTGTGATATGAGCTTGTATGTGCAATGTAGCACACTCGTTCAAGAAACATTCGTTTCACTCACTATTGTGTTTTAAACGCATGCACGCGCAACGCGCTGCCTCGATTACCGCGGCGCAATTATCACTATCTTTCGCTTTTTGGTAGCCCTAAGCGCCAACGGCGCCAGTGGAAAGTAGCGCCAAGCGCCAAAAGCGCCATGGCGCTTTTCGGAAACACGGCGCCAAGCGCCAATGGCGCCACAGCATTTTAGCGCCAAGCGCCAAAAGCGCCTTTTTGCGTTGGCGCTAGCGCCAGCGCCATGGCGCTTTCACATCACTAGTGAGGACTAGTGATGGAAAAGCGCCAGTTATGGCGCCAGGCGCCAATGGCGCCATGGTGCCATTCAAAATAATAGCGCCGGGCGTCAAAGGGCGCCAATGACGCCATCTGAAAATATGGCGCCGGGCGCCAAAGGGCGCCAGAAAAAATGGCGCCAACAATGTTAAATGAATTTTCAGGGGCACAACCTGTTATATGGGCTGAAAGAGGTAAACACCCTCTCAAAATAATCCCAGGTCTGCGGGAGCTGAGGAAAAAGTACCATCCCCCTTGAAATACCCCCAGGTCTGAGTCAGCTGAGAAAAAAATAAGCCCCCTCGAGATACCCTCACCTGAAATAAGGTACATCATGTTTTCAAAGAACATGATGTATTAATAGCTGTGATCAGGGTTGGTTTTATAAAAATGATTTGTATACAAATTGTATAAAAATTGTATAAAAATGTATTTTATTTTAATTTTATTCTTGTTTCAATTTATTTTATTTTATTTTATTCCAAAATAAAAATAAAATAATAAAATGGACCATTTTACAAAAATTTTACAAATATTGTACAGAAATTTTACAAAAAATCAGAATATTGCATGCAAAGTCAGAAAAATGTGATAATTAGACCTAAACATGAAAAACGTGCAACAAATTTTTCCACAACTTTGCAAAAGTTGCATGCAGTAGGTACTGTTAGCTAGTTGCAAGTGTTAAGTTACAATTATCGATAAGAATGGTTTGCATTTTCAGTAGAAGGATTACTGGAGTGTGCTGGGCACATTTGTAAAACATCATGCAAAATGTCACTTGTCATGACAAATGTAGTAAAGAGTCAATTGGCATCTTAAATGTCAAGCAAAGTATAATTGTCATGACAAATGTTGTGCAGAGTGTAAATTGTGTATCTCAATCTTATGTTTTGGTATCCAAACATTATATTTTGGAATCCAAATCTTATGTTTTTGTATCCAAATGTTCACATAAGATTTGGTTACAAAAACACCAAGATTTGGATACAAAAGATAAGATTTGGATACAATTTGCTTTACAGTCTCCACTTTAATTTATATTTGTCATGACAATTGACACTTAACATTTTCATGAAAATTGACACTTTCCATTCCATTTCATATGACATTTTGACACTTTACATGGCTTGGGACTG
>OZ038455.1:19436234-19544371 GCA_964036195.1 Sphaerolaimus hirsutus
GTGTGTATTCAAAAAGCAAATTTAAAAATGAAGATTTGATCTGGTTCCAAAGTGTATTTGACACCCATACACAAGTTCCAGATTAAATTTCGATTTAAGTCAAATCTTTATTACACACTTTTAAAGCTGGTTTACGATGCCTTCTAGGAGATGATTTAAGATAAAAATTCACGTAAACAACATTACCCCAAAAATCAACCATAGAGGAGATTTGATGGGGGTCAACACAAAAGCTGTCCCACAAGGCGAATTTTGTTCCTGGAATGATGTCATCGATGACATCATTACAGTGACCCCATCAAATCTCCTCCATGGTTGATTTTTGGGGCAATGTTGTTTACGCGAATTTTTACCTTAAATCATCTCCTAGAAGGCATCGTAAACCAGCTCTAAAAGTGTGTATTAAGGATTTGACTTAAATCGAAATTTAATCTGGAACTTGTGTATGGGTGTCAAATACACTTTCATACCAGATCAAATTTTCATTTTAAAATTTGCTTTTTGAATACACACTTTTTACAGTGGTATACATTGTCCTCCAAGGGACATTCTAATGTAATTTTTATTTTTGCTGTCCAGTGCTAAACCTGGACAGCGATTTCTCAAAAATATCATTTTATTTTCCAGCGGTCCACTCTCAGGGGGGTCGCCAGGGGGCTCAACATTCCGTGAAAAGTAGTGGGGGGTGTCGTGTACACCCCCTCAAAATTTCGATCAATTCCCCCCAACAGTTTTAGTTTGGCAACCCGTTATATCAAAAAAACCCGTGGCGGACCTCGCGTGGACAGCGATTTTGCAAAAAAAAACTATTCATTTATACGGCGACCCACACTCAGGTGGGTCGCCGACCTTCCCCAGCCCGTATATAGTAGTGGGTGGGTTTCGAGTATATGCCCTCAAAATTTCGAATAAATCCCCCCACTACAACTGGAGATATGGCGTCCGGCACCGACTCAGAATTTGGGTGGCGGACCTGGCGTGCACCCTGTTTATGTTCTAAATATGCAACACTGATATGTTGAATATTGATGTTGAAAACATTATCTAACCCTAGTTCAAACAGCAATTGAGAAACATTTCTACAAAAACTATGAAAAAATGCAAAAATCCTCTTCAAAAATATGCAATTGAAATCAAAAATATTTAGAGATAAAACAAGTCGACATAATGAATGCATAGGGAATAGCTAGATAAAGCATACAGTAGCAGGAGTGCGCCGAGTGTACGACTTGTGATGTAAAAGCGCCATGGCGCTTCTGGCGCTTGACGCCATTTTGCTCTGGCGCCATTTGCGCTTGGCGCTGGGGGTCGCAAAAGCGCCATGCGCTTTTGGCGCTTGGCGCCAAAGTTCTGGCGCTTTTACATCACTAAATATGACGCTGCGCAATGAACGTGTGATGCAGTCAACGATGGCTAGTTGCAAAAAAAACTCGAGCAACTCTGTTTTTTTTTCCTATAAAATGCTACGTTTATCTTCACAAAAATTTTACCGTCCGGCAATTGATAAAACACTGGTTTTAACATCAAAAGTTTTTTAAATGAATTTTCAGGGGCACAACCTGTTATATGGGCTGAAGGAGGTAACAGTTACCTATGTAAAATATAAAATTAAATTTTTACAGGACATTTCCATGGCATTTTTATTTACCATTTGCAGGATATGTTTTTTCACATGCCGGCTGGGGCATTGATTTGAATTGGAACAGGCACTATCTATATTGAAGCTCAAATCAAAAACTCTAAAAATCGAAAAATCCGCATCAGTCTGAAAACACCTCATATTCAGTTTCAACAAAAATGAATGGAATCTCGTCAATTTTGAATACTAAATCTTATTCTCCGAATTGCCGAATTTTCTATCAAAAAAATCGATTTTTTAACAAATAAATTAAAAAATCGGAAAAAATTCAATAGGTAATTCGAAAAAGGCTACGAATTTTCAAATTTTTGTGTGCCAATGTAGTAAGGGCAATCTACTGGGAATATGAGTACCTATAATTCTTTATTCAGATGGCATACGGTAGATTCCATTGTAAAAAGAGCGCGTTTCGTAGCCTTGGCATTGGCACACTCAACTCAATAAATGCAATGCAATTGATGCTGTGCTGGTTCGGTTTCTTAATTCCACCAGTGATTGGACGCTGAAAAATGTGAAAACATCGTATTTCTTCTAATAGAACGGAACACCTCGAACTCGAATAGAACAGCATGATTTGGCACATTTTTTTACCCACGAAAATGGCAGAGCGGAAGCCTCCAATAGAACTAGCGCCAGTTCCGCAAATTGATAAGTGAGAAGTAAAACGGCAAAAGCGAAGTTAAAAAAATAATAATACAAAAGTAATTTCTCTTCGCTTTTGCCATTTTACTTGTCAATTCACTTCGCTTTTGCCATTTCATTTTACTTTATTCCACTTTTCAATTTGCGGAACTGGCCCCTGCACCTCCAATAGAATGGTAAGGAGAAATTAAGTTGGGAGAGTGCCAAAATGCAAAAATATTTGAAAAATGATAAGTGAGAACATCCAAGGTGTTCAGAACTAGTGATGTAAAGAGCGCCAGAACTTTGGTGCCATGGCGCTTCCCGACCCCCAGCGCCAATGGCGCCTGAGCAAAATGGGGCCAAGCGCCAGAAACTTTATGGCGCTTTTTGCTTTGGCGCTAGCGCCAGGCGCCAGCACCATGGCGCTTTTACATCACTATTCAGAACCATGATTCAGGGCTTGTTTTTAAACGCTCTGATATTAAAATGTGGCTCATGTTTCATTGAGTATACCATGTTCAAATGAAGAATGGGTGAAAAAATCGGTGAAAATAATACATAGAACGGGAGACCTCCAATAGAACAGCAGGTAAAAAGTTTACATAATATAGAACGGTGCTCTTCTATTACAAAAAAATATGGTAATTAGCATCCCTACGCAAATCTAGGGCTAAAAAATTGCGCAGATACCCATCTAATGATATGCCCATAATCATAAAATTAATCGGGTAAATTAAATTTCTTGAGGAACACATTTGTGCATGGTGTGGTAAAATGGGTAAAATAGAAATAACCCCACACAGCATCATTCTGCTTTCACTTCTACTATTTAGAAATATGAGAATTTCGCGGGCTAAACTTTTAAAGTGTTTTTTTCTAAAAGGACTTTTCGAATTCAGATTTTTTTTCCCGAAAATAGTTTTTTCATTCTCGAATTTTCTAATTTTGTGATTACTTTTTATATTTCAAATCTTTTTGATTACTTTTTAATTTCTCTACCGTATTAACTCGAATTAACCCCCCATCGAAATACCCCCCCCCCCCTAAAATTGAATGTAAACGGACGTACATATCAAGTACCACAGTTTGTGATCGGTACAATGTAGAACACACGTTAAAACCGATGATTGAGTGACGTTAGGGAAGGGTTTATGTGTATATACAGTCATATATGACTATAAACACATGTACATCTATGTAATTGTGTGATTTTTATACGTCTGCGTATGGGGAATTTCCAAAAATTTATGGCGAAATAAGAATAGACCCCCTCGAACAAACCCCCCTCGAATTCCCCCCCCCCCCTCAAATTTTGCTGGCGAAATAATAAACCCCCTGGGGGTATTTCGAGGTAATACGGTAGTTGTTAAAACGTATCTACATTTGTTCAAAAATACGTATACTTGAGTACTGAGTAAATACATTTACGTTTCCTCCGGGAAAAATACCAGTACTCACTTTTACTTTTACTCATTTTTATGTTTTCCCTGAGTAAAATTACTGGTATTTGTGTTTTTTCACCTTATACGCAGCGTAAATGTAAAAATTTACTTTGCGTTTTCTGTACTCGGAGGTGAGTAAAAAATACTTTACGTTTGGGTTTATGTTTACTTAAAAAAAGTTCAGTACTCTTAACAACTCTGGGTTTCTGCAGCTTTAAAATGTAGTTTGAGTAAAAAAGTCCAGACTGCAAGAGGGAATCGGGAAAATGTGAAGATCAGAAACAAGGTGAAATTATTCAAGGTCTCGCGACTTTCCCTCAGGGTAACGACCAAATTAGATGCATTTTTGAAAACTGTGGAAACAGCAAGTGCAGACGCCAACGATGAAAAAAACACAAAAATTGAACCCTTGGCATCTGGCGCTTGTAATTTCGCTTGGCATGTCGCGTGTAATATGGCTTCAGTATAACTGTTGCAAAAACAATAAAAATTTAAAAACATGTTCTCAAAAATAAATTTTTACTGAAAGTTACTAAATCTTTTGTTACTGAAGTTACTGACAAATTTTTATTTGTAATAGGTAATTCATTTTTTCCAAGCTTTTGAATTTTCCTTGCCATCATTACAAGCAGAAAATAGGACAAAACCGATCAAAAACGTAAAATCACAATATCAATGACAAACGGCGCCCAATTTATCGGAGCACCGGTGGTGCACGTTGATGCCGCACCTGGTGCACCGCCTTCCCTGGCGCCACAAACCGTACAAAAGCGTCCCGCAGTGCATGCAGAATGTCGGCCTGCGCGTTTAAATGACCATTGGCGGTATACTTGGAGCTGCTGTTTTACAGTTGCCGTGAGATGGTATTTTGAAGCTTCAACTCTTCCGATTGTGATCAGGGGACTGCTAAAGAAAGACACTTGCGCAACCGGCACGTGAATCAGTTCTGGGGTCAGTTCCGCAAGTGGAACTTAAAGAATAAAAATTGGAGAGTAGAGTAAAATCACAAATGGCAAGTAAAGAGTAGAGTAGAAGATTAAGAATTTCTACTTTATCCTTCAATTTTTCTCTACTCTTTACTTGCCATTTGTCATTTTACTCCACTCTCCAATTTTTACCCTTTACTTTCCATTTGCGGAACTGGCCCCAGGTAATAAAATGCCTAAGATCTAAGTTCAAGATTTCTGTGTGACGCGAATTGGTGATTAAAAATCTGATTTTCAATTAATTATTAAGGCTGTGCCAACGCATGCGGGGGGTCGAATCGGGCAAAACCTACCAATTATCGCATTCAAAAATAATGGCAATAGTTCTAACCTCCAATAGCTTTTCGGAACGAGATTGTGTTGATACTCAGGTTCTACCTGCGAGTGTAGCAAAAATTATGCCGCCGGTCAAATTTCAAAGAGAACTATTCAGGGGTTTTGTAGTTTTGGACCCCCGCGGGGGTTCATATAGATAGTAAATAGTAGATAGTAAATCGCTCCTCCGGAGGGATCGATAGGTGAAAAAAAATTTTGGGGGGGAGGGGTTGGGGGGGGGTTTGGGGGGGGGGGTTCGCGGGAGTTCAATATATTGGCTTTTTCGAGGTATAGAAGGAAGAAAAGGGAGAAAATCGCTAACAGTAGTAGAAAAACAGCTAAAAATAGGTATGTAAGTACATATAGTACAAAAAATAGGCGAAAATAGGCAATACGGAACATGAATTAGAATTTTGAAGGTGAAAAACTATAAAAAGGTACGAAAATTGGCGATTTTGAGCGAAAATTGGGGCAAAATTTCTTTACAATCGCGACGGATAGATAGCTGGCCGATTTGGGAGGGGGGGGGGGTTAGGGGATAGTGGCCCAAAATTTTGCCTCCGGGATAGATAGATAGCTGGCGGATTTGGGGGGCGGGGTAAACCTCCCCAAACCCCCCTACTAAACCCCTGGAACTATTTTCACACACGTTTCCGTCGGCGGCACAGCCGCGACACGCGGACGAAACTTGGCCGTGGCATTTGGGATGGGCCACGGCGCCGCACAGATCGCATCTGGCACCCTGGTTGTACAGGCCCCTGGAAAAATGGATCGCTGAAAAGGGTATCGTATTTCCTCGAAATACCCATAGGGGGTTGACTTTTCAGAGTGGAAATTTTGAGGGGGGGGGGCATTTCGAGGGCGGGTATTTCGAGGGGGGGCTTATTCGAGGGGGAGTCAATTATTTCGCCAGAAATTTTCGGTTAGTAAAGAGTGGCGTTTTACATACCCAAAACTGACAATAAACGTGATCGAACAGGATAGGTTAAGACTAGTGATGGAAAAGCGCCAGAAAAAAGGGCGCCAGGCGCCAATGACGCCATGGCGCCATTCAGAAAGTGGGCGCCAAGCGCCAAGGGCGCCACAGAAAAAGGGCGCCAGGCGCCAAGGGCGCCATGGCGCCATTCGGAAAGCGGGCGCCAGGCGCCAAGGGCGCCACGGAAAGAGGGCGCCAAGCGCCAAGGGCGCCATGGCGCCATTTGAAATATAGGGCGCCAGGCGCCAAGGGCGCCAGGATAAATAAGTGCATACAACACCCTGCGTGTGCTAAAAGTGTTTCTACAGCACCCTAGTACATGCATTCACTACTTAACTTGCGTTCTCCAGGGTGTAATGAACAAAGACAACACTAGTAACAAAAAAATTCGAGTAAAACTCACATGACAATTCAAACACAATGGATATTGTCATTTGACAACAATCCATTCACTTCAAATTGACTTTTCCGATCAATGTTTCCTCGAAATGGACAAAAAAACGGAATTGCAACGAATTGAAGCCGTTGATTTATGATTTTGCAAGTTCAACGTTCCATCATTCTCGTCTGATGAACCGTTGCACAAAAGATTTATACCCACTCACACCACTTCGTCCATATTTCTGGCGAATTCAGATCATCCATGAATGCGTTTTTCATTTTTTTCCATTTTTACAGCAGTCACATTGAAACCCTGCTGGCGCCTTTTTGGCGCCCTTTAAAAGCAGGGCGCCAGGCGCCAAGGGCGCCACAGAAAAATGGCGCCAAGCGCCAAGGGCGCCATGGCGCCTTTCAGAATGTGGGCGCCAGGCGCCAAGGGCGCCACAGAAAAAGGGCGCCAAGCGCCAATGGCGCCATGGCGCGGCGCCCTTTGGCGCCCTCAAATGGCGCCAGCGCCATGGCGCCATTCCATCACTAGTTAAGACATATCGATGTAAATAGCTACTCATCTATGTGTAGCTGCGATGCAAATCGACACAAATTAACACATCATATACAGGGTGCGGCAAGTTAGACGGACCCCATAAAGTTTTGAATAACGTGTCACTGGGTAATCGGATTAACGTCAAATTTTAGGTCAACATTAACAACTAAATAGGAAAGGAGCCCTGAAAATATGGCTGCGATAGCTCCATTCGTTCTCAAGTTATTCATGCGAACGCGTAATTGTCACTTTTCCACCACCTTGTGATATCGTTCAAACGGGATTGACTTTTCGGGAATGGATGGGGATCGGATTGTTTTTTTCTGATTTTTCTTTTCGCAGCTGCATGCCTGAATGCGTGCACGCCCGCCACCAATCCGCTATGCCCACAAGGAAATCGGCGGGCGCTTGCGTAATTGGTCATAAAGCTAAGTTGTTGAAAAGTGACTATTACGCGTTTGCATGAATAACTTATGAACGAGTTTTCTATGTGAAGTTGGACCTACACCTTTACAGGCTCCAACGTCCACTCTGACTACGACGAACTTCAGGAGGATGACAAGGATACCCGGCGACTTCACCAATGACATGTGATGTTATCCATGTGGGTTTATTAATGTGATTTAGTTGAGCGCTCGTGATGAAGTGCAGGTTCGATGTCGTGTGCTGAGTTACTTTATCAGCCAGACGCAGCCGGTCGTTGCCCCTTGGCACAAGTTTATTGATCTTCAAACACTTAAATATATCAAACACTCACGATACTTGGATCACACGGCACTGAATTTCCACAGCACCTGCCAAGCATACGGGTTCCTCAAATCTAGTCACTTAGACTTTCAGCTACTATTTTCAGCTGCAGCTTAGCTTTGCTAGCTTGGTGTATTTTCACTATTCCGGTTCCGAACCCCGAATGACTGGCAGATGCTCCCTTTTATACGGGCCACACGCCCACACATGACTTGCCACGCCCATATTTTAGTCTCAGCTGATAATTACCATAACCCACGTCAACAACTTTCTTGGACACTTGCCAACATAAATCACCACCTAATAACCATGACAACAATAGCAATACAATAGATCACCCCCTAATAGAACTTCTGGTTCCACACAGAAGGGAAAATTACTCCTAAACACAAGAAATGGGTACCAAGGGCTTATACTACACCTAAACTACACAACCACTTACTTAGCCACGTACACAACACGTCTAAATTCCTAAATAAGCCACAGTGAGTAAGCATACCACTGCTTCAAACAATTTGGAATGATTAAAATTGTAAACTGAGCAGAATGTTCAAGTAATGAGCAAAGACAAAACAAAATGAGATTTCAATATTTTTTGGAGATTTTGAATTTTTATGACTGTACACAAGAAAGACAATTTGAAACACCTTAGAACAAAATTTGGCCTTAAAACTTGACATAAACTTGGTCCTTAAACTTCCTACACGTAACCAAAACCAAAATTAACCTCACAAATGAAACCAAAATTAACTTCATGAATGACTGGAAATTTGCACAAAAATTTGATTTAGCCAAGCTTATCCTACTACTAAATGAGATAATGGGATAATGATAATGGGATCACCCCCTAATACAACCTTTGCCAGCTCTGCAGGCATACAAAAATGAATCAAACAAAAATTTCCTAAATAAGTAATCACCATGCACCTGTCCCACGCAATACACTCCAACCTATCCACCTACTCTCCTTCGGTCTCTGCCCAGAAACTGCTGTTGGTTTTCCTTCTGAATTTGATTGCTGGATGTCTGGTGGAAATTGCTGAGGGTGGTGGCACTGATTCCGTCATTGGCACCGGGATGTAAGTCTGTCTGGCAGCTGTCAGCAATCTGTTGCCCGTGGCTAGTAAATGTGGCGTCTGGACACTCTGTGCGTAAGCTCTGGCAACCGCTCTCACTGGAATCATTGACAGACTGGTGCGCACGACAGCTGGCTGATGATCTTCTGGCTTCAGTGCTGTGGTCAGTGATGCCTCCTCGCTGCGACAAAGTCAACAATGAATGTCAGCAAACAGCTTTTCCTGGAACTAAATGATAGTTGTTGTGTTGGTGTTGTAGATGGACATTGGTCAGGAGCTATTGTCTATTGTGGTAGGGCGCCTTACACTATGTGGGTATGAATGATGGCATGCGGTAGACGATACATAAGTGTAAGCTGACTAGAGTGAAAACTTAAAATTTCCTAACAAATACATCCACTTACTGTTAGACACGACAAAAGATAAAACTCACACCTTCCAATATACTTTGGTATTAATGTGTACCCCACATTATGATTAAATTGAAAGTAAAATGATTTTTAAGTTGTTTTTATGTGTAAAAGAAATTGGATTTGGGTTTAAATTTTGAGTAATTTATTTTAATAAAATGGAGTGTATAAAATAGGTAAAAAGGGTATAAGAGAAAGGAATAAAAATAATAAAAAACACATAGTGCCTGTTACCATCGCCGAACTGAGAAAAATTTTAATGAAAAAAAGGTATAAAATTTTCTCAGCTCCAGCTCCTTTAAAAAAAAACCACAAAGTTACATCTAAAACACCACCACAACCACTACTGAACAAAACTGCACTGAACACACATAAAGTCAGTGGTATGCAACTCGTCTGCAGGGATGATTTTGCCCGCCGTCACCAATGCGCTCACTTCATGGGACTTCCAATTGCCCTGGTCCAAGGCAAGCTTATACATTGCCTCGACGTTTTCGGCCGCGCGCTTGCACATGGCCTCTAGAATTCTGTGGGAATGACTGATTAGATGGGGCTAATTGAGAAATTACTGCACTCATCACTTCAGTCTTAATTTCCTGGGCTAATTGTTGAATATTGTTTTTGCTACGTGAATAGCGAGCTTCTCGATCTTCAGTGGCACCAAATATGCAATTTCCAGCCTTATGGGTGTTGACCTTACATTTAGGA
Organism: Sphaerolaimus hirsutus; assembly: GCA_964036195.1. Classification (NCBI taxonomy): domain Eukaryota; kingdom Metazoa; phylum Nematoda; class Chromadorea; order Monhysterida; family Sphaerolaimidae; genus Sphaerolaimus; species Sphaerolaimus hirsutus. Next base: position 19,446,083 of record OZ038455.1, read on the forward strand.
CAATACCTATTATTTCTGCATTCATGCTGTTTATGACCCCTTTGGCCACACCTATGGCATGAAAATGCCTTTACATACCTGCGGTCACTGTCCATGGGCCTCGGCGGCTTGAGAGGCTGAAAATTTGTGACTTATTTAGGAATCAATATGAACACATTTGGAACTTGAGAAAAAAATTTCCCACAAAACACATCCCTTTTACTATCTGACCAGAAAATACTACAAAGTACATATAAAAACCCACCACTGCTGTGCTTCCCAGTGGCTGTGGACGAATGGGAGGAGTCTCCCTGTCCACCTCATCACTGGCTAGCCCATCTGCCGGCCACGGGTGCATCAGCACCTCCTGCCTGCCAGAACTGGTTCCCGGCGCCGGTGCGCCCACGTTCATCACCTGACCAAACTGAGTCTGTCTGGGGTCCAGACTGATTCTGGGCAGCTTGTATAACAGATTTGATTCCCCAAATGCATCCTTGCTGTCCACTGGCCAGCGCGTGCTGCGGGAGTGAAAACTCGTCAGAAATGGGCGCACTCCAATCGCCCATGGCCGCACTCCCCCGCGCACGCGGACCCACAGCCTCTTCAAATACGGCACTTCGTACTGCTGCACACAGTGATGCAGTTCTATCATCTCGTTGGACAGGGCAGGCCACCGGTGACATTCCACCATGCCCACCAGGGCTCCATCCTGAGTGACCTGGATTGGCACCGCCTGAGTGACTGCCAGCACCGCGAATGGCTGCAAGAGATTTTGGGATATTGTCAAAATGAATAATGCAATTCAAAACCTCCGTTTTCTTGTTTTTCTTCGCCTCAGCATCACCTACAACCTTACAAATTCTCCTAAACGGAATCAACTGAGCAGGGCGATCTGGTTCTCCTATCGCACCTACGTATGCAGCACTATTCAAAACACGGCGGACCACTAATGGTCCCAAAAGTTTAGGCAGAAATTTACTGGTCTGCCCTACTTTTGGCACAAAAACTTGTCTCACATAGACTGCATCGCCTACTTGCAATTTGTTTTTCTCCAACTCAACTTGTTTTGCAGTAGTTTGTTCATATTCTAGTTTATTTTTAATTGCAGTTTTCCACGCTTGATAAATTGATTCTCTGACGAACCCAATGGCGGAGTCATTGGTTCGTAAAGCGAGACTTGGTCGACTTAAGGCATCGGGAAGAAAAAACAAATTTGGTCTGTGGCCAAACACCACCTCAAAAGCACTCATGCCGATGCTTGCAGAATGACTGGTTCTAAGGGCCAGCATCAGCATTGGTAACGTTTCGTCCCAATTCTCATGACTCCTAGCGTATTGCGTAATCATAATACCTAATGATGTTTTGAAACGATGCCAATTTTCTACTTTATTCGCCTGTGGGTTGGCCAGCAATACATTTCTGTGGCCCACACGCAAAAACTTGAAACATTCCCGAAGTGCCATTAAATTTGCACCGTGGTCACTAATACACACCCTAGGAAAACCTGTAAATGCAAACACATGTGTCATAAGTGCCTGCGCTATTGTTATTGTACGCATGTCTGACAACGGCGCAGCAAACGGATAACTTGAAAACGGACATATCGCTGTAACTACAGCCTTGTATTGGCATGTGGCGCTGTAATGCATTACATTCGAAATGTCAAAATACAACACATCAAAAGGCCTGTCAGCTTGTGGTAGCTGGCCTGTTGGTGACACCACCTGTCCAGTCTGCCCCTTGTGGGCAAAGCACTTTGCACACTTTCGAATGTAATCCACCACATCATTGTACGCATTATGCCAATAGAAACAATGTAAAAGCCTCTGATACGTTCTCGCTGCACCTTGGTGTGAGCCCCAACCAGATGCGTGGTGTAGTGCCATCACCGAACGCCTCATGTCGGTGGGCACATACAGCAACAAAGCTGGTTCCAAGCCTGGTTTGCGCTTATCAAAATAATACAGTAGGTCATCTTCCATAACGTACTGTTGTGCCGCCAGAACCACCCGTCTGGCCAAGGTAGAACTCACTGGTAAATTTCCATCTACTAAAAATTCTTTCATTGCGGCACAAAACTCATCTGCCGCCTGTCCGTCTCGGAACTTTTGCACTATACCTTCTTCTTCTAGAAAATCAGAAAAATTTTCTTTGTCATAATCTGATGCACTGGGCAATTGACTTCTAGCAATTTGATCTGGCGTCTGATCAACATTTGAGTCATTTGGGATGACTAGTGAGTGGCTGACGCCTTGGTCATTTGTCACCACCACATTTGGTACAGGCACATTTGCTGCCGGTGCTGGTGCTCCTTGCTGTACCCCAGCACTGTTTGGAACATTTGGAGTCGGCACGGACGCCGCAGTCGCCTGACTAGCATCTTTGGTTACACCCTTCGTCCTGCTCCTAGTCTGCATCACCTGCAAAAGGTGCTTTTGCACGTGGTCTTTCACAGTCTGCTGTAACTCACAAGAATCTCCGCAATCCTCTCCACAAATCTCCATACGGTCGTCATTCAATATTTCCTCTGATGGATCCGGTACCATTTCTGGCTGTTTTGAAATGTCTTCAGCGCAGAACTCTCTGGACAACACGTCTGCGGGATTAGTTTTCCCCGGAGTATATTTTATGTTAACCCCAGGAAATGAACTAATTGCCAGCGACCACCTAGCGACTCTGGGATTCTGTGCATGTTTATCCCTCAACAAATAACATGCTGCCGCACAATCAGTGTGCACTTCCACTTTGTAACAAAAAATAATGCTGCGCCAGTGAATTAAGGAAGACACAATGGCGAGCATTTCGAAGTCGTAACTAGCCATGCGCTGCTCCTGCTTGGACAGCACTCTAGAATAATACCCAATGACGTTGTGCCTATTTCCGTCAGCCTTCTGTGACAGAATTCCAGAAATGCCCTTCTTTGAACCGTCTGTACGCAACTCAAAACCTTTACTGTAATCTGGAGCGGCCAAGATTGGCGCTTTCATGAGCTGGTCTTTCAGCCACTGCCATTCTTCTTGTGCGTCAACATTCCATATAAAGGGTTGATTATCTTTTCCTGTCAAAAGCTTGTTCAAGTGCCTCGTGTGGATGGCAAAGTCTTTGATCCAGCTTCGGTGCCAGTTTGCCATTCCTAGGAAACTACGCACACCAGTTTTGTCTTTTGGTGGGGGCAGTTTACAGATTGCCTCCACCTTTTCCTTGTCCATCTCTCTACCCTCTCTGCTGATGTATTGCCCTAGCATTTTTACGCGTTTGGCCGCAAAAACGGTTTTTTTCAGCGAAATGCGGAATTTGTAGCGGGCAAAACGCTTCAAAGCATCTTCCACGTCATGTACATGGTCCTCCACCTTGTCAGACACCGTGCACACGTCATCTACGTACGTTAGAGTTTTTCGACTGTTCCAAAAGATCACGGTCATGGCGAGAGAAAATATTGATGTGCTCAAGCTACTCCCCTGTGGTAAAGAATTAAATTTTAAAACACCACGCGCAGTCGAAATTGCGAATAAATCCTTACTACTTTCTGACAATTTGATCATATCATAGGCGGATAATCCGTCAAAAGTGGACCACACCACTCCTAACAGGAGTTTTTCTAACAATTGCTTAAGGGGTGTTACGTTCCCTTGCTCTAAACGGGTCAGCGAATTAATTTTTCTGAGGTCAAACACTGTACGCCAGTTTTTAATCGTTGGCACCTTTTCCGGCTCTGCCGTCGGCTTTCGAACCAGGAAAACCGGGCTCGAAAAACGACTGAGTCCAAATTCAGCTAATCCTAAGGATATTTGCCTTACTAGCCAATGATCTAGGATTTTTTCCTCAAAAAAACTGATAGGATAAGGCCGACTTTGAAAGCCAGGATGATTTTCATCCTTAAGCCGGATGTCGGCCACGAGGGCACTACATGAGCTGCGGTTGGCCAACTCCAAGACGAAAACGTCATGATAACGCAGCAACATCTCTAAAAACTCCTGCTTTTGTTCCTCATTCAAAACTGTGTCACTAAAATTTGCGTCACGTTTGATGATTTCATGTCTTTCTTTCAAACTGAGTTGTGGCACCATAGGTTTCGCCAGATTTGGCAAGTTTAGTCTGTTTTCTCCTTCGAGATCAGGCTGCACTGTCACCGTAGCCACAGCATTCGGTGAATCTTTTCTAACCGCCTCTGCAGCCTTTTTCAGCTCAGAAACCCTTTTCTCTCCCGCGTCCTCGGTCATGGCGGCTACCGACTCTGGGAAAACTTGCTTCACACTGTTTTCATTTAGTATCATTGCAGACAGTTTTGCTTCGGGATGAATTGTCTGCAAACTGTCTAACCACTCTCCTATTCGTTGCTGGCACTCCTGCCCAGTCATCACTAGTTTCCTAAAATTCCCTCCATACTGTGGCGTCAGTATTACTGGGACTTGTGTCCCATTCAGTGTAGTGTGACCAGTCACATACACTGGAGTGGACTGTTCACCTAAGTTGGTCGGTTTGGTAGGTGCAGAAATCAGAATCTGCTTCTCCGGCACCACCCCAAGTGCCCTATGCAATTCTCCGCCTAGTTGAGTAATCTTAATTAAGGGTCTATCACTTGGCACAGTGATGTCACTTCTATTTGGGTTGAAGACTGGAATTGAGCATGAAAGCATAAAACACTTCCGCTCGCTGTCAAATTGTCTGCTTAAATCAACCAAAGTGGGGTAAATTTTTATCCTGTGTACTCTCATCATCCTATCAATCGGGGCTCCTACATAATGCTTCTCTAATTTCCTATCCTTCAAAATCATAGTCAAGAATTCCTGTGTGACATCAGGCGCGTATACTGTCACTGACGTGACAGCAAGCGGTTTCAATTTTACTCTGTCTTTAGTATGCATGAGCAAAATGTGATTCACTCCCCGCTCTTTGGGTACATTGAAGCGAATTTTCTTTCCTGTCACAAACTTAATTTCTCCCATATCCAAATTCTTATTCTCATTATTACGGTAGAAGGTGACTTGGAAGTCGCCCCATTGTTTCAAAGTTTTGAAACCAATATATATGTCGCTAGTGATTCCCTCCAAAACTAATGCGTGCACATTAAACAATGTGCCGTCTATGGCGAGCTGAATGTCACATGTACCCAATGGCACCATGTCAGCTCCGTCTGCCACCGTAATGGTTATCTGTGTGCTTTTGTATGGAATTTTCAGCCTGTCAATTAGTCGTTTATTTAAGCATGACATGGACGCTCCCGTGTCAATGATGCAATGCACTTCGACATCTTTTATCATACCATTTGCACCTAACACCACCCCTGTGCCAGTAGACGCCAGCCTACAACTCGTTGGCAAGGAATTTAATTGATGAATGCACGTAGTGGCGAAAATCATGTGCATCCGCCAGTGCCATTCATTGACACGCCCCCTAGAGCATATAGTACTTGTGACTTTGGTAACTCTATGTTTCTTCACATTCCTGCGCCCTTTTCTCTGTAGTAACAGGCCCCGAACCCTGTCTAATTTCTGCAGCCATGTCTCACCCTCCAGTTTTCCCCATGAATTCATGTTTTGCTCCAACACCGGTTCCGTGGTTTCAGTAAAGGAAAAATAGCTTAATAACGTCGTCGTACAATTTATTGCCTTGGAACGCAAACTAAACTCTGGGTGTGGATCAAACACACCTACACCAGCTTCCTCTAAAGACCACTGGTCACTCACTTCCTTCGAGAAGGACCACTGGGCATTCTTTTTCTCTGAAAATGACCACTGGTCACTCCCTTTGTAGGACGCTGGCCACTGGTCACTTGCCCTCCGCAGGGTAGTATTCATTCTGCCTTCGAAATGACTCCACTCGGACACTGGCGGCGTGATTTTCCCAGCTTGAACTGGCTTGTTGTCTAACGCCCTACTCACCATCACAACAAGCACTGTGCATGCAAATGCTGCAATTTTCCAGCAATGCGTTACTGCAAATTTGGCTAGTGATCCAAACCAGTCACTCTCTTCCGTCTGGAAGCAGTGTGCCGGCGTGATTAACGACAAAAGTGTCAACAACACTAAGAACGACACCTGCCTAGAAAGTCGTGTGCGCATAGAACCGAGCACTTGAGGGTCTACTGCCTCATCTGCGTCATTCGCAGCGCGTGTCTCATGCAACGTGCGCAACAACTGTGGTCCTAAGCGTATTCTAGGTATACGAATTCTATTTCCCGCAATTCCACTAATTCCTGCCTGCCTTGGAGGCAAGTCAAGAGTATCTGGCCGCGCCAATTGTGGCCTGTCAGCGCTCTCATCATTTTGTTGGCTCATTCTCCACCTAGCATTCCTCACATGTATGTTGTATTGATGAATACACCATGTCACAAAGGACTTAATCATCACAAAGGGCCACTTGCACGCAGAAATAACTGCTGCTCTAAACCACTCATAGCGTATGCATGCATAAATGATTGCCAGCAAAACGGCTGTCACAAAAATTATCCACAAAATATTCAGAATTAGTTGCATGGGTCCCCTTATTGCTTTGGGCACAGCACTAGTAGTTATCATGTGCACCAAATCAAACTCATGATCAATGACACGCCCTGATGCGTTGAGTAGTAGCTCGCCAGCATGCGTGACCATGTGTTCTAGACCCTGTCCATGCAACATGCTGGCTGTATGCGCACTATCAATTGAAAACAGGCTGGTGTAATGAATCAGTCTATCTAATTTCTCCCTAGCTTCGGCTTGGCGCATGTGCAAACTGCGCACATTAGCATAAATCATCGCATTTTCCATTGCCATTCCTGGCCTAATGAGTGTCCTATTAAATCTAATTCCATCTGTTAAAAATTTCGGGTTTACGAATGCTGGTATTTGATGCATGCGAACCTTAACCATATTACCATCTGTTAAAGCCAAATAGGTCCCATTGTTTGTCTTGAATACTGGCGACTGTAGTTGAGAACATGGAATTTGGTTTGCATGTTCCACTAAATCAAGTGTTCCTGGTATCTTAAATAACAATTTTCCATGCACACGGACTGGCATCATGTCATAACAGGTATCATTCACCCTGTGTGACATGTAAATTCGGTCAGGCTGTACCTGGTGACAAGCCGTGACAGACAGTACATCACCAGTATATTCAGCATTAATGTTTTCATCAGCTAATAACAAACGTGCTGCGGCTACTGGTGAGATGTGCGCTAATGCCCTGACCATCAAGGCATTGCTTCGCGCCAATACGCATATTTGGTGACGTAATGTTTCGAAATTCTGATGCGCTTGTTGCGTAAGTACCTGATAAATGAATTGATGTTGCGTAGCGGCATTCGGTGTTAAATTTCCACTCCAAAACTCGGCAAAAGTCATTTTTACGGTTGACGCGCACTTCTTCTTGAACATTATTTGACACATACTCTCGGTAGATGAGTTATCTATTTGCAAAATTGCCAATAAAGGGCCTTGATCAGTTAGATATACCGCCGGGTCCAAGCACTGAATGTGCACGGGACCTCCCTTAATTGTGAAAGCGCTCTGTTCATGAATTAAAATCACTGTTTCGTTTTGTCTTTTCCCCGGAAAACTTCCTACCAGTTCAAAAGGACACGATGCAGGCGCCAGCGTTGACGGTTCCCAAAATAATACACCCCTACTACTTGTACATCGCCCCGCAGCTGGGCTGCATGTGGGCGCAGAGTCTAAATCAGTAATGAGCCGTTGATTGTCAAATGTCGATACTGTTCCTTTAGTCATGACAAAGTTGTCGACATGCTGAGTGAAACAATCATTCCAGGTGGGGAACAGCAAGTCAATACTATGCATAGTTGACCACACCATCGGTTCTATTTGTTTTATCCCTCGTGACAGTAGGTCACCAGACAACACTGCATGATACATCTCAGCGCAGTTCTCAATCGACATTTGCACATAACTGTCATGATACTCGTAGATGTAATGTGAGAACAAAGCGTTAGTACACGTAGTTACTTCGTGCCTTCTAGCTTGACAAAAGGTAGCATTTGCGGAAACTGGACGACGTCTATGTGCGTACACTGTCACAGACACGTCATATACTGGAGACAACTGTGACTCGCCAAATAACGTGGAACTATACAAATTACACGTGGGTATTTCGGGTAAATCTAGATACCATGCCCCAGTTGGTTTGGGACAAACTTGCAGCAGGGGGGGTTCAGCCCCTACACATTCCACAAATGACAAGAGTAACACGAACCAGATCGCCCTACTTTTCACCTTCCACATGCCTAATAAAAGCAAAACATACGCCAAACCAACCAAATTTTCCTGGCCCGCCGCCCTTTGTTTGAACTGCGGGTCAAACAAAAGCGGGTCCACATATGCCATCTGTCTGGACTTCAGGGCAAATTTGTCACCGTCGGGCAAATTGACCACCCTCAGCACCTTATTCTCTGTGGCAATGACCTTTAGTTGCTCAATGCTCACCCCAAATGTCATTCTGTGTGTGCTGACTGGATACCTGTTGTAGATGGCAATAGAAATTGCGCGGGCCACCCGCCAACGCAATGCCAGTGCCATGTTGTGGGCACACTTCTCAATGTTGTCCCTCAGCACCAATTTGGACACGCTCTTGGGTACAATTTCACTTTTCAGGACAGCTGGAAGAGAAAAGAAAACACTAGTAGTGTCTGGCAAAGTGCCAAAATCCCTACCTAGGTCAGTGGACAACTCAACACTCGAATACTCACCGTTCAGCGCCTCCACGGCCGCTGTGACTGTCACAGGCGTCATTTTCAAGGTGTGACGCATGGTTAAGTGCTCCACACAGTCCAAGTACGTGAAGCACATCACGCCGGACCCCGGCGTCTTGTTGAGGATGTCTGTCGGTCTCACCAGGAAGAAGTATTGGTGCTCAGTGCACACCATGGGAATGCGCCCCAACACCATGGGTGGGCGCAGCAACAAATCTGCAATGAAACGTGGAAAAGTCTTACAAGGGGTCAACTCGTAAAATTCATACTTAATGGTAACGTGCTTTTCTGCCCTACACTCACCTCTAATCAGGTGGTCGTTCCCCATGGCTGACGCCACCATCAAGTTCACTCCCCACCAGTAGCAATCGGCGCCAGTAATGTGGCACAGCCGGTGCTTTGAGTTCACAAAATTGACAGAAAAATCCTTGAAAGGTAGCGGCCCCTCTGGCAAATGTGGAACTGTCAACTCAATGTCGCCCGCCGCTAGGGTGATTCTGTCGGTGCCACACCCGCCTAGCATACATGCCAATGGGAAGTATGTGGCTTGATAGTACTCCAGGGGGAGGCCTACCACATGGCGAAAAATCGGGACCGGGGCGTCGAACACCAAGTTGGTGACCGGCACCGGTCGATGCGGGACCCGCACCGCTGCGTATGAAACATGAACTTTGCGCAACTTCCCCTTTCTTTCCCCTCTAGCTACATAAAAACCCCTAATTTCACTTAAATTTTGCTTCAAAACCACACCATAATTGGGCACAAAAGGTATTTCAAGCAATTGTGATTTTATAACCTTATTAACTGAACCCCTACACTCAGGCAACATCTCTACCGGCCTAGACTCAACTTCCTGCATGTACTCACCATGGTGGTGTCCGTATTCCATCTCGTAATTCAAGTTGAACGGGACGTTGCTTGAATCGACCCGCTGTGGCGCCATGCTCATCGGCCGTGGGACAGCTGGGTGCCTCCCAGGCGTGTCCCGCATTTTGATCCTGGGCCCCTCTTCGGTGGGCGGGACCTCTACGTCCAGAGCATCAACTGTTTCTTCAGCAATTGGCTCTTCATGCTGCATTCCTCCTGTGCTCGAGGCAAGTTCAGACGGCTCGGCAGACTTATCTGTGAATGCAGGGACTGTTTTTACAACAATTTCCATATTACCAGCCGCTCGAATAGACTTCGATGAAAAGGATGTCCAGGGGGTTTCCCGATGTCCAACGGGATCGGATGTAAAATGCAAATAAATCTTTTCTGAAATTCTGATTTTGCTCACACATGCAGCATTGCATACATACTTGTCGAATTTTGCTAAATACTCAGTTTTCACTTTAAAGGGATCCTTGTGGACATCCCTTTCAACTGTTACACGCACGTGCTGGTCATTTTCCCGACACGAGTACGAGTGTGTATACCGAGCTCGGCCTAAATACAACTGTGTCTTTCGGCTTACATTCGCTAAAATTGCCTCAAAATCGTTGTATCCTTCGATGTGTAGAGCAATAATGCGATGACTCGGGGGGGGGTTATCTACCAAGAAAATGTTTATCCTAATCTCTCCTGATACCCCTCTTACAGTGTCACGTTGGACCCATGCCTTTCCCAACGTCGCAGGTTCTCGGCTGGTCGCTTTCCGGACACTTGATACGAGTGTCACCCTCGCTCTGTTTTGGCGAGGTTCCAAAATAAATCGATAATCATTCTCGGCTCTGGAACCGAGAACTTGCGGCGTAGGAAATTGATCGAAACCGCGACACTTGCGACAGTGCCGCTCACCTCGACTGCCGCTTGTGCCGACTACTTGGAAATGATGAGCAGAAGGTGAGTAGCAGCTGAACTGGCCCTCGGTCGTCATTACGAGCCCCTTTCGATGAGTACATGCCATTTTTAATCGGAGAAAAGTTTGGGTGCTTAAAGTTTCAGGAAGCACCGTTCCAAAAGTACCCGGACAAAGCGTTTTTGTTTCTAAATACCCATGTTTCCTTTTCAGACATCTGGCTGACACCTGTGCCATGTCGAACACTGCCCAAATGCCGTTTTCAACGCCGATTTCGAACGATCGCCCCGTTTCGTGGACTTTGGTTTTCTTTGGACATTTTTCGGGACAGGACAGTTTACCATAAAGCATGTATGGGTTAGCGCGCTGTTTTGGGGGCTTGGAGTTTGTTTCGGGTGTTAGTAAATGATACCATAGACAACCCCCATCATCACTTGCTCCCGTTTTATTTGTAACAAACTTTATCCACACAAAAGGCACTCCACCCACTTCAAAACAATTCCCCGAGCGAGATAGTTTCACGAACTTGTTCCCTGAACCCCGTAATGTTACTGTACAATACTCTAACCCCAAACAACTATCCCCACAAATTGCCGTGGGTGGCTGTTGCCTAATTGGGACGTGCCAAACCGAAAAAAACCCTTTATTCTCCATCGGAACTTTCATTCTCACGCTAGGTCTCACCCCCAGCCATAATTCCCCCTTTTCAAACTGCGGCTGTTTTCCCATCATGTTTTTCGAATTTTTATAAAACATCCTCAAATTTTCTTTCCCGAATTTTATAAGATAAAATGCATTCTCTCGCTTCAATTTTGCTTTCATGAATTTCTCTATCAAAAGCTTCGGTTTGGCACTGTGCCCATTTATGGCAACACCACACGCAAATCGTGGCGGTAGTCGACAATCACGACTCTTGTACCTGCAGCTGTTGCAATCATTTCGGCTCGCAGGCGTTGGGCCATCACTTCTGGCTCTCCGCCAAGTCCGGCGGCTATCGCATCCGAAATCGGGTGCTTGGACGGGCCGCTGCTCTTGCTGATGCCGGGGCGCATGCCGCTGCTGCTGGCGGTCGACGACGACCCGCTGCTCTTGCGCTTGCCTGGAAAGCCAGGCACCTTCTGAGTTGGCGTTTTTGGGGGTGATTTTTGGGTTCTGGGCATTTGGCTTGCATTTTTTTTCATACCGTTTTGAGTAGGAAAAGTGACACTTTACTTTTGCAATTTTACTCCCTTTATTATTTAACGAATTTATCTGCGCGCAATGTTTATTTATTTTATCTGATACTCTTGCCTTTGCTAAACACTGCTCTTGCGCCAAAAATAGTTTACATTTCCAATTTACTTCGTCAGATTTCCTATTAAGCTGGCGCCATGTTTTGCTTGGTAACTTATGTACAAACTTGTATAGACATTTTCTTTCGTCACACATAATTACTATTCCCTCAAGGGGCATTTTTGCGCGGTAGTTTTGCGTAATATACCGTAATTTGCTAAGCATTTTCCCGCAAATTTGTGTATTTATGTATCCAAGTTGCACATTTTTCTTTTGGCTACACTCGCACCCCCCTAGGCATCCCCTCAGCGTATAAAGCTCATGAATCACCTCAACCGCCTTTTCATAGTACCTTAGAACCTTATTCAATAACAACAACAATGCATTTTTACATTTTTGGCGCCTGCCCAACGCTATTTCACTGCGGTCGGCGTGCAATAAAATTACATGAGTCATTTCACTTGGATATTTATTTATTAGTTTTCTATTGCACGCAGATTGCCGCGTCTGCGCGCCATGAATAGCATGCACGTGTCCGTGAAAACGCGCCGCGCTACGTCTAGAGATCAGCCCCGATAAGATTGTGGTAAGAAATGCAAAACGTGTCCCATTCACGTGGGCCCGCCTATTGTGGTCAATGGGGCGTAAATTCATGGCATTTTTGTAATTATTTAGCCGCTTTATCTGTGCCCCCTTAACACTCGTTTCCAGAATTTGCATGGGCGCAAAAGTAAGCCATTCCTGGCGGAAAATCTTCCCCGTAAACTTCTGAAAGTAAATTATTTCCGAAATTACCTTATTTAAACACCCTACTTTCCCAATAATCAATTTCACCTTTTCAAATGTGTCCAAAACAAATGCAAACGTCCAAAATGGCTTACTTTTGGCCTTATGCGGCATTTTCTCTGCGTGTGACTCGCTGCCCGACTCGGCGGACATGTACTTGTAGGGCGGGCGGGTCGCCCTCTTCGGTCTGGTGCTCTTCCTTCTGCCCGGAAGCAGTCGGGGAATGCCCGCCGCGTCCGTCGGCGCTGATCTGACCCTTTTCGCCAGTGCGGCGGGCTCGTCCAGCCCCGCCTGCGCCGCGTCGCCGCTGTCTGGGCCTGAGAGTCCAAGACGTGCCTTATGAAGCCAAAGGTTTTCATAAGGCAGCGTTCGGAACTCACTTCCAGCCTGTGCCGGTGCGGCGCCCTCGGCTTGCTGCCCCACGCGTCGCCCCACGTCCGGCGCCACGATGTAGCACGTGCCCGCGACGTCAATACCTACACGTGCACTACATCTTGCAACCAAATTTTGCGTAGAGCTAGGGCCGCAACAAGAAGTGCACGCACCCTGGGTGGGATACCCTTCGAGCGTGCGCCCGGGCATCGGCATGTCGCTGGACACCGGCCCTGTAAACGTCAGTTCATGTATGAGGGACATCTTTTTACAATCAATTCTTACTTCAAAATTTCTTTCAAAGTGCATTTTTTTGCCAAACTTTCCCTTCATGTACAGTTTTTTATCAAAATTTGTTTTCACATGTAGTTTTCTATCAAGATTTGATTTTTCATGTATCCTCTTGTCTTTCAACGTGTTTTCACTCTCGCAACAATGCTCACCTTCCCCCGAAAGTTTTCGCACAATTTTATTTGCTACGCTGTACTTACCCATCTCGCCCGTATACAGCTGCTGTGGCATGTGTACATGCACACCTGTCCCGGTGGTTGACTCCGCCGTCACCGGCACAGCCATCTCTGACGCCGCGGGCGTCTGCACGTGCGTGACGGACACGCGCGCTTCGTCCGGCTGGTCGGGCGACATGGGCTCGTACATGCCGCTCCAGGCGCCGCCGGCGTCCATGTCGGGCTCGGGCATGCCGGGCTCGGGCTGCGGCACGCCGGGCTCGGGCGTGACCAACGCGCGCCCGCGCTGGTACTCGGCGAACACCTCGGGCGAGGCGTCGTCGAACAGGTTGGCCAGTATTTCGGCCGCGCTGGTGTCCCTGGCCGTAGCCATGTCGCTGGACCCTGCGCAGAGTTTTCCCTCATTTTTAGGTGCGCTCCGAAATTTATGTATAACTTTAACACTTACATTTAGGTAACACTTATTTATTTCTTTTACATTTAAGTAACACTTATTTATTTCTTTTAGACTACTAGCATCTATTTCATTAGCCTTTCCGAGCAGATTGCTAACATAAGACTTCAATTTTTCAATACCCCCTTTTCCGCCGCACATTTTCCGGCCCAGCGCCCCACCTAAGCGCCTCCGAAACCCACTTAATTCACACGCAGCAGTATATTTACCTGGCACTAGGCGTGGCGGGCGGTGCGCATTTTCCAGCGACTGCACTATTTCATCAACAGTCGACATGCGGTCGACTGCATGGATCATTTGATCCAACATCGGATTTGCAGGTGAATTAGGGCGCGGCTCGAAAAAGTCCGGGGACTGAGGTCTTCCGGGTTCCATGTTTTTTATAATTTCTTGCCTCTTAAGATAGCCTGAGTATGAGTGATAGGTCAAGATGCTTAGCGCGCTATATAAGAGCGCAATCGCGGGAAACACAGGTATTCTTTGCCCAGAATACCTGGTATATGATACAGATAAGATCTGTCTGCAATTCCACCCCCCATTGTATTCGCAGCGCGCCCGACACAAGTTAGCTGGCGGCTGTGTGGATCCATTCATTTGCGGTTGCTTAGGCTGCCGCGCAGCCGGCCGCCGCCTCATTTCACGCGCCGCGCGGCCGCCGCCGCCGTGCCGCGACTGCATTTTTTGCGTGCGCATATCACCGGTGCGCACAGGTAGCATTACTTTGGGTGGATCCTTTCCCATGGCGCAAACGCCATGATGTACCTGGTATTTTCTTATTTTCGCGCAGTCCCCCGGACTTGGTATTTCCCCTTTCACCAACGTATCATGATTTTTACCTATTTTAGCTGGTTTTTTATTCATTTTCTCATTTTGGACTTCGTAAATATTCCCAGTTTTGGGGGGCACGACACAGTCCCTTTTTACGCTTTCAATCGATTGCGTGAGTTTGTCAACACAACATTGATCTTTATCAACTTGAATAATTTTTTTAATTTTATCACTGTCCCATTCTGTTTGGACTTTAGTTGACAAATTCACCCAATGAGATAGGTTTAATGCTAATTTACCCATCCCTACTTTATTAGTTTTATTCATTTTCGCATTTTCCTGTGCGCAATAATTTTTGCCGCCGCAGGTAATTTCACATGCCGCGTCTGGCACCGCAGTTGCACTTTTCTGCGCACCCGCACGCTCCATTGGGACCATGCGTTTTGGGCCCGACTGCAGTGGGTCCAATTTCAACGGGACCACCTGCATTGCACCACCTATTTCAGACTTCCGCGGCCGCTCCACATTCTGTGGGTTGGAGGGCGAAGGGAATAATTTTATTTTTTTATTTTTTTCTAGTCCCTGTCCCTCATTTTTCCCACCTGCATTTGGCTTTGGGGCCAAATGAGAACATCGGCGCCGCTTTGCGCCATAGCTGGTGCTATGTACTATTTTTGTAGAGTTTTTGCATACCCCCGAAATAATGGAAAACAGATGTTCCACTGTATTCCCTTCACCCTTGTCACCCTCAAAGGTTACCCCCGCGGCTAATGCTGATAAGGAGTGATAAACATGATTCACTCGCTCAGGTTGCCTATTTTGTGCGCGCGGGGCTGTACATGCGCGGGCAATGTGACCAACTTGGCCGCATTGATAGCATGTGCGCGGTGGACCTGCACCCTGGCCCGTATTTGGACCTGGCCCCTGTGAACGATATGGCGCGTTCCACCCAGCGCCGCGCATGCTTTGTTGGTTTTGGTAATTTTGTTGAGCGTAATTAGGTGAACTGGGGGGAGCTGAAGTAAAGCTCGAATTTAAATTTTGATTTTGACCACCTGGGTTCATATTCTGAAAATTTCGATTAGGAGAACTTCCTTGAAAATTACGGTTTGGGGAACTTCCTGGAAAATTCGGATTTCCTCCCCCCCCCCTTCGAAAAGTTGTCCCACGCACCTGCGTGGAATTTTCCGCCGCTTTTCGGCCTACTTCTAAGATAGCACGCCTCATTTCCGAGGCATCATCCCGAAACTGGGCTTCTAGTTTATCAACCCTTTCGGTGCCTTTTTTTATTTCGCCAGAAATTTCATCCAATTTCTTGGCTATGTCCACACCCCTGGGGACAGATTCATTTTCATCACTTTTATGGACCGTACGCGCAGATTGCAACACTTCTGCCGGGCGTTCCAACTGACTAAGGGGGTCATTTGCCTGATTTGTGGAGGCATTGTCACGGTCTCCATATGGGCGCCTTTCAAACCGTCGCCTATTCAACACAAACCGGCCGCGCGGCACAAAGCCGCCCCGCCTATTTTGATCGCCCGGTGCACTAGGGCGACCCTCAAATGACAGTGGTGCACGAGTATCTGTCACTTGGCTTTCATAGGTGGATAAGCGCTCCAGCAGAGTATGAAATGGTTGGTTTTGTTCAGCTGGCGATAGGGTCCTATAGAAAATTTGCAATTGGGGGGATATACTGTTGGCAAACAGTATGCGAAAATCACGCTCTTTTGTCATCTCATCCAAATGTGCAAATGCAGATGCGTGCATGTCCCTTAAAATATGGTAAAATTCCTTTACAGATTGGCTTTTGAGTTGTTTTGTGCGAGAAAGTTCATCTCGTGCCCGCATTTGCACTTCTGTGTTTTCGTAAGTCAGTAGAAATTGTCTTTTTAGCTCTTGATAATTAGCCCTAGTTGCATCATCTACCCCTGCCAGCCACCTAAGGGGTTCACCTTTCAAGCGAAGTGACAGACACAAGGGCCACTTCTTTTTTGGAATACAAAGTGAGTATAGTGCTACCTCTAGTTGTTTGATCCACACTGAGGGATTTATAGCTCCCTCAGCACGCTCCCCCCCATATTCGCAGCATTTCTGGCTCAGGGCGGTGATGTAGGGTCCTGTAAGTACAGAATCCTTACCCCCCCCCAGTTCATAGGGGTTCACGCTGTCATTTAGTGCGGCGCGCTTTGCATGAGCTATTTCAAGTTCTAAATTTTGCAGGCGCTGGTTTGTGGCGTTGCGCAAATAGTCGACCGTTTGTTCCCGGTCATCCATATACCTTTGGTACCATTCGGTACCCCCAGTCATAGGCGCTTTCACATCCCCTACCAGATCAATAGTGGTACCAGGTCGGTTGGGTATCCCTTGGTTTGGAAAATTACCCCCAACTCCGCCCCCCTGTGATGACATTGCACGCGTTGACGCGCTATTATGTGGACTCTGGGCCCCTGATGGATCCCTTTGTAAGAGTGGTACCCCTCCTGGTGACGTCATACCATTGTTGGTTGAGCCAGGGGCTGTGACCATGGTTGTACCATGTACATTACTTGTAAAAGATCCACTAAATGCGCGGCGGCGCGCCGTTGTCATCACAGTGGTGCGGGGATTTGCACCCATCCCCATCGAACCTTGTGCAGAGATGGTCGGTACCGCGCTCGCTGTTGGTGACGTGCTGGCCGTGCCTGGTGGTGGGGTGCGAGGCAGACCTCGTCCTGGTGGCGGGTTTGCAGCCGCAGGCGCCGTTGTACCCCCGTAGGCGGACCCCCATTTGGATCACCGGACGCCGGAGGCACACTGGGTGGGTTGGTGTTTGTTTCGGGTGGGTTTGCATTGGGTGCATTGGGATCGTTTGGGTTTCCCTTTGACCCCCCCTGTACTTCACCCGGGTCATTTCGGCGTGCATTTGCGCGACGCAGCGCCTCTTCTGTGATTAATGTTTTTTTCACTGCTTTCAATTGGGCTAGTAAACCGTCTAGTCTAGCTAAATAGGCGCGACATTGTGTGCGCGGGCTACGATCTTCGAAAGAGTAATTTTTACTTTGCAGAATTTGCTGCTGGCGAGTGATATTGGCAATCTGCTCGTCCAGTTCCTCCATGGTTTTCACCTCAACCACGTTCTCGGGCAGACTGGGCAGTATCAGTTTGCCATCGGCGTCAAACTCGGGCACCAGAGGCGGCAACTCAAACACCATCGTGAGTTTTTCAAGTGTGAGTGCCCCTTTAGTCTTTCACTTGTATATTTTTACTCAGAAGGCTTCCAACTTGTGGACTTGCAAAGTGGCAATGGGTGCCTCGCACCTATTGCACCTGCACTGCGGTGTGGATATAGGCACCAGGTGCCTATCTTCTGTTTCAAAGCGTCAGACGCTTTCTGCTGTTTGCCAGGTGTGGCTACTGTCGCCAGAATTGGCTTCCCCCCAAAAAAAAATTTTTCAAAATTTCACACAAATTTCAACTTTCACAAAAAACAAAATTTGTAACGTACCTGGGTCGTACCGTTGCGTGGCGCCACAGACGATCACCACTTTTCTATGTGAAGTTGGACCTACACCTTTACAGGCTCCAACGTCCACTCTGACTACGACGAACTTCAGGAGGATGACAAGGATACCCGGCGACTTCACCAATGACATGTGATGTTATCCATGTGGGTTTATTAATGTGATTTAGTTGAGCGCTCGTGATGAAGTGCAGGTTCGATGTCGTGTGCTGAGTTACTTTATCAGCCAGACGCAGCCGGTCGTTGCCCCTTGGCACAAGTTTATTGATCTTCAAACACTTAAATATATCAAACACTCACGATACTTGGATCACACGGCACTGAATTTCCACAGCACCTGCCAAGCATACGGGTTCCTCAAATCTAGTCACTTAGACTTTCAGCTACTATTTTCAGCTGCAGCTTAGCTTTGCTAGCTTGGTGTATTTTCACTATTCCGGTTCCGAACCCCGAATGACTGGCAGATGCTCCCTTTTATACGGGCCACACGCCCACACATGACTTGCCACGCCCATATTTTAGTCTCAGCTGATAATTACCATAACCCACGTCAACAACTTTCTTGGACACTTGCCAACATAAATCACCACCTAATAACCATGACAACAATAGCAATACAATACGAGTGGAGCTATCGCAGCCATATTTCCAGGCATCCTTTCCTATTTAGTTGTTAATGTTGACCTAAAATTTGACGTTAATCCGACTACCCAGTGACAAGTTATTCAAAACTTTATGGGGTCCGTCTAAATTGCCGCACCCTGTACATTGCACACACGATGTACCTTATTCCAGACGGGGGTATTTCGAGGGGGGTATTTTTTCCTCAGCTCGAGAACACTTGGGGGTATTTCGAGGGGGGGGGGGGTGGGGGTATTTCGGTGAAATACGGTACATGTAGAGGGATAAATGTGCGCAAGATGCTCACCAGATGAATTTGTCGCAGTAGCTACAGAATGTTGGTTGCAGCAAATTTGCAACGCCGAATCGATGTCCACTCATGTCGCTTCAGTGGTTGAAAATAAACAGTAGTAAATGGCCGCCAGTAGTTAGGTTGACGCGCTACTTTGAATGCGTGAAAATGTTCAATGCAAAGCTGACGAAATGTTTCAATACAAACACAGCTAAAAATGAAATGATCCACCTCTCAAAGACGATAAGTTCCTAATAAATTTATGGGGCAAATTGTCCTCTGCATACGTTGCAAACGACAATTTAGTACTGGAATTTGAAAAATATCTGGCGAAATAATAAGCCCCCCCTCGTTTAACCCACCCTCAAAATTCTCAGTCTGAAACAATCACCCCCTTGGGTATTTCGAGGAAATACGGTTCCGGAAATTCCTGCCTACACTATTTTTGAGTTGATAAACCATGTCTGCTTTCTGAAAGACCTCGAAAGTCTATTTTAAATTCACAAAAAACTGCATCAGTGCAACCATTTTATTGGAGCTCATGTTACTTCTCACCACTTATGAACTGCTCACATGAGTTGCTCCACTTATATCCAAATGTCATAAAATGTAATGTCTCTGCTCTCATGTAAAAATGTTGAGAGCAGAGGCAGAAAATTTAAAAAAAATTTGAGCAAAGGTTCATATAATACCATCACTGTTTTCAGTAAGCAGATAAATTGGGCTGGCATCACTATCAAAATTGTATTATACTATTCAATTAAATCCTAGTAAATTTTCTTACAGAGGCATTTTAGAGGTAAGGTTTTTACGTATTTTACCTTGAAACCCTAAAACCGCCAATGTAAAGAATCGTAAAGCAGCGTTTTAAGTGTCAAAAACATCGAAGTGAGCTCTTTGTCTTCCACACATTTGACAATTTTTTTGGGGGGTGGGGGGGGGCAAATTTTGAGTATAGCAGTACTAAACAACTTTGGCAGTGGCCAACAAGTTTTGCAGTTCTGACAACCGCCCTATTCGTGTATAGTACGGGAAGTAGTAGGCAAATTTTCCGAAAAGTTCAGCTTTATATCCATTTCAGAACTGAAGATATGGTGCCTGTAGTGCAAGAATTCAAGTACGTGTCAAACTTGTTTGCGACAATGGAAAAAACACAAAAAATGTGGCATATATGGCATCCCACCATGTAGTAACTCGCAAGTAGGGTTCAAACGGGAAGCCGATCCCGATCCCGGATGCCGTGAAATTCCGGGATTTAGCAGTCCCGATCCCGATCCCGAAACTTTTCAAATCCTGATCCCGATCCTGAGAAACTCCAAAGTCCGGGATCCCGATCCTGGAAAAATAAGTGGAAATTATCAAAAGTGAAAAAACAACGTTTTTGCATGCAAAAATGTGAACGCAAACCCCCAGCGTTCATTTTATGCCACGTTTCTGGCATCCAACAGTGTTTTTAGACCTTTATGAACAACTGTGGATGCCAAAACATTGGCCAAAATCTCTATCCCAAGACCCCAATCCCGATCCCCAAAAAATGCCAATCCCGATCCCGATCCCGAAATCACAAAAAAACAATCCCAATCCCGATCCCGATCCCGAAAAGTCAATCCCGTTTGAACCCTACATGCAAGCCCTCCCCAATTTCTGCGGAGTGGGGGTGTGGGGGGGGGGGGGTTACAACTAAATACCCACTAAGTTCCAGCTATCTGAGCCCCCCCCCCCCACAACAGGAGATAGTGCCCAAAGTGAAAAAAATCTGGGTGCCAAACTTGATTGAGAAGGTCTATATATGATCAGCTATTTGCCACTCCTCACATCTAAATATGACACTTGACGAAATCTGAGTAAAAGGCTGTAAAAATACAATACAAAATGCGCCACGTCGCGGTCAGGCGTTGAAAATTTTTTACACAGCCGATAATTACCAATAATTAATTCCGCAAACATATACTCGATTCATATACTAAAATGTTGAAATTCAGCTCGTTAGCCATTTTATCTTCAAAAAGACAGTTACGCCTTTGCACTACGCAAAAATATGCTTCAAGGGCTATGTCGAGCCACAAAGTAGGTATGGATTAGAAGTCACCGGTGCAGATGCAAAAATACTATCTAAAATGGATAAATTATACATCAAGACAATGATACGCTGTGTTCACTTGCCAAACACATGTAGCTCAGCGAGTTTAACACTTGACATGGGCAGGAATTTACCCTCCGACAAATATCACCAAATGGTCATAACATATCACAGATATACCGTATTTCCTCGAAATACCCCCTGGGGGTTTATTGTTTCAGAGTGAGAATTTTGAGAGAAAAACGTGAAAAATGCAACAATAACCACCATTTTTAAGTTTTTACAGCCTTATATAAGGATGTAGATGGTATAAACGATGTCCTAACGTAACACAGTAAGTGTTTTGAACGTCTGTTTTGCGTTTCCCGGACCACAAATCCATAGTGCCCATTTTGAGGGGGGGTATTTCGAGGGGGGGGGGGTATTTCGAGGAAATACGGTATGCATTTACTAGATAATTCAAGACTCCTCAAAATATTGCTTAATTCAGACAAAAAATTATGTGGGAATGCCCGACTCTCAAAAACATGTAAAACATCAGAAAGTCAATTCAGGGGGGCATGTAAACATGTGAGAATCAGTAACCAAACAGCACTTTGTTTGACAAAGATCAACCTAAAATGGATGATAGAACAAAATAGACATGCGACATCACAGCAGGCAGTGCAAAGCCAGAAGATTGCTGACATACGCCCAGAAACACACAGTCAATGTAGTCTAAAAAGCCTAAAATACACTCATTTAAACTGGTTTGCCACATGGCACAATGGGCTTCATGATCATGGGATTACAGGTCGAAAATTATGTTTAGCAAGAAGCACTGAAAATTGCAAAATACCTAGCAGTGTGATCCATATACTCTATACCTGCCAAAAATTAGACACAATGCAAAATGATGTTGCCACTCTTAAATGTGTGTAAGTATAACTGTGTGTTTAAATATGATTTGCTTGATGGAAATGTTTGTAGCAGACACAGAGATTTGATGGATAAGTTGGTTTGCACCAGAGTTGCGAAAGCGTATTTACGCTTACCCGAAATACCCGGGTAAATGGGTATTTATATTTACGCTTACGCTTACGCTTTCATAAAATACCCATACGCTTTATTACGCTTTCCCGGCCTAAATACCCGGGTACCAAAAGCGTAAAAAACGTTTCACACGGTCCAGTTTTACGCTTTTGAAAAAGCGTAAAACCACAAAAAAGAAAGTGAACGAGAAGCGAACGAGGAGGCGTATTAAAAAATGACTGCGTGCGTGCAATAAGAGATAACGCACTGAACATAGCGGCACATGTAAAAATGTCTTGAAACACAAATGTCTGGTGAAATTTGTGCTGTCAAGCGTAGCTTTATATTAGGAATATTGGGGCCAATTTAGGATTACAACGACGATTTTTTCACCGTCGACAGGAAGTAGTCTGAGTTAGAAGGTGAAGCATTTTCTGGGGGGGGGGTGGCTGAGTGTCTGGGGTTTCTGGGAATCAATAGGTAGCTGAGCCTCAGGAGGATCGATAGCTGAGCAACCTCTGGGATAAAAAGTTTGGTTTGGGCATTTTATTTGGGCAACCCACAATCCCCCTACTAGACTGCTCAATAGCAAGACCACTTCATAAAATTTTTTTACGCTTACGCTTTTTTTTACGCTTTCCTAGGTATTTTAAAAATACCTTACGCTTACAGTATCCACACTCAAAATTTGGAAAGTGTATTTACGCTTACGCTTTCCAAAAATACCGGTATTTTAACAACTCTGGTTTGCACTGGGTTATACTTTCGTGGATAGTGCTGGTAATTTAATCCTACTGTAAATGGTAAATGAGTGCTGAGTATCACAATCACCTAAGTCTGAATAATACTCAGTCAGGGTGATTGTATATATATTCATGCAATGTCATTTGACATTTACAGCAGTATGTTTGCATGGGCAATTTTGTGGTATCAATGTGATGATTTACAGAATAAAGATGAAGTTTAACACCCTGAATAATTTGTTCAAATTGCAATAGATGTGGAAATACACACTTTTGGGGCAGATCAATCAAATTCTTCACAACGCGATTTTACACAAGTAAATACTTTGAACAAATTCTAGATTAATTCCAACGGTGTTTTCCATGTTATTGTGCGTAAAAACCTTGATAAATAATATTGGGTGCGGCACAGTACAGTCTCAAGTAAATACAAATGGTGTGTACCTGTACTCCATGTTGAGCCATGATATTATGTATAGAGACATTTTCACAGGCAAGATTTACAACATTAACATGATAACAAAGGGTGATTGACATAAAGTTAGGTGATGTTCTTTATATTTTTGGAATTTCATTCATTCTTGACATTGAATATATATTTCCTATATACTGTATCCTGTGCGGAAGGACCAGACCTTATCTTGGCTGTCCGTTATGTATGAGTAATTTTTTTAAATAGCTTGTACGTTGATCCGCTCTACCCTGAAATTAAATCAAATTAAATTAAATTGGAAACTCCTTGCGAAACTTGACACTACGGGGTACCGGGGCGGTGATTTCACTGTCACAGCGATTTAACAAATTTATCATTCAGAAGAGTTACCGTATTTCCTCGAAATACCCCCCGGGGGGTGATTGTTTCATAGTGGTCTCGAGAGGGGGGGGGGTTAAACGAGGGGGGGGGGGGGTATTTCGAGGGGGGGGGGGGTTATTATTTCACAAGCAAATTTTTGAAAACCAAGTACGAAATTGTCGTCTGAAACGTACGCAGACGTCGAAAAATGCAACAAAAACCGCCATTTGTAAGGTTCTGTAGACTAATATTAGTATGTAGATGGTATGTACACTGTTCTAACGTGACACCGACATTGTTTTAACGTGTGTTCTGCACTACGCAGAACACAAACTACAGTTATTGTCATGTACGTTCCCTTTACACTCAATTTGGGGGGGGGGGTATTTCGAGGGGGGGGTGATTGTTTCATAGTGGTCCCGAGAGGGGGGGTCAAACGAGGGGGGGGGGGGTATTTCGAGGGGGGGGGGTATTTCGAGGAAATACGGTATGTTCTATTTAGTAAGCATTTTCATTTTTACGTGTTCCGCACATTTCGACGTTAAAATACCGCATTTTTGCATCCGGTGCGATATCAATGAATAGATAATTTTATTTGAGCAAATGCACTGGAATTCAAGTGAATCCATAATTTCATTTGAGCAATTTACTTATTTGAGTATGGGACAATCTTGACGTGATATTGAAGCTGTGATTCCTGTTATTAAATCGTGTTCCGTTAAGTGAAGCACCGCAAAATATGCATTTGGTGTACTCGACGGATAAAGTTCAAAAATATTTTATTTTGAGAAAATACAATCTCAGAAAATCGCTCTAAAGTAAAAATCGCGGCCACTCTGTCCCAAGTATCGAGGGATGCAAAAACTACTAAAACGTACAATTCATTCACTACGCAAAAATTCCACAATTCCAAGAACGAAAAGCTGTTTTCATCCAGACCAAAGTGGCACAACATCCAAATCTCATTACAGTAACAAGTTGATATCGGATTCCGTTGAGTTAGGCATGATATCAAAATGTCGTCACAGGAATAAAACACCACTAAACTAAATATTTACCTATACTGTAAGGACCCGTTGCGATCATAGTGGGGGTGCCTCCCCAGCAGGGGTCTCCGGGATTTTGACCCTCGCGGGGGCTGTTGTTACGCATGCAAACCCATTACGCATGTAGCGCCATTATAGACACATTATACCTGCAGGGGTGAGAAAGGGGGCCGGGTAACCCCACCCCAAACCGCCTGACTAGCTATCTATCTACACCAGAGGCCAATTTTTTGGTTAATTTCCCCTGCTCACCCCACCCCCACACAATTTACAAAATGGATCAAAAATGAGCGATTTTGAGTGAAAATTGGGTAAAATACGCACAAAGTTTGCTCCACATAGATATACAGCTGGCCGAGTTGGGGGGGCAGCCCCCATTGGAGACCCCTGCTTGTCAGGCTGCGCCTGCGAAACCCCGCCCAGTTGACGTTGGCAGAAAATTACTGATGAGTCGGTGAGGGGATCTGCGGGCGCCAGAATATGCACTGAATTCCTCGAAATACTATTTACATTGAATTAAAGTCGCTCGAAATAGGTTCCAGGTACGAGTGAGTTTGAGGGGAGAGGGACCCCTGTATTGGGCACGTGGTGTGGAATGAACATATCGCATTTCTCGAAATACCACAAAGGATGCATCATTATTTTGCCAATAAATTTCAAGAGGGGTTGAACCTAAGGGGCTATTTTCAAGATTGTCAAGATTTACGTGAAACCACGACCAAATTGTCGCATTACTGTCCTCAGATGTAGGTAGGGCTCAAAAGGGATCCTGTTTCTTACCTTCGCGCTCGCGCAGTTGGCACCAGCTAAACATTCTATCGCGCCACCCAGACCTAAATTATCAGAAAAACCTTGCACCATCATTTCGAACGGGTAAGGTGGAGCAGCGGTACAGAAGCTTTGATTTCCAGCCATTGAATAGCCGCAAAGATTGCGTGATTAATGTGCGCTCCAGCCAGGGACGTACACTGGATTTTTGAGCGGGGGGGGGCTGTTTGTTTACGGAGCCCTATGAACCGGGGGGAGGAGGCGGTTGAACCCCCACCCCCTAAAATTTTACCTACTGAGTGACTGAATGGCGCCGTGGCGTTGGCGCCATTCGTAGGCGCCACGCCATGGCCCCATTGGCATTGGCTTTGGCGCCAGCGCCAAAAGCCGCTGTATATGTATTTACATACACAAATAGGTACACAGCGACAGGCACACAAATGAGGGTATTTTCACAGATTTGCATCTACGAGGACAGATCTGCTGAAAATATCTGTTGTATAATTGCGCGCTTACGGGCAAAAATTTTACAGTAGACCATAAAAATTTGCACCGAAAATTAAATTTCCCAGAAGACCCCCCCCCCCCCAGGATACGCCCCTGACCCCAGCGGCCACCCAACGTGAAAAATCCGAAGATTTCTCTCGCGTGCGCCGGATTGAAAATTACATACACCCTACTTCCACGCTCAAAAAGCCAATCTAGGGAAGGGGAACGTTCATTTTGCACGTTGAAGCTGAGAGACAAATATCCAGCCGTCTAATGAAAGAACCGGATACGGCGGTCGTGCTTGACTGCGTGAAAAATCGCACCTAAATAGCACCGAGCCTATTTACTGCGTTTAGACAAAAAAGTGCCCACCAACAGGGAAGGATATCGCAAACTGTCAAGTGACACAAATTTCTTTTAATAAGTATTACTTAGGAATATTTATAATTTGCTATCACGCTTTATCTATTTTCGAGTGATTGCCAAGGTCTGTAAATGGCCGTTAAAATACGTTTTCGATACTTCCGTATTTTCTAAAAGTACGCGTAAAGGTGATCCACCGGTATCTTTTTCTGAAGGAAACGTAAACGTATTTACTCAGTACGCGTATTTTTAGAGTAAACGAAAATACGTTTTAACAACTAGGTAGTGCTTTGTGCAATTTTGTTTTAACACTTTATGTATTTTCTAAATACTCGATAGGGAATTCGGAAATTTTTGCATGGCTTTTTACCAGAAATAAAAAATTTTCCAATATTTTTCAGTTGACAAATTGCTGCACCGGTCCCAGGTGTGGAGGGATTAGGGATGTGAAACTGAATTTACATTTTTATTGGTTTCTCTTTCGCATGGCCAGTTAATCCCTAGCTAGTTAACAGTGTGCGCGGCGCCAAACTACCGTATTACCTCGAAATACGTCCAGATTACTTATCAAAAACGTTTTACCATCAGGTGAAAAGATAATCTGGGTCGACTTACCGCTGCCACTATGATTGCATAATTAACTGTACCGTACCATACCGTTCACCGAACTTTTAGGAATTGACCGTACAGTGTACCGCAATCTCCAAAATTGACCGTACAGTGTACCGCATTTTCGGAAATTTACCGTACCTTACCGCGTACCGCACTTTTCATAGTTACCGTACCGTACCGTTTACCGCAAAATTAATATTTTTCATACCGTACGGTTTACCGCAAGGCCGTACCGTGTGCCACCCTAGCTGCTACAAGCACAAACAAAAATATGTTGTGGATTTTTTAAAGAATTTTCCAGTTTTTAACGAACTCATGGATGCGTATTTCCTCGAAAGCGAGCTTATGAAAGAATATACACCCCCCCCCCCCCCGGAAATACCCGCAACGCAACTCGAAATAAGTGTAAAGTAAATGTAATCGCCGAAAACTGCACTTTGTGATCTAATTTGTGTTTCTCACGAAATAAAAAACCGCTCAAATTTGCCCCCTCAAAAAATAGACCCCATGGGGGCATTACGAGGATATACGGTATACGCTTGAATCACAGAGATAGCTACAGTATTCCCCCGAAGTAGCCCATTGTCATTATTTTTCGTCACAATATTTTTACTGGTACTCAATCCGATCCGAAAATGTCATTTTTTGTAAAATTCATTTGTTTTGTGGAATTTGTAAAAAGCTGAAACCCTGCAGGGCCTCCCCATGACGCAATTTATATTTACTAGCGTGGACTTGTAAAAATGGGGAAATAATTTACATATTGGATATTTATTCACACAGAGGAAAGCGCTCACTATTGTAGTCACACAAAAAATTACTTACTCCTGCAGATAGTCTTATAAAATTTCACATTTGGCTTGGGGCCATTACAACAGAAATAATGTAATCACCTTAGTTCCTTTTGTAGCCAAAATTTTCAACGCAATTTTAAAAAACCTTCTGTTGGATATTGTTTCGTGATCTGTGGTTGACAAATAAATATTTAACATGAAAAAATTATTCATGACACATTTGTCACACAATTTTACAGATAGAATGAAAGGTGCACATTTTGACGAAACGAAGAAAGCAATTTGCACTTTTTCGTTGCACATTTCAGCCATAAACTCATAACAAAAGTAGCAGTAACAAACAACCACATCTATTCACTAAAACAGTTTACAAGGAATACCTATTAAAAACCTCACAAAAGACACGTTTAAACCGTTCAACAATAAATGAATTTGGCGCCAGTTGCCATCAACAAATCTAAATAAACAGTTGTCTTGAGAAAATGATTCTAACATTGGAATGGGTAAAACGTGATGCGAAACTGCAGTTAGAATAAGTACGAATTAAAAAGACAACTGAGGCGTCCAATTCTAAAAGTCGACAAGTCCACAAAATGTGATTTTGAGTAAATCGCATTTTAAGTTGCCGATCCAATTCCAGGCCCGTGGTGCATGTCCAATTTGGCTCTCTCATGCTTTTCATAAAGTTCCATATGTTAACAATAAAGTGTCAAATTTTCAGCCCCTTCTCTCAACCCTTATGTGAAAAATTGGGTGTCCATAAATTTCCATTACGTCAGAGCAAAACTGTTTTTGGGAGGGAAATGGACTTGTCGCCTTCTTGCACGCGAGAACATTTTTGTTCCCGGGGAAGCCGAGGCTGCCTTATGGGAAAAAGTTGGACTTGTCGCCTTTTGGAAATCGGTTTCCATAGTGGACTTATCACATTTCTTGCGTTTTTTTCCCATAAAAAAAGGAAGCGGGGGATGGACTTGTCGCCTTTTAGCCCAAAACTAAGTGGACTTGTCGACTTCTTGCCCAAACTTTTTGCATTTTTCCCCAAAAATGGCAAATTTGGCACTTTGCCATATGGGCATGTGAGGTCAAAAAATTTATGGAAAATAATGAAAAATGTGCAGAAGTAGCCCCAGATGACGTTTCCGGGCCTAACTCGAAATTTTCATATTTTGGACTTGTCGACTTTTAGAATTGGACGCCTCAACTACAATGGCCCCACACACACTAGTTGACATCGACACCAAATGTCGCCTGATTCCGTTCCCAATTCAAAGCTTCCGTCTGAACGTCGATCGTCGGCAACCTTTGAATAGAGATCGGCACCAGTTGACATTTGGTGTCGATGTCAACTAGCGTGTGTGGGCCCAATGCAGCAAGTGGCACGAAAAAACGTGCAATTTGGCAACCATAAATCTTACTGTTTGCGGTTACTTTTCTTTTGAAAGCCTTTTTTCTTAAAAAAGGTTTAGATGCTTGCGTTTTTTTTTAAACGGTCACCATAAATTATGTGCCAGTTACTGAATACATGCGGTGATGACAATACATCTTATCTATGCTGAGTTAACTATGCTAGTAATATGCAGTGAATACAATATTATCCGACATCATTATGTCATAAATAAATACATGATAATGCCCAAGGACGTAGCCAGGGGGGGCGGGGGGGGGGGGGGGCGGCCGCCCCCCCCCTTCCCTGGCCGGACCAAAAAATGTGCCAGAAATGGCACTTTCAGAACACCATTTTGTCGACAGTTTGAAAAAATTTTGCGCGCAAGCGCGCATTTTCCCTTCGCAACATATCTTTTCAGCTGGCCCGTTTCCGCGGCCTCAACGCCAGTGAAAATGGACTCAATTCCTGTCCATGTCGCTGTATACGCTGTAAAATACAGACGTATACTGCTGTTTTGGCGCCAATGCCAACGCCATTTGCGCCATGGCGTGGCGCCTACGAATGGCGCCAGCGCCATAGCGCCATTCCCCTACTACAGTGGTCAAATTTTAGGGGGGGGGGGGGCGCCGCCCCCCCCCCGTTCGCCGGGCTCCGTATACAATCCGCCCCCCCCGCTCAAAAATCCTGGCTACGTCCCTGATAATGCCTATAAACCGTACTAGTAACACGGATTTTCAATGATATTGATATCCAAATACTTTAGTGGCTGTGTGACTTCTGAGTAAGCAAGTGTGACAAACATAAGTATATAGATGTTATATGTACATAATAAATATGTAAAGACATAAGTATATGCTAGTGAAACATGGAGTATAAATGGACTAATAGTATGCGCTCTACAAACTATAAGCAAGTGGGACTTACGTTTCTGGCCTAACGTATTGCGAAAGTTAAAAGCATCTGCTATTTTTGAGTTCCTATCCGAACCCCACTATCTAAAACCCGCAGAATGTTAAAACTTCACGCCAATATTAATGTACCAACTACCATCGGGCCTGTGCCTGTTGGCATGTGAACCGTTCGGCATGTAGACAATGGATCAGGTGTTTCCAAGGTTTTGACCATCGCGATGATCACGAGGGCGACGGTTAGCAAATCTCTCCGCCGGAAAGATAAATGGCTGAAAATTAATCTGGGGACTCGTTGGAGCAAAATATATATGATATTATGGCAAAACTGACAAAATGGAGCAAATTTATAGATCTTGGGTAAAAATTGGTGTTTTAATTGCTCAAAGTTTGCTCACATAAATAGATACCAAGATAGTTGAGCGATTTGTGGAGGGCTCAGGAAGGGGGGGTAGCCTCGAGATAGACAGATGGCTGAGCAGCCCTCCCCCATGAGACCCCCGCATCGGGTCTACATGCCAAGCGGGATTACATGCCAATGTCCTATGCCAATGTCCTATAGCCTATGTCCTACCACCCAGCACCCAATCAGAGCCTGCGGCGAACGATCCCGTTGGATGTGATTTCGTCTACACTGCTTTGTTCCTTCGATGGCACCTGTTCAATATTTATAGATATACTCGGCGGACATCACTCTTAGTATGGAAACCTACCGTAACCCATCTGAACAATGAACCAGAAATTCTACAGTTTTTCATCATACATATTATTTCGTTTTTACTATAGAATGATTAATTTCGTAATTTATCACAAGATTTTAATCACTTAATTATGGTAGGATTCTGGGCATACTTTGCGGTTCGCCGAGTATATAAAAAATTGATCGTGGGTTGTAAAAATTTGAAAAATCAAATAAAAAAGTTTCTTGGCTTGGCGAGTTACTATAAGATAAAAAACAACGCCATACAACAATTAACACCAACAGAAAAAACCGGACACGGAAATGCGGCAAATTCAAACGCCCACAAAAACATCCCGAAACCACTCACGTCGCCCTTCTGATCGATGCCCCTGCCAAAATCCCCTTTTGACCCCTTTTTAAGACCATCTTTTCTTCCATATCTCCACCTCCAAAAGTTGCTAAAAAGTACGATGAAACTGAGCATATAAGCCACCAAAGTGTAGTTCATCCAGCGGGGAAAGGGGCAGTCGACATAAAGAGCCGTTACCGACATGCAAATCGCTGTGACAAACTGCACCTGTGGTGGGAAAAGTGGAGGTTTTCGGCCTGCTTACCATGGTATTTTCATGGGTACCGTATCTTCTCGAAATAACCCACCCCCTAAATAAAATCCCGCTTGAAGTAAACGCCCCCTCGAAATACCCCTAGATCTGATCGAGTTGGGGGAAAAAAAAACCCGCCCCTCGAAATACCCCCGCCTGGAATAAAGTACGTGCATCATGTATGCAATGTACATGGTGTAAATATTAATTGGGGTCAATTTGCATAGCCGCTATACATAGGCTAGGTAGTTTGCGCAGAGATGCACTTTTATATGACCAAAAATTTTCCTAATTGCTCGCATTGATTACCAGTTTTGTGCGTGTACACCCCCTCAAAATTTGCACTCTGAAAAGATAAACGCCCTGGGGGTATTTCGAGGAAATACGGTGATTGTAGAAATAAGAATCGAGAAGACAGTAATCCGGTTTAATTATGAACACCGTTGACATTGTGGATTTTTTTTGGAATAATAATCAAAATCGGGTATGGATTTAAGCGACCCCAAATAAAGGCCGGCAATTGGTAGCACGATTCCGCTAGGAGATAAGGCAACAGCAACAAAACGATGCGACACATTCCAGTAAACCGGAAACTACTCAAGCACCCAACAAACCATCTGCAAAGCGGTGAGATACTTTTTCCACCAAATAACTTTGAGCGGGCGAGCAGCCGTCAGCGCATAGTAATAGTACATGACCACGTGCAGCAGGGAATTGAGCAGGGCCGCGTAGATCGCTGTGAAAACGAACGTTTTTAAAATACAGTTTTTTATCAAATAGTTCCACCGGGGAATTATTTTTTCGTCACTTTTTTGAGGGGAGAACTTTTTGAGGCGGGGGGGGGGGGTGATATTCTCAAAATTTTCAAGCATGTTTCTATCAACTGGGTTAATGAAATATTCTTTATTATAAAGATAACATGCCATTTTGTTCACATTTTATTCGCTAAAAATTTTTCATAGGTCTAAGGGGGGATTATTCGTGGGGCATTATTTTTTCCTTACTCGTCTAACAGGGGGGATAAATTTTTCCTCACTCGTCTAACACGGGGATAATTTTTTCCTCACTCGTCTAACACGGGGATAATCTTTTCCTCACTCGTCTAACACGGGGATAATCTTTTCTACACTCGTCTAACAGGGGGAATTATTCAAGTAAATATGGTATGCAGTCGAAACCTGAACAAACAATCCAAAGCACCCAACACACCGCTGCCGCCGGCGACCCACTTGACGCCGATCCACCACAGGCAAAACATGGTCACGTGATGATACACGTGCAAAAATGTCAACTGGCTCAGTTTGCCGCGCAATATAAAGAAGAGTGAATCGGCGAACTCAAATAATTTGGACACGTAAAACCACCAGCAAGCGGCAGCCAATCTGACTTCGGTGGCTTTTGATGCGCTGTGGTCAACTGGTTGACAGACTAGACTGTAACCGGCTTGGTATGCGTTTGTCACCAGCTGAAAGTGGGGGGGGGGGGGTGGCGTCAGCTAGAGAGAGGCAAAGATTGGACGCTTACGCGAAGAAACTGTTATTTGAATGTCACCTGGGGGCAGTTTTTTAATTTGACCATGTAAAATGTCATGTGTTCCAGATTTTGTGCCAAACTAGTGTCATCAGGGCCGTATCCAGGGGGGGGGCGGGGGGGGCTGCAGCCCCCCCCCCTCCCGGGGCGAGACTAGAAAGTGACCGGAAAATGCGACTTTTTTCAACGTCAGCGTAAAAATTTTTGCGCGCAAGCGCGCATTCTTCACCAGACATATGGTATCATCATCATATTTGCTCCATGTGGCCGCAAATCGTAATAAATACACTCGATGTCATGCTTTTTGCTGTTTTGTATGTGTATCTACATACAAATACAGTGTTCCATGGCGCTGGCGCCAACGCCAATGGCGCCATTCCGCCACTATGTAGCTAAGATTTTAGGGGGGGGGCTGAGCCCCCCCCCCCCTCGCCGGCCTCCGTAAACAAGCAGCCCCCCCCGCTCAAAAATCCTGGATACGTCCCTGAGTGTCATGTAAAACATCCTGAAAAGTGTCCAAATCTTAGTTTTAACGTGAGATTTGGATACAAAACCTTGCGATTTCGATATTATTGAATAGATTTGGATACTTCACAGAGTCTTTTACATGACATCTGACATTTTACAGGGTTCTTTACATGAAACTGACAAATTGCACGGTCTTTTACATGACACATGATATTTTACAGGGTCCTTTACATGAAACTGACAAATTGCACGGTTTTTTACAGCAGACATGACATTTTACAGCGTATTTTACATGACACATGACGTTTTACTGTGTCTTTTACAGGATCTGGGACTGTGCCCATGACAAACGTACTCGAGAAACTTCATAGGTGGTTCAAATTTATCGAAAATACCCACCTCAAACACAATATACGCATTGAGTAACACCATGCAGGAATTGTAGACTACCATGGGCCATCTACACTGTAACGGCTTCACATTGAACGTCCGTAGAAATCCAGGGAGGAGGGCGACCGTCGCGAGGTACATAAGTGACAGGGTTATGGTAGGCAGAGGGCTGGACATAAGTGGCCAGTGTGAAACGCGTGCATCTGCGTGCGCAAAACATGAAAATGCGATGTGCTCGCAACATGGAGAAAAAGCTGGGGTACAGCAGTGATACATTTCTGAGATTGTTGAAGCTGCTCGATTTAAAAAAATTAATTTTGTAATTTTAAAATTAAAATGAAGATGTTTAAAATGCCCAAGTGTGGTATATAGGAATTACGCACTTCTGCGCAAAGAAATGCTTAACATCTGACTTAAAAATTAACACGAAAATTTTGCTTCAAAAATCGATTCGAAAATATGACAGCCCAAAGTAGGGTTCAAACGAGATTGACATTTTGGGATCGGGATTCACTTTTTGAGATTTCGGGATTGGGATTGAGGTTTTGGGATCGGGATTTTGAGATTTCAGGATCGGGATTGGCCGGGATTGGGGTCACGGGATCGGGATTGGCATTTTTTTGGGATCGGGATTAGGGTCTAGGGATAGATATTTTCGTCACTGTTCTGGCATTCACAGTTGTTCATAAAGGTCTCAAAACACTGTTGGATGCCAGAAAAGTGACATAAAATGGACGCTGGGGGTTTGTGTTCACATTTTTGCACACAAAATTTTTTTGGTTCGTTTTTTTTCACTTTTTATAATTTCCACTATTTTTTTCCGGGATCGGGATCCCGGACTTGGGAGATTCTCGGGATCGGGATTGGTATTTTTGGATTTCGAGATAAGGATTGGGGTTTCGAGATCAGGATTGGGGTTTCGGGATCAGGACTGCTAAATCCCAGAATTTCACGGGATCCGGGATCGGGATCCCATTTGAACCCTATCCCGAAGCCAAACGGTAAGAAGTTCAGTTAAAAACGGTGGAGAAATCAAACCGGCAAACGTAAGCGTCCATTGATATCCTTCATACAGCCGCACACCCGTATTCAAAATGCTTGCCAGCATCTTGTGAAACTGAAAATGATAATAATTGCAAGCGAAAATGTGCAAATTAATTAAAAGTGGAAATAATTAGAAATGATAGTTAGTGAGATAGTCAGTAAATAGGTAAACGTTGTTTTTCTGGTGGAAACAGATGACAAAAATGTCAATTAAAGTGTCAAAAATGTCAGCCGTGATATGACGCTTTATTGGATAAATTTTGAAACAACAGAAAAAAAAACAAATATCGAATATAACAAACTACGCGCTCTACACGGAATTCACAGAACAAATTGCCACACACAAAAATCTATCGTACTTTAACAATAGGTACTTAAACTGTACGGTAAATACAATACAGTTGCGGTATGACATTTTCATTTGTTGGCACGGAATCTTCTAATGCGTGTCAAGAATTCTTCAAAACGATAGTAATATCCTGATTACCTAAACCATGAGTACCTAGGTATTTTTGGAAATGTATTTAGGTATGTTTACTACCAGACAACACAATTTTGAACATGTCAAAAAATATCTACGTAATTTGACGGCTAATAATGTGTAAAAAGGTTATATCCACACACCAGTTTATAACAGAAATTTAGAAAACTCATAAAGCAGCTTTAAACGCATTTGATATTACCAGAACATGTTAATCTCCGTCAACTGTAGCTGTAGGATCTCATTCCGGTAAACTCATATGCGTTCAAAGCTGATTCATGAGTGTTCTAAATTTCGGTAGTAAACTAGCGCATGTAGGGCTAAATGTGCATTACACGTAAAAATCGTGCGTAAACAGTGATCCAATTTTTTATTTTTATCAAACAGCGATGAGTGAACCGTCAACTGCTAATAAAGTCAATACAAAAAGCTGGTAGATGTGTAACTAGGAAAAAAAATAACAAAAATGTCATCTACCGTATTTCCTCGAATAGCCAAAATGCCCCAGGTCCGAGTGACCTGGGGAAAAATCACACCCCTCGGATTGAGTGTAAAGAGGGTATAATGTTGATAGAGATTTTTTGTACAAGGAAATTACCGCTTACAGCTTGTCATAACTACAGCATGATAACATGCCTGTTATTGTTGAATTTTTTTACGTCTGAGTATGTTACAAACAATAAATAAATGATGGAATTTCCACCACCCAACCCCCCTAAAATTTCATGGGGAAAAACAAACCCCAAGGGGTATTTCGAGGAAATACGGTAAATATTTATGTTTTCAATCATTATCAAAAACTAAAATCCTGAATTCACTAACAAAAACGACTAATTTCATGTGAGGCAATCAAATGTCCGCGACTTTTTCCCAAACGTAATGCTTTGAAACATCACTGGCGATTTTCTGCCAGGGGATGCAAGCAGACCTAAGTTATTAATCATTCAAAATGTCATAAAATAATCTACGTAAATATTTATTTATCTGAAATCAGGGAAATTTTGAACTCATTGGAGCACTGGACATTTGTGGAATTTTACAAAGTTTGGATGTACAAGTAGAAAAGATTCAAGGGAATAACAAAACATAGTAGAGTTTCTACCAAACCAAGGGTAACAAAGATCAAATATTGAGAGACACTATTCGCGACTAAAATGGTCAAGATATAAACATCATTGGATTATGAATAACAGCCATTACAAACGCTTGCATTGGAAAAATGATTATCCGTTCAAAGACCTGATATAGTAAAAAGTTTTGATGACACCATCTTATTGAAATGATAACCCCCCACCCGGATAGCGCTGGCGAAATAATAAAACCCCTGGGGGTATTTTGAGCAAATACGGTAGTATTTGAACGGACAAATAATTGTGTAACGATGTAAATATCAGGGCGAAAACCCTTACCACATCTTAAATGAAAAACCCACACGAATGAATAAAAACTCACCATCAACCAGAAAAATCAAAAGATCAAAGTGCGTTTCCATTTCCATCAAAAACACGCGATAATAATGTCCAGCCGACAACAGCGATACCTTGCGTCCAAAATAAGCCACGCCCACTCAACCAAAAACAATCTAAACGATGACATTTCCCTTTGGCATTCGATTTTAACGGCTGCGCGACGAGCGCGAGCTAGCGGACGACGATCGCGAACGAGACCTGAAAATGTGCAGTGCGCGGTTGAGGACCAAATTGGGTTGGCTAAAAGGTTCCGTGATATGTTGACGCGATTTTTGGCACAGCGCCAAATTGTATTGGCGGTGGCTAATTTGAGCTAAAAGCTGCGATGATCTTTGTAAGACGGCTCAACGATTACCTCCAATGATATTTCATCCAAAAGACCAATATCTCACACCCCAAAAAGGGTACAAACTACAGCGCATTGTGTCCATGAATTCACTTTGCACCTCAAAATGAACCACCATGTTTGCGTGCCAAAACAATTCAGCCAATCAACAACCTGTATTTGAAGACTTTTGTAATTGCCACTAAGTAATTGAGGTAATTGCCAATTTTGCATGAGTGCAAAATAGAAACTGAACAGATTCGGTGTGACGCACGATGGGTTGCTTTTTCCATTGTTGAAATGAAGTATTCTGATTACAAAAACATGGGTTCCAGGTGCCACTGCCTGACCCTGTAAAAAGACACTGTAAAGTGTAAAATACCCTGTAAAATGTCATGTGTCATGTAAAAAACTATGTAAAGTGTCAAATGTCGTGTAAAATACCCTGTAAAGTGGAATGTTTATCCAAAACTAGTTGTATCGTATCCAAATGTTTTTTCTGTATCCAAATCTTATGTCAAAAAGTAAGATTTTAATACAAAAACATAAGAGTTGGTTACGATAGATTTGGATACACATGACAGTTTACAGGGACTTTTGCATGACACTTGACACTTTACAGGGTCTTTTGGATGACACATGACATTTTACAGAGTCTTTTACATGACACATGACATTTGACAGTTTGAAGGGTCAGTTACAGGGTCTGGGAGTGCCCTCAGGGTGCAACTCATTGAGCATTTTGAAATTATCCCAGTTAGTGAATAACAAAAATTTATCTTTAATTTGCAATAACTACAGGCAGTAGATATATTTACACAATTATACGCAGACGAATATTTTAACAGAAAATTCCCCATAATAATCTTTTGTCTTGACCGGCGAGAGGTGCTTCAAAACAACGGTCATCGAGTGATGCTAGAGAAATTCACAACATGTCCGTGAAAAATACCTGTGCCTCGGGGCAATCATTCCAACTCGGAATGCCACAGAGTACCCACAGAGTTTCGCAGAACACCGCATAAATATCCAGTGTACACCAAGGCCGGCCAAAATAAATCGGGAGAAAATAGAAACATCGGGTAGATACAGTATTTATGTGTACGCATATATGTAGTGTACGCACCACTTTGCGAGCGTGTCCAAAAACAATTCAGGGTGCCACAACTAAACGTGAAGGATTGCGCCGGTGTGTACACGATTGATCAAAAAAATCTAGTGAAATCAAGTTGAAAACAGCACATGTCGGAACGTAGCCGGCGTCAACTTAACTCAACTAGATTGAGACTCACTGAGTGAATCTGGACACCAATGCACATCTACCAGAATACCAGCATTCGTCTCAACCAAACATCCATACAAAACACATTCGCCACTTGGCCAGCTGCCAAATGAACAATCTTGGAAGTGAGCCAAGAGAATGTGCAGACCAGCAATCAATTTTTCGCAGTGCTAGGCACATAACCAAAGTTTGGTCCACCAGAGAACATTTCGTTGCCATTGAACAAATTCAATACAAGTTCACGTTTCATAATCAACATTTTCCACATCCCTGTATAAAGAAAGTTTTGAGTTGCAAGCAAGAGAGTAAATTATATTTATGTGTCCGTTTATATTCGGTTAACTGCATGCATTTCCGCGTATCAAATATTTTCAAATTAGATTACATAAAAATGTTCAATTATTTTCTCGTGGTGTGAAAAACGTATAAGTGCGATGTGAACAAGAAATAAATGCAGTTTATATATTTTAAAGCATCCCAACAATATTCCCAAAATATCTGTTAGTCTAGAGCTTGGAGTGACTAATAACATGAGACAGTTGACAGAATTAAAGCAGAAAGAAAGAAACGAAAACATGATTTATACACCATTTTCAATGACACAAATAACACAAACACTTTGTTAAACCCGACCACATGCAAAAATCAAGCAAGGCATGTAGGGTTGGGACGATATGATTTTTCTACATCGTTATTCGATATTTTTCAGAAAACCGATATTTGACATCGATATGTCGGTAAGGATAAGGACCTTCAATGTCGATATTCGATATGAAAATGTGATCGATATTTGATATCGATGCGATAAATACGAACCTTCAAAATCGGTATACGACATTTTCGATATTTTGATTTTCGATACGATATATCGTCCCAACCCTAAAGGTGATGTCGCGATTAAATAGGTAAACAGACTTCTTCAAGGTATATAAAAGAGAAAATAAAAAATAGCTAAAAACAGGTGAAATTACCCAGAAATAGGCAATTACGAACACACACTCTCCATTCAAGTAAAGCCCAAATGGTCTTATTTTCAATCGCGGAGCCAGTTTTTTTACACGGCTGCCAATTTTACCAAGGATAGATAAATATCCTAGCTTACCGGGGTCTGATAGATGGATAACTAAATGAACCGTTTTTGGGAAACCCCCACCTTATTGGGGACCCCTGGACAGTTTTGAAGAATTCCCAGTATTTATGTCAGTATAAGGTAAAGGACGTATCCGAAGGGGCGGGGGCTACGTTGATGAATGTCATAATTTTGGACGAATTTTGAACGGTCACTTGATTTTTGGAGTGCCCTGAAAATACATATTTGCCCATTTGAAAAGTGATCCAATCTATCACCCAGACGCCCTACAAAGTTCAATCGACAGTTAAGCATGCGACGTCGATTGCGTAAAAACATGCACGCCAGCGCAGCCGGTATCCAGAATCGACGTTTCTTGCCCAAATCAACGACGCCCGTGTATCCAATTCTGTTCCTCAGCTCCGAGCCGCGCCGGGCTACCTGGCGCCTCTCGATGTGGCGCACTGTGAGAACACCCGAAAGCACAACGGAGACATAAGTAACTAAATATTTATAAACAGATCAGGAAGTAAGCGAAGGGAAAACGAAAAAATGGAACGAAAAATGAACAGACGTTAAAATGCACTGCACGGGAGGGACGGATACTAAGAATATTTACTGCCACCCACCGTTCTACCTACAAAAATACACGCATTTATTTACGGTCAAGCGTTATATCCGGCGCCATCTGGTCTAGTGCAAAATTCAGAGTACCGTACCGAAATTGGTGACAATTTATTGTATTTACGGTGCACACCGTTGCCGACAAAACTTGACGCAGTACGTAGATAAATGAATGCAATGCACCGGGGTTAGTGAAGTGAGCAAAACAAGCGGTACACCCAAACATCGCATGCGCGACAAATTCAGCACGAAAAGAACGCACCAAAACCGCACGCAAACCCCCCTCACTACCGTAACCCTACCGTAACCTTCAACCCCCCAGTGCCCACGTACCTCCTATTTGGACCCCTGCCAGCCCCTCCATAGCCGCGTCCCCGATTCATCATGCCGCCTCGCGGCCCGCCGCCGCGAAAGCCACCCCCTCGGTTACCTGAAGATCGCAAATTCCTAGGTCTTGAGTTGACGTTTGGATGTTGTGTGTTGGGACTGGGAGAAAGGGCCCACGCGCACTAGTTGACGTGGAAATTCGTGTCGACTGAATTCGACTGAATTTTGGTTGATTGTGTGATTTTCAACTTTCCTATGATCCAAAAACATTCGAACGCATAACTGAAAATTCCTGTATATGGTGCGACAAAGTGTATTGAGAGTGAGAGCGGGTTTGGCGGCATTTTCAATTGGCTCTGAAAAGTATCAGGGGAGATTGATCCACGGCCAGAGCAGGCCGTCGAGGTGGCATTGGCCTCACACACGCTAGTTGACATCGACACAAATGTCAACTGGATCCGATCCAAGGTGGCATTTGAAAGTCGTTCTTTGGCTCGCCAGCAAGCTTTGAATTGGGATCGGAACCAGTTGACATTTGTGTCGATGTCAACTAGCGTGTGTGGTGCCATTCCGGTTGACATTCATCATTAAAACGCCACCCCCCAGGGACACTTCGCATTTCAGCACCAAATGAACAACCAGGGGTAGGGGATATGGTTACCCCCCAAACCCCTGGGTCCAAACCCCTTGACAAACAACAAACGCACCCCTACCGTAGACTTCGTTGTAGCGCGGCGGCGGGCGGTCGTCGGACATGCGCCGCCCCCCTCCTCCCTGCTGCTGTCCGCGGCGCGGCAACGCGATCGACACGCGCACTTTTGAGTTGCGGATGTAACTGTGGGGGGGGGGGGGTAATTTCTTCTAATAGTGTTGCATCAGTAGGCAGGGTCGTATCCAGGATTTTTGAGCTGGGGGGGGGCTGTTTGTTTACGTGAGGGGGGGAGGGGGGGGGTTGCGGGGGGTTAAATATATTGGCTTTTCAAGCTATAAGTATATTGAATTTTGAGCGGGATGGGGGCTTTTTGTTTACGTCGGGGTGGGGGGTTGCGGGGGGTTAAATATATAGGCTTTTCAAGCTATAATAAGCAGAAAATATAAAAATCAATTTGACCAGGTTTAAAATAGTCAAACAGGTTCAAAATAGCTAAAAATATCTATCGAGCTATTTACATAACCCAAAACAGGATTTTGGTAAAAGCCAACTTTGGTGAAAAGGTGCAAAAAATTAGCGATTGAGGGTGAAAATTGGGGCAAGTTTTCAACCAAAAAATTACTCCAGATAGCTGACCGATTTCGGTAACCCCCCATTGGAGACCCCCGCACACAAAGCACAGCAAACGGTCGGCAACGCCACAAACTCAAATAAACATCACAACTTACGTTCCGTTCAAATACCTGACCGCATCTTCAGCATCAGCTTTCTCCTTGAAAACAATGAAGGAATAAAACGGGGCATAACTGGCGAGCCAAATTTCCGTAATTGGTCCGAAACGAGTGAATGCATCTTCCAAATCGTGTTCCGTTACCGATTCGTCTGTGGGCAGGGATTTTGGATTATATGGAACTTGAGAGGAATTTGGCGTGAATATCATCTCATTTTTCTGATAAGTGCAAAGATAAACAAAAGAAGCACACCCTAGCATGGGAATCGTGAAGTACCAATCCATGTACCATATACATAAATACATGCATCCAATATATCCAGTCATTGAGCAGTGCACCAGTCAAATTACCATAATACCACAAATACACTGGACCAGAATGTCACCAGCTGTACAAAACTGAATCAAGGATCTCATTCTCAAGGATTCAAGCACCCGGAATCAAGGATTTCAGGAACTTGGTCATATCATTTCTTCCAATAATTTTCCATAGCATTTTCGTTGCCACATGCTTTTGCCACTTTTCACAACCAATGCATTGTGAGCCAGAACTAAAATCACGAGGGGTGCTTCTCAGATATCCAAATGTCGGTTTCGGTTCGCCTGACATCATCTATTTATCACGTGTCTACACCGTAAATACATGAAAATAACACCTTAAAATTTGTTTCTTTCCCAGACTGAGCTGTTTTTGGACGTAAAATTACCACAAAAGTGCCAAATACAATCCATTTGAGACGCCAAAAACTAGATTCGCACAAATGTTCAAAATTTGTTCAAAATTCCGTCAAGGGTGAGGTATTTATCGCCAAACAACATTTCGCACACACAGCGGAACCAAAAACAGCCCAGACGCGGAACAAACAACAAAACGACTATAAACCCCGATTCGAGTAGAGATACATGTCCACCGGGTTTACATGTCTAAAGAGCCTACGTCATTCAAACGACCCAATTCAATCAAGTAGTAACCACCGAAACTCTTTTCACCGACCCAAATTGCCCACATGGACGCGGGTGCCCTCGGCGGGCTCGAGCTGGCCCACGGCCATGTTGTAACCGCCGCCGCCGCCGCCCACTGGGTTGATGTACGGCGGCGAATTGGACCTGGGGACGTTTGCCATTTTACCACGCATTTTACATGACTTTTGACACTTTGCATGACATTTGGCATTTTACAGGTCATTTTACATGACTTTTGAAACATTGCATTACATTTGACATTCTGCAGGGCATTTTACACCACTTTTGACACTTTGCATGACACTTGAAATTTTACAGGGTCTGGGACAAGCACCTGGTGCGACCCGATGACGAGGATGATCGAGAGCGGCGGCGCGATTTGCGAGATTTCCTCGATTTGCGGGCGGTTTTGCGACGGCGGGAGGAGGACCGAGACGAGGAGCGGGATCTGCGGGTTTTGGTTTTGATTTTGGACTGGACTGGACGTTTTTGGGTTTTCTAAAAAAAAACAACGAAAAAAGTATGAAAATTACTGATTTTTGAGCTAAAATTAGGTAAAAATTGCTCAAACATCTCTCCAAATAGCTCGACGATTGGGGGTGGGTGTGGTTGTTCAGGGAATAGTGGCCAGAAATAGCTCAAACTAGGTATACAACAACATATAGTACTAAAGATAGCTGGAAATAGGCAAAAAGGAACATGAAAATGAACTAGTGATTTTGCAAGTGACAATCCATAAAAAGGTATGATAATTAACTATTTTGAGCAAAAACTGGGGTATAAATTATCAAAAATCGCTCCAGATTGATGGGGAGTGGGTGGTTGTTCATAGCAGCCAAAATCTGCCTATGGGATAGATAGATGCTGAGCGGCCCAAGGATAGATGATAGCTGGGCGATTTGGGGGGTACCCCCCATTGGAGACCCCTACACATCCCCGCCATCAACACCAACCTCGACCCGCTGGAACTGCGCGACCTCGACCTCGACCCCGACCTGGAGCTGGACCGGGACCTCTTTCTCCTCTTCTTGGACCTCTTCGAGCGCTTCGACTTGGACGTCTTGCGAGACTTTCTCCGCTGCGCCGCTGAGTTGTCGGACGCGTCCGATTTGGCACCCCCGTCGCCGGCGGCACCCTCGCCCCCCGAACCGGGAGGGGTCTGTTTGGGGGGAGGGACGGGGGTATTCGAAAAGATGTTTTGATGGGACTGTCTGGGCCCACACACACTAGTTGACATCGTAAATAAATGCAGAGTGAGTCAACTAGTTAACAGAACATTTTTTCTAAAGCATCACACTTAACAGAAACAATGAAAATTTTCAAGTGTTTATTACATATTCTCCATAATATTCTTACCAAAAGTTTATTGAATTTAGTTGACACGAATTTTGATGTCAACTAGTGTGGGCCCTCCATTGCCAGGATAATTTCGAATGCAGGAATTTCGCGCATCGCTTCGTTGCTTGGAACTATTTTCTATCTATCTAGCACAGTTCTATCTATCATTATCAGAATAGAGCAAACTCGCAGTGGTGGAGACAGGCTAAATTAATCAGGCATCTCCCGTAGGCTTAAACTATTGAAAAAAAACCTTTTGACGGTTGCAAAATGTATATAAATAGAAGAAACACTGGAAAATGGGGTTTATACACCACGAGTGTCCTGTATGGTAATCAGATTGACTTTCGTATTCTTTTCAGAATCTGAAATATATACGGTAGATGTTACCGTAATCATCTGAATAAAACTACCGTAATCCTCTGAATAAAGCTACCGTAATCCTCTGAATAAAACTACTGTAATCCTCTGAATATACCTACCATAACCCACCAAATATACCTACTGTAACCCACTTGCTATTGTACTCTTATGAATAAAACGTGACTGTAATCCACTGAATATAACTACTGTACTCTCATGAATAAAATGTTACCATAATCCACTGAATATAACTCCCATAAC
The DNA here is from genome assembly GCA_964036195.1 of Sphaerolaimus hirsutus. NCBI lineage: Eukaryota > Metazoa > Nematoda > Chromadorea > Monhysterida > Sphaerolaimidae > Sphaerolaimus > Sphaerolaimus hirsutus. Next base: position 19,490,650 of record OZ038455.1, read on the forward strand.
CCACTCGCTATCGTAATCCCATGAATAAAAGGTTATGGTGATCATACACTACCATAATTCTTCGAATATAAGGTTATGGTACTCTATCACTGAATAAAACATTACTGTAGTCATGTTCAGGGTTGGTTTTAGTAAAATTATTTTTACTAAAATTGTAGTAAAATTGTATTTTTTCTTGTTTTATTCGTCAATTTTCCATTTTATTATTCATTTTAGTTCATGGCCAGGATTGATTTTAGTAAAATTCTTTCAACTAAAATGAGAGTGAAATTGTATAAAAATTGCATTTTTTCATGTATCATTTTATTTTATTCCTCAATTTTCCATTTTATTTTTATTATTTTTTTTAGTTTGTGACCAGGATTAATTTAAGTAAAACAAATTTTACTGAAATCATAGTAAAATTGTAAAAAAATTGTATTTTTTCATGTTTTATTTTTTTCTATTCTTCAATTTTCCATTTTTATGAGATTTTGCCAACCCTGGTCATGTCACCATAATCTTCTGAATAAGATTTTTACTGTAGATTTGCACTATAAAACTACCATCCATCAAATAGAACTATGGTATCTTTCACTACCATAAACATATAAATGTAATTTCATATGTCAATGTGTGTTTATTTTTTGGATAGCTTAGGCTTACGTTTACAATGATAGCATCAAAGTACATATTTTAAGCTTAGGGCATCAAACCATTTTAAGTTTAGGCATATGGCATTGGACTTAGGCTTTTTAGTTGTCATATAAATTCAATATCTACCTTGGAATGTAAGTTTGCAGTGTGCTTTTTGTTCATATGTTTATAGTAGTGAAAACATCCTATTTGAGAAATTATGGTAGCTATATACAGAGGTTAGGTAGCATGAAACCACTGAAATGTTAAATTCAGACAATTACTGTAGCATGAATCTTATATTCAGATCATTACTGTAGCATGAGGTCTGTAATCTCATATTCAGAAGATTATGGTAGTGATCAACTACCTAACCTAACATTCCTGCATTGCCTTCATTCTGAACATTTCAGTGTGTTGGCTGGCAACGCCATTTAAGTGCATTTTGTGCTCACTGAGATGAGTGGTCACTTGGCTCAGTGGTAGATCTCTCGCTTCCCACGCGAGAGGTCCTGGGTTCGAGTCCCACTCAAGTGGTCCGGTCTCTTTGCACTATTTCTATAGTAGTGCGATCAGGTCTGAACCTGCCCATCAAGGTGGGTTATGGTAGTTACCGTAACCCACTACGGTAGCTGATTACGGTAGGGACACCCGTGGTAAATAAACCGGAAAATGGAAACAATGGAAAAAAATAATAATCGGAAACCGTTGACCAACCTGGGGACGTTTTTCCACCGACTTTTCGGCGGCATCTGGGCTCTCACTTATCTCCCTTGGCACATCGCCAGAATTATCGAGCGCATTATCAGCTACCACTCCGTTGGCAGACATTTTCGAGTTGAATAAATGGTTATAGAAATCAGACGTGTAGTAAATAGCGTTTTTTTGCCAAAGCGTAAAATTTGACGCGGCGTGAGCGCACCTGGAAAATCGATAATATTTGCGTTATCAAATGGATGATAAAGATGAGGGGCAGAAATCTGAGAAACACTCAATTTGCGGTAAACATAAGGTGCAAAATATACTTATCTATCGATTGATAATATACTTATCTATCTATCGATTGATGGGGATGACAATATAACTTATCTAAAGAAAACACCTCTAAAGTAACTTCTCTGTACTGCAGAACATTGTGTGTTATTACAAATTCCCACAGCGCAGCCCTCAAACTAGTCAAGGCTTCAAATATCATCAAACACCAGACACTGTTTGCTGAAACACAATACCTGCGTTGCTAGGCAATCATTTTGTGCTGCCAGTGAAGCTGGCGTGGGTAAAATGCCAGCGCTTATTATTGTAAAGCGACGCGTGTGCATCGAATAGTATAAATACAGGGTGCGGCGATTGAATGGACTAGACTACCGTATTCGAGTGAATGGATGGAATGAGTGAATGAAACTCTGGTTTGGACTATTTTAAAAAGTATAAACTGTTTTGAATTGTTTTTAAATATTGGGCACTTATTGTTTGTTTTTATGAAGCTTTCAAAGGCAGTCAATTCGATCAAATTTGGCTAGGGTTGGCAAGAGATTATTAAATCGCAGCATCGAATACGATTTTTTGTAAAAAGCTGGCAGTAACTAATAGATGTAAAAATCGAAAGGTGCAGGTTGTGGGGATGGTCGAATTTTTTAAGGAGTAGGGATTTTTTGACTACATATGTACTTGTTTTTCTATGCTTATTTATTTTATCGAGTTTGTCTCAGGCTTCTAAACTTCGAAAACGCCTATACGTTCTCCCCTGTGAACGCCCCAGAAAATTTCTCAGCTATCTATCCCTCTAGAGGGGCGATTTACTATCTATTTTAACCCCTACAGGGGTAGGGTTCAAACGGGATCCCTATCCCGGATCCCGTGAAATTCCGGGATTTAGCAGTCCCGATCCCGATCCCGAAAATTTTCAAATCCCGATCCCGAGAAACTCCAAAGTCCGGGATCCCGATCCCGGAAAAATTAGTGGAAATTATCATAAGTGAGAAAATGACGTTTTTGCATGCTAAAATATGAACGCAAACCCCCAGCGTTCGTTTTATGCCACTTTTCTGGCATCCAACAGTGTTTTGAGACCTTTATGAACAACTGTGAATGCCAGAACATGGGCCAAATACTCTATCCCAAGACCCCAATCCAGATCCCGAAAAAATGCCAATCCCGATCCCGTGACCCCAATCCCGGCCAATCCCGACCCCGAAATCTCAAAAAACCAATCCCGATCCCGAAAAGTCAATCCCGTCTGAACCCTATACAGGGGTCCAAATCTACAAAACCGCTGCCACCTGACGGGATATAGATAAAACTAAAAACTATATAAAATGGAAGCCCGTGTACCGTTATGCTTTCTGTGGTAATAACATAATCAAATTTAAATTACTGTTGAGCTTTGGAAAAACATAAAAGTTGGTTATTTTATATTTTAAAAGTAATTAATTACCGTAAATCCTCGAACTAATCCCCAGGGGAGTTTTTTTTCCTTAGAATTTTATGAGAGGGACTTATTCGAGGGGGGGTTATTTTTTCGTCGGAATATTGAGTAACATACTTGATCAGTATATCATCTGAATGGGGTTAAGTAGGCTGCATAAACGTGTGAGCCAGAATAAAAATCCCGTAATTCACGCAATAAAATCAATGCTAGTGTGCATAAGCTGCAAAATAATGAATGCTTTTATGAACATATACATCATACGTTTTTTATACATGGACTTCGTTCCCACTATTAAAAGAGGGGGAGTTATTCGAGGGGGGGGGGGGGTTATTTTTTCCTCAGAGTTATTCGAGGGGGGTGACTTAGTAGGACTAAGTGAATGCATTTGGATTAATGTTTGATATGAACACACAAACTGAACTATATTTTACTTCCCCAATGATGTTCACGTTTCCCCCCATACCTTACAGAAAGTAATGCCACACCACATTTGCTGCAAAACCATGAAAACAAGCAACTAAGTCATTCTACATGTGAAATTGCGCAGCATTTTGCGTTTGATCTAAACAATCAAACCGAAAATCATCCAAGTTGAATCAGACAGAGCGCAATGTTGCACGGCACACTCGAATTTTCAGTTGCAGTTCGAACACTTTTTCAAGGGCGGAATTAAAAACGGGGGCAGAATCCAAAAACGTTCGAACTGCCCTCGATTTCAATTCCGCACATGAAACGTTCGAACACTTTGCACGATGGCGGAATTGCCCCAGATTGTGCATGGGCGGAATTATTTCAGACAGGTAGGAAAGTGCACAATGTCTGGACCACCCTTGGAATTCCGCCTTGGCGGAACTAAAAAACGTCCGAATAGCCCTTGACAATTTTGAGTGTCAGTGTGTCATCTAGGGATGGCCAGCGCTTTTTTTTTTAAAACGCCGCTTTTTTCTAAAAAAAAGCGCTGGGACCCTTGCGCTTTGTTTTAAAAAAAGCGCTGGCAAAAATTTTAGTACTTATGCACTAGGTATTTAGCAATTTTTTGCGCGCAAGCGCGCAATTTCGCATGCATGTTACCATTGGTGATGGTTTTCATTGGTTTTGAAGCATTTTTAGTGGCATTCCTTCTATTCCTGCATGCTATTATGTAGTAATAAGTTGTGATATGCCAGTGTAGTATATAATATCCAGCCAATGTACTTCCACACACTTTTCCACAGTTGGAAACATCAGTCTCAATGTATTAGCCTTCTCTTATAACCTTATCTGAGCACTATTCCATGCCTAACTTCACTTGAAGTCACAAAACATTAACAAATGGCAATATACATAATGAGTCGACATAAAAGTGGATTTTTTTGGCAGAAATCAGCACTTATAATGCTATCCCATGACTACAGTGCCATTCTATGGCTATATATAATCACAAGTACTGCTACTTGTCTGATATACCTGTATATATTGACTCAGAACCATATTTGGGAGCTTTTTAGGTAACGTCTTGCCATTTTTTTTAAAAAAGCGCGTTTTTTTTAAAAAAAGCGCTTTTTTTTAAAAAAGCGGGGCCGTTAAAAAAGCGCTTTTTTTCCATCCCTAGTGCCATCTAGGCAAGAAAACATTCGGACACTTTCTAAAGGGTGGAATTCAGTTTCGGTTTTCACAAATACGCCACACGGTGAACTTCAATATCTTTTAAACAAGTGGATATTACAAAAAAATTTCTCTATTCATTTTTGAAGACAAAGCCTAGATCTACCTATAAAATTTTTTTTCACAAATATGTTTGGTAAGATAAATAAGATGTGTTTCCCATAACAACCTTCTCTAAAGGGCGTATCTCTTAAGTCAAGGGTGGAATTGAAAGTGTCCCAATGTTTTTGAAACGTTTTGTTATGATATGCAAATGGACAAAAACTGTGTGAATTCATCCGGATTCGTGTGAATTTCATCCGAATGTCCTAAAAATGCCACATTTATTCCTAAATAAATATGTTCGAAACGCCCTTGGAGTTCTGCCTTGGCGGAACTCAAAAACGTTCGAACCGCCCTTGAAAATTTTGAGTGTGCGGTGCGCCAATTATTCCAGATATACTCATGCGGGCGGGGCCAGTTCCTCAAGTGGAAAAAATAAGAGTTAAAACTTAAGTGTTGAGTATAATGACAAATTACAAGTTATGAGTAAAGTTCAGAGTTGAGTAAAACGACAGATGATTTTACTTAACTCTTAACTTTACTTTTAACTTATCATTCATCATTTGAGTCAACTCTTAAGTTTTAACTCTTAACTTTTCCACTTGCGGAACCGGCACCCTGCTCGAAAAAATGCCACACTAAAAATTAATCGTCCAAGGCGGTTAGAGTTAAAAGCATTCTTCTGGCATCGAGCCAACAAATTTTGAGAGCGCATTTTGCTTAGATGGTGAGGAAAGGAAAGACGGATTCACGGCTGTTCCTATACAGTTTATAGGATTTAATGCGGTGGCTCTAACACGCTCCTAAGCACTGCGCAAGGTAAAAGCAAATCAACGAAACACGCACATGGAGGAATAAACGCACGCCATCCACACTTTTTTTCGCTTTTTTTCTTTCGGTCCAACCGATGATACATAAGTTTCAGACGGGCGGTAAAAATCACGGAAGCGAAACGCTGTGCCCACCCGAAATGACAACGAATAAAAAACTATTTCCACCGTAAACAAACACTTACAAGAACTTGGCGATCAACCGCCACAAAAATAACTTGTCATGTAAAAATCACATCATTAACTTACACCCCAATCAAACAAAAATAAATTTCCTCATGGGAGACGGGCCCAGGGTCGTATGGGTGACCAGACACGGCGAGAGACAAGATGTAGTTGACCCGGGATGGTACCGCAAACCACAGAGAGCCTATGATGACCCACCGCTGGCAGAGAAGGGCAGGAAACAGGTGACAAGCGCTGGATCGGCTTATATGATGTGAAGTTGGCCCACGTCCAAGTTGCCGGTTGCGTATTGTAATTTGAGCGATTTTTCTCAGGTTGTTGCTCAAAATTGGTAAAATCTGCTCTATTTAACCAATTTTCACCTTCATAATCGCTATTTTCGTCTATATACATGGTTACATGCCTATTTTAGCTATTGTTCGCCTATTTTATTTATATAATAATAAATATTATTTTTACTTATATTTATAGCGATTTCGAAATTTTTGGCCAGCTGCCAACTTGTCATAATAGGTACCGCCTCAGGCCCCTTGGATTTTGCTACATTTTGAACCATTCCAGGCTTTTGAACTGGCTGCACGGCTGCAGCACGAACACATTGACCATATAATTTCATCACCATTCATCAGATGCGTGGAAACAGCCCACATTGTGAGTGCAGCTAGGGAAAACGCATTGCCGATTAAGATTGAGCCTGGGATTTGCGAGGTTGGTTTCTGTTATGAAATGGTTTCTGGTGTTGGTATATTTCATGTGAAACATTGCGAATTCATGACTGGTAAGGATGGTGTTGAGAATGTCATATTTTATCTAATACGGAGGGTAATGACTTTGGCAGTCATTAAACAATTAGAGCATTTTCAATAGAAGAACATGCATCAGTTTTTGGTGATAGAAGTGTGCAGAAACCATGGTTTAAAAAGTTGAAAGAATAACCAGTGGCAAATTTAGAGAGACCCCCACAAGTGTGTTCTCCTATGAGATATACTGCATTTGTGCTCGGGCAATGCTTTAAGAAATTTTGCACTTGATGTGGAAATGTGTGATGAGTGTGACTGTCTGTGGAATGGTCTGTCAGATTTCACTTGGTTTCCTGGTGCCAGTTATGCAAAAGAAGTGAAAAACCATTGAGAAGTGAAATGGGAAGAGAGAAGTGAATTGAGAAGTGCAGTGGGAAGTGAAATGAAACGAGAAGTGACAAAAATGTCAAAAAATCTATTAATATTTTTTTCTAACTGCCATTTGTCTTAATTTTTTCACTGCTCATTTAATTTCTCAATTCAGTCCTAATTTCACTTCCCATTTCACTTCTCATACACTTTTCCACTTCTCCTTTTGTGGAAGTGGCCGCAGGCATTGATGTACTTAAGGATTGTTACCAACTGCTCAGATTGTGTGGACTTACCCTCCTGGTTATCTGAACCCATTGGAGCTGAAAAGATCCTTCCCATTGATAGACGAGGGCTATGAAGCTGTCAATGTGCCAAAATGCATTGAAAAAATTTCTGAGGATGTCTATGATAGAGTTGTACAGACACTAAGGTTGTTGAAGGAAAAAAAGCCTGGGATATTTGGCCAAAATGTCCTCTACGTTGGACATGTTACATCATCTGCAAGCATTATCAAGTACTTTACCTATCGCTGGCACCCAGTGGGATTGTGCACTTTGACTAAGCTTTCACCAGGTGATTCTGGTGTCTATTTTACTGATCTGCTGTGTGATAGTGATCACCTGAGTGATGTGTCTGATTTGAAGGCAGTTTGTGAGTGCTGATTGTGGAGGTGTGAGTAAAATGGATACAAGTTGCGTGGTTCTCACATTGATGGTCTGAATACTGACAAGGATAGGGAAACTGCAATTTACCATCTATAGAACCAGTGAAAACTACCACAAATATGTGAAATATTGATAATTTTCGGTTTCACTAGATGCATGGAGTATCAAAAAACTCTGACAAAGAGATGATGTTCATCTACATAAGCCTATTACCGACTGAGTGCTTTGCGCGAAAATGAAACATACAGACTACTATACAGGCAAATGAAGCTGTGAAATCCAAATTTTTTAAATGTTTATAAGAGCACTGAGAACAATTTATCACATGATTTTATTCACCAAATTGGCCCCACACACGCTAGTTGACATCGACACCAAATGTCAACTGGTTCCTAGGGTTCAAACGGGATTGACTTTTCGGGATCGGGATTCACTTTTTGAGATTTCGGGATCGGGATCGGGATTGGGGTTTCGGGATCGGGATCGGGATTGGTTTTTTGAGATGTCGGGATCGGGATCGGGATCGGGATTGGCCGGGATTGGGGTCACGGGATCGGGATTGGGATAGGCATTTTTCCGGGATCGGGATTGGGTTCTAGGGATAGAGATTTTAGCCAATTTTCTGGCATTCACAGTTGTTCATAAAGGTCTCAAAACACTGTTGGATGCCAGAAAAGTGGCATCAAATTGACGCTGGGGGTTTGCATCCACTTTTTTGCATGCAAAAACGTCATTATTTCACTTCTTATAATTTCCACTAATTTTTCCGGGATCGGGATCCCGGACATGGGAGTTTCTCGGGATCGGGATCGGGATTGGGGTTTCGGGATCGGGATCGGGATCGGGACTGGTAAATCCCGGAATTTCACGGGATCCGGGATCGGGATCGGGATCCCGTTTGAACCCTACTGGTTCCCACTCCAATTCAAAGATTGCTGACGAGCCAACGAACGACGTTCAAACGCAAACTTTGAATTGGGTTCGGAAATAGTTGACATTTGATCTTGATGTCAACTAGCGTGTGTGGGGCCTAAATGGCGAAAAAAATTTGCAAAGCATACGGTCCAGCCAGTGTATCGGGAAAGATCTCGACATTCAAAACCACGCCCAGGTATTATGGACTTTCCCACCAGGCTACCTAAGTGCTGCAGAGCTGAAAAAACACTTTGACCTGATCGACACCACTTATCAGCCATTGTTCCAGCCAAAACACCAGGAATATGGTGATGGTGACGAACAAGTATATGACAGGGTCTGCAATTTCTTCAAATCACTGCAGAATCGGAAAACATTTGTGGATGGCAACATTCTTTTTGTGGGCCATGGTGCATCCGCAGCGGCAGTAATAAGAGCTCTGACTTTCCACTGGCCCAAGAGGCCTATAGGCTTGTGTTGTTTGACTAAGATGGTGCCCATGAAATGTGGCATATACACTTGTGAATATCACTGTGCTTCTGATCACATTACTGATAAGACCAATTTGAGGGATATTTAGGTGTTTAGATGTAAATATTTAGTACATTCTGTGTCTGTTTTTATCTACACAAATATTAATTACTGACTTCTAAAGCTTGCAGTGAAAACATCTAACACAGGAGTCTCGATTGGGGGGTTGGCTAGTACTCCCAAACCACCCAGCTATCTATCTATCCTAGAGGCAATTTTGTTGGAAGCAATATTTCCCATTTTCAGCAATTTTTTCGCCTTTTTCTTTCTACACCTTGAAAAAGCTAATTTATTGGACCCCGACTATCTATCTATCCCTCCAGATGAGTGATTTGCTATCTATCCAATCCCCAGAGGATCAAAATCAGAGATACTCCTGATATAACACCACCCTCACACTACAGGTGCTCTGGGACTTCCCACCTGGCTACTTGCCAACAAGTGAACTGAAGCAACAATTTCACCTGGTGGATTGTGATGTGCACAAAACATTGATCCAGCCATCAAAAAAGGAACATGTTGATTCTGACGTGAATAAAAGAGTTGCCAGTGCTATCAGAAAGGCATTGGATGCCTACAATGGAAACATTCTGTTCTGTGCACACGGTGCTTCAGTAAGGGGGATTATTCTTGAGCTCACTGGAAGAGCCCAGTATGTTGGATTGTGTACACTAACAAAATTAACTTTTGCATTTAATAAAGTTGATTGCGGTTTCCATTCTGAGTTTGTGGGTGATTCTAGTCACTTGTCCGATAAGTCAAACCTAAGAGCATACTGATTTTATTGACCATTCATAGCATTGAAAAAATCTCTGGGAGATTTATATTTAAAAAATCTCAGAAAATCTCAGAAAATATAAGATTTTCTGAGATTTATATTTATTCCATGATTTTCCAGAGAGATTTAATTATATTTTCTCCTGATTGAAAAAATCTCTCGAGAAAATCTCTCTATATTTGCCCATTTTCAGCTTCAAATTCACTAGTTCATGTGCTTTTTTACCAATTTTCATCTATTTTTCACTATGTATTTTCTTATATACCCATTTTTGGCTATTTTGCCCCTATTTGTAGTTTTTCCTCCCCTTTTTCTGTTCTATGGCATGAAAGAACTGATAAAAAAGTTATCTGAAATACATTTTCTGTACTCAAGTACTTTCAAGAAGTATACAGCAAAGAGAGTACTGGTACGTTTTCAGAGGGAATTTAGATAGTACTAGTATAGTTACTTAGTATACTTGTGTATGTATTTTTGAGTAAATGTAAATATGTTTTAACCCCTGAACCACACTGAACCCCTGTAGTCCCATGAAAACCCAGTGCTAAAGTGACCTAAGCGCCGGGTCTACATTGGCACTGGATGTTGCTACTTGTGCAATGGGTAAACTTGTGCACTGGGTTCTAGCCATTTAAACAACTAAAGAGTTGACAGCATGCTTTGGAAATATAGTTATTTACCAAATTTTTGTGAGAAAATTATCTGATAAATTCTGTGGGAATCATCACACGTGAAAGTAGTGTATTCTACTATGAGGAAAAATGTGCCTAAACAAAAATTTTGTTAATTATTTAGATACTAAATACATGGTAGTACAAAGTGTGCCATCAGTAAACAATATGCTGTTATCATATGAAATTGTGAATGAAAAGGTTGAACAACACATAGTATGCTCAATATCTTATCTCAATGGTTCAAACACCTTGAAATATCGATTAAATAATACTTTAAGTTGAGAGATTTTCTGAGATTTTTTTGCACTGCAAGAGATTTTCTCAGAGATTTAATTATATTTTCCAAAATGACCCAAGAGATTTAATTATATTTTTTTCTTGAGAGATTTTCTGAGATAATATTTAATTATATTTTCTCAAAATCGGTCGTTTTTTTCAATGCTAACCATTCATCTACTTTTGAATACATGCTGAAGTTGAATAGTAGTGTAATTGCAGTAGTAATACATAGTAGTGTAATTGCATGTTTTTTTAACTCTTCATATATAGTCCATGAACAAATGTTACCCTAAATAATGGTTCTATAATAATCTTAATATCCAACTATGAAAGAGATAAAAAAATAAATAGAACTCGTGAATTCAGATATATCATCACTGACCAGATGTAAAATATTAGTTGAAAATGTGCAGTATGTACAGCACGGAGGGCACCTTTTGTGGTGCAAAAATGACAAAACAAGATAATATATGTAAATGTGCATGGAACCGAACCCAAACAAATATGTACCAAACAAGAAGCTTTAACCTGAAAGCAAAACTCGAGAAGGAAAAAACACTAGAATAAAGACATAATTTAGGCTTGCCCGGGGCGAAAACCAGCCATTTAAACAGTTAAGGTAGTAGTTAAATATGTACAATAAATTAGGTTGACAAAATAGTTGGTTCTCGGCTTTCCGGACTGGAATAAAGCAGTAAACACTAACGATGGCAAACCCTCTGGAAAAAAACTGTTTAAATTTTATCTTGAAAAAAGTGCTTGTTTCTTAAACGACTTGTCGAATGTTTTGTCTGAGAATAATTTTAGAATTTACTTTAAGAATTTTCGATTTTTTTCATTACTTTTAGAATTTCTATTATATCCATTAGCCATGGGGAACTAATGTAATCATTGCCCTAAATATACAGTTTCAGCTAAAATTAAAAAAAAACATCTTTCGAATTTCCTAATTTTTCTATAAAAAAAATCGACTTTCAGGTGTTTTTTTCCAGTCGTGACATAAAAATTCGAAAACTCCAAAAAAGTCTAAAACCGTTTTATTTGCCATCGTGAGTAAACACACAAGTCAACCCAGTCAACACATCCTGATCAACTCAGCACAAAGACATCCCAATTTCGCAGACTTCTTCACCTCCTCCTCATAGTTCTCTCTCAGCCTTTCCAAAGACTTTTGGCCCTCATCCAAACGACACTCCAAAAGTTGTCGCTCGTGTCTCAGCCGCGCCAATTCCGCATACAGCGATTGAGCTTTGGCTTCATTTTGAGTGACCATTTGATGATGCGGCAAGCGGTCGGAGTGACCGTCGGTCAAGTGGTGGCTGGTGCCGCTGCTGTCCGTGTTGGCGCTGCTAGGACCGTCTGAAAGAGGGGACACTGATTTTGAGCTGGGAAGATCGTTGGAATGGTGGAGGGGGAAATACCGTATTTGCTCGAATAATTCCCCTGGGAATTATTATTTTGTCCGACTTTTTTGAGGGTGACTGTTCGAGGGGGAATTATTATTTTGTAAAACTATTCAAGCATTTTTATATTACCGTATTACCTCGAATTATCCCCCCTTGAATTAACCCCCCCTCGAATTAACCCCCCCTCAAAATGGGCTGGGGAAATAATAAACCCCCCCTCGAAATGGGCTGGGAAAATAATAAACCCCCCCTCGAAATACCCCCCCCTCCGGAATGATGTACATCATGTATGCAATGTACATGATGTATTTATTACTACTTATTTGCATCGCAGCTACTCTTATACGCTCATTTGTGTACAGATGTACATCTATAGCCCCAATATAACCTATATTCTCACATTTATTACCGTTTTTGTGTAAGAAATAGCGTATTCTTTACTACGAATTCCACGAAATTTTCTGGCGAAATAATAAAACCCCCCCTCGAATTAACCAGAGTTGCGAAAGTGTATTTACACTTACCCGAAATACCCGGGTAAATGGGTATTTATATTTACCCTTACACTTACACTTTCATAAAATACCCATACACTTTTTTTACACTTTCCTGGGCAAAATACCCGGATACAGAAAGTGTATTTTTTTCTTTCAGATGGCCCTGTTTTCAGCATTTGAGGAAGCATAAAACAGGGTCATGTACAAAAAATAACTGCACAGTGCACACATGCAGTTATGCATTGAATGTAGAAAATATGGCAAATGTACAAACGTGTACCTTTGATCAGTACTCATGGTATTCTACAGTTTCATCATACTTTGTAAACAGGACAAGATCAATTTCACCTGCTGGACACTGGCTTTTGCATTGACATTATTGCTGTATGTCATTCTTGTATTTAAACAGTGTGTATCACATAGTTTAATCAGTAAAATATCAACACTGAAAACATGCCATTATTACACAACTTCATACCAACTAATTTGTTACAGTCTGGAATGTTTCATACGGCTGCTCATACAGCAGTAAAATGTGATGCATGAAAATGATAAATAAATTGATCTAAAGGTGAAAACAGTGGTATTTTCTGATACTCAACAGTGAGAGCTCTTTCTAAAAATTTTTTTACACTTACACTTTTTTTACACTTTCCTAGTTATTTTTAAAATACCTTACGCTTACAGTATCCATACTCAAAATTTGGAAAGTGTATTTACACATTCACTTACACTTTCCAAAAATACCTGTATTTTAACAACTCTGGAATTAACCCCCCCCTCAAATTTTGCTGGCGAAATAATAAACCCCCATGGGGGTATTTCGAGGTAATACGGTAACTCATTAATACAATAATACGCCATTTTTGTTAAAATTGGACAACATATCGATCAAGTCACTTAACGGGAATTATTCAAGACGGGGAATTATTCAAGGGGAACAACTATTCAAGTAAATGAAAAAATATCGAAGTGTCTCCCACACGCAACCACAACCCACCTTTCTCCACGCGCAACATCTCGCTCGACTCGCTTCTCTGCCGCTGCGATCTAACCACGGCCAATCTGGCGCGCACTTGGCACAGAATCGCCCTGGCCCGCGCCACTCTCGACTCCGAGGCGGCCGCGTCCGCGCGCGGACTCACCGTTGGCACCATGCCAGCCACGGCGCCCATGGTCGGGTTGGACAGGCGGTCGTCGTCGATGCCAGACTCCTGTGAATGGCGGTCCGATTGAAGTTTGCCGTGTAGTGTTTCAAAGTGTAAAAGACCCTGTAAACTGTCATGTGTCATATGAAGGAACCTGTAAAATCTCATGTGTTATTTAAAAGATCCTGTAAAATTTCATGTGTCATGTAAAAGACCCTGTGAAGTTTCAAATGTCATGTAAAAGACCTTGTAAAGTGTCATGTGTATCCAAATCTTATTGTATTGTATTCAACAGATTTGGATACACATTGCACTTTACATGGTCTTTTACATCACAAATGACATTTTACACACTTTTACATGACATCTGACACTTTACAGGGTTTTTTACACGACACATGACATTCTACATGGTTTTTTACATAACACATGACAATTCACAGGGTCTTTTACGCTTTACATGTTCTTTTACGGGGTTTGGGACTGCCCCCTAAACAACACGTGTGATCATACCTGACTAGTATCTCCGGCGCTTTGCAACAGCGCCTGCTCCGCGCTGGCCACCAGCACGCCAAGCGCCTCGTCGCAGCAGCAACAGCAGGATTTTGGCACGCAGCCAATGTCCGATTGCTCAGCAATGTGGGCGGAGTCAGTAAAACCGAACTCTGGGTCAGTTTGAACGGCAATGGAGCTTGTACGCGGCCTAGCTGAGCCATTCAACGCTGTTTGAATGCCGTGCGTACAGTGGGTCGACTCCTCCGGCAGTGGATAAACATCTCGATAGTAGAAATTGACGGTTTGAGCTGATGCGTCGGATACATTCCGGCTGGAGGTCGACTCAGGTCGACTCAAGTTCTGTTTCGACACGGGATCGATCTCAGCCAAAGTTTGTGTAGAATTGTGAGCGCGTGGCTCCAGCGAGGTCTGGCTGCTGATACTTTTGGTGACTCTCGCATCAGTTTGAATGCTTTGGGTACAATTTGAATCTGCAAGCTCATGGGGTCGCACCTGCAAAAAAAACATGGCGTTTCATGCCGACGAATTGAAAGTGTGGAAAGAAGTGCCCACGCACACTAGTTGACATCCCAAATTCGTGTCAACTGAATGTCAACTAAACAACACAAAAACTTTTTTAAATCATCACGCTTAACAGAAACGATGGAAATTGAGTGTCACGATATAAAATCCACTATGGTCTATCACATAGGAAAGTTACATAATTAAAGAAATCACATAATTAATCAAAATTTAGTTGACACGAACATGGCCGTCAACTAGTGTGTGAACTCAGAGACAATGCAACCCACCATCGCAGCAGCGTCAATTGCATCCGGCCGCGCGTCAACTCCGATATCAACTAGCAGTGGGTTGAGCCAGTCACCATCGACTTGTACGCACTTGTTCTCTTCACTTAGTATTTTCTCTGTTTGTGTGTCGACACAACTTGTGGAAGGGACGAATGTGGCCTGGCAATCAGTTGAGCGAAATTGGCGCCGCGAGGTATCCGTACCGATGGATCTGCGGATGTTATCGTTAAATTTAGGTATGGTCGGGTTTTTTCTACATTTTTACCACCACTAGGATAATTGAAGTACTGAATATTTAACGTCTAACGACTGACACTAGTGGCGTGAGGTAAAAATCGCCACCACTTTGGCGCCAAGCGCCGATGGCACCAGAGGGAAATGGCGCCATGACACTTCTTGGCGCTGGCAACAGGCGCCAGCGCCATGGCGCTTTTGCATCACCAACTAGGACTGAAAAGCCTTGTGAAGGCTCATAAATCGGGGCGGAGCTGATGGGTCCCTTCTAGCCCCAACCCCTTTAGTATACTCGACGGACATCACACTTAGTATGGAAACCTACCATAACCCATCTGAATAATGAACCAAAAATTATACATAATGATATTTTATTTTTACTATGGACTAATTAATTTCGAAATTTATCACAAGATTTTATTCATAAAATTATGGTAGGATTCTGCGCATACTCTGCGGTCCGGCGAGTATAATACATGGCAAATCCGCAATCGAATCAAACCAATAAAATACACCAACGCACCTGTGTTGAACATCCGGAACACACTGACAGCACACATCACTCGTTTCCGGACGGGCGAGCACCGCAGACTCTTTGCACCACTGTTTATAAACACATTGAGCGGCCGCGTCACTCCGCGCGGGTTTACTACACGCTCGTTCCAAGTTCGCCTGGCACTCGGCCAACTTTTTCTGCAGATTCGATCGCTCGCTGCTCAGCGCGGTCAGTTGACGGTTGAGCTGGAAAAATGAGAATTGATTTTCAGTTGAAAAATGAGAACGCTTTGCGCCGAAAACATACTGGCGGTACTAAAAAAGGAAAAAGCAATTAATTCAAGACTGGCTGATAAAATGCGACGATAGTGCCTACGCACACTAGTTTGCACCGTGACTTTGGTGAAAACTGAAATGGCCACAAATGTCGCCATCCACTGTATAATGATTGTATGCTATGTGTTTTAATCAGTTTGTAAAATTTTCAAATGTAAACTTTCATTACATTAAATTAAAAATTTAAATCAAATGCAATCATTCAACCGAGTTGATTCATTTAACTTTTAATTAAATTTCAGTTTTCACCAAAGTCACGGTGCGAACTAGTGTGCGCAGCGCCATAGTGAAACAAGATTGCGTTGCGACATGAAATAAAGTGTAAATAGCCAGCAAATCACAGTGGGTACACACTGATTGTAGAGTTCTCACGATTTTATGCAGCATACATACATGCAGTATTTTGGTAGCACATTTTTAGGGGTATCAAGATTTATTTCAAGTGGAGTAGGTAAGTGACAAAAATATCTAGGAATTAAAGAGCCAGGCACCATGGTGCAAGTATCAAATACGCACTTTCACATTTTTGTTCCTTCATTAGTACAATTCGCTTGTACATGGATATGCATAACACGTTTTTTAAGCTAACATACTAACAAAAATCGTTACCGCATAATATTGATACCGTATTTCCTCGAAATACCCCGAAATTCCGATTAATTTCGCCGACAAATTTTGAGCAAGGGTTAATTCAAGTGGGGTTTAGTCGAGTGGGGCTAATTCGATGGTTATTTATTCCATGGCTGATTTGTTCAAATAAAAAGAATATCAGTAAAGTACAAAGTGCAGTAAAGTACAAAGTGCCTAACTACAACTTGTTTGATATGGCGAAAGTCTTTTCCTCAGCTGTCCTACAGTGTTTCGTGGGGTATTAAAAATAAAAATACAGCATGTATGCATTAAGTTCCCAAAACAGAGAACTCAGAACGAACAGTGCAGAGGCACATCCTAAAAATAATTTTGCATAGTTCACAGATGACACGAAAGATTCACTCTTAGCCACTGATAATAAATGGTAGTTCCTCGAATAAACCCTACATATTTCCATACAATGCGAAATTCGTGGCCAATATTCTACCACATATTTGTACTACAAAACCGATGTGGAATTATTCAATGATCTACGGCTAGCGTTCCAAAATGGATTTTTCTGAGAAATTTTTTTAAAATATAATCTCAGAAAATCAATCAAAATTAGAATATATTCAAATCTCTCGGGGGGAAAATCAGAGAAAATATAAATAAATAAATAAATAAAAATGGACATTTTCGTCTCATTATCTAAATATAATTAAATATCTCTTGAAAAACCTGGACAAAATATAAATTAGTAGATTTTATATTTTCTTAGATATATTTAAAAATATATAAATCTCCCGAGATTTTTGGAACGCTAACTACTGCATGGTACACAAAAAGGCACACACGCGCACACCAATTGAAAATTAAGAGCCGCACGATACCGAAATATTCCATGTCAAAGGGATGCAATTCCATGTAAATATACCGCGTATCCAAAAATTGTGCCTACCTTTAACTCCAGGTTGTGCACGGGCGTCCCCTGGCTCAAAAAGTGGGGTGAAAACGCGTCAAAACACTGAACAAGCCATAAGAAACAGCAAAACCAACAGCCAAAAAACAATGACCTCCAAAAAAAACCTTCCCGCTTTCAAAATCGTAATTAAAAAAAGAAACCAACCGCTTCCCGTTCCTCAAAGTGCTGTTTATTCATTTTCGCGCACTGGTCCGTATGTTCCGCCTCCAATTTTTGCCGTTCCCTCTGAGCGCTGGATAAAAGGCGGTCCAATTGCGTTCGATGGATGTTCGATTGCTCGATTCTGGGGGGGGGGCGATCGAATTGCAATTGGGAGCTAAGCGATTGAAGCTTGTTCGAGGGGGGAGGGAAGGTGATCTACTGGTGATATTTACTCCCCACCCCTCAAAATGGCCACTATGAATAAATAACCCTTTTTAAGTACCCCCCTCAAAATTTGCGCTATGAAAAAATGAAGCCACCGGAGGTATTTCGAGGAAATACGGTAATTTGCCAGTGTGCTAAAGGTTCCAACGATAATAAAAATGGTTTACAGATATCAATATGCAATCAATGGAGCAGTAGATCAAGTGACAATTATGAAAACGAGCAAAAATAACCATCTTGAAGGCGAAAACGGGCAAAAGGTTTGCTTGCGTAACCCTTTTCCCGATTTCCTGATAAAAGAATTTCCCAACAAAAAATGGTATTTTCCATCTAATTTCCATCTACTATGTCAAACTAAAAAACGAAAACTTCTCGTACACGGCTACGAGTGACGTCAAAACCCCCAAACCCCCACCACCCACTTGACCCAACCACCTCCACGCACCTAACATCGTGTACGAACTCGTCCCACTTGGTCCTGACCGGCTGCGGCCACTGCATCGGCTCGCTCGCGCCCACCACTTTCTCCCAGCGGGTGTCAGCGTCGCGCAATTTCGACTGCAGTTCTTTGAGTCTGGCTTCGAAGCCGTTACGCTGGCCTGTCAGGGATTCTTGGAGCACCTGGGCACAATGTTTTGTTTTGACCACTTGTTGTATTTGTATCGTACTCGGGCGGGAACGTAGATATATTTACAGGATAATTGGACGGATGGGGCGGATTGTACATTGAGCCCGGCGAACGTGGAGCCCCCCCCCCCCCTAAAATCCCACAACACAGCCAAGTGAATGCGTTGTGGCGCTGGCGCCATTCGTGGGTTCCACGCCATGGTGCGAAGGCGCGGTCTATACTTACACTGTTAATATCGATAACTTAGAGAACTTTTTTACTTTTACTCATGAGCAAATGTGAGTAAAATACATTTTTCCCTTGAAAACGTAAAATTTATTGTTGGGAAATTTTGCCTCCATTTTCACTCAAACTCTCTAATTTTCATATGTTTTTGTTCTGAAAACATCCGAAATACGTTTTCTGTACTCGAGTACTTTCAAAAAGTAAGTAAATGCAAATCTCAAGTTCACCCAGCCACACCTTCATTCGTTTGGCGACGTCCTTCTCGGAGCCGGTGCCCGTATCGGATTCATTTGCGGCGCGCCGTTTCTTCTGGTCGACTTGCTGCCGCACGCGGCGCAGCTCTACTTCGAAGTCGTTCTGTGAGATTTAGTGTGGTATAAGATAGATTTTGATTGACGTTTGCAGTTGGTGCGTCGATTAGCAAGTTTATTTGCATGTGCAAAACAGAATTGGGAGGATTTGCATGTGCAAACAGCCATGGCGCTGGCGCCAAAACAAAAGGCGCCATGGCGCCATTGGCGCTATGAGTTGGGGTTTGGAAAAGCGCCATGGCGCTTTTGGCGCTATTTTCTCATGGCGCCAGGCACAAAAAAAAACAGTCGCTGGCGCTTGGCACTATCACCAAATCAGAAAGCGCCATGGCGATTTTGGCGCAATTTTCTCATGGCGCCAGGCACAAAAAAAACAGTCGCTGGCGCTTGGCACTATCACCAAATCAGAAAGCGCCATGGCGATTTTGGCGCAATTTTCTCATGGCGCCAGGCACAAAAAAACAGTCGCTGGCGCTTGGCACTATCACCAAATCAGAAAGCGCCATGGCGATTTTGGCGCTAGGCGCCATTGGTGGGCGGGGAGAATGTCGGGCGCCGTGCGCCGCCTCGCAATGAGAGGAAAGCGAAGTAGGCAATCAACATTAATAACTCACATGGAGTTGACTGGTCAACTGCATTTTCTCCACCGCCCACGACTTTTCCATGTCTTCCTTCGCCAGTGCGAACTTCTCTTGCATCTCTCGTCGCTCGTTTTCCCACCTGCGAAACCGAAAATGCGATTTGCACTTTTCCGGCGCACAAGTTCAACTTTGGGCCCACACACACTAGTTGACACCAAAATTCGTGCCAACTAAATTTTAGTTCCCTAATTATGTGATTTCAGCTTTTCTATAATGATAGAGCATAGTTAATATTATACAGTGACACTTGATTTTCATTTTTTTCTGACAAGTGTAATGCTTTTTAATATATTTTTTGTTATTTAGTTGACATTAATTTGCGATGTCAACTACTGTGTGTGGGCCCATCGCAGATGAGAAGACAAACTTTTTGCGCGCGTCGGCATATTCCGCTTCGACCGCTGTTAATTTCGATTGAACTTCTCGCAGTCGGGCGCGTTCTTCCTCGATCTGCTCCAAACTTGGCATCTGAAAAATGGAGAAAGTTGACAGAATAAAATTGAGGCGTCTAATTCTAAAAGTCAACAAGTCCACAAAACGCGATTTTGAGTAAATCGCATTTTAAGTTTCAGACCCAATTCCAGGCCCGTCCAGGCCAATTGTCGACTTCTTGCGCAATTTTTTTTGTATTTTTCCCCAAAAATGTCAAATTTGGCACTGTGAGGTATGTGAGGTCAAAAATATTATGGAAAATAATGAAAAATGGGCGGGAGTAGCCCCAGATGACGTTTCCGGGCCTAACTCGAAATTTTCATATTTTGGACTTGTCGACTTTTAGAATTGGACGCCTCAATGGCCCTGCGCACACTAGTTTTCACACGAAATTTCGAAAACTCATAAATTAACTTTGAACGTGTTTGGAGTTTTACACAATGAGTCATTTTTAATCTCCGTCAACTGTAGTTGATGGCCGACTCATTGTAGAAAACTGAAATGCGTTCTAAGCTGATTTGTCAGTTTTCGAAATTTCGTGTGGAAACTAGTGTGCGCAGGCACAATTGTTTGTGTGTACAGGCGGAGCGCGGTGAACAGAAAAAATGACAAACAAAAGGTCGAACCAAGCTCGCACATGCGCACATAGAAAACAAAATTTGCAATTGTGTCGACATCCACTATTTTCCCGAAGCGCAGTTCGTCAAATGCTTAGGAAAAGCATAATCAGAAAAAGAATGTGCGTAAAATGATAAAAATACAGCTACCTTAGAAAACAGTTTTATACAGCCGCTTTCATAAAAGAAAACGTATGAAACCGCAAACCAGGTGAATACTACTAGTCCCCTAGATACTGTAAAATGTCAAACGTCCAGTAAAAATTGATATTTTACATGACTTTGCATGACATTTTACATTTGTGTCAAAACGCGAACAAAATGGGAGAAAGTCCACAAAAATTTACCTTGATACCAGCATTCGTGTTTGCCCGATCTTCCGAAATCCTTCGTCTACTGTTTGCATCGAGTAAAATACGCAATTGCGCAGTGGTCAAGCCGAGCGACAGGATGTCTGGAATTTTTTTTAGAAATTAGCAACATTATTGCTTTTTAAAAGTTTATTAATTTTTTATTATTAATATTTTTGCTCATGTTAACATGACACTGAAGCGGGCGCAGATATTTATTATTCAGCAATTTCTCACGTTTCTGCTTTTGCACGGTCATTTTTAGGGAATTACCGTATTTTCTAAATTTGGTCTGGTGTGCAATGAATGGGCCTATCTAAAATGCCCTTTTTCACTTTTTGAACCTCGAAAAACTAATTTCGAACAATTTGAACGGCGTTTTTTAAAAGAGACGCTGAGAAAAATGATCGGTCGGTTTTTAAAAAACGACCAATCTAATAATTGGCTGGGCAAAAAATCAATGAAAAATTGAATTAGTTATTAGAAAAAATACGGTAAGTGTCCCTTGAAACTGTTTACACAGCATCAAAAAGGGATAAACATTGTTGAACGGAAAACATAAGCATCAAACTAAATATTTACACTAGAAAGTATCAATTTTGAACTCGAATTCAGCTAAATCGCGTTACTTCAAAATAGCGGCAGCCCCCATCAACAATTTCCCAGTCTAATTTGCACAAAACGCACAGGCAATTTCAAAAATGAACCGCCATCATGAAATGTGGCCGGTGGTAGTTTTTACCATCTCAAAAATAGGTAAATGCATAGGCGGAATTGTCACGAAATTTGTCACTGAAAATCGTCTCCTAAACTAGACACGCAAAAATTTCACAATTTTATAAAACTGTTTTTCTCCGGCAATGACGCTCGCACATTTCCACGAGATGAACATTTTTTCATGCATTCTATAGAATGAAAACCGCACAGACAAACCAATTTTTCACATACTGATAAAAAGTGAACACGCCGCCGCGTTCTAAAATACCGGGTAAAAAACTTGATATCTAAGAAACCAACAAAGAGATAAAAAATACATTTCCATCGATGGATGATGTCCTGATTAGTGATGGAAAGGCACCGGGAGATATGGCACCGCACCTAGCATTTAAAAAAATCGTCAATTGTGAGAAAATATAATTAAATATCATCTCATAAAATTACTCAAAAAATTTTTCAATTAAATCTCTCTCAAAAAACAGGGAAAAATATAAATATCAGAATTTGATAGATTTTCTGATATTTTTAAAAATCTCACTAGATAAATGAAAAAATGATAAAATCTCACTAGAAAAACGTGAAAAATATAAATATCAGAAAAGCTTATATTTTTTAAATATAAATCTCCCAGAGATTTTTTCAATGCCAACCGCACCGCACCGGGCACCTCTGCCATTCCTCAGCAAGGGCACCTGGCACCTTGGGCACCGGAAAAAAATGGCACCGCACCGCACCGCACCAGCACTGGTGCCCCTCGGTACCCAGCACCGGGGCACCGGTGCCCCGATGCCTATCCATCACTAGTTCTGATGATACATGCTTCTGTTTTGTGGTGAAAGTAGTTGAGCACAACAATTTGATATTAAAACGTAAAAATGGCCAGATCAGTTCAATGTAACGAATGCTTCGGTTTTCGTTTTTTAGCTCTAATCTTACCACGCGATTTAGGTGCTCTCGAACACAACTTATATCCATTTTACACAGGGACGTATCCAGGATTTTTGAGCGGGGGGGGGGGGCTGCTTGTTTACGGAGGCCGGCGAACGGGGGGGCTCAGCCCCCCCCCCCCCTAAAATTTTTCCTTTTATAGGGACAAAAAGGTGTTTTGGCGCTAGCGCCATACAAAGGCGCCATGCCGTGGCGCTATTGGCGTTGGCGCCCGTGCCGGGAACCGCTTTATATGTATGTAATTATGCATACATATACAGCAAAAAGTTGCTAAAATGTGTTCATTTCCAAGGATATTAGTTGAAAGGGACCGATACGCTGAAAATACAATGCATGGGGAAGAAATTGCGCGCTTGCGCGCAAAATTTTTAAGAAACATCAAAAATTAGATAGGAAAAGTCGCATTTTCCGGGACTTTTTAGGTCTCACCCCGGGAAGGGGGGGGGGCTGCAGCCCCCCCGCCCCCCCCCCTGGATACGTCCTTGGATGGGGCAGGCCTGATACGCACACCTGCCCGATACGCACATTTGCCCGTTTTTTTCACTTTTCAAGTTATTTTCAGATATGAGTAAAGTGAAAAAAAAGTTGCGCAATGACGTTGGTGAACTTTTTTCACTTCACTGATATCTGAAAATCACTTCAAAATGTGTCACGTGAAAAAAAAACAGTGAAAAATAGCCATTTTTCACTGTTTTTCAGTTGACACGTTTTCAAGTGATTTTCAGATATGAGTGAAGTGAAAAAAGTTCACTATTGTCATTGCGCAGCGTTTTTCACTTCACTCATATCTGAAAATCACTTGAAAAAGTGTCAAGTGAAAAAACGGGCACATGTGCGTATCGGGCAGATGTGCGTATCCAGGGCCGTATCCAGGGGGGGCGGGGGGGGGGCTGCAGCCCCCCCCCTTCCCGGGGCGAGACCAAAAAGTGACTGGAAAATGCGACTTTTTCAATGTCAGCGTAAAAAATTTTGCGCGCAAGCGCGCATTCTTCACCAGACATAAGGTATTATCGTCAGATTTGCTCCATGTGACCGCAAATCGCTATAAATACCTTCAATGTTGTGCTTTTTGCTGTTTTGTATGTATATTTACATACAAATACAGCGTTCCATGGCGCTGGCGCCAACGCCAATTGCGCCATGACGTGGCGCCTACTAATGGCGCTAGCGCCATGGCGCCATTCCGCCACTATGTAGCGAAAAATTTAGGGGGGGGGGGGGCTGAGCCCCCCCCCCCCCCTCGCCGGCCTCCGTAAACAAGCAGCCCCCCCCCCCGCTCAAAAATCCTGGATACGTCCCTGTGCGTATCAGTGCACCCCCAAATAGATGATGTCAGGCGAACCGAAACCGACATTTGGATATCTGAGAAGCACCCCTCGTGATTTTAGTTCTGGCTCACAATGCATTGGTGGGTGTGAAAAGTGGCAAAAGTATGTGGCAACGAAAATGTTATGGAAAATTAATGGAAGAAATGATATGACCAGATTCCTGAAATCCTTGATTCCGGGTGCTTGAATCTCTGAGAATGATATTCTTGATTCAGTTTTGTACAGCTGGTTACATCTGGTCCAGTGTATTTGTGGTATTATGGTAATTTGACTGGTGCACTGCTCAATGACTGGATATATTGGATGCATGTATTTATGTATATGGTACATGGATTGGTACTTCACGATTCCCATGCTAGGGTGTGCTTCTTTTGTTTATCTTTGCACTTATCAGAAAAATGAGATGATATTCACGCCAAATTCCTCTCAAGTTCCATATAATTCAAAATCCCTCCCCACAGACGAATCGGTAACGGAAAACGATTCGGAAGATGCGTTCACTCGTTTTGGACCAATTACGGAAATTACATTTATACCTTCTATGCCTTCAAACATCGACATAAAAGACGATCTGAAATACTTTCTGTACTCGCGTACTTTCAAAAAGTATACGTAAAAGCGAGTACAGGAACTTTTTCCGGAGGAAACGTAAACGCATTTACTCAGTACTCGAGTATACGTACTTATCGAGTAAAAGTAAAAACGTTTTTACAACTATGCCGGATTCATCCATTCTCCATTGATGGCACTGTATTTACAGCTTGTATTCTACATATAATTACGTGCCAGTGTGAATTTCGCTCAAAACTAGGGTAGGAAAAAACAATTTTTTTCAAACGTCAAATTGAAATTGATTTAAAAAAATTTAATCAGATTTTTTTATAAATAAAAACTAGTTGAAAAAACCACCTGTCATCCCTACTCAAAACTCAACCTTAAAAAACATCCAGAATTTACTTCACAGCCTCAAGAAAGTCCCCATCAATATCACCCACAATTCGCAGACCAAACACAATTTGTATCACGATTCAAAATCACACAAGAACCGTGACACCATGAAACCGCAATTTTCATGGAACGCGCGCGGCCGTGATTATTAATGGCACTTTGAACAGGGAGATAAGATAACAAATGATGTGGCCCCCAGATAGAAGTGATATTGATCGAGTGCGAGTGAACGTTTACGGGCCATAGTGGAACGATATTTCGAACGGTCCAGTGCGCGCGGCAATATATTTGATACTATCGCTGATAAGGATATTCCAATGGAATGACGGTTGGGTGTAGGGATAGCCGGAGCTTTTAAAAAAAAACTTTTAAAAACGCAAGCATCGAAAATGTTTTTAAACGGCAGTTGAAATTGAATAGCTCACAGAAATCACATGACAAACTGAGTCGTTAAAGACAAAGGGCAGCAAAAGCGTGAAAGCCTACAATCGAAGTACCACCAGATTTTATTCTAAATACCAGGTATAGAAATAGAATAACATTTGTGAATAATTCGTCGAATGAGCGCTACACATACCGTCTGTCAACTGGTTTTAATGTCAATTCAGTTTTAGTTGACGGATTGCAGGACAATTATTGTCAACTGAACACGCGAAAATGTCGATGTAAAATGTCGACAAAAGTAAATAATATTCGTTGGCATTTGAACATGATTGCGCAACACATCACTAAAAAAGCGACATCGAAACCAGTCGGCCCAGTTGACATGCTGACATTGGCAACTAGTGCGTGTGGGGCCGTTATATGATTCAAACAAATTCAAGATATTTCTCATCGTTAAATTAAAAACTTTTCAAATTGAAAATGTCGCCACGCACGCACCACCACTAATATTTAGTATTCAATTCACACAATCTTAATTTGGGAAACTCTTAAATCAGTTTTGAACACGTTCGAGTCTACTTGAGTATTTGATGACCGTCAACAGCAGTTGACAAACTCCCCATTCTGGTGAACTCATATGTGCTCAAAACAGATAACGAGTTTCCCAAATTTCCTAGTGTGCGCAGCGCCATTGGATCGGAAAAAAAACACAGCAGTCAACCCAGCGATAGCAATTTTTCCAACAGTCATTGTAATGCAAAGTGCGCGCAGTATGGCATGAAAGCTTCAATTGAAAGGCGGCTCAGCTTATGTAAATATAAGCATCAAACCAGCGGCACGTGTGCGCACTAGAAAAAGCACATGCGGCAGACATTAATTCATGGCCAGGTTTTGTGTAAAACTGATCCGGTCTGGTTTTGTGCAAACGGTCATACACAATGAGAAATATGACACATGCACAATTTTCGTACGCATCAGAAGTGATTAGGGTTGAAAAAAAATCAATTTTTTTCAAACGCCTTGATTTTTTTTATCAATATTTTTTTAATTGATTTTTTAAAATTAAAATCAGATTTTTTTTAAAATCGCCCAAAATGGGGGTATAGAGAAAAAATGTATGTTAAGTGAAGTGTTAGAGAAAAAATATATGTACGTTAAGTGTCAGAAAATGCATTGTTATGTCTATTGTGGTCATATTATGACTGTGGAGTCATGGAATAGCATTATAAGCAGTGATTTCTTTCAAAAATATCCATTTTACGTCCACTTATTATGTATATTGCCTTTTGTCGAATGTTCGTGACTTCAAGTGAAGTTCAGCATGGAATAGTGCTTCAATAAGGTTGTAAGAGAAGGCTAATACATTGACAGTGATGTTACACACTGTAGAAGTATGTGGGAGCACATTGGTTTGATATTATATACTAAACTAGCATATCACGGCTTATTATTGCATGGTAACATGAATAAATGGATCATTTTACACTAAAAATGCCCCAAAACCCGTGAAAACACCACAAATGGTAATATGTATGAGAAATTGTGCACTTGGGCGCAAAAAATGCAAAATACCTAGTGCAAGTCTACCAGAAATTTTGCCTTTTGATTTTTTTAAATTAAAATCAGTTTCCACCCTTTGATTTTTTTAAAAATCAGTTTTAAAAATCAAGTGCCAACTCTAGAAGTGATCGTTTCGAAATGTACAACAAAATTCCAGGTTTTTACAAAAAGGACCCCGGATTTCCCGGTCAAACAAACCGGGGCTAACATTCTCCTTTGACTGGTCCGTCCCACTGCTGCTAGTTGCCTCAAGATTTGCAGTATTCCTCGCACCGAATAAATCGGTACAATTCTGCCGGTTCCCATTCCGATTACGAGAAGCTCGATCGGAAACCCGGTCGTTTCTTTGCTTTCGGGTACATCGGCGCTTGCCCCTGGAGCCGGCTATGAACATCATCGGCTCGTAGTCCGATTCTAGTTCTGAAATGAGTTTATTGAGGTAATTTTGGCTAGAACTCAGTGCACAAGTTTACCCGGTGCACAAGTAGCAATATCTAGCGATATGTTCTCCTTTTTTTTCCTTCTAAATCTTGACAAACCTGATATATTGAACCCCTGCCAACCCCCCCCTCCAAAAACAACAAGTATACACATGATTAGTGATGGAATGGCGCCATTTGAGTGCGCCAAAGTACGGCGCACCATGGCGCCCTTTTACTACTTTTGTTACTTGTGCACCGGGTAAACTTGTGCACAGACACACAGCCGGTAATTTTGTGGGAAAGGGATGGGCATTAGATGTAATTATTTACAGTAAATCACAAAGTATGCCAACGATGCATCGAAACCAAAACAGTGCTTTCAGTCAGACAAAGTTTGTCATGCACAGTTGCGAAAAGAATCTACTATTACCTATTCAAAATATGAAATACACGCCAGTATTTACCAAGTAAAGACGTTCAGTGCGTAGTACACAAGTAAATGTTAAACGTGAATGTGTATTTACGTGAAATGACGCTAGGCGCACAGAAAAAATCACAAATACCGTATATCCTCGAATAAGCCCCCCCCCCCCGAATGATCATCAACGGAAAAAATAAATAACGAAAACTACCTACACACACAATCAAAAAACAGACCCGATAAACTATCGGCGTGCTTTTTACTTCTCGCCCTCCTGGCAGCCAACAAGCGAATGCGTCTGCGAAATTCGGCACTCTGTCGCAAATCGGCCGCCTGGACCCGCGACGCCGCCGTGCCGCGGCCGTTCTGCGGTTTGGGCGTGAATCTAGGGTTCAAACGGGATTGACTTTTCGGGATCGGGATTAGTTTTTTGAGATTACGGGATCGGGATCGGGATCGGCCGGGATTGGGGTCACGGGATCGGGATCGGGATTGGCATTTTTCGGGATCGGGACTGGGGTCTTGGAATAGAGATTTTGGCCAATGTTTTGGCATCCACAGTTGTTCATAAAGGTCTAAAAACACTGTTGGATGCCAGAAACGTGGCATAAAATGAACGCTGGGGAGTTTGCGTTCACATTTTTGCATGCAAAAACGTCGTTTTTCACTTTTGATAATTTCCACTAATTTTTCCGGGATCGGGATCCCGGTCTTTCGAGTTTCTCGGGATCGGGATTTGAAAAGTTTCGGGATCGGGACTGCTGAATCCCGGAATTTCACGGGATCCGGGATCGGGATCGGGATCCCGTTTGAACCCTACGTGAATCCCGAGAAATTTCGGGATTTTGTGGTCCCGATCCCGATCCCGAAATCTCAAAACCATACGGTACGGTAAATATTCTATTTTGCGGTAAATGGTACAGTGCGGTAAATCTTCAATTTTGCGGTAAACGGACCGGTACGATAAACCAGAAAAGTGCGGTAAGCGGTACGGTTAATTCTGGCACCCTAGCCGACACCCCTCAATATAAAAATGGGCCCAAAACAAACCTGCGCCGCATCCCCCTTAGCCCCGCCCACATTGATGCCTCTCGACTGGGTGCCGCCGGCGGGACGGCGCACTCTTGTCGCGGCGCCGGTGCCCAGCTGCTGCATGGACTGGCTGTTGTGCATGGACGTGGACGCGGTCGGGCTGGGGGCAGTCCCAGACACTGTAAAATGTCCGGTAAAATGTCAAATGTCACGCAAAGTGTCAAAAGTCATGTAAAATTCCCGGTAAAATGGCAAACGTACGTTTGCCATTTTACCGGGAATTTTACATGACTTTTGACACTTTGCGTGACATTTTCCATTCCACAGGGCTCTTTACAGGGTCTGGGACTGGCACCTGCACTGCATGCTCAGCATCTCGTCCATGCGATCTTTGAGGCGCTTGTTCTCGGCGGCCAAAAGTTCCGCCCGGTGCTTCCAGGTGGGGTCGACGCTGGTCGCTGGTTGTTGGTTGGGGGTTTGTGCGTTTTGGGGACGCACGGCGAGGTTCTGAGGATTGGGGGGGGGGTGGATCTGGATATGCCGCGCTGTAGCGAAGTGATGAAATGATCTACTGGATGTAAGTTTCAGAAAAGCCCTTTTGTAGCGCTAATTGGGATAAATCGAGTTATTCAAATATTTTAATTGGCAGCCAATAATGACAGAAGCCTCTAGTGACGCGCCGCGGACCGCATGCTATAACTTATTCGAAAGAAACACTCTATCATGACATCGTCAATAAAATGAAAAAGGAAAAATAAAAAAGTTATATTCACGAAAAAGGTCTTTTTATTTTTAATACAAAAATTTCAAATAAAATGGGTACATAAGTGTTGTGCTGGCTCGATGTTGCGTAGGCCTAATTAAGTGTACATGTAGACTGTGCTGTCCTCATAGTACACAACAAAGGAAAACTATCAAACAACCCCTACGTCACAAATCACCCCAAAAGTATCAAACCACCGACCCTGGTGGCCAACGCGTTGGCCCTGTGCAGCTCGGCCCTCAGCTCCCTGACGCACATCTCCATGTCCGCCAGCGTCTGTCGGGCGTCGTCGCCGTCTCGCCGCAGTCGCCCATTTTCGCGCGTTAGGTGAGCCATTTTGGACTGGAGATCTGACTCGCTAGCTCTGGGTTTTCGTGGGGGGGGGGGAGATTTGGTGAGAGTCTAGTTCTAGGGGGGTGGGTATTGCAGTTTTTGACAATCAGTGGGTTGGGGACATAGTAAATCGCTTCTCCGAAGGGATAGAAGGATGAAAATAAATTATTTTTTGTGGGGGGATCGGTTTGGAGGGAGGTTGTGGGTATTCGATATAAAGGCTTTTTTGTGGCCTGTGTAGAAGGCAGAAAAGGAATAAAAATCGTAAAAAGTAGGTGAAAATGGCTAAAATAAGCACATAATTACATGTAGTACAAAATTAGATGAAAATAGGCAACAGAAACATGAAGCATGTAGATGTACCAAAACACTTTTATCCACTCGTAAACACTGCAAACCCAACTGTAAAAACCCCCACCCACTCACTTGACTTTCGCCAACTGCTCATCCAACTGCACCAGCTGGCCCGCCATGAACTCCTTCTCTCCCCTAAACCTCCCTTCAATCTCCTCCATCTGTTTCTGATGGCGCGCTTCGACCTTCTTCAGCCTGTCCTCGTTTTGCCGCTCTACGGCGCCCGCGTGGTGATCTAGTTCGTCCAGTAGATTCGCGTGGCGTTCGCGCATCGCAGACAATTCTTGGGCGCAGTAGGCGGCCTCATGACGGGCGTCGGTCGTGATCGAACTGGGAAAGATGTGGGCGGAGTTAGGGGATGGGGTGATGGATGGGTGGGCTCTGTGGACTGGACATGTATACGCAATGGACAGCATAGTTTATACCGTATTTGCTACCGGAAAAATCCGGATTATACCGGAAAAATAACCCCCACCCCCCGCCCCCCGAATAATTTCCCCTCTTAGGAATATGCTAAATTTGTCGTGTATAATTTGCACCAAAATGGCATGTTGTTGTTAATCAAGCAAATTTCATTGATTGGTCAAAATTGCCACAGCCTATACCCACGACAAGTGACGGCACCACTGAAAGGCACCACACAACCCCCCAAAAAGGGCACCCAAAACCTACTGCAAATGAGCCACGTGCGCCCTGTACGCCAGGAGCGCGGCGGCCGCGAGCAGATCGCTTACAGCCACCTCATTGAGCGCTTCGTCGAGTCGATCCGCGGCGCTGTTCAACGACACCATCGGGCTCGTGTTCGAGTTGGCGCCGGAGCTGATGCAGGGCGACAGCTCCTGCGAATGGGGCGTTTTTTATTCGTGGGTTACTCAACTGTATCTTAATTGAGCACCATTTTGAGTACATCTTGAATGGTGTTATTACTAGGGTTCAAACGATATATCGTATCGAATATCGGATATCGACCATTTTTTAATATCGAATATCGAATATCGATATCGAAAATTTAGAAAAAATATCGAATATCGAATATCGATATCGAAAATTTAGAAAAAATATCGAATATCGATATCGAATATCGACCATTTTTTCGATATATCGAACCTGTATTGTGTCCCCAAATTTACTTTTCATTTTCATTTTGAGATGTTTATGGTTGATCTGATGTGCTTATAGTATTGTATTTGATGAGTAAAAGTACAGTATTTATAATGTCATTGTTGTTGGAGTGCTAAATTTGAAGCCAGAAAACGCTGATATACTTTTTTTTGCAACATGCCCTTAAGCAATTAGGTTAGGATGAACTGTAATATCTACCAATTGTTATTTGTCTGATACACTTTGATTCATCATGTTTTTCTTCTATTTTCTACCATTGAGTTATGTAAAGCTTGTGAAAATCACTTGCATCATTCAAATTTCAGTAAAGAGATGATTAAACATGTGTGCAACCACATGAAAATACAATATGCCACTTGAAAAATGCCTTGCTATACCAAAAGCATATCGCAATATCGAATATCGAAAATATCGAAATATCGAATATCGAATATCGACCATTTTTCAATATCGAATATCGAATATCGATATCGAGGTTCCGTATCGTATCGATATCGAATATCGAGTTTCAGAAAAAAATATCGAATATCGAAAATCGATATCGAAAATTTTGAAAAAATATCGAATATCGAATATCGATATCGAAAAGTCATATCGTTTGAACCCTAGTTATTACTGCTGAAAATTACATATGAATAGGAGGGAGGAATTTTTTCTATTTGCATCCGCTTTAAACCGCTTTAAAAAAGTCACATTCCTGCCATATATTATATCGGCACGGGAGGGGGAAGGGTGCGGCCACCCCCCACCCCCCCCCCCTGGGTACGTCCTTGCTTTCAATTTTAGCAAAACCGAACAAACCTGCAGTAGCCCGCTACAATCAGCTATACCCATTTCCTTCCAATAGGCGGCAAAGTCGGCCACGGGGGCCACACTGTAAGAGTAGCGAAAAATGTCTTCACAAATCTAGCAAACAATTGGAAAACGTCACCACCACTCACCCGGTATTGTCCGAATCAATGTGAGCAAAAAGTGCGTGACTAGTTTGGCAACTGGCCAAAAGTGCCGAGACGAAAGTGTTGCTGCTGTCGGCCGACATTGTCGTTTCGTTCAGCTGCTGTGGCGATAGACGCTCGTGCTGTGATTTGATAGATTGATTTGGGTCGGCAAAGTACTGCTAGTAAAACGTAGATGGTTAATTTTAAGGAAATTGGAATGAACTTTTGAGAAAATGACAAATGCATGTGCAAAGCAAATTTAGCAGCCGAGTGGTGATGCGGGCCTATAGATTGTAGCGAAACAATAGATTGATGTCACCAATTGATGTCACCAAAGCAAAGGTCTCTGGGATTTTGAGCCTCGCGGGGGCTGGATAGATAGCAAATCATTCAGTGTTAGCTCCATCCAGTAGCCAAAAAAATTTGTTCGGGATAGATAGATGGCTGAGACTCCTCCGGGATGGATGGATAGATAGATAGATAGATAGCTGGCTGAATTGGGCGGATGCTGCTCCCATTGGAAATCCCTGTAGACTTAAAGTCGCACCCTACGGCACGGCTTTGATATGGCCATGTTACATCCCTATGGGCCTCAAAACGACCCGTGCCGGTGGCCATGAGCCTCGCTGGCCATGTAGCGTCAACAATGTCTCTTTTTGACGTTTTTGTCACTTTTTACTTTTTCAAGTGCTGAACACATTTGAGTAAGGTCAACTATGATAAGAAAGTTCATTACTTATAATATTTTACTTTCTTCAAATGTGTTCAGCACTCTAAAAAGTGGAAAGTGACCAAAAAAGTCAAAAATGTCTACTTTTGATGGGGGGGGGGGGGTTCATCACTTTTCGTTTTATCAAGTGAAGATAATTCTTGAATAAAGTCAAAATATGATGAGTGAAGATTTCGCAGCATATACATAGTTGCCGGGTTAATTACATATCCGCCCGGTCTACATGGCCGGCGGGTTTACATGGCCAGGCGGCCTAAGTCCTCAAACAAGCCCCCAGAAAAAAAACTCACATCAGCCACCGGGCCGTGCATCTCCGCTCTGAGTGCGGGTCGCACAAAAAAGCTATCGAAATCGGTCACATCGATCGTTTGGCCAAAATCCGACTCCGCCCCATCGCGCGGACTTTTTTGCGCCAAAGCGGCGAATTTCCGCGCCAAAAAGAGCCCGTCGGCACCCCCGGAAAAATGGCGAGATATGGCCGGTATGCGGGCGCACGCAGCCGAGCACTCGTACAGCGCTGCGGATTGAGTCATTTTTGGAGTGGGGGGTATTAATTTGCTATTTACAGAGTGATTTGCGCGAAATTTTAGGTTGTGACAATTTGCACCGAAAATGGACGATAAAAATTGCAACGAGATTTTATGATGGGGGGTGGCACGGTATTCAGTACGCCTCAGTTTGGATATTCGATGTTTTCAAAAAAAATTAGTGTCTCGAAAATTTTTTGACGTCGTTGTGAAAAAATGCGATATCCAAATCTGCCTCAAATCAGAATTAGACATGTCAGGTCAGGTCAAATATCACATGGGAATGGAAACTTGTCACTAAAGGTGAGAGAGGGTTACGCCGCAGCAACAGCAGGTCCACAGTGGAAAAGTGTCAAGAAAAGTGGTGAGCGAAGTGATCCTGTGAATCGAGAGACAAGTAAACTTGTAAGTGACAAGTCAATTTCTAAATGTATTGTAATTCCAGTTATATGTCACCACGCAAGCACTTGCCACTTGACTTTTCACTTGTCAACTTTGTCCATGGCGCACCTCTGATGGAGCTTTTTCTGCCGCCCCTTTTGGTCACGTAAAACCTAGGCAGCGGCACGGCGAAATGCCCAACACTTTGTCGTTTGTACACGTACATTCTAACCATTCCAAAAACATAAAAATACTGATATTACGCGGGAACGTTTCGCATTTTTTCCGGCAACAGATAAGGCGGCATTTCAGGTGGAAACATGAACATGCCTACGAGCGGCGGCGCGGCCAGAACAGAAGATGGTAAGCAAATAAATTCTGTAAATATGAGCGGCCCGCACACTAGTTGACACACGAGTGTCAACTGGCCTGTGTCAACTCAGATTTCGGCTTCACGTGTCGCAGAGCGATCTCCAAATGGACATGCGGCAATATTGAAAAATAATCAATACAGCAACTCAATTGGAAGATCGCTCTGCGGCACATGAAGCACAAATCTGAGTTGACACAGACCAGTTGACACAAACCAGTTGACACACAAGTGTCAACTAGTGTGCGGGTTGCCAAAAAGGTGGACGGCATGTAATGCGCAGCTAGGAAAATCTTTATGGGCAGCGCTGGCACACATCAAACGGCAAAAATTGCGTAAAAAGTAAGCCACTGCTAATAGAGCAGGGCTCGGAAACCCAGCACTTAGAAAACATTAGTTCACCTAGGTATTTAGATGAGTGAAGGAACCGCAATGATTCAACTTTAGGTAGTCTAAAATTGTGCTTAAATTGTTCAAGTTAATAACGGCCGTATCAAATGACAACTATTTGTCTCATCAAAACTCGCACGAATGTCACTCAAATGTCGTATTTAGATAAATGCTATAGTCAACTACAGTGAACAAATGGCAACTATTTATGTGGACAACACAAAAAGTATTATATTCTAACAGACGTAGCGGTTCGATTATACTCTAGCCGATGAAAGTTGATCTAGTTCCAAATTGAAACGCATAATGATTGACACCATTTATCTGACACAAAGCGTGTCATTATTCTATTCGACGTGTATTTAAACTATGAATTGCTTTAAAAGTAAAACAATGCATTCCCAAGATTTTTGCTATGATCCAACGAATTGCAGAGTATAGATGCTCTATGTAAATTAAAGAAGCTCTTAATTCTGTTCTGAACACGTTTGAATTTACGTTAATGAATACTTTTTGATTCCGATCAACAATAGTTAACAACACCCCTTATTTTGGTAAACTCAAATGTGTTCAGAACTAGGGATGTAAAAAGTGTTTTACTTCAACGACCAGCTTTTTATGATAAAAATCACTTTTTTGTATTTTGTCATAAAAGTTAAAACATTTCTAAATTTGCCAATTTCACACTCAAAATACACTGCACTTCACAGCAGTGCAGCCAGGTGAACATTCAGTGAGACCTTTTTGCACCATTTTAACCTTCAAAAGAACTATTTTGGGTTATATATGTACTTGTATACCTACTTTGAGCTATTACCCATTGTGATGTTTTTTCTTTTTCTGCTTCTTTACCTTGGAAACCCCTATGTATTGTACCCCGAACACCCCAAAAAAATTTACAGCTATCAATCCCTTAAGAGGAACAATTTACTATCTATCCGATATTCTGATTCCTCAAAGGGGTCTCTGAATAGATAGCATAGGTAAACAGATAAATATGTACATGTAAATAAATTGTAAATGTATGAGTGCTGGGGTAGAAGCACATTTTTTTGCGAAATCCTACATGAATATTTATATGAAACGAACAGACAATTTTTACAGGGCATCTGTTATCACTGGACGTTTCATTTCCCCCACGCGCACTAGTTTACGACCTAAATAAATGACCCCACGCATACAAGTTTACAAACTGTAAACTAAAGTGCTGTAAAGTTAGAAATCAGTCTTGAACGGCATTTTAGTTTACCGGGATAAGTTTTTTGAGATAAAAAACTCATTAAAGTAAACTCAAATGCGTTCAGTGCTGATTTTCGAGTTTACTAAATTTTAGGAATTTCCGTAGTAAACTATTGTGCGTAGGCCGATTCGGAAACAGATAAAAATTCTGGATGTATTCGAGTCTACCGAAATGATAGTCCGTCAACTGCCTTTCATTCATTCAAAATTAATAATTCCGGTCAACTACAATGTGTTTAAAACAGATTTACGAGTTCCCAAAATTTCGGCAATAAGGTTGTGTGGTCACGTTCAGTCTGACTGTTGGGGTTTTCCTAAAGCGCCAAAAAATAGACTACATGTCATTATCTATTCTCACCTCTGTCGTTATGTCTGGTGAGAAAGGGAAATATAACACACAAATCTTTGATAAGTACAGTCAATCAAAGGTAATTATGACCCATCAACGCACACTCTTACAATATAAACTGATGCGTGGAAAGAAAAAAAACTCCTTTTTTCTACAGCAGACAGACAAACTAAAGAACAGACTAGAATGAATATTACAGAAAAGAAAAACTTTTTTTCAAAAGAAAAGAGAACAGGGGCCGACGGAATTTTGACACCCGCGGGGGTCAGTTCAGATAAGAGATGGCCAGTGTTTTGTTCAGATTATGAACAACATTGTTTAAAAGCCCATTAAAAAACAGTTTAAAACAGCAGCCAAATTTTTTAGTACATATCCAAAGGTATTTTGCAAACTTTTTGACCTATTTTAATATTAATGCGCGATGTAACATAGAAATTGATATTAGTGGTCGTTTTCATGACCCTGTGGTAGTACTCATCTAAACCCGCCACATATCTAATTCTACCCACTACTCATCTACACTGGATACTCATATATGGGGGTATAGATGAGTAGTGGGTATGTAAATTATGAGTTGCAGCAGTGCACTAGGGAGAGATTAGTGGCAGCATGTTGAGATGAATGAAGAGATTAGTGGAGGTTATGCAGCAGACAGCAAACACAAAGGCATTGACTGGCACTATATATGCATTTGTGTTTGCTGCCCATGCCTAGTGAACAAGCAGGTGTGCACAACACCAAGGGTTGGGACAACATGACTTTTCAATATCCATATTCATATGAAAAAATAGTCAATATGCAATATTCGATACAATATATCATCCCAACTAGGGTTGGCTGATGTTTTTTTAAACGTTTTATTTTTTAAAAACGTTGTTTTTTATTAAAAAAACATGAGTTCGGAAACGTTTTTTTTATTAAAAAAACATCAGCCAAAATTTTTTGTACTAAGCACTAGGTATTTTGCAAAATTTTGCGCACAAGCGCGCAATTTCACACTTTTCAATTGACATTGGTGGTTGTTTTCATTGGTTTTGTGGCATTTTTAGTATCAAAGCATCCATTTCTATGTGCTACCATGGGTAAATAAGCCATCATATGTTGCTGTAGTATATAATATTCAGGTATTGTGCTTCCATGTACCTTCACAGTGTGTAACATCACTCCCAAAGTGACAACCATGTTTCACAGAGCTGCCACATGCACATATGGTTTGAGGTATAGTGGCCAAAAAATTTGATAGATAGATAGATAGCTGAGTGGCCCTGGGATGGATAGATAGCTGGAGCATTAGGGGGGAGTTAACCCCCCCCCACCCCCCATACTAAACACCTGACACACCTGCCTGTTTACAAGGTGTGGGCAGCAGACACAAATGCATACAAGTACCAGTCTATGCTTTTGTGTTTGCCACCTGCTGCATAATCTCTGCTAATTCCTAATATTGATCTCAACCCACTGCCACTAATCCCCCATGCTGCACTGCTGCAACACAGCCCACTACTCATCTAACTACCCATAGATGAGTAGCGGGTGTAGACAAGTAGAGGGTAGAATTAGATGAGTAGTGGGTAGACTCAGATGAGTGGTGGGTCTGGATGAGTAGCAGGTTTAGATGAGTACTAGCCCTACACGTTTTCATTGGTTTTGTGGTGTTATTAGTGCCACGTTTTTTTCTGCATACTACCATGAAATAATAAGCCATGATAACAGATTTGGTGTAAGCAATGAAAGAAAAAAAAACGTTTTTTTTTCTCGGGCAGATAATGAAAACTTTGTTTGAAAAACCATTATCTTCAAAAAGTTTTCAAACATTATCTTGAGTAGGGATGAGTAGGGGCAGAAATATCAACACCCATCTACCCACCCACACGGCCACGCGGGGGCATCCAGCAAAATAATGCCAAATCTTTTTTACGCGTAAAAACCACATCTGCCCGTAGCGGCGCGCATCGCATAATAAACTCAAACAGGCTCTGAGCTTTCATGAAAGCGGCCACAGTTTTTCATGATATATAGGACCCCAAAGTGCAGAATCCTACCATGATTTAATTAATAAAATTTGTGGTAAATTTCGCAATCATTTATTCCATACTAAAAACGAACTATTAGGATAGAAAAACTGTATAACTTTTTGCTTCATTATTCAGATGGGTTATGGTAGTTTTCCATACTAAGCGAGATGTCCGCCGATTATACCTGTCGGCTAGATGGAATCGCGCTCATGAAATGTGCGCGCCGGGCGCATGCTTGCGCAGCTGCGAATAATTTTACTTATGCGCACGGTGTTTATTCTGTACGGATTGTAAACACGTATTCAAAGGCGCCACACACGCTGGATGTCAACTGAATTCGTGTCAAATAAATTTTAGTGAATTATTTGTTTTCAACTTTCCTATCTGATAGAACGTTTCATCGTTTCTGTTGAGTGTGATGCTCTAAAAAACTTTTTGTGCTATTTAGTTGACATTGAGTTGACACGAATTTGCGATGTCAACTAGTGTGCGTGGGCCCAAACCGGTGGGATGTACAACAATTGCAGCCGTGTCAGATGGTGCCACTGAACGGAATTTAGAAACCCATTTAGACGGCTGGAATAAATTCGATCGGTTTTGAAGCGACCAGACATGCTGGAAGATAAGCTAGACATCCTCTTTTCGTTAAGTGTAAATCAATTCGGAAAAAAAACAGAAAGATTTTTTGTACATAAATAGCTTGAAAACACGTGTGTTCATTCATTTTATTTTCACTTGACAAGAAGAAATGCGAAAAGACTTCAGGAAAAACACCTCAGAAAGTAGCTAATGCTGAGGACTAGAATATAAAGCCCAGAATGACACATTAGCGAAAACACGACAAAGCTAAACGTCGCCGAAAACATAGTCACACCAGTTCAACGCACTATATTCTTTTGCCGCGCGACAATAGGAAAAAAATAACTCGCGGCACGGGGACACAGGCAAAAATATCGCCCCAGCGTTGACGTGTGAAAAATAACGAGCATCTAACATTACGTGCGCTCGGGACGCGCGTAAAAAAGACTCAATGATGTATTTTTGTCGACATGTAAAAATCCACCGATATCATGCGGCAACAGTCCACTCGAGCACACAGTCGTTAATGCGTATTTACTTTTACTCAAAAAGTACGCATACTCAAGTACTGAGTAAATACGCATAAGCATATTTTGAAAAAGTATCTGTACTCGCCTGTGAGTTTACTTTTTGAGAGTACTCGAGCACAGTAGAGTAATTTTTGCGGGTACAGAAAGAGTATTTTTGCCATTCGAAACCCCTGCTTTTCATAAAGAATACTACTTATTAATAGAAAGAAAACACCTTTTTGATGTCCAGGGTAAACATTCATTATGCTCCCTTCTACATTTTCCAGAAAGAAAAAAAAGATTTTTTTTCGCTTTTACGCTTTCTCGAGGAAAAAATACTTGCATTTACGCTTTCTGGGGAAAGTACCTATATTACTTTCATTGACTCGCGAGTAAAAGTAAAAAACTTTTACTTTACGCTTTCTGTACTCGGGGTGAGTAAAAACAAAATACTTTACGCGTATGCATACTGTAAAAAGTTCAGCACTTTTAACAACTCTGCTCGCGCACGGCAGAGTAAATAAAAGTCGCCCGGCGAGAGGTCCCTATGTAACGCCGCAATATTATTTGCACTCATTACGTTGATTTTGAATATATGGACAGGCCTTAGAGATGGGAATGTTGATCGATCGAAATATTCATCTGCTGGTGAGTGACTAAGGGCTCGAACACACTAACTAGTCGACATCAAAATTCGTGTCAACTAAATTTTGATAAATTATGTGATTCCACCTTTCCTATGTGATACAGCACGGTTATTATAATAAGTTTATATCGTGACCTGTTAATTGTGATGCTTAAAAAATAGTTTTGTGTGTTATTTAGTTGACATTCAGTTGAAATTTATTTACGACGTCAACGATAAATTTACGGTGTCTTTGGGGCTTTAGGCAATCTTTAACTCACATTTATAAATCGAATTGTGCCTCAGAAAAACGTAAAAACGAGTTCATCTAATTCTCGCATTGTTTTTCCACCTGTTCGCGGTGCAATACTTACAAGATTTCCAAACCCACTGCGTTTTATAAATAAAAAGCCGTTTGAAATGAGTTTTGCGTTCGACATGGCGGCACGTAAAATGTAAAGTGTCAAATGTCATATAAAATTTGATACAAATCTGTCAGATCTCATACGAAATAAAAATTCAGTAAAAACATCTTTTCTTTTTTCTAATTGACCTTTTACATGACATTTGACAGTCGTCACACTTTACAGCCTTCACTCTGGCTTTACAGCACAGCTTTTCCCTCTTTATGTACATTTACAAATGCTTTTTTAGTCAAAAAAACAGGCCAGCCTCACCCAACGACTCCCAAATGCGTTTGCAAAACCGACTTGGAAAAACCGACACTTTTACCGAGGTGACCGTATATTGTAAATATACATATAAAACATTGGGGCGAATTGGCGGCCCACACACTAGTTGGCACATGTTTGTCAACTTGTCTGTGTCAACTAAGATTTAGGCTTCAAGTGTCGCAGAGCGATCTTCCAATGATGTCCGCGTAATATTCCTTTTTCAACATTGCCGCATGTGCATTTTCAGATAGCTTGGCGACACTTGAAGCGAAAATCTGAGTGGACACAGCCAAGTTGACAAAATGTGACACATGTGTCAAGTAGACTGTGTGTTGGTCACCATTGGGGCTTAACAGTTTCTCATGTGCCCACATTTTACACGGGAGGTCGCAAATCAATATTTACAGCAATAACCCCTTACTAACTCAAGCTCCTTTTATCCTTCAACGCCAAACTTTTCAGCGCCAGCTGCAAACTGGGGTGCAAATCTGCCCGATTTCTCACGGTGACGTCACTCGACGCAGATGTAGCTTCATTCTGCAGGTCGAGTCGATCGCGGTTCGATTGCGACCGATCGACTTCTGGTTGATCGACGTCGATTTGATCGTGTTGAACGATGTCGGTTGAGTGTTGATCGGCTGAACTATTTGCCATTTCCACTAGGTCGGGTAGAAGTGCGACGAAGCCTTCTTTGAATTCCTGGGAGGGGTAGAATGGATGGTTTGAGTTTGAATTTGACGCAAGGGGTCAACTATAATATACCCCCAAATCGCCCAGATTTCAATTTTGCAACTGGAAACCGTCAACTAAAATTTAGACCAGTATCGAGTATTAGTATCTAACTGGCCCGCAAAGACGTAAAAAACTGGAAATTAAATTCATATACCGCATTTACTTGAATTCCTTGAAATCAATGAATTCCTCCTTTGAATACCCACCCACCCCCAACTCCCGTCAGACGAGGGGCTAAATAATAATATCCCCCTCGAGTAATTCTCCCCTTCACCAGAAAAAAAAACGAGAAAAGACAACAATGAAAATCAACCCCCCCCCAAACCCACCCTCCATCCCAATGTCATGCCCAACCTAGGCAACAGGGTGCCAGTAACCAGGGTGGCCTGCTCGCCCAGGTGCAGCTGGTGGCACAGCCGGGCGAGCTGCGACCGGCCCAGACGCCCGCTGTGAGCACTGTCGCACGACAGGAAGAGCGCGTGCAGGTCCTGCCATGGGGGGTTTGTGTTGGGTGGGGG
Organism: Sphaerolaimus hirsutus; assembly: GCA_964036195.1. Lineage (NCBI taxonomy): Eukaryota > Metazoa > Nematoda > Chromadorea > Monhysterida > Sphaerolaimidae > Sphaerolaimus > Sphaerolaimus hirsutus. The sequence continues at coordinate 19,532,805 of OZ038455.1, forward strand.
TTTGGATGGGGTTTGGGCAAATCCAGATATAGGGGGCCGGAGTTTTCATGAAATGAAATCAGAAGAGAAATCAAAAAAAGGGGGCCGGACTTGGGTGGGCAGGGGTTTATACTAGTATAGGGAGGATGTGGGGAACATCGCCAAAGCTTTGTCTACCTACACAACCATAGCTAGAGTTTCGTCGCGCACCAAAAAAAATTGCGCCAAACCTTATGTGAAAACAGTTTATTTGAACACCAACAAGTACAACAATAACCTGTATGTACACGTTGGCCTCATCAGAGTCATGTACATTCTCATCCCCATTGCTCATTTGTTCCTGATCACTTTTGCACTCGGATTTCTCACGGCGCCCGCTCATTTCCGCACTCGGTCGAGCAATTTCGCAATTCAACGTCACATGTTTTTTTCGTTCGATCGACAGCGTGGGTCGAGTTTTTTTGTCGGGTCGATAGATTTTTTCTGTTAATGTTCTATTTTAGTGGCGATCTGAAAAGGGAGAGTGAATTAATTCAAGACTGCAGGAGAGTAATTTAGCAAGCAATGAAAAGCGCATTGAAAAGGAAATGCAGAACGTTAAACAGACAAAAATAGATCAGGATGCTCCAAAAAGTCTCAAATTAAAAGTCAACTACGGGGAAGGGGGGTAATGGTTACATATATCGGCGAATTCAAAGATAAAACCGAATCTGAGTCACACAACACAGAGGCATCGATGAGTGAAATTAATGGCGAATAAAGGCGTGGACACACTCGTACGGAACGGTATCATTTGTCAATTAAACTGACACATCCTACAAATACTGCAGTTTCGAGCAGCTGTAGAACGAGATCACGTGAAATCACTGAATTTTCGTGATATATTCTGGTTTAGAGCTCTTTAACAATTCACAAACGGGTTATAAATCTTACTGCCGACCGGGTACAAAATAGACAATAACATAACAACTGCCGTTTCATTTAACTCAGGACAAATTTGGTGAACAATTTTGGAGCGCTGTCCCAACATAATAAAAACAGTTGTAACAGGAGACGACGTGCCAGCTAGCCGTAACGCAAATTACATTTTTTATGAATTGAAGCATGGTGGTTTCATCATAAGCGGTGTCCGTATACGTTATACTCGGCGTACGTGATACTCTGCCCTCGCACTGATTTATGTCTCGTGGTGGAAGCGTGCCAATGATTATAAAATCATGCGATTTCCGTAAAAATGTGAAAAAATTCATCGATGTGAATATGTTAATGAATCACATTATAACAACAATCAATTTTATTATCTTTTTATGAAACTCGGACGCGTTAACCATCGTTGGCACACTTCCAGCGGGAACCACTCGTGCAGGGTGTAAAGTAACCGGAGTATACTAGCAGGATTCTCTCCGACCTTCGATCAGACCTCACAATGTTTCATGATTTGCAATTTTTATGCCGCAGGAGCTAGATTAATTTACGAGCCCTACACGCCTGACACATCAAAATGCGTAAATACGACGATATTGAGGCAAATGTTGCAGATTTCGACCCATAAAATTAAGATCGTTTATCGATAAGGCTCTTTTTCGGCGAGCTCGGCCACATCAAGAACAACGTGTCAGAAAAGGCGGATAATTCAGCCCACGCTGAACCGTCCAAGCGAAAGCGTCATAAGAAGGTGCAAAGTACTTATGATCCATAGAGGTAATATGTGTAAGTACTTTGCCGTTTTATTGTGTGGAATTTTGTTGAACTTGGCTTATTGAACTGATGATGGCACAGAGCCAGATCCCCCATCAAGGTGCACTAGGGTTGGGAACCCGACCCGACCCGACCCGACCCGGACCGGATACCGACTTCAATACCCGGATACGATAACCGCAAAAATTTCTAGAACCGATCCCCGATACCCGAATCTGAACCCTTTTTTTCTTAACTTTTTGAACCCGATATCTGAACCCGAAAACATTGAAATTCCCAACCCTAGACACAACTGATCCCCATGTGAATTTTACGCTAATACACTGCTCCCAATATTGAGCCGCATTAATCCACCCCAAACCCCTACGCAAATGGGGATGCATCATTTAGTATGCTGGTCACTTAGTATGACGCGGAAATACACAGTTAGTATGGGGTCAGGCCTAAATGGCATCTAATCCGCTTGGCATCTGGAACTGGATAGCATGGATTTCTGCCTGCTTGGCATCTAGACCTGCTTGGCATCTATCCAATGCTGGATGCCAAGCGGACTGTGGCATAGATGCCAAACGGGCGGGTAGGGCCAGATGCCAAGCGGGCAGGGGGGGTCTACATGCCATGCAGGCGTGTGGGGGGGTGCTGTGAGCAATGTAACTGCAGGCGGCAAACACAAAGGGCAAAGAAGAATTGAACAATGCTGAAACTATGGACCTCCCTTTGTGTTTGGCTATTAATCTGTTCTATTCGTTAGTTTTGTGATTTTTATTGGGCATTTACTTCGTACTTGGATTGCAATTAGTTAATTACCGCAATTGCAGTTTGGCTCACATTTTTAATCAGTCACAATCAGCACACATCAGCTGGTAGTACAAATTTTTGTGTGATAATTGGTAATAATTACTAAAAACACTTTGATGTGACGCCTCAGTGAAAATTGAATTGCATAATAGGTTCCCATGAATTCATTTTGCACATTGTAATCTGCTCCAATATTTTTCGCATGCGCTGATCGCTATCTTTTTGATCTATTTTTTTGCAGCCTAATCAAGTCAAACTCAGTGCATAGCAGATCATGTGCAACACATGTGAATGCAAAATTGGTAAATAGGCAATTACTTTTTGAATCAAGTATGGAGGAGAGTATAGTGAGATTTAAGCTACCCGAGATTTAACCCATTGACTCTAAAGCTAAAGTACCTCTCTAGGTAAGCTAAAGTATGGCGACATTTAATCTTCAATCGAAATGATCTTCAAAAAATGTGTCATCATTGAAGCCATTGTGTGTCATTATTTAAGCCGATGTCAATGTGTGATGGCTTATAATTGTAATCCATTGTCAAAAAATTAGCAAACTGCAAAAATCAGAACGATCAAACAAAAAGCAGTCCTGAATGGATGACGCTAATCATCAATCAATAAGTCAGTGAACCAGTGAAGCAAATCTTTTGTGAGCACTAGTGATGGAAAAGTGTCCCATTTACATGCAGAGGTAAATACATCTAGTAATTTGTAATTATGTAATTTTATTGGTGGCACTGTTTGCCTTCCCATCTAGCGTTCCAATAAAATAATCCCAGAAAAAAATATATTCCCGGAAAGTTTCTCAAAAAAAAAATTTTATTCAATCGCTTTGAAAAATCAAAGAAAATATAATTAAATATTTTGGCACTTTGTGTGCTTGGCACGATTTTCTGGTGGCGCTATTGGCGTCTCGTGCTGGCATTTTAAATGGCGCTTGGCGATTGCCGCTTTTTTTGGTCTGGCGCAATTGGCGCTTGACACTATGGGTAGAAAATTGCGCTTTTGGCGCTAAAAGCCTGGCGCTTTTCCATCACTAGCGGCGGCGGCGTGTTCACAGAGCCTCATTTATGCACACCCCAAACGTACTTTTTTGTACAAAATTTGCTCACATCATGTCTAGGGTGTCAAATTTCCGTTTCCGTTTTCCGTTTCCGCCTTTCCGCAGGAAATTTTTTTACCTTTCCGTTTTCCGTTTTCCGGCAGCTGAAAACTTTTTACCTTTCCGTTTTCCGTTTTCCGGCAGCCGAAAAATTTTTACCTTTCCGTTTTCCGTTTTCCGGCAGCTGAAAATTTTTTACCTTTCCGTTTCCGTTTTTCCGGCCCATTTTTCCGTTTTCCGGCTGAAAAATTTTTACCTTTCCATTTCCGTTTTACCAGGCCATTTTTCCATTTTCTGGCTCGATTTTCAGTTTTCTGGCATTTTTCCATTGTTTTTCCAATCTGTATTTATCTTTAATTGGCTCATCCCATTGTGTTGTTTTTGTCTCTTGGAGCAGCATTGACAACTGGGATTTCAGGGTCAGTGAAACAGGTGCTGTGAACCCAATTGGGTCATATGCTGACACCAATAATTTATTCAAGTTTCGTCTGGTTGGTGTTGTGATGCTGTCAATTTGCAATTTTGGTGTTGCTATTGCCAGCATGTCTGTTCGGTGATTTTATTTCATGCCCATTACTGCGACAATTTTATTCACCTTTGGACTCCTGTTGTTTTCTGCTATTTCATTCATGACTGATCTGGAGTTTGACAGCCATTCCCTCATGTTTATAGAACATTGGTTAAATAAAGCTTTGACTTTGTAATATAGTTCTAAAGCTTCAACTTCATTTGTGACACTCATGATGAAGTTATTGACGTAAATGTTGTTTATTATCATTGCCAACTGGTTTCATTCCCCTTCATTCTCTTCATATTCATTCATGTTGTTTATTGTCACACTTAAATGGTATTTTATGACTGCTCCCAAAATTGCTGGGCTGCAGACAAGTCCAAACAGTACGCGTTTAAAACGAAGTACTATTAAGTTATTTTCAGTTACTGGTTTTGAAACATCTTTCAGCCAGAAAAATCGTGTGTAGTCTCTAGCTTGGTCATGCAATCCTATTTGCAAAAATGCCTTTTCAATATCGGCAATTAATGCTAGATTGCCTGCCCTGAACCTCAGGAGTAGGCCCAGTGCTAATGGTGTTTCCGGTATTGTTTGAATAAGTTTGGATCTTTGTTGAATCTTCTTATCAGTGATTTAAACCGCACCAAGGCTTCTGCTTTCCCCTGTGGGCAGGTCACTGATACTATCTGTATACAGCCAGTCAATATAGTATCGTTTGTTGTTGTCGTTGAATTTTATGCTATTTATTATCATCTCCTCTGCAATGTTGTCATCAATTGCATAGGGGTCATCAGTGATTCCCACTGCTTCTAGACTGTGAAATTGTTGTAGTGTTTCCTTTCCTATGGCCACTATTTCTACTTTTTGATGATTTTTTGTTGGTTCAGTTAAGCTTGAACTACAAGTGAAGTTACAGGCATGATCCATAGTTGCAGAATGTACAGCTACCACAATCAAAGCCAAACAGGCAAACCTGCATGCAGGTTTTCCTTCTGCAAATTTGTCTATTACCGTGCTAATTTCACTTTATTTTTTCCGTTTCCGTGAAAATTTTGCTTTCCGTTTTCCGTTTTCCGGCATTTCATTTTTCCGTTTTCCGTTTTCCGGCCAACAATTTTTTTTTACCTTTCCGTTTTCCGTTTTCCGCTGAGTGAAATTTTTTTACCTTTCCGTTTTCCGTTTTCCGGCAGAAATTTTTTTTTTACCTTTCCGTTTTCCGTTTTCCGTAAAGTGAAAAATTTTTACCTTTCCATTTTCCGTTTTCCGTAAAAAAAATTTTTTGACACCCTAATCATGTCATATTCTACTGGAATATTATCAAACACATCAATTTATTATTGTCCACCCTGTAGACAAAAAATATACAGTTTTTTCATAACAATATTTCGTTTTTGTATCGAATAATTAATAATGAAAGTTATCAAAAGATTTTATTTGGTAAATTATGGTAGGATTATCTGCACACACTTTGCTGTCGCTCAGTGCAGCTGGTGTTAACTAGCATACGGAATGTGCTACATATTTGAAAAATACAGGGTGGCTCAATAAACATGTCAATACTTTAAAATTTCATATTTCACCCTTCACTGTGCCTCCTTCTGCTTTCATACCATGTTATGTTTTTTTGGTGTTTAGTCAGGAAAATGATTTGGCAAATTGTATTTGAAAATAGGCATCAGATTTATCTGTTATGCTTTCAATCTATATTATTCTTTCAATAGAAAAGTGCTTGATATCTGACATTCAGTAAAACAACAATAAATATTTTGTGACCTGTCAACTCACTGAGCCACCCTGTATTTCTAAGGAATGTTTTCACACTGCAATGCTGTCAATAGTGTTTCTTCAGTCGATAATTGCTTGTGCATGGGAAATTTAGTAGTATCTTGTGTTTGAAAAAATAGGTACACTCGGCGGACCGCAAAGTATGTGCAAAATCCTACCACAATTTAATGAATAAAAACTTGTGATAAATTTTGTAATTATTACTCCCATAGTAAAAACGAAATATTATGATGAACAAACTGTATATTTTTTGGTTTATTATTCAGATGGGTTATGGTAGGTTTCCATACTAAGTGTGATGTCCGACGAGTATATGAAATTTAAAAAAAGATCATTTTCAAAAGTACATCTGTGAATTTCTATATGTATTTGGCACTATAGATCAAATGCAGCGCTTGAATTGGGATTGCAGTGTGGCATATATTGAACCACTTCGACCCCCCACCCCCATAAGTTTTTAGAGATTTGTATGGTTTGAAAGAATGCGTTTCAAATTAACTACAATATACATATAGCGACACAAAATCGGCTGCGGGGGGGGGGGGGGGGGATCAGATGCATAAATGTGCCGCCTCGTGGGTGTGTGGGGGGGGGGTTCAGCCTGCTTGGCATCTACACCCACACGGCATGGAGACCGCATGGCATGTGCCGGCATGTAGCCTTCTTGGCATCTATGGGACGATAGATGCTACGCGGGTCTAGATGCCATGCAGGCAGAAATCCATGCTACGCGGGTCCAGATGCCATGCAGGTTTAGATGCCGAGCGGTGCAGACTCGTTAGTATGCTGTAGTGCCTCATTGCAGGTATCACTGTGCTAGAAGTGAATTGAGAAGTAAAATGTGAATTGAATTGAGAAGTAAAAAAGGATAAAAAACATGGCAAGTGGCCAGAAAATGCTTAAAAAATATTTAACAATTTCAATTCACCTTTAATGCTCATGAAATCCATCTTAAGTGTCGCATTTGATGAGCAATAAAAAAGACCAGCTAAAATCATCCCAAACCAAACCAATTAAAAAATAAATACAAACCCGAATGTCACACAGCATTCAAACGGACACTCAAATGAATCCATCCCTGCGTGTATTCACACAGATGGTAAAATAGTGCAAGCAGTCGAGCCGTAGCTACCTGCTTAGTTTTGGTTGCCAGGCAAAATAGACTGCCCAGCCACTATAGTCATGTGATGGTAAAATGTTCAGAAAATTGATATTTTTTATTTAGTTAATGGGCGTTTAGAGGGATTTGATATGAGGAGTAATGACGACATGTTTAGGTTGAAAATTGGGTGGAATTTGCAACAAAGTGGGCTTACCGTAGTAGTGCTAAAAAGCTTGGAACCACTTGTGCATGTTACTTAAAACTAATATTAATACTCGGATCAACAAATACTCCTCCCCTTGAATAACCCCTCCCCCCTTGAAAAACTCGCCAGTTAAAAAATTCAAGCCTAATTTATTCAAGAATATCTACATTTAACAAAAAGTAAAAAAATTTCTAAGCTTGATTAATAAAAAATCAATGAAAAATGTTTAGCGTTCAAAAACGATTGGAAGCTATCGCTTGAAATTCGTGTCAAATTTGAAAAATAATTTTAAGCACTGGAAAAATTTGCCATCATTTCCTGCTAACTATACATGCATGCACTCTTGATTATCATGTGCGCTCTAGTCACACTCAAACACATTAGCCTGTGCCCTGTGCCACTGTTTTTGTACACACATTTGGTTTATTTCTTCTATTGTTTTGTTTTTCTTCATATTTAGCTACTAATTTTTATCCTGTGTGATCGTACATTTACGTTGGATGAGATTGACAACTTCTGGTGAATTTGAATGGTTCAAAAATGCTTACAATGCATGCGTTTGGCGAGAATGAAAGCGACAGTGATTTTGACAGAGGTTTGATCAATTTTCGTGTATTCATTGCTAAAAATAAAGTTCCATTGTCATTGTCATTTCATGATTCATCCAATATTGCAGAGTACGATGTGCGCCAAGTGAGAAGTTTGGCGCATAAAAAGCGTATTGGCTTGGCGCAGCGCGCGCACCTGCAAAAAGTTCACCCGGGTGAGTTTGCTGATAAAGTTCGATGATATTTCCACGGTCCACGAAATACCCCCTTGAAATACCCCTCCCCTCATTTAACCCCCCTAAAAATTCTCACTCTGAAACAATCACCACCCGGGGGGGGGTATTACGAGGAAATACGTTCAATATTGATGAGTTCACGAAACAACCCCAATTTGATTCAGGTTCACACAATGCCGGCCCCTCCTCAGCAGACAGCACAGACACGCGACAGCGGAAACTGGTGGAATATATTCAGAAAAACTTTGCAATGAAAGAATGCGTTATGTTTGTGCCTAAAGGAAACAACTCGTGCGTGGCTTGTTTGATTTGAAACAAATATTTGAAAATCCCGAAAACTTTTTTTAATTCGAAATTCTAAAAGTCATTTTAGAAAAAAACACACTTAAAAATGTCAACATTTGTTTCCATAGGGTTAGGTAACGGTAGATGCCATCATTAAGCACCACTCACCCCACTTTGACGGGGAGTTATTGCGAGGGGAACCCATTCACGACATCCATCAAAATCGCAGCAATAATTGCCAGTGCGGGGGGAAGCAAGCGGAGCACTATCAACCCCCAAATACTCTGCTCTCAACGAGGGTGGATCCACGTTCGCCTACACTACCCGGAAGTCACGGCAGTTCGCCAAGGTACGATGTTTCTACTAGTGATGTAAAAGCGCCATGGCGTTTGGCGCCGTTTTGCTGTGGCGCTATTAGCGCTTGGCGCCATGCCCAAGAAAAGCGACATGGCACGTTTGGCGGTTGGGGCTATTTTCCGGAACAAACTGCCTGGCACTTGGAGGTAGCGACAAAGTAAAAAAGCCATGGCGCTTTTGGCGCTTGCTTGGGTCCATTTTTCTGCGGCGCCATTGGCTGCTTTTTACATCACTAGTTATTACACTACACCTCACATTTCCATACACATTTGGCATGCTTCCAAACTACAGAAGCCACCTTCCGGTCAAATTTCAGATCTAACAACCTTGTGCTCACGCCAAAAGTGACCGAGCAACTATTGGCAACTACCAATAACAGCAGAAGTAGATCCAATTCAATCAGGGTTGCAGATTCGAATAGTCAGGCGGTGAGTGTTGGCTCAGCGCCAAGACTCCCGCCCGTGATCACCGTGAAGAATTGCGATGGCAAAAAAGGTTGCCACTTGTTTTTGTCCGGTTTTGATTTTACTTGACTAAGAAAAAGTTTGTTCATCGTTTCCCAAACAGAAAACCAAGTTGTTGAAACTGGCGAAAAGGGCATGTCAGTGTCCAGGAATCCGTCCGTCAGTGCCATGTGGTCAGAAGCTGATTGCATAAAGGAATTTCCAACAAATGCTTTTGGGAAAGTGGAATTTGCAAATGATGAGGCCCGATCAAAGCCAGCGAAGGTATTTCAACTACCTTATATCCTTGAATACGACCCCAGGGGAGTTATCTCTTTGTCAGAGTTTTTGAGGGGGAGTTTTTCAAGGGGGAGTCATTTTTTCTCAGTATTACACTATGTAATCTGTGTCGCTGCCATGGGTAGTTTGTTAGTTTGTTTGTGTTTTTTATTTCACACACTGCACTGCACTTACATTCAATGAATCAGCCCAGGCATGGCTACCATTTGGTCTGTCTGACATTGATAATTTGTTAACGTTCCACCCCTCACAGAGGGGGAGTTATTCAAGTAGATCAGTTATCTTTTACCAACCCAGGCACCATATTGCTATTATTTATGCAAGGGGGCATTATTCATGGGGTCTTATCCAAGGAAATACACTAATTACCCAAATAATTTATGGTGATCTTCAGGTTAAATATTTTATAACAAATCACACTTTTCCAGTACATTCGCATCTCCGACACGACTCCAATAGAAAACGTGATGGATGTCATGCTCAAAAGTTGGAGAATAGCTGAGCCTCATGCGCCAAGTCTGTGTATTTCTGTAATTGGGGGCGCCAAGAATTTCAGCCTCGATGGGAGGAAAAAGGACACATTCAAGAGGGGATTAGTAAAGGCTGCGCAGAGTACAAATGCTTGGATTATCACTTCAGGGGCACACACTGGCATCATGAAGACTGTGGGTCAGTGCATAGGATTCAGAATTGTGCATAAAAGTTAACTTCACCCACCCATTCCCCTATTCTTGCTTTCATCTTAGGCGAGGCGGTCAGGGAGGGGCAGTCAATGCAGCTGACAAACAACAGGGTGACCCATTGCCTGAGGTGCATTGGAATTGGACCCTGGGGATATGTGCAAAACAGGCAGGATTTGACATCACATGATGGAATGGGCCTGTGGCCAGTTGGTGGATAGTCATTTTTGAACATTGAGAAATGATAATACTTTTTGCAACAGCTTCACCATTCACATATTTTACCATGTATTTATCTGCAGGCCACATACCACGTTGATCCAGTTGTGAGACACCACCACCCTCTATCACTTGACCCAAATCACACTCATTTCATTCTGGTTGATGATGGCTACAAATACAGACTGGGATCAGCAGAGTTTAGAGCAAAACTTGAGAGAAAAATTTCTGGCTGTCTAGGCTAGTTTGTTTGTGCTTGAAGAAGTCTGAATAAAGTTTTTTGTTATCATGTGGCTGTTCTTTTCAAATACACAGATGGTCAGGCAAAAAAACTGCCAGCTGTACGCAAGGAAACGCTAACACACAAAAACAATGAAGTGTGCTCCAGTGAGAATTTTGGCGCACCCGTAGTTGTTGTATTGGTAGAGGGTGGTTGGGATTCAATCAGTTTTGCATACGAGTCTGTCAAAATTGGCAACCCTCTGGTTGTGTGCGAGGGCACAGGCAGGGCAGCCGACATAATGGCATTTGCTTACCATGCACACACGCACACCATTGGGTTAGTACTTTGTTCACCTGTATTTTTCAACTACTGTATTTGCTTGAATAATTCTCCTGAGGAATATTTTTCGTCAGACTTTTTAGAGGAGGACCATTAAAGAGGAAGAATTACTCATGTCATAAAATACTTCATTAACAACATAACATGCCATTTCCGTTCTAATTATACAGGGGTGGGCATTTTCAGTTGCCGCTGGAAAAACGCGATAGCTTGAGCTACAGTTAAGGCCGGAATTAGAGCTCAGCGTCGATTCGAGTAGACTCCATAGGACACCTATTCTGAAGTTTGCAACCCAAACGGCCACATTTTGGGTGAGTTATAACATGCAGACTTTTTAGTGTAATTTTGTACCTTGACACCCCTTATCTCGGGACTGGGGGACTATTCGAGAAAAAAAGACAATTGGGTCGTAGCCCCGACCCCAAACCCCAACATACTCAAAGGGCATCAAAATCGGCCAATGTACGAAAGAATAGGACGATACCAAAAACCGCTGACCCCCCCCTAAAATGCCACCCTCGATGCCCGAAATGCCCTATGGGTGACGCCACGTCACAAAATTACGCTAAAAACTGTGTGTGCCACAACTCACCCAAAATGTGGCCGTTTGGGTTGCAAACTTCAGAATAGGTGTCCTATGGAGTCTACTCTTTTGTGTTCAAATTTCATTGTGATAGCTCAACTGTAGCTCAAGCTATCGCGTTTTTCCAGCGGCAACTGAAAATGCCCACCCCTGTATACAGCAAAGTTAGTATAT